>CM032330.1:14399096-15029096 GCA_019022515.1 Quercus aquifolioides | reverse complement strand
GCCCTAACCTCCCTTGGGCCAGAGGCTGCAGTATCCTTCTCCATCTCAACGGGATCATCGTTAGACGACAACCCCATTTCTAGCTTACTAGATCTCACCTCCGACATAAGTTCACCCACTACTCCCTTAAACCAGTTCACTGACTCATGAAGTAAAGGAAGCAGATCAGCCAAAGCTAGACCTAAGCCACTACCCCCAAACACAAAATTTTTAATTAAAGAGCTAAAAGAACAAGAAGAACCTAGAGAAGCCCCTAAGCGTGCAAAGAAAAACAAAAGAGAAGGGCAGAGTCTCCTAACCTCAAAGCTTTCTACCATGGAACCCAAAAAAAGGGAAAAAGGGGGAAAACTCCAATTTCTAAAACGAGAAAAGGAAAATGCTAGAAATCTTTTGACCAGTAAATTCACCAAGAAGAACAAAGAAAAAGGAAAGAAACCGTACCTTAAAAAAGAACAAAGGGAGGAATGTAATAGGAAGCTCGGAGAAGAAAAACGCAGAGTAACAATGGCGCAAAAAGGAAGAAAGAAAGAGGAAAGAGAAAAGAGAGGCAGTTTAAAAGGGTTGGGCACGAAAAACTGAAAACCAGTGGGAATTCCAAAGGACACCCGAGTGGAGCATTAAATCCCACCAATCAGAACGCGCCACGTGGCCACGATGCGTATAGCGCCGCCACTACGCATTAAATGTGGAACAGAACCCTAAGGGTCATGTCTGAGCAAGAAACCTTTCATCTTCTGGTGATCGTCATGACTTGCAAGGACGACCACAGAACCTGGGGGGGGGGGGGGGGGGGGGCAGCTGATAGGCTCAACGAACACCCTTGCCCAGACGAACCCATCAAGCACCATCATCCACTCTCCAACCTCATGGACGAGGGAAGATAAGCCATAAAGAGGGGAATCCAATATCTCAAAAAGTTACAAACTAGCTGTCAGACCGTTGGAAGCTCATCAAAGCCCACATTAATGAGCACATGGGCGTTACAAAGGAAGCATTAAAACCACAATAAAAGCCACAACGACTAGAAGCAAGGGATATATATATATATATATATATATATATACGCCTTTCAGAACTAAACAAGGTACATTTTTTGATACACACATGCTGTAGTACTGATTTTTCCTAGTTCTCATAATCTCTCTCAGCTTCCCCTTGCTAACTTTACCATCGGAGACTTCGTGGCCGGCACCATACCGGTGACCACCTAGAGAGGATTTCTTTCACGACCTTGCAGGTACAAAGACGAAGCACGCGCTGACTTGTCTGGACGAACCTACTCAACTAACGATCACAGCATCACACACACACACACACACACACACACACACACATATATATGACAAAACTTAGGTACAGTACCTTAAGTGCTGTTCCTTAAGTTCCCCTCTTAAGATTCAGTCATGTGGCTACTTAACTAAAACATACACTTCCTTCCCATGAAAAAAAATCCACATTGCATAATCTCAAAAGGTGAACTTAAGGAACAACACCTAAGTACTGTACCTAAGTCTTACTCATATATATATATATATATAAAGATGGGTTCAAGTTACACATTTTCTAAACCATTGGATTTAAGTGGATCCAACGGTCAAAAAAGACACTTATTAATGCTAATATTTTGATTAGGATCTCATTTATTATTCTTTATTTATGACATTGCATGCCTATCTCTATACCCAAAATAATTTTCTCTCTTTCTTTCTCCTCCACCCCATGATATATAGAAGAGCACTAAATTGATGGATACCAAAATGATCATCCCAAGTGTGAGCAGCGCTGCACTGGTGCATAAAGTGATCATGGTGATCATGTGAATGAGTTTTTATTTTATTGTGCTGACAGCAAAGGAAAAACAAGATAGGGAATTCATTGTAGTCCAACAATGCTTGGGATTTTTGTATATACAAGTTTTATGTCAAAAGTAAAAAAAAAAAAATATATATATATATAGTCTATATTTAAATAATTTAAAATAAACAATAAATTTTTTTTTTGGGTAGTAATTCAATCTATTGAACGCTTTGTTTGTTTCAGTATTAACGTTTTTTGAAAAATAATTCATTTTCTAGAGAGCATTTTCTAGAAAACTATCTCATTTTCTAGTGTTTGGTAACAACCTTGAAAATGGGCTTGAGAACGTTTTCTAGTGTTTGGTATCCACAAGTTTTATAACATTTCTTGTATAATTTAAAACATGTATAATATGTGTATTGTGTAAACCCACCTAATGTAATCAATATAAATAAATAATAAAAAAAACCAAGAATGCATTTGGTTTTCAAACTAAAATTTTGACAACGGATACAATCAAAATTAGTTGTCCAATTTTCATGATCTCAAAGACTCATCTTGTTCATGTATATGAACAATATTTTTGATAAGTAACGCAAGAAATTTTATTAGAAAAAAACCAAGTACACTGGAAGTGTACTATAGTGGTACAAAACAACAACAATATATATATATATATATATATATATATATATTAACCATACTTTGCATAATTCAAAATAACCATTATACCCATAAGTTCCGTTTTTAATAGTTCAAAATGCCACAGGCCAAATAGTTTGATAAATACCAAAAATTGTTATAGAACTGTTGACGGATTTGTGAGGAGAAAAAAAAAAACTTACTAAAAAACGGTGTTATAGAGGGGAGAAGAAATAGGGAGAAAAAAAAAGAGAGAGCCAGATAGAGAGAGAAATCTATTGTGAGAAAGGCTGAACGAGCAAAAGAAAATATTGTTTCTTGAGTCAGAAGAAGATAATATTTATAGGAATTATGCGCCGCATGAGAGAGTGATTGTTTTCCAATTTTTTTTTTTGGAAAACAATCTATAGAAAATAAGCCTTATTTTTATAAGAGTTTTCTGTTGACCAAAGATAGTTTTCCATTGACCAAAATTTTTTTATGTTACCAAACACTGGAAAATGTGGAAAAATATTTTTATAAAAGGTTTTTCAGCGAAACTAATAAAGCGGAAATCTAGGTAATAGAGTTTCACTTAAAATTTAAAGGGTAAAATATCACTTTCGTCCCTAAACTATCACAAAAGTTCGTTTTTTCGTCCCTAAATTTTCAAAAGTTCTATTTTCGTCCCTAAACTATCACAAAAGTTCATTTTTCGTCCTTAAACTTTCAAAAGTTCTATTTTCGTCCCTAAACTTCCAAAAGTTCTGACGGAGTGCTGACGTGGCTTGACAGAGTGCTGATGTGGGAGGGACGAAAATCAATACGTTTGGAAAAGTTTAGGGACGAAAATAGAACTTTTGAAAGTTTAAGGACGAAAAACGAACTTTTGTGATAGTTTAGGGACGAAAATAGAACTTTTGAAAGTTTAGGGACGAAAAATGAACTTTTGTGATAGTTTAGGGACGAAAATGATATTTTACCCAAATTTAAATTAGCTTATTTAATAATATGTTGTTGAGAAGAAAGAGAAAGAGAAAGAAATAGAATGTCATAACTAAGGGATATTATATGATAGACCAAAAACGTATTGAACCCTTGTGATGAATTAATTTATTAATTAACCAAGTTTATTAATTAATCAAATTAACATGCGAAGTGCGTGGTAGCACAAACAAATCACCAATAACTAAAGTATGCAGCGGAAAATAAATTGACATGGTGATTTGTTTACGAATGGGGAAAACCAATATGGCAAAAACCCCACCGAGTGATTTTAAGTTCACCACTCCCGGAATTCCACTATTATCACAACAAGCGGTTACAAGTAAAGGAATCCCAGTACCTGATACCAACCTACAGTTGAACCTTTACCCCAATACCCAATTGGACTTGTTCTGTAGTGACAATTTCTCATTTTGATGCACGGCTTCCAGTACGTGACTAACCAATTACGCGGATCCTAGTACGCGACTTTAATCACCAACTAGAGAAGATTGTTGGCTGTAAAGTTCTTCAGTTCATCCCACGATGAAGATCCAGAAGATGCTTGGCCACAAAATCCTATGATGTACAAACACAGCAACTTCTTCAGAAGAATGATGAACTAGGGCAAAACTTCGTCTCCGGTTACAATTTGTTTGAACAGACTTTTCTCAATGCTTGTACAACTTGTGAACTCTTTTACGGGCCTTAAAATAATCCTTTTATATGTCTAGGGTTAGGAGAAAAGAAGGCTCAAAGACACATTCACGGATTCCAAGAAAATCATATCAGAATTCTGAAATTCTTAAACCTCGACAGCTGTTGAGAAGTTGTCGAGCAGGTGTCGAGCCCACGGGTTGAGACAGCTTTCTTAAGCTCGATAGATGCAGCTGTCGAGCTTTAATGAATTTGCACTATTCAACTTGTTACTTAGACAGACTTGCATGGCTTCAACACTTGATCTTGAAACAAAGTTTCTTAAAGTATTAAACACATCCTAGATCTACCCAAATATAAGTAAAGTGTGTTTTGTCAAGGATTAGCCAATTACATAAAATAATGACATATGTTCCTAATAAGTGAATCACATGAGAGAAGTCATAAATCACTCAACTCATATTCACTTGTTGAATACAATAAAATCTATCCTAACACAAACTCTTGAAAAACTTTGCAAGAAGAGAGTTTATGGCAAGAAGACTTTGACAACCTGTATTTCTGAAACACTTAAACAAAACTCATCAAGGCATCTTTGTGTGAAACAGAAATAATAGATTACATACAAGTAATAAGAAGCATATGCATAAAGAGAGAAGAGAAACAACACATGTAAGGATAGGTGAAAGAAACATACATCAATATACATCAACATATAAAGAAAATAGGTACAATGTATGTCAATGATGGTCACAAGACCAATATACAAGATATAAATGTATCTAAAATGGAGAAAAGAAAAAGATACAAATAATCCTCACTACATCCCTCATATTAACACTCCCCCTGTCAAAAAGGTCCTATACTAACTCTCCCCCTAAGAATGACTACTCTCATATCCAAAACTACTCCCCATTTTTGTCACGAGTGACAAAGGGTAAGAGTGTCAAGTAGAAATCTCATCAGTAGAGCTAGCATCCCCATCATCATCATCAGAAGCATCATCGTCATCACCATCATCATCATCCTTATCCTCGAAAGCCTCTATAGCAGGTGGAGGAGAAGTCTCTGGAATGTAGCCACCCATGACCGCCTGCCATCAAGCGATACGACCGACACGAACATTCACCCGATACAACTCTATTGAGAATGTATCAAGGCGAGCATCCATGCACTGAAGCTGCGTCATGATGTCTCTAAGAGTCATATCGCCCGTAGAAGAGAAAGGAGCGGATGTAGATGGAGCAGACCGAGATGGAGAGAAAGAGAGACAATCAGAAAAGTCCCAAATAGACTCTAGACTTAAAGCGTGAGTTGGGAACAGTTGAACAAAACTCACTCACACCTAACTCTAGATTCTGATAAACTCTTGAACACATGAACAAGTATCTCCTGAAAGACAACAACACAATAATATCATTGTATGCAGAAAAACTTGAAAAACATATGGAGCAATAATAGCATGATCAAGCAAAAAATGGACTAAAGCAATAAAGCAATAAACCATGGCAAGATCAAAACATGCAATCACTTATACAAAAGTGATCACAATGCTCATTCACACATGGAATGAACATCCGGACGTGCAAAATGATAAGCTCATTTGAAGAGTATCATTAGCAAATCCAACACTCAACCAATGCAAAATATACGAAGTATTTGCATCTAGGAACAATCCTACAAGGGCACAAGAGTGTTCATCACTCAACCAATGTATAGAATGTATATGCATCTAGAAACAATCCTACATGGGCACAAGAGTGATGTACTTAAGATAATGCATAGCATTACCAAGTACAAAAACAGAAAGCATAAAGGCTGCATAAGCAAAGAGTTGCAAATACATGGTACAAACCATTAAAGCCTACAAACATGCAAAGAACAAACCCTTAAAGCTTACATAAGCAACATGGGTACAAAAAGAACCAAACAAGCAACTAACATAATAAACGTCATCAATATATATAAATAAAAACCAATACCAGAGAACCACAATCATCCAAGAGTTATGAGTTAAAGACCACACTTAAACCACAGTGTATCAAACCTATAACAACAGAAGATATCCAAGCATAGTAACAAAACTATAAACAACAAAACAATGTATAATAATGAAACTCCCCCTCAAAACAAGCACTCCCCCTCAAGAGCTGCCCAAAAAAAAAAAAAATTCTCCCCATTTTTGACCGGAATGGCCAAAGGGTCACTACTCCTTGTCGGTGTAGATGCTGTCAAACTTTGCTGAAAGAACATCAAGCTGATCTTGCATTGTCGTCATCCTTTCAATATGCTGATCTTGAACCTCTCTGAGTCCATCAAGTCTCTCTAGGATGATCTGAAACGCATTAGGAGGTGCAGCTGATGAAGTGGAAGTCCTGCTTCTCTTGGTTCTGCTTCTTGGTGTGGAAGTCTGTCCAGCAGTCTCAGCTTCAGTTTCCATAGGAACACCTTCTCCATGGACAACTTTCTCTCCATCACCTGGAAGACGACTTTGTATCCTTGTGATGGTGAATTTGTTTATTGCTGACAATGGAGTCATGTGACTGATATCTTGAGGAATTCTCACACCCTTCGCTTTGAAGATCCTCATAAGGAGGCTAGGAAAGAGCAACTTGGGCCTAGCTGTGGTTCTAGTCTCGTCCATGATAGTGTCAAATATGTGAGAGCTGATGTCAATGATGACTTTCTCCTTGAGCTCCATGAGGAATATAGCTCTGGAATTTGTAAGAGTGGTCATTTTTCTGATAGGATACAAATTGAACATCATGATGGTGGTCAAGCACCTCGTGTCTGCAGGGAAGGCATTAGTGTTGAGACATCTCCCTTCTTTAACACCACCAATCCGAGCCTGGACATTATCTAGGGACATCATCCGGTCTTTGTAGTTGATGAACTCATACTCCTCTAAACCTTCAAGACCAAGTACCTCATCAATGTCATGTGCGTCTAAGGTGAACTCATGTCCTCTAACTCAGCAGTTCATCTCTTTATCCCTTATGTTCACATTTGCATAGAGTTCCCTTATTAAGGGCTCACACACTGAAGGTAGGTCACCCAGTAGTTTATCCCAACCTCTTCCTTCAAAGCACTCTGGAATGAAAGTATCCTTCAGGTCATGTAAATCCACAAACCTCTCCTGGATAATGGTTCCCTTCATGTAGGAATCTCTGTATCTCTCAAAGTGATTGACAGACCTAAACAGGTTGTTGTCCATTTTCATCCTTTTATCAACCCTCTTAGCAGGAGTCTTCTTCTTTGAAGATGTGGAAGCTATCTGTAAACACACAGGAGAGGCCACAACAAGAGCAAAACACAATATGTGGAAGTGTACACATATTAGTAACAATTTAGTTACAATGACAATAACAGAGTGACAAGCCAACCCACAAACCAAGAGCAGTTAATAACCAGAGATTTTTATAACAAATCAAACAAGATCATTCAGTATAGATGCAAACTGGAGCAAGCAATAAAAAAAAACAGTGTAAACCACTATCAGACAGATGAAGACATATGTCAATGAAACATGACAGAATGAGTATGACAAGTGCAAGATGAACCCAAAGGCAGCACCACAACTATGATATGATGACTAAAAATCAAAGCAATTCAAGCCACATAAACCAAAAACTTCCAACATACTGAAATGTCTCATCCATATTCAGAGTAAAACATAGAAAAACCCAAACCCATATGCCTAATGAGTATAAAATGTATGAAATAACACTGCTCAGAACAATTACTAGAGTAATGAAACAAAAACATGATACTAAACATATTCAGCAATAGGAAAAAAACAACCTCAAACAAACAAACCCAAATTTTGATAAAACCCATGTTCGTACACCTCAAAAACTCAATCCATCATTATAACACACATATTCAAGAAAATAACAGTAAAAACATGAAATATGAAGTGAAAACAAGAAAACCCATACCTTTTTCTTGAAGAATGGTGCAGAAATGATGCAAAATGGTGGATTTTTCGAAGATAGACACAGAGTGTTTTTGAGAGAGAAATGGAGAAGACAATGATCAGTCACAAAGTACGAGGGAAAAACTGACTTTAAAACGCAAAACACGCGTTTTTCGCGACTGGAACAAGTCGCCAGTAAGTCGCCAAGGTAAGCCGCGAAACACTGTGAAACCAAGATTCTTGAAAAATCTTCTAAGTGTTTTTCGCGACTGGAAGGTCTACCCGTGAGGTAGTCGCGAGTTGAGCCGTGAAAATCTCTGAGTAACCTTGCGATTAGACCCTCCACCTGCGAACAAGTCACCAAACTGAGACGCGAAATTAGCAAAAACTCAAATTTTGAAAAATTTTCTAAGTATTTTTCGCGCCTAGGGCATTAACTCGCCAGTAAGCCGCGAAATATCTCTGAGTGAGCTCGCGACTGGGGCTTGCGACTGGGCTAACCCGCGACTTAGTCGCCAAAACAGGGCAACACTGTTTTTGAAATTTTTGACATTTTTGTAAAAACAAAATACTTTCCAAAAACAACTAAAAACACTCAAAAATCTTTTTGTGTTTGATCAACAAAGATTGAGTATGTGAAAACACATTTAATCAAGTACAATCACACAAATGAATATGGCATTCATTGAACATAGACTTGTGTGTTGTGTGTGGATATCAAGAATGAGATAGTCCTTAGTCTAATGTGAAGTTTCAATGATCAATTCAATCAAGGCATACACAACTAGCACTAGATAATATGACCTATCTCAATTATAGAAACATGCATATATGACCTCCCACATGAACTTGATAACAATTCTTTGAAACTTTTCATTTGGCTCCATATTCAACAAATCATTTGCATTTTTTGAACAAAGAAAATCTCATTGTGAGATAAATGCCTGAAATTTTTGATATTTCAATTTATGAGTTAGCCTTTGGCTTTTTGGGCATCATACATTTTATTTTGGTCGTTTTCCCTTTTTCCTAGTCGAATACTAGTATGTGCGATAGGCTTTTGCAGCTCTATATCTCTTTTCATTTGGAGATTTACATTTAGAAAGCTCTTTTAAGCATAAAAATAAAAAGTGTGAAGATATATAGGCATGAGTCTATGCATGTCTCAAGATCAACAAAACCATTCACTAATTATTCATGACAAGGTTGAAGATCTATTTACAACAGTCACATAGATTTCAAAATTTCTCCCACAATGATACGAGTGCATAGAAGACAAGCTAAGCTCGTAGATGCACAAAGTCATTAGTACAAAGGTACAAGGCAAAACATGAATTTGTGACAAAACTCAACAAAGTCGATCAAACTTTTTGGGATTTTCTACTTTTTATGTGTTTTTGGATTTTTGACACAAAAGCAGTAAAAGATTGATCAAAAGCAACATAAATAACAATGTAAAAACATTTTAAAAACAAAAACTCGTAAACATAATTTTCAGCTCAAACTTGCAAGAAGCATATAACCAAGCATGTATAAAATATGGGAAGTATTAATGCATGGAGATGTTATAATGCTTATGCATGAGTACCCTTTGTCACCCATACGTCACGTGCGTTTGGGGTGATATCCTTAACGGGTTGGGTACGGGAGTTAGGACTTTCAAACCTTCGTGTAAAGCTTTCCAAGCAATTGGTGAAGGCACCGATCAGCTTCATCATGTCCATCATTCCTAGATCACAGTTTTGGCTTCTTGGTTGCTCACCACCCCAAAACCTCATGTCATTTCTTCTTCCTCGTGACCGAGGTGCGCTTGCATTGTTGTCTGCTCTTAGCTTTTAACAATTGGGTCTTGTATGTCCTTACAATTCGTAATAGTGACAAACATAGTCCGTTCTAGGGCCCCGTTGTGATCTTGGAAGAGATCTTCCTTTGGTTTCAAGTCTAGCTTCTAATTGATTATGGAACTTATTGTACACCCTTTGATCGGCCACCTTCTTCTTCTTATCAACCTTAACTTTCTCAGGAGTAGGCTCTTCTACAGCCGTCTCTTTAGCCTTTACAAACTTTACTTCTTTGGTAACTTTGACTGATGAGCAACTTTCTCCGGTGTATCCCAACCCGGATTTGTCTGAAGAAGGTTTTTGAGATGATATAACATCTTCTAACTTCTGGGAGGAGACTCTCTCTATCTTGGCATGAGCTTGCACTACCTCTTGCTCAAGAAACTTCACCTTCGTGTAAGCTTCTGATAGCTCACCATTCAGTGTCTCAATTTCACACTTCACCTCCTTGTAACGCACCAGAAGAATTTTATAATCTTCCTTAGCCCTCTTCATCTTCTTCACAGCCGCCTTTGCCACCCCTGCATACTCTCCCGATTTCTCAAGAAGCGAGGTGTAATTCTCTTGAAGACTAGCTGTATTCTCATCCTCTTCAGCATCTGATTCCTCCACAATCCCAATAGACTCCAAATCAGAATGCTCCCCAAGCTCCTCCACAAGTGTATCCAAATCATCTGAGGATCCCACATGAGCAATGGTCATGAATGCAGAGAAATTTCCTTCTCCATCACAGCTCTCTTCTGAGTCGGAATTTGATAAATCCAAGTCACTTAAGGTAGTGGCATAGACCTTCCCTTTCGACTTCAAATAGTTGGGACATTCCTTTTTGAAGTGCCCATGTCCATTACATTTGAAGCATGTAATCCCTTGTGAAGATTGGGAGTCTTTACCCTTTTTTCTTCGGAATTCTTTCTTCTCCTTTCCAGAACTCTGAAATTTTCCTTCGTCGCCAAATTTCCCACTATTCTTGAGCTTTAGGAATTTCCGGAAGTTCTTTACAAGGTATGCCACATCTTTATCTAGAGCTTCTTCTTCCGAGGAGTCATGAGATACCACTTTCTCATCAATTGTTTTAAGAGCAAGGGATTTGCTCTTCTTCTGTGAAGGCAGGGATAACTCATATGTCTGCAGAGAACCAACCGGCTCTTGAACCTTAATGTCGTCAAGATCTTTGCTCTCTTCAATGGCTGTAACTTTGGCTCGGAAACTTTCTGGTAATGACTGAAGGATTTTCCTCACAACTTTCGAGTCCTCCGTCTTTTCTCCCAAATTAAATTTACCAACAACCTCATTCAATTTACTATAAAACGAATCAAAAGACTCATCCTTACTCATCTTTAGCTCCTCAAAGCGAGTGGTCAACATTTGAAGTTTGGTGTCCTTTACTTTCTTAGTCCCCTCATATGTAGTCTCTAGAATTTCCCATGCTTCCTTAGCAACGGTGATATGTGAAAACCGGTGAAATTCTTCTGGAGAGACACCACATAAAATAGCATTCAATGCCTTGCTATTTGCATTGGCCGCCTCAAGAGCAGCCTTATCCCAAGTAGACTTGGCAGCCTCTGGCCTTGTCCAACCTACTTCAACTGCATCCCACACAGCATCATCAATAGAACACAAAAACGCCCTCATACGGACCTTCCAAAACGCATAATTATTACCATAAAAAAATGGTGGTACATTGAGACCTATCCATCTCAAAGGGGGTCAGGGATCACACTAAGGTATTAAAACCACAACAAGTGTACCCGCTCTGATACCAATTGAATGTTCTAAATGGGTATGAAACACCCTTGAACGTCCAAATTACAAATTATCAATTCAAGCCTATTATCAAACAATTAATGTGCGGAATATGAACATAAGCCAAACACAGAATTGATAACTAATCTAATCCACAACAGTAAATATAAAGGCAAAGATAAAGGAAGAGATATGCAAACACACAGACAACACACGATGTGTTATCGAAGAGGAAACCGAAGCCCTCGGCGTAAAACCTCTCCGCCGCCCTCCAAGCGGTGAATAATCCACTAAAGAATATAGTTGGGATACATGAACAACAGAAGACCCTCCAAGCCTAATCTACACAAGTACTTAAGCCCTCCAAGCTTCTTACTCCAACGAGGTTACGCCGAACTTATTTCTTCTTTAGCTTTCCGAATTCCGCTACTAGACCATAACATCAACCAATGTAGATTGGTTCCTTCCTAACTGCTTCCCAAAAGCACCAAATAAACCTTCTCACAGACGTGGGTGTGGTGAGATAAGGATTTGGCAAAGAACCTCTCAAGGGTATGACAATGGAGAGGGAGAGAGTAGAGGAATTTGAAGAGTCTCTAAGGTTAAGATTGTGGATGAACCAATCTTGTTTTTCTCTAGGGTTTCTCTCAAAAATTCTCTGGAAACTCTCTTTATTTGGTGGGTATAAGGGTTTATATATAGTAGGGTGAGAAAAGAATACGAAGAGACAGTTTTTGCCAAACAGGGTAAGTTGGCGGCTTGGCCTCGCGACTTGACTGAGTCACGAGTTTAAGCCGCGAGCTAATGGCCTGGCCAGCCTATGACTTTTGTCCTATAGTGTGACAGCTGGCGCGACCCTTCAGTTTCCCCATGTGCATCTCACGCGCCAGCAGTTGGCAACTTGCAGCCGTGAGCCACCCGCGAGTCCTAGTCGCGAAACTCTGCTTCCTTGCACAATCTTGAGCTTTTCTTCTCATCTTCTCACACACTACCCTTACAGTAAACCCACCTAAATACAGGGTTACTAAGTGCTTAAATTACAAGCAAATTGGCACGGAATAAAGCCAACACAAATGGTTAATTAAATTCAACCTTACAATAAGCATATCATACATGGGCATATAAGAGAGAGAAAAGAAATACCCAATGATATTTGACATTCCAATTTTTCTATGCCGAAGCACACAAATGTCATTGACATTGCACTTTTGCTATGTCGAAGCATACATATGTCATTCATGATTGGCGGGCAACAATGGTGAGATGGTTATTTATGCCTTTCTCTTAGGATTTTCTAGTCCTTCCCGTAAAAGAGAGTGATATGAGTGTTAAGTACAAGAGATTACTTAATCTTACTCATCACAAACACGAGCCACAAAGCTCACTTACTTAGTTGTGCATAGAGATGCTTATTTAAGCTACAAAAGATGCAAAGTTTAGAAAACTTTGTTTCAATGACCATCCAAGGTACACAAGTACCAATGTACACAAAACACACACTGTTTTTGTATTTTTCTGATTTTTCATTTTTTTTCATTTTTATATCAAAAACAAAATAAATAAAACTGAAAACAAACAAACAAAAACATGTTAAACAAAGCAAAGCATAAAACTAGACTGACTCAAAATAAAAGCAAAACACACAAGTTATGCAAAAACAAAAATACGAAGAGAGAGAAGAAAGTGATAGAATCACTTGGAACCCTTTTCCTTCCACACCTTGGAAGAACCTTTCTGTCTAGCAAATCCTTGAACCGGCGGAGAGGGGGAAGAATTGAAACCATTCAAGTTCGAAATGAACATGAGGGCTTTGAGAAGATCTCCAAGGGGGGCAAGAGAGGATTGAAGCTGATTCTAGCTTCCATATGCTATCATGCCGTTGCTCTGTTGAGTGGCTAACCATTTATAGCAATTTGGTCGAGTATGACCGGCAACTCCACAATGATGACAGAGATGCTACTTCTTCTATTTGGGCTTTTGAGAGTTAGCTTTCTTAGCCCTAGGGTTTTTAACATCTTTCTTATCTTGTTTAGGAGGTGCTTCTAAGATAGATTTACCCTTGTCTAAGTTCTCACTAGCTAATTCATTTTTAACAACATTGTTCTCAATTTCAACATTATTAGCAGGAGGAACAAAAACAGTAGTACTAGTAGAAGCAGTATTAGATGAAGAAAGACCATACCCTAAACCTGTTCGATCTGAAGCAGATTTCTGAATATTGAGCATCTCATCAAGCTTTGCACTTGAAGTCCTCTCCAATTGAGCTCTGACTTGAAACAGCTATGTTTCAAGCTTCTTGGTCTTTTCAGCCAAGAAATTATTTTCAAACCTTAGTGCTCCAATAGTCTAATTAGCTTCATCAAACTTTGTGGAAAGCTCTTCTCAAGTTCCACATCACTAAGCTTCTTAGAGACCAACCTATACAGTTTCTCATGCTTCTCAAAGAGCTTGTACAGTTTCTCATAGGCTGTATGGATATCATCTGGATTGCCTACGATCCTTGTTGAAGCCTTTCCCATTGGCATTCTTCATGAACTTCTTGAATTTCCTTGTAATGTAGGACTTCATCTTAGAATCCTCATCATTTGAAGACTCATCAGTGTCACTGCTCTTGGCCTTCAATGCCATACTCTTGCCCTTACCCGACTTGCCAATTCTTGTTAACCCTAGCTCGTAGGTCTACAAGTTTCCAACCAGCTCTGTCAAAGGAATATTTTCAATATCCTTTGATTCCTCGATTACCGTAATCTTGGCATGGAATCTCTCGGGTAGAGATCTGAGCACTTTCCTCACAATCTTGGGTTCAAGAATAGTTTCCCCAAGATTGAAGGCTGAGTTCACTATGTCCTTGAGTTTGGCATAGAACTCATCAAACGACTCATCCTCCTCCATCTTTATCTCTTCAAAGCTTGTAGTGAGCCTCTGAAGTTTTGAATCCTTGACAGCCTTTATGCCCTCATAGGTTTTCTGGAGGATCGTTCATGCTTCCTTAGCAGTTTTAGTGGATGATATCGTCTTGAACTCCTCATTGGTGACCGCACTGAATAAAGCATTCAATGCCCTGCTGTTGAAGTTTGCCGCATTGATCTTTGCTTCATCCCAATCAGCCAGCGCTTCCTTTGGCTTGGTCTAGCCAATCTCTACAACTTGCCACACTTTCTTATCTAAAGACTACAAAAAAGCTCTCATGCGTACTTTTCAGTATGCATAGTTAGTGCCATCAAATAAAGAAGGTATAATTAATGACTGTCCTCTATCCATGACAATCAGGGGTCAATGGATCAAATACAGCAAAGATAAACCCTAATCAAAGTGTGCCTGCTCTGATACCACTTAATAGGCCAAAAATGTATTGACCTCTTGTGATAAATTAATTGATTAATTAGCCAAGTTTATTAATTAATCAAATTAACATGCAAAGCACGTGATAGCGCAAACAAATCACCAATAACTAAAGTATGCAGTGGAAAATAAATTGACACGGTGATTTGTTTACGATTGGAGAAAACCAACATGGCAAAAACCCTATCGGGTGATTTTAAGGTCACCACTCCCGAAACTATTATCACAACAAGCGGTTACAAGTAAAGGAATCTCAATACTTTATACCAACCTACAATTGAACCCTTACCCCAATACCCAATTAGACTTGTTTTGTAGTGACAATTTCTCCTTTTGATGCACGGCTCCCAATACGTGACTAACCAATTGCGCGGATCCCAGTACGCGACTTCAATCACCAACTAGAGAAGGTTGTTGGCTGCAAAGTTCTTCAGTTCATCCTACGATGAAGATCCAGAAGATGCTTGGTTACAAAACCCTACGGTGTACAAACACACCAACTTCTTCAGAAGAATGATGAACTAGGGCAAAACTTCATCTTCGGTTACAATTTGCTTGAACATACTTTGCTCAATGCTTGTGCAACTTGTGAACTCTTTTACGGCCCTTAAAATAATCCTTTTATATGTCTAGGGTTAGGAGAAAAGAAGGCCCAAAGACACATTCACAGATTCCAAGAAAATCATATCAGAATTCTGAAATTCTTAAACCTCGACAGATAGGAGCTGTCGAGAAGTTGTCGAGCAGGTGTCGAGCACACGGGCTGAGAAAGCTTTCTTAAGCTCGATAATTGCAGCTGTTGAGTCAGCTGTCGAGCTTTAATGAATTTGCACTATTCAGCTTGTTTCTTGGACAGACTTGCATGGCTTCAACACTTGATCTTGAACAAAGTTTCTTGAAGTATTAAACACATCCTAGATCTACCCAAACATAAGTAAAGTGTATTTTGTCAAATGATTAGCCAATTACATAAAATAATGACATATGTTCCTAACAAGTGAATCACATATATCCTAACAATATATATATATATATATATATATGTGTGTGTGTGTGTGTGTGTGTGTGTGTGTATGTATTACATTAAATGTTTAATATCTTACCTACCAAATATTAAGGTGATTGGATTATTGTCAAATTTGGCATGTATGATTAACTATGGAAAACTATAGCCTAAAAATAGGTTCGACAAATTTCTGGTTTAATAAGATGAAATTAATCAAGTGGTGTAACTTATATTAATGGTACATTAAATGTAAGTATAAACTCAATTGATTTGGTAATAATAAATTTCATGATTAGTCATTTTGAGGAATCTGCAAATGTGACTAGAATTTTCTCGGGTCATAATGACGCTGTACTAACATTTAGTTTTCAGATATTTTATCCATCTCTCTAGTTTATACAATCAGAGATTTCGTCTTTTAGGATTCATTTGATACAACTATTTAAGAATTAGCTCTTTAAAAAAATTACTGGTTTAATAATCAATAAATTAAAAAGACACTAATTGAAAATTAGGTTGTGCACTTTTAGTAATATTAGTTGATAATGATAACTAATATTTGCCCTGGTTTATACTCATTTGAAATTCTATCTTTTAAAGTGCCACTTATATTTCACTCTTCTTTTTTAAGGAATTCGACTAACATGTTATTTTGAAACTATTTCATACTTTGAATAAATTAAGCAACGATTCACACAAAGCCCTATACTTGCATTCGAATGTCATTAAGAGTTTTTTTTTTCATCCCTTTTCTTTTAGCTTTCTAGTTTATTTGTTTATGCATAGTATGTTAAAGAGTTTCATTTTTTTTTTTCAAGGTACAAACAATTATACTTTATCTAATTTTTAGTTAATAAGCAATAAGCAATCAACAAATCCAAACACCCACTAAAGATAATTGAACTTGTTAAGTAACTAGACTCTCTCTCTCTCTCTCTCTCTCTCTCTCTCCTTTTTGAATAATTTGATAGTTACAATAAGGGGTAGGAGGGATTAGAGCAGTAGACCTTTTTTGTTGGAGATGCTAGAAAGTGTCAATTGAGATACAAAACTCTTTTTTGATGTTATAAATGAAGTGAAAATTTAAATTTCTTAAAATTTAGAAAATAATATTTTAAATAATGAGTCACTTTATTTTGATGATACAGTTTAATATTCTAAAGTAGACTATCTTATTATTTACTAAGATTGTATCTAGTAAAAAAAAAAAAAAAAACAATAGTGATTTAGGGCAACCTCAACTTTTAGTGTTATAAATAGCAGAAGCTCAAATGTCACCATTGATTGTGAGGCTATCATGGCTTGAGAAAGATCTCAAAATAAATAATAAGAACAGTGAAAAAAACTTGAAAAATAGGCAATCACACACAAAAGAGAATACCATAGATTTAAGTAGTTCAATAATAGCCTACATCCATGGGTACCACATGATGTGGGCCAAAACATACAAGAGGCTCAGACAATTTTTTTCATGATAATTGACTTGTCTTGATGTCATTGTAGTAACATCTCCTTCACCTTTATCTACCAATGACACCACTTTTATTATGCACCTATCATAACAAGTTATGTCATTAATTTGTGAAAATCTTATGGAAAATATTGCTTCTAAGACATATTGAACACACAATAATATTTGTTGGTAATGTGAGTTCCCTAGTGATTAGAGAACAATAATCAATCCACACTACTACTGGTCGCAACTGCATTTTATGTTTTCGGATTTTTGCCACACTCCATTCTCGTCGCAAGGGCAGAGTGTGATCCCCGGGCATTTAACTCTCTCCAAGTAAACCAATTCTGGGAATAATTCTTTTAGCTCTCTCCAATTCGTCTTCATTTCCCTCAAGTACTTCAAACGTAAAGCCTTCACATTCCACGTGCCTTTCTTCAAAGTTGTGAAGTTGCCTCCTCTTATGTAGAGTTTCTTTAGATTTGGCAAATCATCAGGTGTCAGCCACGTCGGTGTAGAATAGGGGAAACACTGAAGATCCAGTTTCTCCAACTTATTTGGAAGTTTATCGTTCGGATGCACTGATGATCCAGTTTCTAGATATATTTTCTTTACACCCCATGCTATCGTCAGGTTTTGAAGTGCTTCAATGTCTTGAAGGGCGCCTAGATCTGTTGGTGTAGGGAAGTCGTTTCTAGTTGCAATGATGGTCAGTTTCTTCAGCTTCTTCAATCCCTTCAAATCTTCTAAAGTACCCAAGTTTCTCCTTTGTAAACCACCAATGATAAACCCCTTAAGAACTTGGAGTTTTGAGAGAGAGGATAGCTTCTTAGGCATGTTACCTAGAAGATAACAGTTAGAAATATCCAAATACCTCAGATTCGTGAGTGAGCTTATCTCCTCTGGAAGTAGCTCCAGATTGTAACAATCCTTGAGATCTAAGACCAACAAATTTTTGAGTATGCCTATGGAACGTGGAAGCTCTTTGATTCTAGAGATCCCTTGAAGGCTAAGAAACTTCAATTCTTCCATACTCTTCAATACTTTCAAGAATGCAGTGTCCTTCACCTCAATGTGATAACCAGCAGATTTCTGCCATCTTCCCAGATAAAGAACTTTGAGTGATTTCATCTTCGATAACCAGTCCACCACTTTTACATCTTTACTCTTCTTCGCCAAATCATTTAGCTGGGTATCGGGAGAATGCCCATTAACATTGAATAATGTAACAAGTTTTTCTGGATCTAAATTTTGACTTCGACTCTCTCCCTCTTTTGAAGGACTTCCGCCATCCATAAATTTTTCCTCGCCTTTTACGAAAAATGTTTCACCATCAGACTTCTTTTTCTCACAAATCATAATCATAGCAGAACGCACAAGAGGATCCATTTTGTAGCTTCTAACTTTCTGTTTTCGCTTTCTCATAGCAGGCTCAATAAAGCCCCTCTCCTGTAATTTCTCAAGAATATTATCAACAATTTCCTCAAGCGTTTCCTCTTTTGTTTTTGAATCTGATAAATAGTCCATTCCGAGCCCCCAATAGGTCAAAAGCCTCCTCTTCACCACTGCACCTTCAGTGAGCACAGCAAAGCGTGACAAAATGAACTTCTCTTCTTTTTTAAGGCTGTCAAAAATACCTTTAATTTCACTGTAAAATGAGCTTGTAGGGAAGCTTTCACTCTCGAGTAACATAGGCAACTCCAGGACTGAACTGCCCTCATTAGACCCACTGCTTGCCCGTGAATGAGCCTTCGAACTTGTCAAGGACAGTTTGCGGAATGATGGAATCTGGTACTTTATCTTCATAAGGTCCTTGTTGATGTCTTGGACAGATGATGAAACTTTAGGGCTGGATAATGAAGCATTGGGACTAGGGGTTGGTTCTTTTTTGTCTTTCACAGTCTCATATTCGGCTTTAAGGGAGCGTAGATGAGCTCGTAGATCTTTAGCAAGATCGCTTTCTTCAAACTTCTGAAGTTGAATTAAGGAGTCTTGAATTTGATTGAGATTCTGGCGTAACATCTCGAGTTGTTGAGTGTCGCTTCCGCTATCGTCTTTTACTTTCTTGCTGCCGTCCTCGCTGTCCGATTTGTCCGCCAAATTGTTCCCAGTGGACGTGCCTTGCTTTGAACTGCTATTCTCGTTGGCGGCCGGGGCGGGTGGAGTGTCAGTGGTGTTGGTGTCGGTGGTGGTTTCAGTAGAGGACAATGATTTGATCCACTCGTTTATGGTATCAACAGTAGCTTGTAAGGACGAGGTTTCCCCGGGATTTGTTTGTTTATCTTTAGAGGAAGACATGGTTAGATTCACGAAGATGAATGTTTTGGAATTTGCGAGGGTGAGGAGGAAAAGTGTGGCCAAGCAACTTGTTTTGTTTGACTATTTAATACATATAGAGCTCTGCTTATGCCAGATATAAATAAGCTAAAAAGTGGAAGGCTTTATTTCGTTGGGCGATTAAAAAGTAGGGTTATAGAAAATGATGGGAATGAAAAATTAAAGGAATAAAAGAAATTTAATTTCGTCTTATGTATTTGGTTGGAGAATGGAAAAGTGGAGAAATATAATTTTTTTTTTAAAAAAAAAAAAAAAGAAGAAAAGAAAACTCTTTTAGTTGAATGCACCAAAACAATATATCTCACTAGATTTGACTGAATAATATGCTTAAATGATCTAATTAATGATGGAACTAGTTGAGTCACTGGTCCAACTGGCTTGGTCAATCCAATTTAATAACTATGGTTTGAATATAAATATTCATGTGTCATTAGGTTGTTTTTCTCTTTTAGTCAGATAAACACAACAAAACTTGCTACCGTACATGCTTTTGTAAGGAAGAAATAAATTAGAAGAGTAAATCTATATAAAGCTAAAGTTGAGAAAAAATTCAATTAAATTCTAAATTTGATTCCGATTGTTGTTTATATTTGTGCCACATGTCCTATCTAAATTTGTTTAATTTTTGTTTTATGTGAGTAATGTTGTGCAAAAGTCGAAAAATATAATATAAATAAATCATCCAAAAGCCAAAAAAAGAAAAAGAAAAAGAAAAAGAGTAAACTCATGTGTACACTATAAATAATAATAAAAAAGAGTAAAACTTATGTATATATCAATGGCTTTAAAAAGTATAACTCTACACTAGGTATAATTTGAACTCACATAAATGTGTAATTGTGATTGTTTTTTATTTTAACCTACCATGCACAAGTTATACATTAGTTTGAATGATATTGGAAGCACATAAAATTACAAGTGAAAGGACACAAAAATTGAGATATTAGAACTTAATAGTACTATATGTTTTCCCAATAAAATAATTGGACAAACTAAAAAAGAGGCAGTAATATCTAGACAAATACCTAGAAAAAAAAAATCAATCCTAATTTCATTTGTAGTCTTTTCAAATAGTTCACGACTAATATTCCAAGTTTTTTTATTTTTTATTTATTTTGAGGAGCTAATATTCCAAGCTGTTGATAATATAAAATATGATACTAGCTGGCAAGATAATTTAGTGTTTATAATTGATTAATGATAATATAACATAACATATAAAGACATGGCTTAACTCAAAGAGAAAAACAACCTAATGACACAAGAAAAACAACCAAACAAATACACCAAACTTGCATTCTATTAATGATAACATAACATAACATAACATATGAGTCAAATTCTATTATATTAACCACTTAATATTGTCATTATTATCTATTTGTGGGACTTTACTCCGTAAGTAATCACACAATTTATACTTGAATATTTGACAAATATTTAGTACTAATTATTGATTCATCTAATGGTCGTAGGTGAACTGTAAAGGTAAAAGCTAATCTACAACAGGTCTTCACATGCTCCATGCTATTTGGATGTGGATTGGACTGTCCATTATATATGCTTTCTATTCTATATATTATCTGGCTTTATCTTTTAAATTATTTCTTTCCGTACTCAGCCCCACCCTTTATCAATTTGCAGGCAATCAAGTATCTGTGCAAAGATTAGATATATGTCTGGTAAAATATTCTTTGATTCGCATTATATATTATGCATTTACTTTTCTTCGATTCGCTACACAAAGTCTCTTGCCTAGCCTCAGTGTCTGTCACTTGGCATTCATTCTTTCTTGCTTTCATTCGCTTTATCTTCTTCTTTGATTACTCTGCTATCAATGGTATTTCGCCTTTACTTTTTCTTCAATTTCCTAGACAAGTCTCTTGGTGTCGCGCTCGACAAGCTATCTGGCTTTCTCCTTAATTATTACTTTCCTATATGAAAGCTGAAATCTCACTTTTATTTTCTGTTCAACTTGCAATGCATATTTCTTTTGTGCAGAGGACAGATGTCTACTTCTATTCTTTACTTAGCAGTTGAGGTTTGGAATCATTTGTTTAACCATATGTATTGTAATTTTTTGGTTTGCTTATTTTAGTTCTCATGCAAATTTGATTACTTCCCAGCTGATTAGTGGAAAGTATATCAGCTTGTTTATTTTAACATAGTTAAAGAACCCAGCCTCCATATTCTCAACAACAAACTCACACAAAAGCAAGTTGAGAATGAATTTGTCTATGAACAGGTTGGATTCAATTTGGGAACAAACATGTTTATGCTTGTATATTTTTATAAACAAATTAACAAGACAAGTTCAAATCCAAGTTTCACTAACCCGCTCTTCAATTTAGTTCCTTGACTTTTGCCTCAATTGTCAAATCGGTCCAAATTTACTAGCAACTGAACCCATTTAAATATTTCTAATGCATGGTGACCAAGATTATTAATATCTTGCTATGATATAAAGTTATTATGCCAAAATCTCTCCAACATAATTCGAAAAACTATACATATATATATATATATACACGAACATTACAAACTACCAATCATATACCGCCAAGAAATATGCATTTGAATTGATATATTTCCAAGTGAGACACAAAGTTACAAATATCACTAACAAATACAATTTTACAAAAAAGCAAAAATTTCCCTTTAATATGCAACCCCAATAGCAAATCTAGGTCTAATACTTCGAATAACTACAAACTCTAATAGCACAACCTTTAATCAAACCAAGGGTCTATTACCTATTTGGTTTTAACATTTACACTATGTGTCAAATTAATCTCTAACATTTTAAATGTGTTAGTTTAGTCTCTAACCTTAAGTATTGTGTCAAAATAGTCATTGTAGTTAAGTGATGGATAGAAATTGCTAACAAGGTTAATTAAAAGCTGTAAAGTTGTGATTTACAACTATGTTTTATATTGGCTTTATTCCATGACAAAATGTGTTGTAATTACTTTATTTTATTTCCTTGTATTTTGTGGGATTTAATTGTATTGGGTTTAGTATCAAGTTGGTGAAGACTCAAGCTTTATTGAAGATCAGTGGATCTCGCGGGTGTGTCGCTGGAAGCTAAGCCGCGAAAGAGCCATGTGAGAAGCACATGACTGGAAGCTGAAGAGTCGTGCCAGGTTGTCGTTTTCGCGAGTGTCTCGCGGGTAAGGCCTTCCCGCGAGATAGTCGCGAAACATTCTGCCTGGAGGATTTTAATGAGTGACTTTCTTACCCTTCACCCATACTATATATACCCTCATTACCCACAAATGTTAGTGAGGTCATTCAGAGAGAAAAACCCTAGATAGGTTTTCTACAACACACACACCCTCTTTTGAGAGAGAGCTACTCCTCCTTAGTGAGAAATCATTGTAGCCTCTTCTCCATCCCTCTCCCATTATCATACCTTGAGAGGAGATTTGTACCCAAACACAACCCACACCTATTCAGAGTGTAGAGAGTGTTTTGGAGTTGCTGGGAAGCATTGGAAGAAGCCAAGGATGGCAGATGCAACATGGAGCTTGTTGCGGGATCCGGAGAGCTAGACAAGACACGGTTCCGAGAAGCCTTGTTGGAGTAGGAGCTTGGAGGGCTTAGGTGCATCGGGTAGATTAGGCTTGGAGGGTCTCTTGCTTACTCATGTATCCCAACTGATTGTCTAGTGGATCGATTTTCGCTTGGAGGGCGGCGGAGAGGTTTTTCACCGAGTTCTTCGGTTTCCTCTTCGAAAACACGTCTTGGTGTTTTCTGTGTTTGCATCTTTCTTCCCTACTCTTTTATATTCCATTATACTGCTGTGTTGCTTAGTTTATGGATTAGAGTAGCTTATTGATTATTTGCTTGTGTTTACACGTTTCCGCACTTAGTATTAAGTTTGTGTAAAATCAACCAAGCCGTAATTTTAATTGGGGGTCTAAACAGCTCTTGTGTTTTTCAACACATTTTAGAGCTTTCAATTGGTATCAGAGCGGGTACACTTGTTTTGGTTTCATTA
Organism: Quercus aquifolioides; assembly: GCA_019022515.1. Lineage (NCBI taxonomy): Eukaryota > Viridiplantae > Streptophyta > Magnoliopsida > Fagales > Fagaceae > Quercus > Quercus aquifolioides. Next base: position 15,005,399 of record CM032330.1, on the reverse strand, counting down.
CCTAAGTGTGATCCTTGACCCCTTGTGTGTTTTGCCATGGATAATGCTTTACATGCTTGTATGGATGTTGTTGATTGTAACATGCTATGTGTTTGTGAAAATGCCTCTATGAGTGTTTATCCTCATGATTGTGATGCCATGTTACATGAATCCTTGGGTGTTGTTGATATTCCTAGCACCAAACTCTTAAAGAAAAATGCTAAGAAGTTTCAAAAAGGTTTAAGCAAGTTATTTTGTGAAAAGGATGATTTGATTGCTAAGCTCAATGAATCCATCAAATTGGTTGAAAATTATAAGAAACTTGCTGAAAATTCTCTTGAAAAGCTAAAAGAGTTTGAGTGTTTGAATATGGACTTGGATGCTAAACTTGTTTTGTCTAACAAACTTGTTGATGATCTTAAATCTGAAAATGAATCTCTTAAGATGCATGCCAAGTGTTTGATTGCTGAACCTACTGTTAAAAATGATGAAAATGTATGTTGCAATCATGTTGTGGTACCCGATTTTGTGCCTAATGTGTGTTTTGCCTCTAAGGACAAATCTGTGTACATTCCTCCACATAAAAGAAATCAAAAAGTGGAGAGAAAGGCTCTTAAGCCTAAGCCTCTATTTAGGTCCAATCCTAGGGAATTGAGTGGATCTAAGTTTGTTCCAACTTGCCACCATTGCGGTGTGATTGGTCATATAAGGCCTCAATGTTCTAAGTTGAAGAGAGAACAAACCCAAGTTGCTAGATCCATTCCCAAAAAGCCTAATGGACCTAAACACATTGTTTGTCACCATTGTGGTGCCCTTGGTCATCTTAGACCTCATTGCTCTCAGTTTCAAGCTTTTAAAAGAATCAAAAGAAAAGAGAAACTTGAGCTTCTTGCAAGTTGTGCTAAAAATGATAAACCGGATTTGAGTGAAAATAACATGTTGTTAAAGAAAATGTTTAATGTTCTTAACTCCTTGACTATGTGCATCTCCGGTTCTCATTCTTCCAACCCTCGTCTCGCTTCTCATGAGACACTCATTCCAAACAATTGTTCCGTTTGGATGAGGAAGGGTTCCTATGGTTGAGTTTTTGCTCTTTTGGTCCTTGATCTAATTCTTTCGATCTTTGTAGGACCCTTCATGCATTAAATGTCATATCTTCATGCATTTGTGCATTTTGCATTTATTTGTATGCATTGCTTTTGTTTTGATCTTACTTTTATGTCTTTGTTTTGTGTGTGTAAAAAATCCAAAACCACATAAAAAGTGAAAAATTCAAAAAGTTTGATCGTATATGTTTGAGCACATTTCACATGTGAGTTTGGCCTAGTACCTTCGTACTAATGGTGTTGTGCATTTACGAGCTTAGCTTGTTTTGTATGCACCTAGTTCCTTGTGAGAGAAATCTTGAAAACTATGTGTGACTGTTGTAAATAGATCTTCAAGCTTGTCATGAATGATTGGTCAATAGTCTTGTTGGTCTTGATACTTGCATAGACTTGTGTCTATATTTCTTCCCACTTTATTTTTTTTGCAAATAGAGCTCACCAAATGTAAATCTCCAAAATGAAAAGAGATATTGAGCTGCAAAAGCCTGTCGCACATACTAGTATTTGACTAGGAAAAAGGGAAAGCGACTCTTTTTAATATGTTTTGTATGGTGCTCAAAAAGCCAAAGGCTAATCATCAATGTTGAAATATCATAAATTTCAAGCACCAATCTCAAAATGAGATGTTTTTGTCCAAACAAAATAAAATGGACCAATTGTTATGCCTTATATAGAAGCCAAATGAAAAGCTTCTGAAGTTATGTATTCAATGTGTGGGAGGTCATATATACTCATTTCTATAATGGAGATAGTCCACTTGATTTCGTATCAGTTGTGTATGACTCGATTGAATTGATCATTGAAGCTTCACTCTAGTCTAAGGACTATTCCACACTTGATCCTCACACACAACACACAAGACTTTTGTTCAATGAATGTCTATTTCATTTGTGTGATTGTACATGTTCAAATGTGATGTGTGTGTGCTCAACCATATGTGGCTCAAACCAAAAAGATTTTTGTTCTTTTTGTTTGCTTTTGGAAGTGATTTGTATCACCCATGTTTTTCAAAGTTTTCAAATTGTTTTTGTGTGAAAAAAAAAACATGTTTTCTGGGTGTTTTCGTGACCTATTTCATGTTTAAGTTCAGTCACGACTGAAAGGGTCCAATTCTCAAGTTTTCCAGTTTTGGACAGAGAGTTTCGCGGCTGTCTCGCGACTGTTTCGCGAGTAAAAGCTTACCTGCGAGATACCAGCGAAATTTTCGCGGGATTCTAAGTAGCGAGATCAATTTTCGCGGGATTCTAAGTAGCGAGATACCAGCGAAAATTTCCAGATCAGCTTTTTAAAGGGCATTTCGTGGGTCTTTTGTTTTAAACTTCTCCCATCTTCTCCCAAACACTTATTTTCATGTTTCTACATCAAAACCCAATTAATTTTAAGTGTTTTACATTCCATAAACATCTCTAAGGTAATCTTTAACTCTTTTCATTGATTTTGATCCTTAGATTACGTTTTTGGGGTTTTTATGTTCATAGTTGGGATTTTCTCAAATGGGAGTTGGAAAACTTATTTTCTGTCAATCTTTTTGATTGGGCTTTGTTTAAAATGATTCTTTGCTTTGGTTGTTGGCCCCTTGTGGCATATATAACATGTATTTAGGCAAGATTTTCATATGTTCTTGCATTGTTCATCATACTTGTGTAGTGTGTGCACTCTAAGTGTTTGATAAAATGCTCAAATGGCATTTTCTCGTTGTTTTGGACTCCGATGAGTACCAAACTTTGGGGATCACCATAATTATTCATGTTTATCATGTTTTGATATTTGGTGGTGTGTTTTGTACACTTTGCCCCTTGAGTGCCTTGCTCATGCATTGGTCATGCATCTCACATGCACACTAGATGCACAGTAGCTGCACCTTGCTGCACACACTTGAACACTTGACATGTTTGAGCTTCTTTTTCTCATTCATCTTGCATCTCTCATGCATCATCTTTATATTTTCTTCTTTCCCTCCTTTCTCTTGATTCATTTGTCTATTCGTGACAAAAAGGGGGAGAATATTCCGAAGAGTATACCGGTGTGTTTCGTCATTTCTATATGACTCTTGTGCACACTCTTAGGGGGAGAAATTCTACCTTGTGCACATTCATAGGGGGAGATGCATATACCAAGGGGGAGAAGACATTTTTTTTTGAGAAAACCTTGATGCTTGTTTGCTCGTTACTTTATGGTGCTTTGATATGCTTTATTGCTCTCATTGCATCGTGCTTATGTGTTGGACATGCTTTTACCCTTATGCTATTGTGCTTTATTGGTTGCATGTTCGGATGATCATTTGCTTTGCTATATGATCATTGTAGTCATTTCCATATGACTATCTTGTGTTTGATCAAGTTGCTCATATGTTTCACAACATGTTTACTTGATCGCATTTTACTTGTTACATTATACTTGTCTTTTTATCACCTGATTTACCTTGAGAATCTAATGTGTTTTGTGCAAGTGTTTCAGGTTACAGGTATATATGTTCCAAGTTCATCGCAGCTCCTATGATTCATGATAGGGGGAGTGATATGATAGGGAAGTACTTTATATTTTTGTACCCATGTTGCTTTTGTAAGCTTTAAGGGTTTGTTTCATTGCATATTTTTGTAGGCTTTTATGGTTTGTGCCATGTATTTGCAATACTTTGCTTATGCAGCCTTTATGCTTGTGCTATTGAAGTCTAATGTCATACATTTACTTCAGTACATCACTCTTGTGCCCTAGTAGGATTGTTCCTAGATGCATATACGTTCTATGCATTGGTTGAGTGATGAACACTCTTGTGCCCATGTAGGATTGTTCCTAGATGCAAATACTTCAAGTATTTTGCATTGGTTGAGTGTTGGATTTGCAAATGGTACTCTTCACATGAGCTTATCATCTTGCATATCCGGATGTTCATTCCTTGTGTGAATGAGCATAGTAATTGCTTGTGTATAGTGATTACTTGTTTGATCTTGCCATGATCTAGTGTTTTCTATTTCATCTTGCTTGATCATGTTTTTAATGCTCCATATGTTTTTCAAGTTTTCTGCATACAATGATAATATTTTGTTGTTGTGTTTCAGGAGTTACTTGTTCATATGTCCAAGAGCTTATCAGAATCTAGAATTAGGTGTGAGTGAGTTTTGCCTTTGTTCCCAAACTCACGTTTAAGTCTAGAGTCTGTTATAGGGTGTTTTGTCACGGAATAGCCAAAGGGGGAGATTGTAAAGTTGTGATTTACAACTATGTTTTATATTGGCTTTATTCCATGACAAAATGTGTTGTAATTACTTTATTTTATTTCCTTGTATTTTGTGGGATTTAATTGTATTGGGTTTAGTATCAAGTTGGTGAAGACTCAAGCTTTATTGAAGATCAGTGGATCTCGCGGGTGTGTCGCTGGAAGCTAAGCCGCGAAAGAGCCATGTGAGAAGCACATGACTGGAAGCTGAAGAGTCGTGCCAGGTTGTCGTTTTCGCGAGTGTCTCGCGGGTAAGGCCTTCCCGCGAGATAGTCGCGAAACATTCTGCCTGGAGGATTTTAATGAGTGACTTTCTTACCCTTCACCCATACTATATATACCCTCATTACCCACAAATGTCAGTGAGGCCATTCAGAGAGAAAAACCCTAGATAGGTTTTCTACAACACACACACCCTCTTTTGAGAGAGAGCTACTCCTCCTTAGTGAGAAATCATTGTAGCCTCTTCTCCATCCCTCTCCCATTATCATACCTTGAGAGGAGATTTGTACCCAAACACAACCCACACCTATTCAGAGTGTAGAGAGTGTTTTGGAGTTGCTGGGAAGCATTGGAAGAAGCCAAGGATGGCAGATGCAACATGGAGCTTGTTGCGGGATCCGGAGAACTAGACAAGACACGGTTCCGAGAAGCCTTGTTGGAGTAGGAGCTTGGAGGGCTTAGGTGCATCGGGTAGATTAGGCTTGGAGGGTCTCTTGCTTACTCATGTATCCCAACTGATTGTCTAGTGGATCGATTTCCGCTTGGAGGGCGGCGGAGAGGTTTTTCGCCGAGTTCTTCGGTTTCCTCTTCGAAAACACGTCTTGGTGTTTTCTGTGTTTGCATCTCTCTTCCCTACTCTTTTATATTCCATTATACTGCTATGTTGCTTAGTTTATGGATTAGAGTAGCTTATTGTTTATACGCTTGTGTTTACACGTTTCCGCACTTGGTATTAAGTTTGTGTAAAATCAACCAAGCTGTAATTTTAATTGGGGGTCTAAACAGCTCTTGTGTTTTTCAACACATTTTAGAGCTTTCAAAAGCCAACATAAAATTAAAAATATATATATATATATATATATATATATATATTTTATGCCACTTAGAATGCCACATGGCTTAAAGTAAAATCTATCCCATATCAGCAAGGAGTGGATGCAAGAGCAAACGGCCACAATTGCATAGCTGTTCATGGGTTGTGAATCGAGGTGTGGTATGTGTTGGGTAAGCATGTGTGAGTGAAGTTCTATATTGAATAACAAAGAGAAAAGTGAGTTGTTAATATAACATAGTTCAGCCTAAACTTATAAGTACAAACTTTTTGGTTAAATGATGCCCTTATATGTTACCAACATCATCACACACGCTTCAGGCATACAATGAGATTCTTTTTTTGGGCGGGGGAAGGGTTTAACATCATAATTTTCCATTCATTCATCTCTTTTTGTGTTATAAATTTCAAAAATTCTTCTATTTTTTCTTCTTTTAAAATTTTATATAAGTTCGGAAAAACAATTTTAACCAGTTTCCCATTTCCAGTATCATCATGTAGCAGTTACAATTTTTACTTTTATATTTTAATCATTAGCACTCGTATAAATCAGTCACTCTTAGTTGTCTTACTCTCAATTTCTTTTCCCCTCACAGGATATCTTTATCCTTATTAGTTATGACCACCTAAATTTTGGGTAACAACTTCAAAAACATATTAGATTTCACATCTTCATCTTGAAAACCTAAAAAGATTACAAAAGTGAAAGAACTGTTGCATTAAAAGAAGAAATTCCAATCATAAATCAAATATGTAAGAGGATATAAAAATTTGATAGAATATACATTTTGATTAATGACGTGGTGTTTGTGAAAGTAATCTTACTATGCTAAATGCCTAGGGATTTTATTGTTCAAAACAAAAAAGAACGTAGAAGAAGAAGAAGAAGAAGAAGAAAAGAAAAGAAAAAAGAGTGTGTCTACTTAAATTTTAAAAAGGATAAGTGATGAGGAGGAAAATAGAGTGTGTCTGTTTAAATTTTGAAAACAATAAGAGATTGTGGTGGGCCTTTCTGTACTTTTGGGCTGGACTGCTTCCTATTGCGTTATGGCCCAATAGTTCTAGAGTAGGAGAGTCGGGACTGGCTTGATTGAAACCCACCTCAAACCAACTTGTGCACAAGATAGGACCCCTTTGCTAAGATTTTGATCACGTGCCCACAGCAGAAAATGCTGTCACAAAAGTGTTATAGTAGGAGGGTATAATACGACAAAACAAGAAGAATATATTTGCTGTTAGTCAAAGACGACGATTAAACCATTCCCTTGGCAAAAGCAGAAAGAACACTGTGATATGAGTATGGTAGAAATAGATTAATAACAACAATAAAAGAAAAGGAAATATTATTAAATGCTTGACTAATTAAGACAAAAAAAAAAAAAAAATGGTTACTCTGCCGTGCTTGGTTCCTTAAGAGAGTTAAGTCCAACAAGGGAACCACTCCTTAATGTGGGCAATCTCACAGGAGGAATCCTGCCTTGAAATTGCTCACTTTGAAAGAATGGGCCTAGATGGCTTATCCTTGAATCCTTTAATCTTCACTAGAGAGCAGACTATTAGAGGGAGAGAAGGAAATAGCTTATTGGTGCATGCCCACTATCATACTCTAGCTTACTCTCTATTTTTCCTTTATGATTTCTATGTTACCTATTTTCTTTCTTATCTTTCACTTCTTGTCTTACTTGTTTTTCTTTTGTTTATCTCTTGGGCTTGCCTCGCCGTTGTTCTTGTTGTTCCCCTGTGCACAATTAAGGTCTTTTTATATTGCCGGTCGTGATGGGTTTTACTGTTTTACCCCTCAGTAGCTTTTGTCCTAGTATGAGTGTCCTTCCCAAAACACCTACTAGTCTGTTAGCTGCCCAGCCACCACCAGTCCCCGTGCTGGCCGTGCCACGATCCATTCCCAGACAAAAGATTTTGTTTTGTTTTCTTGCTCTCCGTGGCATTCCCATCCGAATAAGGGTTGGGCATTCTCTCTTTCTAACTCCTATAGCAAGCATCTAGTAATTCTAGCGTATCTTTCCCTCTTTTAGGTGGCATGTCATCCCAGCAGGACATTTTCCCTAAAAAAAGCTTGAGTGGGAACCCCAGAATAGACTTCTCCATTCTTCCTACTGCTAGACCATACCCTCTTTTACCTCTGACCCATAACCCATTACTCCTGTATTGGCTGGGTACAAGTGGGTGGTATATAAGCCTTATGCGTGCTCCACTTTCATGTGAGTCCATGGCTTGTCTGTTGTTCATGCATTTGCCATAGCCTGGGGGCTTGTCTAGTCTTTGCTGCATGTTATGCTACTCATTCTTAACCTCTTGTGGCGTGGATGAGTCACTGGGTCTTTATTCTTTGTATCTTGCTTCCTCTCTAGGCTGGGTTTTGCTTGGGCATGGGTCTTTCCTTCTTCAACTCAGCCTTTGCCTTCTTTGTGGGTCAGCTGGCATTTCTGCCATGCAACCCTATTGCCTCTGCCGTGTTGCATTTTGGCTTGTGCTCGCTGAGCCTCCTTTGGGTCTGCCACGCACTTTTCTTTTACTTAATTCATATAGCCCAGTACTACTTTTGGGCTTCCTTGGCCTGTTTTATTCCTTTGGGCATACTCGGCCCGCTTCATTCCTTTGGGCCGTTCCAATCTTTCATTCCTATGGGCTTTACTTTCAGGGTTTATTGGACCTTCTACCAACCCCATTTACTAATCTTTCCTTTGGGCTCTTTCGGCCCATTTGTTGCTTGCTTTCCACTTTGCATTATTCCTATGGGTTTACTACTTCTGTCTTTGGGCTCCCTTTGACCCGCTTGCTTTCTTTGGGGCCTTTTTACTATTTTTCAGGCCCATGGACCATTATTCTTACCATTCAGGTTTAATGGTTTTCTTCTCACCTTGTTAATGCTTCTTCCTTATATTCTCCCATATTGTTGGGCTTTTTCTTATTATTGGGCCTTCTTGCCAAAGTGGGCATGAACGGAGATAAAAAGATTATAAAGTACTAAGAACATGAGTTTATTGAGAGGTTTTAAATTGTGAGCTTTTATTTTACGAATTTGTCCCTCTTAATTGAAAAACTATAAATGAGCAGGGAGAGGATATATTAGAATATCCAAGACTTAAAGTCCATGGCTTAAACTACCTAAAAGCCAGCTTGGAAACCTTTTAAATAGTAATATAAATATAGATAATAACTACTAAATTGGAATCTCCACAAGATATTATCTCCCTAACAAGTGGTAGAAGAAATCATCTGCAACAACGACAAATTGTGGGAAAATTTGTGACATGAAAGGAAATAGGGCTAAGAGCAAACTCGTTGCCCACCCCCCCCCCCCCACCCCGCCGCCATGACCGAAGAGCCCCCAAAATATACATTTTTGCATTTTTAGTAATATTTATGTTCCTTATAACTTTAAATTTAAATGTCAGAATAAGGTTTTGTTTGTTCTAAAACATCTCTTAGAGATAGTAGTTTTTAATTCTACAATTATCTTATTTTTGCAATTTTTGGTAAAATTTACTATTTTGCCACCTAATTTCGTGATGAGCACGAATCAGGGTTTTATGGCCATTTTCCTAATTGCTTTTGTTAGGACATATATGTTTTAACTTGTTTAAGAACATATGTCACTTATTATGTAAATTGGCTGATCCTTTGACAAAACGCACTCTGCTTGTAATTGGGTAGATCTAGGTGTTTTTAATACTTCAAGAAACAATGTTTCAAGGTCAAGTGTTGAAGTCATCAAGTCTGTCCAAGAAAAAGCAAGCTGAAGTGCAAAGTTTTTAAAGCTCGACACCTACCTCGACACCTGCTATCTGTCGAGAATTAAAAAGTCAGAATTCCAATCTGATTTTCTTGGGATCCGTGAATATGTTTTTGGGCTTTCTTTTCTTCTAACCCTAAACATATAAAAGGATTATTTTAAGAGCCGTTTTGTGTGACACAAGTGGTATTATCATTGAGCAATCTCTGGTTATGCAAATTGTGCTCAACAGACAAAGTTCTTGACCTAGTTCATCTTTCATCAAGAAGTTGCTTTGTCTTTGCACCGAAGGGTTTTGTAACCAAGCGTCTTCCTGCTATCCATCACGTGGATGAACTGAAGAACTTTGCAGCCAACCATTCTTCCTCAAGTTGGTATTCTAAAGTCGCGTACTGGGATCCGCGCATTGGTTAGTCACGTACTTGGGAGCCGTGCATCAAAGGTGGAAATTGTCACTACAGATCAAGTCCAATTGGGTATTGGGGTAAGGGTTCAACTGTAGGTTGGTAAGGTACTTGGGATTCCTTTCTTGTAACCGCTTGATTTGATAATAGTGGAGTTTCGGGAGTGGTGACCTGAAAATCACCCGGTGGGGTTTTTGCCGTTAGGGTTTTCCCCATTCGTGAAAAAATCACCGTGTTATTTATTTTTCCGCTGCATATTTAGTATTCGGTGATTTGTTTGTGCTTCCACGCGATTGCATGCTTAATTGATTAATTAACAACTTGGCTAATTAATTAATTAATTAGGGTTTATCACAAGGGGTCATTCAGATTGTGGCCTATCAAGTGGTATCAGAGCAGGCACACTCTGATTAGGGTTTAATCTTAGCTGTGTTGATCCATTGACCCCTGTTTGTCATGGATAGAGGACAATCCTTAATCATACCTCCTTTATTTGATGGCACTAACTATGCATACTGGAAAGTACGCATGAGAGCTTTCTTGAAGTCTTTAGATGAAAAGGTGTGGCAAGCTGTAGAGATTGGCTGGACTAAGCCAAAAGAAGAACTGGCCGATTGGGACGATGCTAAGATCAAGGTGGCCAACTTCAACAGCAGAGCGCTGAATGCCCTTTTCAACGCAGTCACCAATGAGGAGTTCAAGAAGATATCCTCAACTGAAACTGCTAAGGAGGCTTGGACCATCCTCCAGACAACCTATGAAGGCACAAAGGCTGTCAAAGACTCAAAGCTTCAAAAGCTCACCACAAGCTTTGAAGAAATAAAGATGGAGGAGGATGAGTCGTTTGATGAGTTCTATGCCAAGCTCAAGGACATAGTGAACTCAGCCTTCAATCTTGGGGAAACCATCCCTGAACCCAAGATTGTAAGAAAGGTGCTCAGATCTCTACCTGAGAGATTTCATGCCAAGATTACGGCTATTGAGGAATCAAAGGATATAGACAAGATTCCTTTGACTGAGCTGGTTGGAAACTTGCAGACCTATGAGATAGGTTTATCCAGGATTGGCAAGTCCAATAAAGGCAAAAGCATGGCCTTGAAGGCGAAGAGCAGTGATACAGATGAGTCTTCCGATGATGAAGATTCGAAGATGAAGTCCTACATTACTCGGCAGTTCAAAAAGTTCATGAAGAATGCCAATGGAAGGAGCTTCGACAAGGACCGCAGGCAGTTCAGTTCTTCTCAGTTCAAAAGCCAAGACAAAGGGAAGAAGGATGCTAAGGAGGGCGGTCAGTATACTGTTCCCGCAGGACCAAAATGCTTTGGTTGTCATGGGTTCGGACACATGAAACATGAGTGTCCTACATATCTGAAGAGCATTGGGAAAAGCAAGGCCCTTGCTGCAACCCTAAGTGACACTGAGCCTGAAGATGATTCCGACAATGAGGATGACGGAATCCTAAATGCCTTCACTGCCACAGTCAATCCTATTGATGGGATTGTTGAAGAAGAGGATGAAGAAGAAAAATTGGTGGAGTCCAAATTTGAGAAGATGGATGATCAAGATGATATCCATTCAGCCTATGAGAAGTTTTACAAGCTCTCTGAAAAGCATGAGAAATTATATAGGCTGGCCACCAAGAAGCTCAGTGAGGTGGAACTCGATCGTGAAGAGTTATCCACAAAGTTTGATGAGGCGAATCAAACTATTGGAGCACTGATATTTGAGAACAACTTTTTGGCTGAGAAGACCAAGAAGCTTGAAGCGGAGCTGTTTCAAGTCAGAGCTCAACTGGAGAGGACTTCAAGTGCAAAGCTTGATGAGATGCTTAGCAATCAGAAATCTGCTTCGGATCGAACTGGTTTGGGGTATGGTATTTCTTTCTCAAATTCTGCTTCTACTAGCAATACTGTTTCTGTTCCTGCTGCTAATAACATTGAAATTGAGAATACTAATGTTAAAACTGAATTAGCTAGTGAGAACTTAGACAAGGGAAAATCTATCTTAGGAGCACCCCCTAAGCTAGACAAGAAAGATGCTAAAAACCCTAGGGCTAAGAAGGCTAACTCTCATAAGCCTAAACAAAAGAAGCAGCATCTCTGTCATTATTGTGGAGCTGCCGGTCACACTCGACCAAATTGCTATAAGTGGTTAGCCACTCAACAAAGCAATGGCATGATTGCATCTGGAAGCCAAAATCAGCTTCAATCCTCTGTTGCTCCTCTTGGAGATCTTCTGAAAGCCCTCATGTTCCTTTCGAACTTGAACGGTCTAAATTCTTCCCCCTCACCGCCTGTTCAAGGATTCTATCAAAGGAAAGGTTCTTCCAAGGAGTGGAAGAAAAAGGACTCTAAGTGATTTCATCACTTTCTTCTCCCTTCTTGTTTCTTTTGTTTGTTGCATTGCTTGTGTGTTTTACTTTTCTGCTGAGTCAGTCTAGTTTTTGCTTTGCCTTGTTTAACATGTTTTTGTTTGTTTATTTTCAGTTTTGTTCATTTTGTTTTTAATATAAAAATAAAAAAAAAATTGAAAAATCAGAAAAATACAAAAACAGTGTGTGTTTTGTGTACTTTGGTATTTGTGTACATTGGATGGCCATTGAAACAAAGTTTTCTAAACTTTGTATCTCTTGTAGCTTAGATGAGCATCTCTATGCACAACTAAGCAAGTGAGCTTTGTGGCTCTTGTTTGTGATGAGTAAGATTAGGTTATCTCTTAAAACTTAACACTCATATCACTCTTTTTGACGGGTAGGACTAGAAAATCCTAAGAGAAAGGCATAAATGACCATCTCACCACTGTTACCCGCCAATCATTGTATGACACCTGTATGCTTCGGCATAGCAAAAGTGCAGTGTCATAGACACCTGTATGCTTCGGCATAGCAAAAGTGCAGTGTCAAAGACATTCGTATGCTTCGGCATAGCAAAAATGCGATGTCTATGCTTAACATCTTGGGTATTTCTTTTCTCTCTTTTTATGCCCATGCATGATATGCAAAAATAAAAGAAAATATGCAAAGAAAATATAAAGCAAAAAGATTAAAGATGCTTTAAACATGATTGCAAGCGTGTTTTCTAGGAGATGTGGGAGTCATAGGATGTACCTTGAAGGTGATAGTCCCCATCAAACAGTTATGATTGTGTGTGAGTTAAAAGTTATTTACTCATATCTCAGATCGTCATAACATCTATACACATATGCAATCTTGCGATGTTTTTCACACACAACACGCAATATTCTTTGCTACTTTTGATACATGTGCAGGTACAATGTGATTTGGCCATCACAAGTGTTTTACATGTGCTAATGTATGCTCACTAAACTGTCATAACTTGTTTTTGAAATATAAAATTGGTTAGACTTGTTTAGTGTGTGTGTATGTTTTTGCATGATCCTCGTGCTTAATTTCTTGTTGAGAGATGTTTTGAGAGGTTTATATGTTGAGTGGATCTTTGGTAGAGATGTGTGTTGGATTGCATTCATGTCTGTGTTTTTCACTTCTCGAGAAACTGCATTTTTATGTGGGCTCGACACCTTCCTCGACACCTCCTCGATACCTGGTTATCTGTCGAGCTTCTCAAGCTTTTCTTATCGCAATCTCGACACTTCCCTCGACACCTTGTGGATCGATCGAGATTTCTTCTGTCCTCTCGATAGATTCTCGACACATGTTGGATCGATCGAGATTCACTTGTGCTGTTTGTGTCTTCTTTCTCGACACCTGTCTCGATACCTTGTGGATCGATCGAGATTTCTCCTGTCTTCTCGATACCTTCTCGACACCTTCGCGATCGATCGAGATTCTCTTATCTGATATTCTCCTTGCATCTCGATACCTCTCGATACCTTCATCTGTCGAAGGCTTTTTCCTCGATACCTTACTCGACAGCTTCCTCGATACCTCTCGACACCTCAGCTGTCGAGATTTACTGAAGGGTCTATAAAAGGATTTCTCGCGTTTTTCTTCATTTCTCACTCGATCTCTCTCGATCTCTCCGTGGCTGTTCATCTCCCTTTCACTCTCCTTTCACTCAAATCCTTCAACCCACTTGGATCTTGCTCATTTCTTGCTCAAATCTCTTGGTAAGATCCCTTTTCTCTTCCTTTTTCATGCATTTCATGTTTTGAAAACCTAGTTTTTGGGATTTTTCATAAAAATTTGGGGTTTTTCAAAATTTGTGAGTTTTTATTAAAATTTTGGGTTGGGTTTGGACTTAAATGATTTCAAAATGTCATACATTGCATTTCATGTGCATTATAATGATATTTACATGCATTTAGAATTGAGTACTTTGTTTATATGCTGACTAGGATTGGTTTGGGCTGAGCCCATGATGATATTTATGTTGTGCATGTCACATGTTCATGCATTCCCATGCATACGTACTCCCTGTTCATATATCTATCATATTTGAACTGATTTGGATCTTTTCTGTTTGTCTCCCTCTCTATCTCTTTCTCATTCTTTTACGTTAGTAGTGTCTATGGCACCCAAACGTAAATCCACTCCTGCTCGGAACCCTATGCGTCCTAGAGCACATTCATCTTCTGATTCTGCTACTTCTGATGTTTTGTTCCGTGATAGAGATGCCCAAAAGGCATTTTTTGAGAACTTTTCTAGACGAGGTGTTCATTCGGAACGCCAAGTCATTTTGGCGGACTTCGCCGACACTGATCTTCCCTCTGTCATTAACAGAAGGGGATAGGGGTCACTGTGTGACATCCCGGTCACTTGCCCTCTCGTGCTGATACAGGAGTTCTACTCCAACATCCACGGGATTGATCTTTCAGTACCTCATTTTTCCACTCGCGTTCGAGGTATGCGCATTTCTGTCACACCGCAACTTGTTGCGGATGTGCTTAGGGTACCTAGGATAGAGTTTCCAGATTACCCCTCTTGTGAGCGTCTGAGGACTGTGTCCAAAGATGAGCTCATTTCTGCTTTTTGTGAGCGCCCTGCTGATTGGGGTGAGCATCAGTTCACATCATGTAGGCCTTTTGCTAAAGGTCCTAGATTCCTTAACATGGTGATGACTTTTGTTCTCCATCCTTTGTCTCACTATAACTCTATCACAGAGCCTCGTGCTCGATTTTTGCTTTCTCTTCTTGAGCACTTGACCATTGACTTCCCTTCTCACTTCATCCGGTCTATCATAGAGGTTTATCTTGACTCGGCATCCCGTGATAAGCTCATCATTCCTTCTGCTATCACGCGGATTCTACGTCATTTTTCTGTTCCCTTTCCTGTGTCCGACCACTTCACACACATATCTGCCATAGATGCCGCTACCGTAAAACGTAGTGAGGCGCAGTTCAGGTCGAGACAGCCTGGTGCCACTCCTCCCTCCCGTTCAGCACCATCCAGATCAGCTCCATCTACATCTGCTCATTCTTCCTCTTCGAGCGATGTATCCCTTGGTGATATCATGGCGCAGCTGCAGCGCATGGACACTCGTCTTGATACACTCTCTGCTGAGTTGTATCAAGTGAATGTTCGTGTTGGTCGTATTGCACGACGACAGGCGACCATGGGTGGTTTTGCTCCAGAGGCTACTCCTTCACCACCTACTCCAGTAGCTTCAGATTCTGATGATGATGATGATGATGATGGAGATGCTAGCTCTGCAGATGAGATGTCTACATGACACTCTACCCTTTGTCACTCGTGACAAAAAGGGGGAGTAGTTTTGGGTTATGAGAGTAGTCATCTTAGGGGGAGAGTTAGTGACATTTTTGATAGGGGGAGTGTTGATACTTTTGAGGGATGTAGTGAGGCTTGATGTATCTTTTCTTTTCTATTCTTTATAGATGCATTGTTCTTGTATATGAGGTCCTTTGACCATTCTTACATACATTGTACTTATCTTCTCTCCTATACATGTTGATGTATGTTCTCTTTCACCTACCTCTTTATGTGTTGTTTCTTTTCTATCTTTATACACATATTCTTTATACTTGTATGCAATCTATTTATTTCTGTTTCACACAAGATGCCTTGATGAGTTTTGTTTAAAGTGTTTCAGAAATACAGGTTGTCAAAGTCTACTTATCATAAGCTCTCTGTTTTTCAAGAGTTTGTGTTAGGATAGATTTTATTGTATTTAACAAGTGAATATGAGTTGAGTGATTTATGACTTCTCTCATATGCTCATTTGTTTGTTGTGGTTTTGTCACGGATTGCCAAAGGGGGAGATTGTTAGGACATATATGTTTTAACTTGTTTAAGAACATATGTCACTTATTATGTAAATTGGCTGATCCTTTGACAAAACGCACTCTGCTTGTAATTGGGTAGATCTAGGTGTTTTTAATACTTCAAGAAACAATGTTTCAAGGTCAAGTGTTGAAGTCATCAAGTCTGTCCAAGAAAAAGCAAGCTGAAGTGCAAAGTTTTTAAAGCTCGACACCTCTCGATAGCTACCTCGACACCTGCTATCTGTCGAGAATTAAAAAGTCAGAATTCCAATCTGATTTTCTTGGGATCTGTGAATATGTTTTTGGGCTTTCTTTTCTTCTAACCCTAAACATATAAAAGGATTATTTTAAGAGCTGTTTCCTGTGACACAAGTTGTATTATCATTGAGCAATCTCTGTTTATGCAAATTGTGCTCAACAGACAAAGTTCTTGACCTAGTTCATCTTCCATCAAGAAGTTGCTGTGTCTTTGCACCGTAGGGTTTTGTAACCAAGCATTTTCCTGCTATTCATCACGTGGATGAACTGAAGAACTTTGCAGCCAACCATTCTTCCTCAAGTTGGTATTCTGAAGTCGCGTACTGGGATCCGCGCATTGGTTAGTCACGTACTTGGGAGCCGTGCATCAAAGGTGGAAATTGTCACTACAGATCAAGTCCAATTGGGTATTGGGGTAAGGGTTCAACTGTAGGTTGGTAAGGTACTTGGGATTCCTTTCTTGTAACCGCTTGATTTGATAATAGTGGAGTTTCGGGAGTGGTGACCTGAAAATCACCCGGTGGGGTTTTTGCCGTTAGGATTTTCCCCATTCGTGAACAAATCACCGTGTTATTTATTTTTCCGCTGCATATTTAGTATTCGGTGATTTGTTTGTGCTTCCACGCGATTGCATGCTTAATTGATTAATTAACAACTTGGCTAATTAATTAATTAATTAGGGTTTATCATAAGGGGTCATTCAGATTGTGGCCTATCAGCTTTAGGTTTTCGTTTACTATTTAAGGATATTGTAGCCTCTAAGTAATTAGGTTTTCTCATTTTCTTAGACGAATTTCAGACCCTATCACCTTGTAGATTCAAAGGATCCTTCATACATGAATATTCTAAAAAAATACTAGTTCATCTAATGATCATTTCATAAGTGAACTGTAAAGGTAAACATTAATCTACTACACAACTTTTCACTCCACACTAATTGGTAGATGTGGGAAAATTTGAGGGACGGGTCAATAGGGTTTGGATTTAAAAAAAAAAAAAAAAAAAAAAAGAGTCATTTTAAGTGGGTTGGAAACGGGTCTACTTAATTAGGTTACGGGTAGGGTTGGGTCAACCCATATTTTTCTCTCTTGAATTTTTTTATTAAAAAAACATGTATTTGCCACTTGGTAAGTCATGCAACAAATTACTTTGTGTGAAATTCATTATTGTGAATTTATTACTCATATCAAGAAATAGTTCAACTCAACAAATTGATATTTGTTCAATAATTATAAAATTATACAAATCCCAACATTGCTAACCAAAACAAAATAGCACAAACACAAAGGAGTCTAGTCTATCATTTGAAAATCTAATTAAAACAAACACACAAGTTTCACTTCTACACAATATCAACATCCCAAAACATAAAACAAAATTACAAATGTCCTATTGGATAAATAATTTCATAAAGAATAGAAACATATAAGAAATTTACAATCTTGAAAAATAACTTCATATTCTAATATCTTCAAAAATAATCTAATACTTCTGTTAATTTTGGATGCATTGTAGTTGGTACTCTATTTAATTGGGAATATATATCAAAGTTTGATTGTTTACTTATTTATACATGGTATCTTTTATAAATATAATATTATTGTTAAGCAATATACACTCCAGAAAATATCATATTTCATTTTGAGCAGCTATTTATTTTTGCTATGGACTGTTAAAAATAGGCCTAAGCATCTATAATTTATGTTAACTTCATTGATATACTTTGGCTTCACTCTTTTTACACTCATGAATGTTTATCATACATGTCTATTGTTTCAAATATATGTTACAAAAATGGGCTAGGTCACGCATCAACCCGTTTTTACTTTGAGTAAAAAGAAAATAGAAAATTCAAGTTTGACTTGGGTATTTTTCTTTGGATTCGGGTCGGGTTAGTGGACCCTAACCTATTTTGCCATGTTTACTAATTGAATGTGGACTAGACTACCTATCATGCTTTCTATTCTATATATTCTTTTGGTTTTATCTTTTAATTTGGGAGAAAATACACTTTTAGTTCTTACATTTTGGACTGATTCTCGTTTTAGTCCATACTTTTTAGACACACCGACTTAGTCCTTGAAAATCAAAAACTGTTGCTATTTTGGTCCCTATCATCGTCTCAGTAATGGAAGAAGCATATGTGGCAAATGGAGTGCATTGAAGACATGTTAGATGTTGATGTGGCTAATAAAAAAAAAAAAAAAAATTTTATTTGACATTTTTTAAATGCCACATCAGCATTTAAATTTTTTTTTTTTTAAATCCATGTTAGAAAATTTAAAAAAAAAATATATATATATAGAAAAAACCTAAAATCTAATTTAATTAAAAAAATTGTTACTTTCATTATTTTTTCGTAAGAACATAAGAACTTGTTCTTCATGTTCTTCCCAAATCCAAGAAATAAACCTAGGAACCAAACCAATCCCTAGCAAACCCCAAATCCAACAACCAAATCCAATCTCCATCAAATCCAGAAAAACAAAAAATAATCCAAGAAAACAAACAAAACCATAAATAAACCCAAGAAATAAATCCATAAACACAGTAGCCAACCCAATCTCCAACAAACCCATAAACCCAGAAATTTTCTTGGGAAACAAACACACAAAAAACTCATAAAAACAAACAACTCCACATTCTCTTCCAAAAAAAAAAAAAAGAAAAAAAACCCAAAACAAGAGCAAGGATACCCAGATCTGAACAAACTCAGTCACGCAAGTTTCAAACAAACCCAGATACCTAGATTTGAACAAACTCAGCAACCATTCTGACCTCCATGGGCAACCTATTCTCTTGTTGCTACATGCCACGACCACCACCAGCGATGGCTTCTCTTCGTCTTTGTCTCTCACTTCCTCTCTCCTAAACTCAGTTCGATCTCTTTGACCTCTACAAAAAATTCATACCCACATACTCATGTTCAAAAATTTGTCAATACCTAAACCAAACACCATCTGAACTCGAAGCCAAGATCGAAGAGGGTCTCTGAGAGAGAGTTGGAGAAACTAATTCGGTACGATGAGGTTGAGGTTGTTGTGGAGAAGCTTAAGGTTCAGCCATAGAGACCTTGCCGATTCGTGGGTATCGAAGGATTAGAGAGAGTGAGATCGAGAGGTAGAGATAGAGGTTCAGAGAAAAACCACCGCCGGTGGTGGCTTATGGTGGCCGTGGAGTAGCTCAGAGAGAGGATAAGAGAAATTGATCTGATATTCGGGGAAGATCCAACTTACGACTAAACCTTTTGTATGTTTATGTTTGGTTAACCCAAAAGAAAAAAAAAAGCAAGAAAATCTTAGAATTGAGAAAATTTTCAGTTTTAATCAAAATTTTATCTTTTGTTTAAATTAAAATTAAGAAATTAAAATTTTTATTTTTTTAATAATTTATACGCTGATGTGGCATTTTTATATGTCAAATAAAATTTATTATTATTATTTTATTAGTCACGTCAGCATCTAACATACTAAGATAACGACAGGGATCAAAATAGCAACAATTTTCAATTTTCAATTTTCAAGAACTAAGGTAGGCGCGTCTAAAAAGTAGGGACCAAAACGGAAATCGGTCTAAAATGTAGGGACCAAAAATGCATTTTTTCCTTTAATTTATTGCTTTCCATACTAAATCCCACCCTTTCTCAATTTGCAAGCAAGTATATATCTGTGCAAAGACTAGATGTCTGGTAAAATATTCTTTACCTGGCTTTTGGAGTTCTTGCCTAGCTTTAGGTTCTTGCTCAAGTACGAGAAAAGTGAGCTATTATGCATTTACTTTTTCTTCAATTTGCCACACAAAAAATCTCTTCGCTTGTAGGTGAGCTTTCTGCTCGTCTGAGGGTTCGTCACTTGGCATTCATTCTTTCTTTCTTTCTTTCTTCGCTTTATCTTCTTCTTTGATTGCTTTGCAATCAATGATTTATCGCTTTTACTTTGTCTTCAATTTGTTAGACAAGTCTCTTATATATAGTGCCACTCGACAAACTATCTGCCTTTATCTTTGCTCCTTATTACTTTCCTAGATGAAATCTGAAATCTCACTTTTATTTATGTTCAACTTGCAATGCATATCTCTTTTGTGCGGAAGAAAGATGTCTACTGCTATTCTTTACTTAGCACTTGAAGCTTGGAATCATTTGTTCAACTAAATCGTAATTTTTATGTTTGCATTCGAATTTCAATTCTCATGTAAATTTGATTACTTTCAGCTGTTTAGTACAGGGTATATCACCTTGATTATTCTAAAATAGTTAAAGTACACCACCTCCATTATCAATAATTAACAACCTCACACAAAAGCAACTTGAGAATGAAGTTGTCTATAAAGTATAAACAAGTTGGATTCAGTTTGAGAAAAACCTTATTTATGTTTCTTTAATTTATTAACAAATTAACAAGACAGGTTCAAGCCCAAGTTTCCCCCTAAACTATAAGGTTTCTTCAATTTAATCCTTTAACCTTTGAGGTTTATATTTTGTCAAATTAGTCATTCAATTTGTCAAAATGAGTAGTTATTCTATTCAAATCTATTAGCAAATGAAACCATTCAATTTTTTTTTTTCCTAACACATCCATCTAGATAACTAATATCTTCCACCGATATAAAGATTTAACCATACTAAAATCTCTCCAATATAAATCGAAAAGTTATATATATATATATATATATAGGCGGAAATCACATTTTCGTTCCTACATTTTTAGGCGATTCCCACTTTGGTCTCTAGATTTTTTTTTTACCGCTTTTAATCCTTATCCTGAAAAATGCTTCTCGTTTTGGTCCCTGCCATTACATCAAAGACGGAAAATGCACACGTGGCAAACAGAGTGCACTGTTGGCACACTAAAAACTGACATGGTCATTAAAATAATAATAAAAAATGCCATGTCAGCATCTAAATTTAAAAAATTAATTTATTAATTTTAACTAAATAACAAAATCAAAACAGAAGTAAAAATAAAAAAATTACACTAATTGAGATCTAAGTGTGTCCTAAACAAGAACAATAAGAACACAAACCATATTTAAGAATACAAAATTAAAATCCAAAAATCACAAACCCAGAAACGCAAGCACAAACCTAGCAACAGATCAACCAAACCAAACACAAACCCAGCAACTAATTTTTCTTGTCAACCAAACACAAACCCAAACATCAGTAAGCATACAAACACAAACCCAGCAATCCATCTTCAAAAAACCCAAATCCAAACACAAACCCAAATCCGACCCTCCTCCTTCTCAATCCCAATCCTCGGTGCTAGGATATGGTTGAGCCGACAGGCCGACATCGAGTGCGAGCATTGGCTCAACAAACCCATCATCGCACTCAACGTTTTTCTCATGGTGGTCTCCATAGCTAGCTTAATCGGAGCTTGTTGCCGTGTTTCATGGCTCCTCTGGTTCTACCTTCTGGTCATGTTCCTCCTCATAGTTCTTCTCTTCGTGTTCACCATCTTTGTCTTTGCTGTTACCAACAAGGGTGCTGGGGAGGCCTTGTCGAATCGTGGGTATAAGGAGTATAGGCTTGGTGATTACTCCAATTGGTTGCAGAAGAGGGTTACCAATACCAAGAATTGGAACAATATTAAGAGTTGCTTGCAGGATAGTAAGGTTTGTACCAGTTTTGCTGACAAGTATGTGAATGACACCGTTAAGCAGTTCTATGATGAGCATCTCTCTGCGCTTCAGGTATGTGGGTTGGACTTGTTTTTTCCATTTGGGTTTTGAGATTGGATTAGTGGGTGTGTCTTTGTTTTTGGATTGAGATATGATTTTTTAAGTTTAAGCATGATTTGGGGTTTAATGGATTTCTGGAATTTGATTTTGATGAGGGTTGAATTCGTGTGAAGAATTTGAGTGGGTTGGAGAAATTGTGCAATCTATGGAGTTTGGCAGAGATTTTGTGGCAGTGGCGGTGGTTTTTGTGCAATCTGTGGTTTTTGGTTTTCAATTTTGAGATCTTAAGTCTGTGTTCCTGTTCAAGATACTTTTAAATCTTAATTCATGTGAATTTTGATTTTGATTTTTGTTTTGATTTTTTTTATTTAGTTAAAATTAATAAATTAATTTTTTAAATTTAGATATTTATGTGGCATTTTTTAATGGCAAATAACATTTTTTATTATTATTTTAATAGCCACATCAGCTTTTAGTGTGCCAACAGTGCACTCCATTTGCCATGTGTATATTTTCCGTCTCTGATGTAACAGTAGGAACTAAAACGGGAAGCGTTTTTCATGATATAGACTAAAAGCGATGAAAATAAAATCTAGGGACCAATGTGAAAATCGCCTGAAAATATAGGGACAAAAATATGATTTCCGTCATATATATATATATATATATATATATGAACTTTACGAATTACAAATCATACATTTCTAAAAATATGCATTTGAAATTGATATATTTCCAACTAAGATATTCATCACTAATAAATAGAATTCGACAAGAAAACAAACTCTTCCCAATGGATATGCAACCCTAATAAAACCTCTATGAACTACAAGCTCTAACAACACAACCTCTAATAAAACCAATTAATACCTCCACATAGCAATTACAAATTCAAAAAACCAAGGTAAGTCTTCCGATTTAGCATACAGTACTTACAAAGTTATAACAGTCAAATATATACCATACAAGCAAGGAGTGCATGCAAGAGCAAAGACATACACAAAAAGTTTCACAATAATTTTTACAGCAGTTACATTGACAAATTTTTACTATTTTTCACCTGAACTCATCAGAGTTCATTGGCGTTACTTTTATATACCGCTAAAAGTCTGGTACATCAATTACTTGCGAAAATCTTAATCAAAATTTTGTATCAGTAGACTTTCTCAAGTGCAAACGGCCACACGTGTCACCATTCATGGGTACTCAAACCAATGCCTAATATCAATATGGACAATGTGAGTCCCACTATCTTAAAAAACGCTCTCAACCTTACACCTGTCAAGTTTGGTTGGTTGTCTCATGGCCAATCCCTCTTAAGTTTTTCTACCTCACCTACGAATTAAATCACTTTTTCCCTTACATGACTTCAAACGTTGAGAAGGAATACACACTGGCCAAATCTTTTTGGATATCCAACTATGTCTTTGCCTATATTATCAACTTTCACTAAGACACATTTTATGGACGAATAAAAATCATGGCATCAGAAGTGGACGAAAAAGTCACGTAAGTCCTGCATGACTTGTTTTTCGTCAAATTTAGCTGCTAAATAAACAATAGGGATGCAAAATGTTACACAAGTATTAATTTAGAATAGAGGTCATGCATTCTTGTAATTCATGAGATAAGTGTAAATGAGAGTATTTTTTTTTTTTTTTTTTTTTTTTGCTAAATAAGATATTGCATTAACAGATAAAGGAAAAACACAAACAACACTAAACAAACAAAACCACAAGGAAGGGATGGGACAGAGTATAGTTTATGTTAGGGTCATATTTTATTGTAATTGGCAAATCCTTTAACAAAATACACTTTACTTGTAATTTGGTAGATCTAAGATGAGTTTAGTACTTCAAGAAACATGTTATTCTAGTCAAGTATTAAAGACATGAAGATTGGTCCAAGAAACAAATGAAGAAAAACTATTCATTGACAGATGCTTGCTATCGAGACTTAATATAATGCTCAATAGGTAGCTCGACAGCAGCTCGATCTATCGAGATTTACGATTTTCAGTTTTCCAGATCTAAAATTTGGCCTAGTCTTGTGTATTTGTTTAGGGTTTTTTTTCTCACAACTCTAGACATATATAAGGCTTATTTTAAATGTCACAACCCAAATTCATGGAATATGAATTTAGATGTATGACTAACTTGCTGATCTTGCATAACTCAATAAACATAATTAATTCCAAAATAAATAAAACTCCAAATAAACAATGCTCTTAATAAACCTCTTACAATATCTAAAATCCACAATTTAGAAATAATCTCCAAATACTGTAAAATCTTAAGTGAAATAAAAATAACTAAAAATCCTTTAACGCTTCAAGCATTATTGACGTCGCCTAAAAACTCCCACGCTCTACCTTGCACCTTACGAAGAGATCCAAAGTTTCTGTTTCCCAATTAAACTTTAATCTGAAAATTGTAATTGATGGGGTGAGCCACACATCTAGTAAGCAATTATACACAATACACAACAGAATAGAGTCAAGCAAAGCACGAGTATTTTGATTTCACAAATTCACTCAATGATATCAAATATAGTTTTCCAAACATATAATGAACCACTTATTACATATGTAATCAAATGTTAAAATCATTCGAAAACACATACAAATAATTGATCAGAGCATAGTGTCACATATACACATATCACATATTCTCACATACAATCCTGTGAGTGGATACCAACATCTAACTCCTACTAGTGAGGGATTAACACTTATTCTCACATACCTGATCAATTCTAAAAACAGTTATTTTGAGTCACATATCATAAAAGCAAAGTTTATACCAAATGGAATAATTTACTTGATATTAACAATTATTCCAAATATTAACAGAAGCATATCGATGATCACAATATCAAATTGAACATAAATCAAAGGATACTTGACTCTCTTAGGGAATGAATAAGAACTGAGGAGTTTATATAAATATTTTACAATGCTTGAGTAAGTCTGAAATCTCAATTTGCTAAAAGAAACATTTTAGATATCATTTGGACAAATAGGAATATGACTTTAAAATTACTTGGTTTTAAACAAATTTAATGAACAAGAACCTTTTTAGAGAACTTATTTTGAAACTCAATTATTTTCTGAAAATAGTTTGGTTTAGAAATAATCTTTTAAATGAGATTTGGACATTCCAAACATTATTTAGAATTCAAAATTTCTCTTTAAACATTATTTAAAAGTCGAAGTTTCTCTTTCCATGATGTAAAAGTACTTTTGATAAACTTTAGAAAATATAAGTTTGAAATACATAACTTTTGAAAACTTTTAACTTCTAAGAACCTAAGGGACAAAACTTGTGCATATTATGCATAATTACTTACCTCTCTTACTAATATATCTGAACACAGCTGAGCACTTTTAGTCTTCCGTAAGCTCTAAACAGAAAATTACTTTAATCAATAAGCATAAAATTTCATGATCATAAACTACTTCCTAAAAACACTATAATCCTCCACAACCTTCTCTTTTTCCTAGAGTCATAATATAGACAGGACTATTTCCCATACATAGAAACGTCAAGTCCGAATATACCTATTAATTAGTTATTCTAAAACAATCGACCAATATATCAAATATCAAATTAAACCAACTACAAGACTTCATGTTATTATTGAACGCCACCTTCTCTTTAGGGTCAATCCTAAACTAGTAATATAATCAAAGTATTCAAAGTCTATTCTAGTCCTTTATACCAAAATCTTTCACATTCCAAAGTCTAATAACCAAATTAACCATAGCAGTGATACACTTAAACATAAATTCTATTAATCTTTAATCACAGGCCAATATTATATGACAATAGTTCTAATAAATATTATAGATCTGCCCTTGCCATGACTAGGGAATGATTACCTGATGAGAGATCAAGATTTGAGCGCTAACTATAGTCTATGGATGATGCCTCCAGCCATCCCTGGTCCTTTCTTTTTTTTTCCTTTTTTTTTTTTTTTTTGGTCGACTTTTGGTTAACGCGTATAATGAAGAAACCCTAGAGCCTTCCAAGATTTTATAGCTTCTAATTAACCTCAATTTAAGGTATTATTAACTATTGACCTATTTAGGTAAGCTGGAGTTCCAAGGGATTCCAATAACTCTCAAACTTCTTATCCAAATAGGTTTTTATTCTCTCATCATTTTCCTTGACTGATAAGAAGACTAAATGTTTAAATTCCTTAATCTTTCTGTAACTAAAACAAAAATAAATGAGGACAACACGTTACCTAATTGTGCAGTCTATTACTTCATCTCTTACTTTGGGTAGTAATCTTTGTTTGGCCACAAAATTACACCTCACATGTAGCACATCCAAAAACTAACTATATAAATAATCCTATCATGACTCTACGCGTTTATCCACATCACTTCTCAAAGCTAAAATAATAATATTACCAATGATAATAAAATCAGGGTATTACATTAAAAGCTATCACACACGGATATAGAGATCAAAAGACTTATTTTCTTTGTGTGAAGCTACTGCGTTTGTACGCCATTGAGTTTTGTAACCAAGTGCTTCCTCATCTTTATTAACGATGAAGTGAAGAATTTTGCAGCCAACAACATCTGTTCAAGTTGCTGAAGTTAGTTACGTACTGGGATCCGTGCAAATGGTCAGTCACAAATTGGAGGTTTGTGCATCAAAGGGAAAGAAGACTAATCCAATTGGGTATTGGAACAAAGGTTCAACTGTAAGTTGGTATTTTGGGATAAGTTAGGGTAGTTGATAAGATTCTTTATACTTGTAACCGCTTTATTGTTGATTAGTGAATTCTTGGGAGTGGTGACCTTAAAATCACTCGGTGGGAGTTTTTGTCTTGCGAGGTTTTCCCCATTTATCAACAAATCACCGTGTCTAATTTATTTTCCACTGCACTTAATATTTTTGGTGATTTGTTGGTGCCTTCACATTTTGCATGCAATTAAACTTAATTAATCAACTTGGGTAAATTGAATAATTAATCGGAGTCAAGCTACCTTAACCCAATAGTTTAGGGAGA
This sequence comes from Quercus aquifolioides, assembly GCA_019022515.1. Classification (NCBI taxonomy): domain Eukaryota; kingdom Viridiplantae; phylum Streptophyta; class Magnoliopsida; order Fagales; family Fagaceae; genus Quercus; species Quercus aquifolioides. The sequence continues at coordinate 14,978,722 of CM032330.1, read as the reverse complement.
TAAAATGTAATTTTCACATTCTTAAATTATATATAAACTTGAATGTATAAGGCAAGTTAACTCTTAAAATTAACCTCCTTTGAATTTTCATGTTCAACACACACCAAAATTTCAAAGAAAAGATTGGAGTGGAAACTTTGGAGCCAACATCAATGAAAGCATTCTTAAGTTAATATTTCTTTCTAGATATTTTTTTTTTTCAAAATTTTATAATCAAGAGTTTTGGAAATTCAGAAATTAGAATGATTAGAGAAATTGAATGTGAATAACTTCATACTTTAATGGATTTGGATTTTAGGGATTGATCTTTTCAGGAGTTTAATAACTTGATTTTGAACGGAGATTAGTAAGTGAATTACCCCTAAATGTGGTCTTAACATTATAATTTTATACGAATAACTAAATATTTCAATTCTACTCAAAAAATTAAGCGAGAGCCTAATTAGGTTCATGAAAAAGAGTTATAGTAAAAAGTAAAAAAACATCTTGAGAATTTGAAATTTTGGAAAATAAAAGTTCCTTAAAAAACCCACTTATCGGCCACATGGTTAAAGGAGAGTATGGCTCACCTCTGATGCATTTAGGTCTAGAAGTTGTGACATATCCAGATTCTCTTCATTTCCCTTTAAAATGGGAAGTATCCATTTAATGGACAAGATCAATTTGCAATAGATCTAGGGTAGAAAAGGTATAGTGAGACATGTTTGGAAGTTGGAACCAAACATTTTCCATCCTATTATATACATAAACACCCGTGCTTCTATGTACGGCTCCCACAATACTTCCTCTCCTATTATTATTATTCTTCATCATAATTCATGGCTAATCAAAATTGGTGCTAAAATAACACTCAAGCTTTTCTCTGCAACTAAATAAAGAGAGACAAAACTTATTGGGCAGTGGCTATCTCGACAAGCGTACAATGCAATACAGTGTTGCTAGGCTGGTGTGAGATGTAGCCCAGACAACAAAAGTTTCATTTTCATCTCTAAAGTTTCAGAAGTTCTATTTTCATTCCTAAACTTTTCCAAATGTACTAATTTTCATCCCTCCATCTGTTTTTGTTAACTTATGTCTTATTGGCTTGACGGAGTGCTGATATGATATCTAACTTGGACTAAAATTATTTTGTTTAAAAAAAATGAACACGTGACAAATAATTATAGGGCATGTGGGAAACATTTTTTTAAAGCCCAAAACTACCCCTCACTCCCTCAATGACAGTGAGACCAAAATCTCAAGTCTCAAATGGTCATGCGTGTGTGAACCCAAATCACTAAAGATTGAAAACCCACCCCCTAAAACCGGCAACCCCAATCGGTTGTTAGTCTCCACTGTAAAGCTCCGTTTGTGTTGAGATATGAAATTGAAGGTTGCTTCACTGTGAATTAGGTAACCACCATGAATCAAGAGTTTCTAAAGTTCCTTGCTGAAAGCTCATCATACGCAACTCAGGTAATGCTTTGAACTGATCCCAAACTAATAGCAATTTTTGGTTTACTTATGGAAGCAACTTTTGTAAGTTTTGTTAGGTTCTAAAGGTTTATGAATTTATGTATTTAGAACTCTAATTTGTAATATTGGCAAACCATGATCAAAACAATATGTTTAGTCTTGTTAAAGTGTGCTCAAAGTTGTTTAATTATTGTAAAGTTGGAATCGAGAGACTGTAGATGCATTGGGGCATTTCGGTCTGGCTCGATCGATCGAAGAATAGATTCGATCGATCGAAAATCGATCAGATTGCGTTTTTCTGCAGTTTTCCAACTCAGCCCTAACTCATTAAACGTTTAGGGTTTTATGTTTTTGCCCTAGGTATATAAGGCAAAACCCTAGCCACGTTTTTAGAGTTGCTCCAGTTGTATTGTTGCTCATACATTGCTGTTTTGTGTAAATCTCTTGTGAGATCTAGAGGAGCTTTCCTTTACACAAAGCTTAGGGTTTTCTAGATGGAGATTACTTCAACATCTTGATGATCAACTTGGTTGCTGCCTTTGAAGCTTAAAGAATATCAAGCGTGGGTGCTTGTAGCTGATTGAAGAATTTAAGAAAGAAGGAGTTCGTGGATTTGGAGCTTGCACGGGGTCGTGTCAGTAAGTTCTATTGGTAGGTAGCATTAGAAAGTCGAGCGGGGAGCTTGTAAGTCCTTTTGTATGAACTTCAATTCTTTCATAGTGAATTCAGTTTTGCCTTGAGGATTGGTGGGTAAAATCCTCCCCAGGTTTTTTACCGGTTTGGTTTTCCTGGGTGATCATATCTTGTGTTATTTATTATTCCGCTGCTATATATTCTTGATATGATTGTTTGATTGTTTTAACCTAGAATTGCTTAATTTGACTAAGTAACAACTTGGCTAATTAACTAGGCTACTCAATCTGGTTGTGTGTTAAGGGGTCTAAAACCGTTCAAGTGGTATCAGAGCGGGTAGCTCTTTTGTCTGAGATTTTTTGATCTCTGAGCTGATCCTTGACCCCTGTTGTCATGGATTCTTGGAAAATCTTTGTGCTTATGTGTCAACTTATCTACTTGCTGTCTTTGCCTTTTGTTGTTTTTGTTAAATCTTTCCTTAAGTATCTTGGCATAATCACATGTGATAAGAATTATGTATGTTATACTGCTTTAACCGCCTTAAAGGCACGTGATTCTTGTCTTTGGTATTTGGATAGTGGTTGTTCCAGGCACATGACAGGAAATAAAGGTTTATTCAAAACACTCTTTGAAGGAAAGATTGGGACAGTCACTTTTGGAGATGGAAGTAAATCTGTGATCAGAGGCATTGGTACTGTGGACATTCCAGGATTGCCAGTGTTTGAAGATGTTTGGTATGTTGATGGATTGAAGGCCAATTTACTCAGCATAAGTCAGATTTGCGACAATGGATTAAATGTTCTTTTCACCAAGTATGAATGTGAGATACTTGATGGAGGAGGTGACTGTATGTGTGTTGGTGTAAGGACAGCTGACAACTGTTATGGCATAACACCAAGTGTAAACAATAAGTGCTTTAGTGCAAAGATTAATCAAGTTGATTTGTGGCATCAACGGTTGGGACATGCCAGTCATAAGCAGTTAGAGAAGATTTCCAAGTGTGAGGCAGTTATCGGTTTACCTAAATTTGAGAAGATTGATAAGTGCATTTGTGGACCATGTCAGATAGGTAAACAAGTAAAATCCAAGCATCCGTCTGTGACTAGTGTTCAAACTTCAAGACCTTTAGAGTTATTACACATTGATCTCATGGGTCTTGCCAGAGTTCAAAGTTTGGGTGGAAAAAAGTATATTCTAGTTGTTGTGGATGACTTTACTAGATATACTTGGGTTGTGCTTTTGAAGGATAAAGCTGAGGCTCCTGAGAAGATGATACATCTATGTAAGAAATTGCAGGTTGAGAAAGATATTGTGATAGCCAGAATCAGAAGTGATCATGGAAGAGAATTTGAGAATACCAAGCTGGCTACTTTCTGCAATGATCAAGGCACTCACCAAGAGTTCTCATCACCCCAGACATCTCAACAGAATGGGATTGTGGAAAGGAAAAACAGGATTGTTCAGGAGATGGCACGAGTCATGCTACACAACAAAAAGTTGCCAAAGTCCTTCTGGGGAGAAGCAGTCAACACTGCTTGCCATACACTTAACCGGGTGTATTTTAGACCTGACTCCAAGAAAACTCCCTATGAACTCTGGAGAGGGAAGAAACCTGTTGTCAAATATTTCAGGATATTTGGCAGTGACTGTTACATTCTACGTGATAGAGAGAACCTAGAAAAGTTTGATGCAAAGAGTGACAAAGGATACTTTCTAGGATACTCTTCCACCAGTAGAGCTTATAGAGTGTACAATCTGAGAACCAAAACAGTCATGGAATCTTCAAATGTTGTGATAAATGATGAAGTGTGTTCAGAAGCATCTTCAGAAAGCACTGTTCCTGCTCAAGATAACTCTTTAGAAGTTAATGATTCTCTTCTTACTGAGTATGTTGGGAAACATAGTGAGGAAGAGCTGTTGGTGTTGAATGATACAGTCTCAGTACCATCAAGTTCAAAACCATCCACTCCGGTCCATGACACTCGATAGGTACAAAGTGAGCTCAGTCCTCCATTTGAACAGAAAGGTACCACAACATCTCTTGTTAAACGTCCATCCTCTAGAGTGAGATTAAATCATCCTTCCACAAATATATTGGGTAGTCTGAATGATAACATGAGATTGAGATCAAAAGCCTTGAATGTGATCACTCACTCATGTTATCTGTCCCAATTTGAACCGAAGAAGGTAGATGAAGCACTTCAAGATGCTGATTGGGTAAATTCCATGCATGAAGAACTTCATCAATTCGTTCGGAATGATGTGTGGGAATTAGTTCCTAGGCCAGAAAGTGTGAATGTGATTGGAACTACATGGATCTTTAAGAACAAGTCAGACGAACATGGCACCGTGATTAGAAACAAATCAAGACTTGTTGCACAAGGGTACACACAAGTGGAAGGAATTGACTTTGATGAGACCTTTGCACCAGTTGCAAGGTTGGAATCCATTCGGATACTGTTGGCCATTGCAAGTCATCTAAACTTCAAGTTGTATCAAATGAATGTCAAAAGTGCTTTCTTAAATGGGATGTTACAAGAAGAGGTGTATGTTGAGCAACCTAAGGGATTTGTGGATCCTCACAGACCAGATGATGTCTACAAGTTAAAGAGAGCTCTCTATGGTTTGAAGCAAGCTCCTAGGGCTTGGTATGATAGATTGACTGCATATCTCATTGAGCATGGATTCAAAAGGGGATCTGCAGATACAACTCTCTTCATAAGAAAGGATAAGACTGGTTTTGTTGTAGCTCAAATTTATGTTGATGACATTGTTTTTGGTGCTACTAATGATTCTCTTGCTCATTCTTTTGCAGATGAAATGAAGGCAATGTTTGAAATGAGCATGGTTGGTGAATTGACTTATTTTTTGGGATTGCAGGTGAAGCAAACAGAGTCAGGAATCTACATCAATCAAGCTAAATATGCAAGAAATTTAGTCAAGAGATTTGGACTGGACAAGGCTGCTCATGCTAGAACACCAATGGCTGCTAATGTGAAATTAACAATTGATCCATCAGGTGAGTCTGTTGATGTTACTTTGTATAGAAGCATGATTGGTTGTCTCTTATATTTAACTGCTAGTCGTCCTGATATCTCTTTTAGTGTTGGTGTTTGCTCTAGATTTCAGTCTAATCCTAAGGTTTCTCATTTAAATGCTGTTAAGAGAATTATCAAATATGTGAGTGGAACCTGTGATTATGGATTGTTTTATAGCAAAGAGTCAAATTTGTCTCTTGCTGGTTTTTCTGATTCTGATTGGACTGGGAATGCTGATGATAGAAAAAGCACCACTAGGGGATGTTTCTATGTTGGAGCCAATCTTGTGGCTTGGATGAGTAAGAAACAAAATTTTGTTTCTTTATCCACTGCTGAGGCTGAATATATTGCTGTTGGGAGTTGTTGTTCTCAGCTTCTTTGGATGAAAAAACTTTTGAGTGATTATGGGATTCCTCAAGACACCATGGTTGTCTATTGTGATAATTCTAGTGCCATAGACATATCTAAGAGTCCTGTTCAGCATTCTAAGACCAAACACATTGAACTTAAATATCACTTCATTAGGAATTTGGTTGAAAAGAAAATTGTTATTCTTGAGTATATCCCTACTGGCCGTCAAAATGCAGACATCTTCACCAAACCTCTTGATGGAAGTAAGTTTGAGACACTTCGTCAAGTCATTGGTGTGCTTCGGTGTCCCTAGTCTCTTTTGGCTTTCTTGGTCCTTGTGCTTCATTGCTCATTCCTCTGTGACCATTGTTCTTTCGTTTTTTGTGTCTCTTTTGTTTTATTTCTAGGGTTTGCATTGCATTACATTCATGCATTTCATTCATGCATTTCATTCTAGGATTTATTTGTTTTCTCTTAAATAAATAAAAAATAAAAAAAATAAAAAAAAAAGAAAGTAAAGATGTGTTTGACATTGTTTTCTTGGTCTTTGAAAACAAGGTTGGTCAATTTATTTACACATATCATGTCCTATGTACCTTGTTTAGCTTTTATGAGCTTATTTATTGCACTTGACTAGATGAAGCTTTGTAGTGCATGTTGTGTGGGAAAGATGTTTATGGTGTTTATCACTTTGTCTTAATCTTGATGTCACATGTTATTTAACTGACGGACTTGGTTCTTTTGAGAAAGGCATAAATAACCATCTCACCACTGTTCACTAGGCAATCATGAACACCTTAGTGCATATCTTAAGATTTTGTGCTCGAGAAAGTGTAGCACATGCACAAAAAGAACATAAGGTGATGCCTCGGCTTAATTGCTTAATGCTTAAAATTGGTGTGTACTATTAGGCTTGATGCCATCTCACATAATTACAATTGGTGTGTACCATTAGGATTGATGCCATTTCACATAATATATTTCACATTATAATGGGGCAAAATACAAGAAACTTACATGATTGCAAGCTTTTGTTCTAGGAGATGTGGGAGTTATAGGATGTAACTCTTTAGGTGATAGTCTCTTTTTAATTTTATGTGATGGATTGTGTAGACTCTGTGATTGATTGCTATTCACATATCACCTCACATGTTTCTCAAAGTTTTTTGCTAGTTGCACAGACTACACAAGTTACTCTTTGCTAAACTTTGTACATGTTATTGTGTGTGTTTTTGGTTTGACCAACCAAGTTTGAAAATACTTCGAGAATTATGCAAAACAATTTTTTTACTTGAGAATTTAAAAAGAGAATGGCTTAAATTTTCTTTGGAGAAACTGGGATTCAAATTGGGTTTTTGAAAAACCATTTCATCTCATACTCATGCATTTTGTTTTCATTATTTAATGCTTTGAGGAGTTAGTTTTCAAAATGAGTTTTGTGTTTTTTCAAAACTGTGATTTTTCTCAAAATTTTTGTGAGCCTCTACCAAATTCGATCGATCCATTCTGATTTTCGATCGATCGAAAAAGTGCTTTAATTTGTTTAAAAATGACTGTCTCATTTGATCAATCGAATGTATTGTTCGATCAATCGAAAGTCGCGAATCAGGTTTTTAAAAACACTGTTCTTGACTTTTTCAAATACTTTTTCAAAAGTTTTTCAAAGTCTTTTTTCTCTCTCCGACTTGGCAAGCTCAACTGTTCAAATTTTTGTCGTTTTCCTCCGGATTTTTGCAAGAAATGTCTTTCCTCAAGCCGGTATGTCTATCTTACCCTTCCTTTTTGAGTTTATTTACAAATTTCATGCATTTAGGCTCAAAATTTCGAACCCTTTTCTTTTTGGGTTTGTTGTTGATTTAGGCCCAATTTTGTGTAATTGATCAATGGGTTTTTGTGGGGACACACTATAAACATGTTCTTCATGGTTTAATTTGATCAATTTTGGGTTTTGTGTGAAATTGAAAATTCTAGGGTTTGTAATTGATCCGAATTGGGGATTTTTGTTCAATTGGGTTTAATTGATGAAATTGGCTTGTAGTTTTGATGAAATTGGTTATTCTAATCTGTTTTCCACAATATGTGATGATCAATTCATTGAATTGTTTCAAAATTTTCAAGTGGTATTTCAAATTTTTTAGGGTTTTTGTGAGAAACTCTATATTCGAGCCAATTTTGTGAAATTGAACCTAATTTGAACTGTGTTTACTGTATTAGTTCATGCATCACAACATTGTTATTGTTCATGCATCATATAGATTTTATTTATATGTTTTTATTGTGCTAACTTGCAGTCTGCCCTTGGTTTTGTTTTATTCTGTTCTTTTGGTTTTCTCTTTGTGTCTCTGTCCTTTCCTTAGCATCATGCCTAGGAAAACTAGAGCCCGTAGGACTATTCTCTCCTCTTCTCCATCCCCTCTTTCCTTTGACCATGAGAAGTTTCCAAGTGAGAAAAACCAAGAGATTTTTGAGAAGCTAAACCTTAGGAGAAAGATTTGGGCTGAGCGTTTTGTTCTATTAGATGAACTTGATCCTGCCATTAGGGCAAACTTTGAGCGTTGGGGCTGGTTACCCTTGGTGGATGTTTCTAATCCTCCTCCACCTTCTGCCTTGATTAGAGAGTTCTTTCCGAACATCTCTATCTGCATCTATGATTCCAACACTTTAGTAAAGAGTTGGATACGAGGCGTAGAATACACCATTACTCCTCAGGTAGTGGCTAATGCTCTAGGGGTACCTTTGGTCTAGAATCCTATCTATCCTTATGATGAGTCTTCCGAGTTGAGTGATGTCTTGTCTTACATCACTGGGACTATTGTCCCGTGGGGTTCTGATCCTAGGATCACTTCTGCTGAGCTCTCCGGGTTGCACTATCTGTTCTTTAGGATAGCCTGTCATTCTATCTAGCCCATCTCTCATGTTCACACCATTCCTCTTGAGAGGTGTGTATTTTTGTACGCCCTGGTTACTGATGCTCCTATTAGTTTTCCTCATCTCTTTCTTCGTTCTTTGAACGATGTTTATAGGAGTTCATCTACTACTCATGCTCTTGTACATCCTATTTTCATTCATAGGATTTTGCTTTATCTTGATCTTAGTGGCTTTCCTTCCTCTGAGCCCGTTCATGTGATAGCTCCCATAGGTGCGTCTTTTCTTCGACAGAAGGCCGCTCATCTTCGAGCTGGTTCTAAACACCCTAGGTCTGAGCCATCTAGTAGCGCACCTCCTCCTTCTTCTTCTACAGGTCTTGCTGGTGAGGATGTTCCTGATCCAGTTGGTGATGATGCTGCTGCTGCTGATGTTCCTCCACCTCCTTCGGCCGACTTTGATGTTCGTCGTATCCTGGAGACTGTCATGACCGTTCAGGCGGCTCATGGTCAGATTTTGGTGGACTTGCTAGATGAGATTCGTGCTCTGCGAGCCGACTTTGCGCGTCTTCATTCACCCTCACCACCTCCTTTTGATGGCGACTTGTGATTGCCCTTTGGCATTCCGTCACAAAAAGGGGGAGTGGAGTTTTTGACTTGTATAGAGTTTTTGACTTGTAGAGGAGTTTTTGTAGTTAGGGGGAGACTTTTTGTTACTTTTTGTTTTTTGAGGAGCTTGTGGAGTTTTTAGATTGTATCTAGGTGCTTCACTTTATATATCATTTTTGGGGATATTCATGTTAGGGGGAGTAACATTGATTGATATACATGTTATATTCATTGATTCTTATTGCTTTATGATTCACTGCTTATTGATGAGTTGTTCATTCATATATGTCTTTATTTTGTGTTGTGTGAATCTTACAAGAATGTTATACCTTTGTTTTACTCTTTTCTGTCACACATGCGTTTATGCGTTTGTTGAGTATTTCAGGAATATACAGGTTGATTCAACAAAGCTGCTGTCTACACTTGCAACCGATGGATAGTAGTTAGGTTTGAATTTGAGTTTATGAGCATTATTTTTGTAAAGGGCTTTTTACTTGTAAACTTTGAGCTTTTAATTAGGGTTTTGTCACGGATTGCCAAATGGGGAGTTTGTTAGGTTCTAAAGGTTTAGGAATTTATGTATTTAGAACTCTAATTTGTAATATTGGCAAACCATGATCAAAACAACATGTTTAGACTTGTTAAAGTATGCTCAAAGTTGATTAATTATTGTAAAGTTGGAATCGAGAGATTGTAGATGCATTCGGGCATTTCGGTCTGGCTCGATCGATCGAAGAATAGATTCGATCGATCAAAAATTGATCAGACTGCGTTTTTCTGCAGTTTTCCAACTCAGCCCTAACTCATTAAAACGTTTAGGGTTTTATGTTTTTGCCCTAGGTATATAAGGCAAAACCCTAGCCACATTTTTAGAGTTGCTCTAGTTGTATTGTTGCCCATACATCGCTGTTTTGTGTAAATCTCTTTTGAGATCTAGAGCAGTTTTCCTTTACACAAATCTTAGGGTTTTCTAGATGGAGATTACTTCAACATCTTGATGATCAACTTAGTTGCTGCCTTTGAAGCTTAAAGAATATCAAGCGTGGGTGCTTGTAGCTGATTGAAGAATTCAAGAAAGAAGGAGTCCGTGGATTCGGAGCTTGCACGGGGTCGTGTCAGTAAGTTCTACTGGTAGGTAGCATTAGGAAGTCGAGCAGGGAGCTTGTAAGTCCTTTTGTATGAACTTCAATTCTTTCATAGTGAATTCAGATTTGCCTTGAGGATCGATGGGTAAAATCCTCCCCAGGTTTTTTACCGGTTTGGTTTTCCTGGGTGATCATATCTTGTGTTATTTATTATTCCGCTACTATATATTTTCTTGATATGATTGTTTGATTGTTTTAACCTAAAATTGCTTAATTTGACTAAGTAACAACTTGGCTAATTAACTAGGCTACTCAATCTGGTTGTGTGTTAAGGGGTCTAAAATCGTTCAAGTTTAATTAGTAGACATAAAGTAGAAATTAAAATTTTAATTGACAGATGTTGTATGCTATTTACTTGTTTTTTGGGTAAGGCGGTTGGCAATTAACTTGATCTTTGTAACCAATGTATTGAAATTCCCTCTGTTTTGGGCATGACCAGAAAATTTTTGATTGAAAAAGATAAATTCTTATGTTCTCTTTTAAATTATGATGTCGATTAAGTGCTATGTTGGAGACTTACTAATCAGCAATAGTTTTGATCAATGATAATGGTGCTGTTATGACTGCCCAAGTATAGGAACCCATCTATGAAAGCAGCAATATTTCAACCATGTTGATATTGTATATGATGGATTTACTCTCTTGGATCAAATCTTATTTGTTTTCCAAGCCTTGTGATGACCCCATGTTCGAAAAAGGCATAGGTTTTGGGTCCAGCGACAGGATTTTTTCCCTTCAAATTTTGAAGTTGTAGAAGCGGCATTAAACTAGGAATCCCTTGGTACTCAGTATGCTCATGATTACATTGTAATGCAAAATTAGATTATTGAAAATGCAACTTCAGTTTGCTGGCTCTCTAATAATTGAAATGAATGTTTCGTTTTGTTAATGCTTGGAATAGTTGGGACCATTTGTGGTTGCTACAATAGATAGCTTCTTTGAGTTTGGAATAATTGTGACCATTCAATTTTTTTGTTACTAAATTTTGTTGGGAACTAATATAGAGTTTAGCATCATTTTTGTTTTTCTTAAGGTTGGGTTTTATGTTGTTCTTGGCTAAAATATTTTTTATGTTGTCTTAATTTTATGTTCAGATTGAATGAAGTGGCAGCGAGCAAAATATGTGCAGGTGCAATGAAGATAATCAAATTCAACTCTAGAGAAATAAGTGGCACTGTGGCAGCAACCAAATTCTAGAAAATGGTGTATAAAATGGGATTGCTTCATGTAATAGGATTTACGTACAATTAATTGACATTAGTATAAAAATTCTTACAGTGGTACAATAACTATTTCATAAGATATACCTTGGATTACATTGTTCAAAATCTTGAAAGGCATCAATTCAATCTAGAATTCATATTCAAGAACATTTAATAATTCCCTGGATTTCTTTGTTCAAGACAACGTTATAATTCCTATTCATTCATAACATTGCATACTTAAAATGGATGGTATCCATGATTAACCATACAACCATCACAAAACAATAAGTCATTGCCACTACATTAAAATATTCGTATGGCATTGCATACACAAAATGGATAGTATCCATGATTAATCATACAACCATCAAAAATAAAAAAAATGGTTATTGCCACTACATTACAAAATTCGTATGGCATTGCATACACAAAATGGATAGTATTTAGGTCGTCTTATCCCCCACTACTATGTACTAAAATACTGCTCAAACCTAGTTCTACATCCCTGACTTGCCGCAACCATTGTCTCTAGTGACACTCTAGCGTTGCCTCTAGCCTGTGGTTGTGGTTGTCGTCTTCATGCTTCTTTATCTTCCCCATCATACCTGAATGGATTATTCTTAAATTTCCCACCATAATGAAGACATATGGTGAATTGAAAGTCTTCATCCATCCTACAACAAACAAAGTGTAAAAAGAAAGAAATATCATGAATACAAAGGAAAAATTATTGGAGGAAGTACTTATCTATTACAAACTTCAAGTGTAACATCTACATTTATTATAGCCAATAAGAATACAACAGACCTATCTCTATATACCCTGGTTTATAGAAGGATGTGATAACATGTATAATATAATATTCTGAACCGTGTATGTGTATATAACAAAAATTATAGGTATATCTTAATATTCCTAACAAGCTTTTGATGAATTTAAGTAAATTTGTTTCAGTGATTCTGAGCCTATAATTCCTTGTGATATCATTAAAAAATCGGTGGACCAAACAAAATTATTGTAGTCACTCATATATAGCATGTGGTACCTCAATGTCTGATGGAGTCTTCAACAATAAACACCAGGGACCACTAAATCAAATTTCACCAATTTTTAAACATAAACCCTTGTCCCTTTCAGTAGCATAACACCCCCAATAAACCCATACCCACTGAAATATGCTTTGTATATATAGCAAAACCAACAAATTTTACCTTATAAGTCAGTACGCTTTGATTTCAACAGCAGCTTCACGGCGGAGTTCTAAACTCTATTTCATCTCCTCAATGTCGGTGAAGGGAGGCTGATGATGTCGCGGAAGCCTGAAGAGAAGCACACACGATGCTCTCTTTGATGAAACAGAAACTAAACTGTTAGTTTCTGGTAGTAAACCTCGAATCCACGAGGGGTTTCCCTGAATCCACAAGGAGATAAAACTGGAATCCACCAAAAGAAAATTTGACAAAAGTTTGTTTTTATTGATAATAGTCTAATTTGCCTCGGACGGCTACAAAACATATAAATACTGAGAAAAAAACGTTTAAAAATCCTAATTCGCACTAATTAAGCGATTAGGTGACAAAATTACCGAATTTTACCAAAAATGGCAAAATTGAGTTAAATGCAGAATCATAAACTACTGACCTTAAGGGTCGTCCCAAAACAGACGGGACCTTATTCTGACTTTTAAACTAAAAGTTATTAAGGAAAAACAAATTTTACTATAAATAGCAAAAACACTGTTATCGGGCCTTAATGAAGGAATTCGCCTAAATTTTGGCGACATTCATGATATCATGGATCTGGATCAGAACTTCGTTTCCCTTCAGCCTGCCAAATTTCATGCAATTCCGACACTGTTACCCCGATGGTCCCTACTGGCACCCCCCCCCTTTGATCTTGCGTTGTGACTTCCTGCGCCCCTGCTGCTCAAGAAAGGCATGTGCTGTCTGTTCTACATCAGTCCCCTCCACTTGAAAAGAACTCGACCCCGAGTTCCCACTATCTGGTTCATCAGGAGGATGATAGTCATACAAGTCAGCAGCATTGAAGGTAGAAGAAATGCTCATGTCTGGAGGAAGAGCAACCACATAAGCATTGTTGTTGATCTTCTTAGTAATTTGAAATGGTCCATACTTCTTGTCCTTCAATTTGATGTAGGTGCCAACAGGAAATCTCTCCTTTCTAAGATAGACCAGCACTAAATCCCCAACATTGAAGATCTTCTCACGCCTCTTCTTATCAGCAGCTTCCTTGTACTTGGCATTTGTAGCTTCAAGTTTCTACCTCACCTCCTCTTGCATAGCCTGAATACGATCAGCCATATTTTCTGCTGCTTGACTCACTCCTGGAAGCTCAGGTAAAGGTACCAAGTCCAAAGCGTGTTTTGGGGGCACGCAGTAGACGATGGCAAATGGAGACTTACCAGTGCTTCTACTGACTGAGCTATTGTATGCAAACTCTGCTTGGGACAATGCAAGATCCCACTGCTTGGGCTTCTCGCCTGAGATACACCGGATCAGATTCCCCAAAGTGCGATTAACCACTTCTGTTTGGTCATCAGTCTGTGGATGACTGGTGCTACTGTAATTCAAGGAAGTGTCAAAACGCTTCCACAAAGTCCGCCAGAAGTGACTAATGAACTTGGTATCCCGGTCAGAGGTGATGGACTTTGGCACTCCATGCAAACGCACCACTTCTTTAAAGAAAAGATTGGCCACTCGAGTAGCATCTGAAGTCTTCTTGCATGCTATGAAATGGGACATCTTCGAGTACCTGTCAACCACAACAAAAACAGAATCCATACCTCGCTGGGTTCGAGGAAGACCCAGTATAAAGTCCATAGACAGATCTTCCCATGGTGCTTGTGGAATTGGCAAAGGCATATATAAACCAGTATTCTGAGATTGACCCTTAGCAGTTTGGCAGATTGGACACTTCCTCACATGATTGCCAACATCCCTCTTGAGTTGTGGCCAATAATACCTCTCTTCCACCAGTGCTATAGTCTTATCTCTGCCCATATGTCCACCCAAACCTCCACCATGCAGCTCCCTAATAATCTGCTCCCTCAATGAACTTTTAGGGATGCATAATTGGTTACCCCGAAAAAGGAAACCATCCTAGATGTACATACTATTGATAGCAACATGAGTTTGTTAACACTTACCCCAAATATCACCAAAATCCTCGTCATGCTCGTACAGCTCCTTGAGGCAATCAAACCCTACAACTTCAGTACGTAGGGTGGTCAACAACGATGCTCGCTTGCTGAGTGCATCAGCCACCTTATTGGTGACACCAGACTTGTGCTTCAAAGTGAAATGAAAGCGCTGTATATAAGCTACCCACCGAGCATGCATCCTGTTAATGCTAACTTGACTGTTGATGTGCTTTAATTACTGATGATCAGTGTCTTTGGGGTTGGCCATTCTCTGATTGCACGGACCTTGTCCTCATCAACATGAATCCCATCCGCACTGACCACATACCCTAAGAACAGCAACTTATCAGTCAAGAAGCTGCACTTCTTCAAGTTGATATACAACTCATTGGCCTGCAACACCGCCAATACTTCTCGCACATGATTATAGTGGGCTGCTTCTGTCTTACTGTAAATCAGGATATCGTCAAAATAAACTACCACAAACCTTCCAATAAATGGTTTCAATACCTGATTCATAAGTCTCATGAAAGTGCTGGGAGCATTAGATAATCCGAAAGGCATAACCATCCACTCATACAACCCCTCATTTGTCTTAAAAGCTATCTTCCACTCATCTCCAGGTCGGATCCGAATCTGGTGATACCCACTCTTGAGATCCAGCTTGGTGTAACACTTGGACCCACTCAGCATATCAAACATGTCATCTAGTCGGGGAATAGGAAATCGATACCTGACTGTGATCTTGTTGATGGCTCGACTATCCACACACATACGCCAGCTCCCATCCTTCTTTGGTGTTAACAGTGCCGGTACTGCACATGGACTCATACTTTCCTTGATCTGCCCCTTGCTCAAAAGCTCATCCACCTGCCCTTGTAGAATCTAACCCTCTTGAGTATTCATCCTGTAATGTGGCAGATTAGGTAGACTAGCTCCAGGAGCTAAATTAATGCAATGCTAGATGTCACGCATTGGTGGTAAACCTGCAGGCAGCTCTTCCTGAAAAAGCTCTTCAAACTCCTTAATCAATGGTTGAATTGCCTCAAGTATCTCAATAACCTTCTTTGGCTCACCATCTGTCACCACTACAGTATATACCTGTTTCAACTCCTTACACTCCCTGTCAAACTCATCTTCATTGTTCACTATGAGGAGTGCTGGCTTCCCCTCCACTTTAGAAGCTTTGGGTATACTGCCTTCCTTAATAGGACCAAGGACAATTTTTCTGCCATTCTTAAAAAACACATACACATTATCCTTACACCTATGAGTAGCATCTACATCATACTGCCAAGGTCGACCCAATATTAAATGACACGCATCCATTTCAACAACATCACAAACTACTTCATCTACATAACATTTACCCATAGAAAAAGTAACACGACATTGTTGAGTAACAAGAGTTTCCATACCTTTCTTGATCCAACCTATCTTGTACGGAGAGGGATGCTTTTCTGTCTGTAGTTCTAGCTTGGTAACCAAACTCTTCGACGCAATGTTCTCTACACTGCCACTGTTAATGATCAAATCACAGACCCTCTTACTGATGGTGCATCATGCTCGAAAGACCTCATTTCGTTGATCACCGTATTCCACCCTTGGTGTGAGCAATAACCTCTGAATCACCAAAGACCGCCCTAATGGCACGCCTTCCTCATCCTCTTGGACCTCATTGGGATCATAGGCATACAGATCTGCATCATTATACACCTCTTCACCCTCTTGTTCACCTTCTACCTCGCCCTTTTCTGCCACCACCAGATTCACTGCGGCTCGCTTAGGGCAAGTACTAGATCGATGTCCTGGTTCTCCACACCTGCAGCACTTATTCCCAGTTGGCCTAGCATAAGGGTTGGCATTCGCTATCGACTGGGCTGTGGAACCTGCTATTGCCATTGTGGATTGGTTGACACCACTGTTCTCCCTAACCACGGGCTGTGATCGTGGTGTAAACATTGGCTGTTTACCTTTGTTGGCAGTGGAACTAGAGGACTTCGAACTGCGATTGGAAAACTTCGAACTTGCCCTAAGATGCTAATATTCTATTTTCTTGGATAAGGTTATAGCCTCATTCAAAGTATATGGGGTTTGTAAGGATACCTGATCTCGGATGGAAACTCGTAACCCGTGTACAAATTTGGATATCCGTTGATCTTCAGTTTCCTCCAAATCATTTCGATTCGCCAACCTGTCAAACTCCTCCATGTACTCATTAACTGTCCGAGTACCCTGCCTGCAATCCTGGTACTGTCTGAACAACTCCTGCTGGTAATCTGGTGGTAAGAACCGATCTGCCATTAATCTTTTCATTCTCCTCCATGATCGTATTGGAAGCTTTCGCTCACGGGTACGATTTAATTGAACACGATCCCACCAGGCAGATGCTCCTCCCTTCAATTTGTAAGCCACCAAACACACCTGTTTGTCATCTGCTGTACCCATATAATCGAAAAACTTTTCCACTTCACTAACCCAATCCAGATACTCTTCAATGGAGACATTACCATTAAAGGATGGTAACTCTACTTTCATCCGATAGTCCCTCTGCTCCTGATAATCTCGGCCATTATCCCTTGCGGGACCACGATGATTTCCAAGGACTCTCTCTGCATACTCCTCGTCTTCACTGTCTTCTTCGTTGTAGTCCTGCTGCCTGTTCCGGTTTGGACCACGATAGGGAGGACCACGCGCTCGGTTATCACGTCGCTCTCCGTCATCGCGATTAGGGTTTCGGTTAAGCAAGGTGGCAAGTGCTTCTTGAATCTGGTCCAGAGTCTGCTGGGTTGAATCACGAAATTGTTGATGTTCATCACGAAATTGTTGATTTTCATCACGAAATTGTTGATTTTCATCACGAAAATCAAGGAACTCAGCCCTAGTGAGGACTGGGTTGTTGACGTCGTCACCGCCGTCATTGTTGTGGTGGTTACCGTCTTGCCGGTTAGCCATCAGACCAGGGTAAGTCAAGGCTCTGATACCAACTGATGTCGCGGAAGCCTAAAGAAAAGCACACACGATACTCTCTTTGATGGACAGATACTAAACTGTTAGTTTCTGGTAGTAAACCTCGAATCCACGAGGGGTTTCCCTGAATCCACAAGGAGATAAAACTGGAATCCACCAGAAGAAAATTTGACAAAAGTCTGTGTTTATTGATAATAGTCTAATTTGCCTCTGACGGCTACAAAACATATAAATACTGAGAAAAAACGTTTAAAACCCTAATTCGCACTAATTAAGCGATTAGGTGACAAAATTACCGAATTTTACCAAAAATGGCAAAATTGAGTTAAATGCAGAATCATAAACTACTGACCTTAAGGGTCGTCCCAAAACAGACGGGACCTTATTCTGACTTTTAAACTAAAAGTTATTAAGGAAAAACAAATATTACTATAAATAGCAAAAACACTGTTTTCGGGGCCTTAATGAAGGAATTTGCTTAAATTTTGGCTACCTTCATGGCACATGACTCTGGATCAGAATGCTGTTTCCTTTCAACTTGCCAAATTTCATGCAATTCCGACACTGTTACCCCTGATGGCCCCTACTGACACCCCCCTTTGATCTTGCGTTGTGACTTCCTACGCCCTTACTGCTCCAGGAAGGCATATGCTGTTTGTTCTACATCAGTCCCCTCCACTTGAAAAGAACTCAACCCCGAGTTCCCACTATCCGGTTCATCAGGAGGATGATAATCATATAAGTCAGCAACATTGAAAGTAGAAGAAATGCTCATGTCTGGAGGAAGAGCAACCACATAAGCATTGTTGTTGATCTTCTTAGTAATCTGAAATGTTCCATACTTCTTGTCCTTCAATTTGTTGTAAGTACCAACAGGAAATCTCTCCTTTCTAAGATAGACCAGCACTAAATCCCCAACATTGAAGATCTTCTCACGCCTCTTCTTATCAGCAGCTTCCTTGTACTTGGCATTTGTAGCTTCAAGTTTCTGCCTCACCTCCTCTTGCATGGCCTGAATACGATTAGCCATATTTTCTGCTGCTTGACTCACTCCTGGAAGCTCAGGTAAAGGTACCAAGGCGTGTTTTGGGGGCACACAGTAGACGATGGCAAATGGAGACTTACCAGTGCTTCTACTGACTGAGCTATTGTATGCAAACTCTGCTTGGGACAATGCAAGATCCCACTGCTTGGGCTTCTCGCCTGAGATACACCGGATCAGATTCCCCAAAGTGCGATTAACCACTTCTGTCTGGCCATCAGTCTGTGGATGACTAGTGCTACTGTAATTCAAGGAAGTGTCAAAACGCTTCCACAAAGTCCGCCAGAAGTGACTAATGAACTTGGTATCCCGGTCAGAGGTGATGGACTTTGGCACTCCATGCAAACGCACCACTTCTTTAAAGAAAAGATTGGCCACTCGAGTAGCATCTGAAGTCTTCTTGCATGCTATGAAATGGGACATCTTCGAGTACCTGTCAACCACAAGAAAAACAGAATCCATACCTCGCTGGGTTCGAGGAAGACCCAGCATAAAGTCCATAGACAGATCTTCCCATGGTGCTTGTGGAACTGGCAAAGGCATATATAAACCAGTATTCTAAGATTGACCCTTAGCAGTTTGGCAGATTGGACACTTCCTCACATGATTGTCAACATTCCTCTTGAGTTGTGGCCAATAATACCTCTCTTCCACCAGTGCTATAGTCTTATCTCTGCCCATATGTCCACCCAAACCTCCACCATGCAGCTCCCTAATAATCTGCTCCCTCAATGAACTTTTAGGGATGCATAATTGGTTACCCCGAAAAAGGAAACCATCCTAGATGTACATACTATTGATAGCAGTATGAGTTTGTTGACACTTACCCCAAATATCACCAAAATCCTCGTCATGCTCGTACAGCTCCTTGAGGCAATCAAACCCTACAACTTCAGTACGTAGGGTGGTCAACAACGATGCTCGCCTGCTGAGTGCATCAGCCACCTTATTGGTGACACCAGACTTGTGCTTCAAAGTGAAATGAAAGCGTTGTATATAAGCTACCCACCGAGCATGCATCCTGTTAATGCTAACTTGACTGTTGATGTGCTTTAATGCCTGATGATCCGTGTATAATACAAACTCCCTCTGAATCAGGTAGTGCTCCCAATGCTTAAGAGTCCGTACTACAGCAAAGAACTCCAGCTCATAGGCTGACCATTTACTTCGAGCTTCACAAACTTTCTCACTGAAGAATGCTACTGGTCTGTTGTCTTGTGAAAGAACAGTGCCTATCCCGACCACAGATGCATCACACTCCACCTGAAACACCTTATCGAAGTTGGGCAATGCCAAAACCGGGGCTGTGCTCAACTTCTCCTTGATCAAGGCAAAGCTCAGTTCTGCCTCCTTCCCCCATGAGAACCTCCCCTTCTTCAGACACTCAGTGATAGGGGCTACTATGCTACTGAAATCTCGAACAAACCTCCGATAAAAGGTTGCTAGCCCATGGAAGCTTCGCACATCACTCACTGTCTTTGGGGTTGGCCATTCTTTGATTGCACGGACCTTGTCCTCATCAACATGAATCCCATCCGCACTGACCACATACCCTAAGAACAGCAACTTATCAGTCAAGAAGCTGCACTTCTTCAAGTTGATATACAACTCATTGGCCTGCAACACCGCCAATACTTCTCGCACATGATTATAGTGGGCTGCTTCTGTCTTACTGTAAATCAGGATATCGTCAAAATAAACTACCACAAACCTTCCAATAAATGGTTTCAATACCTGATTCATAAGTCTCATGAAAGTGCTGGGAGCATTAGATAATCCGAAAGGCATAACCATCCACTCATACAACCCCTCCTTTGTCTTAAAAGCTGTCTTCCACTCATCTCCAGGTCGGATCCGAATCTGGTGATACCCACTCTTGAGATCCAGCTTGGTGTAACACTTGGACCCACTCAGCATATCAAACATGTCATCTAGTCGGGGAATAGGAAATCGATACCTGACTGTGATCTTGTTGATGGCTCGACTATCCACACACATACGCCAGCTCCTATCATTCTTTGGTGTTAGCAGTGCCGGTACTGCACATGGACTCATACTCTCCCTGATCTGCCCCTTGCTCAAAAGCTCATCCACCTGCCCCTGTAGAATCTAACCCTCTTGTGGATTCATCCTGTAATATGGCAGATTAGGTAGACTAGCTCCAGGAACTAAATCAATGCAATGCTGGATGTCACGCATTAGTGGTAAACCCGCAGGCAGCTCTTCTGGAAAAAGCTCTTCAAACTCCTTGATCAATGGTTGAATTGCCTTAGGTATCTCAGTAACCTTCTTTGGCTCACCATCTGTCACCACTACAGCATATACCTGTTTCAACTCCTTACACTCCCTGTCAAACTCATCTTCATTGTTCACTATGAGGAGTGCTGGCTTCCCCTCCACTTTAGAAGCTTTGGGTATACTGCCTTCCTTAATAGGACCAAGGAAAATTTTTCTGCCATCTTTAAAAAACACATACACATTATCCTTACACCTATGAGTAGCATCTACATCATACTGCCAAGGTCTACCCAGTATTAAATGACATGCATCCATTTCAACAACATCACAAACTACTTCATCTACATAACATTTACCCATAGAAAAAGTAACACGACATTGTTGAGTAACAAGAGTTTCCGTACCTTTTTTAATCCAACCTATCTTGTACGGAGTAGGATGCTTTTCTGTCTTCAGTCCTAGCTTGGTAACCAAACTCTTCGACGCAATGTTCTCTACACTGCCACTATCAATGATCAAATCACAGACCCTCTTACTAATGGTGCATCGTGCTCGGAAGACCTCATTCCGCTGATCACCATAGTCCACCCTTGGTGTGAGCAACAACCTTTGAATCACCAAAGACCTCCCTAATGGCACGCCTTCCTCATCCTCTTGGACCTCATTGGGATCATAGGCATACGGATCTGTATCATTATACACCTCTTCACCCTCCTGTTCACCTTCTGCCTCGCCTTCTTCTGCTACCACCAGATTCACTGCTGCTCGCTTAGGGCAAGTACTAGATCGATGTCCTGGTTCTCCGCACCTGTAGCACTTATTCCCAGTTGGCCTAGCATAGGGGTTGGCATTCGCTATCGGCTGGGCTGTGGAACCTGCTACTGCCACTGTGGATTGGTTGACACCACTGTTCTCCCTAACCACGGGTTGTGATCGTGGTGTAAACATGGGCTGTTTACCTTTGTTGGCAGTGGAACTAGAGGACTCCGAGCTGCGGTTGGAAAGCTTCGAACCTGCTTGGATAAGGTTACAGCCTCATTCAAAGTATATAGGGTTTGTAAGGATACCTGATCTCGGATGGAAGCTCTTAACCCGTGTACAAATCTGGATATCCGTTGATCCTCAGTTTCCTCCAAATCATTGCGATTCGCCAACCTGTCAAACTCCTCCATGTAATCATTAACTGTCCGCGTACCCTGCCTGCAATCCTGGTACTGTCTGAACAACTCCTGCTGGTAATCTGGTGGTAAGAACCGATCTGCCATTAATCTTTTCATTCTCCTCCATGATCGTATTAGAAGCTTTTGTTCACGAGTACGGTTTAATTGAACACGATCCCACCAGGCAGATGCTCCTCCCTTCAATTTGTAGGCCACCAAACACACCTGTTTGTCATCTGCTGTACCCATATAATCGAAAAACTTTTCCACTTCACTGACCCAATCCAGATACTCTTCAATGGAGACATTACCATTAAAGGATGGTAATTCTACTTTCATCCGATAGTCCCTCTGCTCCTGATAATCTCGGCCATTATCCCTTGCGGGACCACGATGATTTCCAAGGACTCTCTCTGCATACTCCTCGTCTTCACTGTCTTCTTGGTTGTAGTCCTGCTGCCTGTTCCGGTTTGGACCACGATAGGGAGGACCACGCGCTCGATTATCACGTCGCTCTCCGTCATCGCGATTAGGGTTTCGGTTAAGCAAGGTGGCAAGTGCTTCTTGAATCTGGTCTAGAGTCTGCTGGGTTGAATCACGAAATTGTTGATGTTCATCACGAAATTGTTGATTTTCATCACGAAAATCAAGGAACTCAGCCCTAGTGAGGACTGGGTTGTTGACGTCGTCACCGCCGTCATTGTTGTGGTGGTTACCGTCTTGCCGGTTAGCCATCAGACCAGGGTAAGTCAAGGCTCTGATACCAACTGATGTCGCGGAAGCCTAAAGAAAAGCACACACGATGCTCTCTTTGATGGACAAAAACTAAACTGTTAGTTTCTGGTAGTAAACCTCGAATCCACGAGGGGTTTCCCTGAATCCACAATGAGATAAAACTGGAATCCACCAGAAGAAAATTTGACAAAAGTCTGTGTTTATTGATAATAGTCTGTTTTGCCTCTGATGGCTACAAAACATATAAATACTGAGAAAAAACGTTTAAAACCCTAATTCGCACTAATTAAGCAATTAAGTGACAAAATTACCGAATTTTACCAAAAATGGCAAAATTGAGTTAAATGCAGAATCATAAACTACTGACCTTAAGGGTCGTCCCAAAATAGACGGGACCTTATTCTGACTTTTAAACTAAAAGTTATTAAGGAAAAACAAATATTACTATAAATAGCAAAAACACTGTTATCGGGGCCTTAACGAAGGAATTCGCCTAAATTTTGGCGACGTTCATAGCATCATGAATCTGGATCAGAACGTCATTTCCCTTCAACCTGCCAAATTTCACGCAATTCCGACACTGTTACCCCGATGGCCCCTACTGGCACCCCCCTTTAATCTTGCGTTGTGACTTCCTGCGCCCCTACTGCTCAAGGAAGGTATGTGCTGTCTGTTCTACATCAGCTGACCAGTTTGGGTCTCCGGCCGGTTTGGACTAGTTGATTCTGGTCACCGATTGGGTTGTTATAGTGGGGTGAGGGGCTTGGGCGTTAGGGTTTCACAAATGAAGAATCAGTGATACACAAATGGAGAGTGAGGGTTAACTGAGGGAGTGAGGGGGTAATTTTGGGCTTTTAAAAAATGGTTCCCACGTGCCCTATAATTATTTGCCACGTATTCATATTTTTTTTAAATAAAATAATTTTAATCTAAGTCAAATATCACATCAGCACTTTGTCAAGCCACATAAGACATAAGTTAACAGAAACAAATGGAGGGACAAAAATCATTACGTTTGGAAAAGTTTATGGACGAAAATAGAACTTTTGAAACTTTAGGGATGAAAAATAAACTTTTATAATAGTTTAAAGATGAAAATGATATTTTACCATATATATTAGCTTTGTTTATTGTTTTCCTTTGTTTTCTCTACAACTATAGTGAGATGCTATGTCCACAATATTTTTACAATATTTTCACAACAAATCATAGGTAGGTAGTTGTTATTGGTTCAAATTTGAACATAACATTAAGATTACTTTTTTGCTCTAACAATAACAACCAGTAACAACTTGCCACTTAAGATTTGTTGTGAAAATATTGTGGACATTTCAGCGTAATACAGTGTTGCTAGGCTAGTGTGAGACGTAGCCCAGACGACAATGGTGGCTTGGCATGAGTAGTGGTAGCAATGGTGACGGTGGGGATGAGAGATAGAACATATTCAGATGGGTTTAGTTAGATAAAGAAAAATAAATAAATAAATAAAGGAATTTGCTTAGTTAACTGTAGATTAATTAGAGTTTAAATGTGCTGGGTTAAGTTTTAATTAGAGATAGAACATATTCAGATGGTTTAGTTAGAAAATGGAGAAGATCCAAATTCTATTGTGATCCACTTGCTCCGGAAAGACTAGTAGACCACACCACCCTACTGCGGACAAAAATTCTGCGTATATAGAACGTGCAATTCATAAAATATTAAACAAAATTAATTTAGAGGTGGTTTTCATATAGGTGCTCTTGGTCTTGGAAGTACCAGGTGAAATTTTTATGATTTTTTTTCCATTGCTCCAGAAGCAACGTTGTTTTGGTATTGTCTGAGTTAATTAAGGTTTAACTTTTATAAGAACAAATTCGAATACGATGAAACACAAATAAATTTTTTTTTTTTTTTTTTTGATGCGAAATATTTTTTTTTTTAATTGTTAAAGTTTGGACTTAGTGAAATAGTTTGTCTATTTTATTGTATTGTGTTTTTTGTATATTGAGGTGTCAGAACTTTGAAATTTTGGAGAGTCTACGAGGCATTTTGACTTAACGAGTGATATATATATATATATAGCATTTAAAAAAAGAAAAAAAAAAAAAGAACATTTTTTTTTGTCTTGAAAAAATATTTATTTTGTATCAAAAAAAAATATAATTATTTATTTGTTTCTCATTATGAAATTTACGCGTAAATTAGTTTAAGGAAGTTCGTTTAGAAATAAAAATTAGAATTTCCTTCCTTAAATGACTTTTTTTTATCTAGCAAATATTTACATCCTTCAATCTTGGATCAACTTTCTTCTTTTTTTCCTTCTTCTTTTTTTGAAAAGAAGGCTGTCAATTCATTAAAGAAAACCTAAATTGGCTTGAATTATAGCATGAAAGTGTGGAGAAGCATCCTACATCCACACCGAAAGGACGTGAGACATGTTTAGCATGCCTAACAAAGTTATGAGCAGTAGAATTATCTTGATGGCGTATATGGGAAAAGCTCATAAAAGTAAAGGATTCTGCTAAAATTTTTATTTTCATCAATCAAGTGACCAAATAAAGCTAAAATTGCCTTTGAGATTCCTAAATCCATAGAGGATTCAAGAGCCTTTGCATGGCTTCAATATCATCAACTGAATTTGGGATGGAAACCTTCTGACACATTGATTCGATCACCAAGCCTTCATTATCCCTAATAATAACTCCAATCATTTCTTGATTTGTGAAAGTTTGAAAATACGTTGAAAACACAAGAGCTGTTTAGACCCCCAAATTAAAGTTACGGCTCGATTGATTTTACACTAACTTAATACTAAGTGCGGAATAGTGTAAATGTGAGTGAATAAACAAACAAGCTACTCTAATCCATAATCAAAACAACACAGCAGTAAAATGGAATATAAAAGAGTAGGGAAGAAAGATGCAAACACAAGATAACACGCCGATGTGTTATCGAAAAGGAAACCAAAGAACTCGGCAAAAAACCTCTTCGCCGCCCTCCAAACGGTAATCGATCCACTAGACAATCAGTTGGGATACATGGGTTAGCAAGAGACCGTCCAAGCCTAATCTACCCGATGTACCTAAGCCCTACAAGCTCCTACTCCAACAAAGTTTCTCGGAATCGTGTCTTGTCTGGCTCTCCAGATCCCGCAACAAGCTTCATGTTGCATCTGCCACCCTTGGTTTCTTCCAATGCTTCCTAGCAGTACTAAAACCTCACTTGACACTCTGAAAGGGTGTGGTAAGTGTTTGGGCTATCAACCTCTCAATGGTATGGAAATGGAGAGGTATGAATTGAGGAAATTCCACAAGCAAATGTGTAGAGGATTGTGGGTATAATAATCTCTAACTCTCAAGGTGTTTGGGTCGGGTTTTCTCTCAGAAACACTCTTTCACATTTGTGGGTAATATGGGTATATATAGTGTGGATACAGAAAGTGTGTATCAGAATGAACAGTCTGGTAGAACAGAATGTTTCGCGGGTGTCTCGCGGGAAGGACTTACCCTCGAGATACTCGCAAAACACAACTGTCTCCATCCTGTCTTGACACTTCACATTTCAGCATGTGCAAGTCACACGAGTCACTTCGCGGGATGCTTAGTCGCAAGCTACCCACGAAAACTCTTCAGTTTTCAATTACTTGAGTCTTCACACACTCTCTCGAGTACAATAAATATAGGGTACAAAAGATTGAATGAAATTACAATCAAATTTTGCACAGAATATAAGTTAACAAAACACATAGTTGTAAATAACAACTTTACAATTTGCATCCTTAAAAATTGCCCCATTAAAATTAATCTTAGAAGTGTCATTTGGAGGTGGAATCCAGTAGACCTGTGGCCTTGGTTGAGGAGTCAAAACTGCAGGAGCACTAGCCATTGAATTAGAATTTGTGAACTTAGTAAATTGATCTCGAGCACCAGCCATTGATTTCGGATGGTCCAGACGGACCATAAAATCATAACTAGAGGTTAAAGAGGATGGTTTCTATCAAGGTATTGGCATTGTTAAGGGCTTTTTTTTTTTCGCCACATCCAACATTAGGACACTCTTTTATATTATGTATGTAGAGTGTGAACATTGCTTTGAAAATGTAGACATGCACATGGTGTGAAAAGTGTAGATATTGTGTGAACGGTGAATTAACATCCTATAATGTGAAAAAATGATTTTCCCCATTGTTAATGGGTTTAGTAAGTCAAGATTGGGTGTACTGGGCAACAATTGGCACAACACCAAATATGTGGGCAGTGACATTTGAAAATGAAGAAGAGAGGGGGATAATTAAGTTGGGGGAGGTGGGGGATAAGGGAGTATTGTCTATTGTATGGCATTCAAGATTAAAAAGACAAAAGTGCAATGCAACAGAAATGGAGTAAAAGTACGTAATTCAACGTCTCATAAAATTATTGTTAAGAAATTGTAAGTCTTAAAAGTTAAGTTAATTGAAACCTACCTTAATGAGATTTTACACACTTTTTTTTTTTTGACCAGATGATCTTACAAACTTGTAAGTGATGTAACTCATTTATAATTTAATTTTGACCAAGACAATGGTATCAATGAAAGCAAATGAAATCCACATGTTTTATTTCATAATATTTATGGCAACTAATTATGATATTGATGAAGATAATAATTAAGAAAATTATTGGGTACATAATGTTTATTTATCAGTCAGTACATAACCTGTCATTTATTAAGATTCAGCTTTGCTCTGGTACGGGTCTCAATCCAAGCATGCTCTTTCAAGCCTAACTGTGCCATCAAAAGCCAAACAAAAGTAATAAGCTCACCACCCTTACTTAGTTGTTGGACATGGGCCTTTGCTCTGCTACGACTCGCAGC
Organism: Quercus aquifolioides; assembly: GCA_019022515.1. Classification (NCBI taxonomy): domain Eukaryota; kingdom Viridiplantae; phylum Streptophyta; class Magnoliopsida; order Fagales; family Fagaceae; genus Quercus; species Quercus aquifolioides. Next base: position 14,951,281 of record CM032330.1, on the reverse strand, counting down.
ATATGACAACAATTCCACCCATACTTTACTTGTTACCTTCCATTTAATCTGTGGGTTCAATTTGTTAATCTCTTTTGCCAATATGCATGCATCAAACAGTACAGACTTCGATTGATCTCCCTTCACATGAACAGGTTTGACAGATGTGTTCACCTCAAGAATTTTTTTACAGCCGTCTTCCAGATTGTTTCCTCTATATTCGCTAAAGAATCGTGACGCTTCAGAGCTGGTGTCCATGAACCTTAGTTTTGAAATTCCTGACACTTCGGACATCATACCTTGTTGCTGATATAATAGATAAAACATGTAATCTGAGAGGCGCTTGCTGAATTCACGAGAATCACATTGTTCACAACCCGAAGGCATGTGGCTATGTAGATCATTTTTCTTCCAGAATTTAACAACCATGCGGCACTTTTTGGAGCAATTAGCACCACAATATTCACAATCCAAAGAATGAAAGGAAGGCTGGTGACTGTGTTCATCAGTATTGTTGTAGCAGAGTTCAGTAGCAATGTGCCACAGTAGAAGGCTTTCATCATAAGCAACATTTTTGACATGAGGCATTAACTTACTTGAGATAAGACTGTAATCGAAGTCACCATTCTCAAGAATCCATTCACCTCTAGCTGAGCTTATTCTCTTGGCTTCTTCCGGTTCATCCGCAAAGTTAGATTTCCATGACAGCTCCTTGAAGATAAATTTCCATAGGTACGGATCAAAATGATGAGAAGTCACATATTTCATCTGAATTATTAATTCAGTTTTCTTCTGTTCCATAAAATTCCTGACGTCCGTTGGCAAATAAAACAAATAATAAATAATAGAATGAATAAGAACTTTAATAATGTCCAGCAAATATAGAAGTATGTCCAATACTTTGACAAGTGCACATTCTCTGAAGATCTCGCGGAGGTTTTTACTTCTGCTTGGTGCCGTTGCTTCATGGCAATATTTTAGGAAGTTGAATTGAGAGAGACTTTCAGACCACCTTCTAGAAGTTACTTTTTTTTCTGGTTGCTTATCCTGCCATAGCTTCTTGAGAAAGGGTAACTTGTTGATGATTTTGAATAGGAGGGGATCTTTCTTGGATTGTTCCTGCTTTAGCTTCTTGAGTTCCTGCTTTAGCTTCTTGAGAAAGGGTAACTTGTTGATGATTTTGGATAGGAGGAAAACTTTCTTGGGTTTCTCCTCCGGCCTTTGCTTCTTGGGAGAGAGGAGCTTGTTGATGATTTTGAATTGGTGAAAAATTTTGACAAAAATTTTACGATAAACAAAAGTCCAATCAGAGTAGAACCATAAGAGGAGAGTTACCATATCCAGGCCTAAAACACCAAAGAACAAGGCGTAGGTCACAAAGACATCAAATGTCTGCTTGAAAGTTCCCTTCTCTTCTATGATGAGGAAAAGTGCAAAGGCTGCGACAACTAACCCGGTGGATACAAACCGAGTTGCTATTCCCATTGGGGAGGTTGCCACCAGCACCTTGGTATGGAGAAGATCTGTAAGGTTGAAATTTATCAACCATCTTGTTGGCTTTATTCCGTGCCAATTTGCTTGTAATTTAAGCATTTTGTAACCCTGTATTTAGGTGGGATTATTGTAAGGGTAGTGTGTGAGGAGATGTGAAGAAAAGCTCAAGTATGTGCAAGAAGGCAGAGTTTCGCGGCTAGGACTCACGGGTGGCTCGAGGCTGCAAGTCGCCAACTCCAGGCACGTGAGATGCACGCAGGGAAGCTGAAGGGTCGCGCCAGCTGTCGCACTACAGGACAAAAGTCCCAGGCTGGCCAGGCCGTTACGCCGCGACTTGATTTCGCGACTTGGACAAGCCGCGAGATCAAGCCGCCAATTTACCCTGTTTGGCAAAAACTGTCTCTTCGTATTCCTTTCTCACACCACTATATATAGACCCTTATACCCACTAAATTGTGAGAGCTTCCAGAGAGAATTTTTGTGAGAGAAACCCTAGAGAAAAACAAGATTGCCTCATCCCCAATCTTTACCTTAGAGTCTCTACAAATTCCTCTACTCTCTTCCTCTCCATTGTCATACCCTTGAGAGGTCTTTTACCAAATCCTTATCTCACCACACCCACGTCTGTGAGAAGGTTCATTTGGTGCTAAGGGAAGCAGTTTGGAAGGAACCAATATACATTGGTTGATGCTATGGTCAAGTAGCGGAATCCGGGAAGCTAAAGAAGAAATAGGTTCGGCGTAACCTCGTTGGAGCAAGAAGCTTGGAGGGCTTAGGTACTTGGGTAGATTAGGCTTGGAGGGTCTTCTGCTGTTCATGTATCCCAACTATATTCTTTAGTGGATTTTATCACCGCTTGGAGGGCGGCGGAGAGGTTTTACGCCGAGGACTTCGGTTTCCTCTTCGATAACACATCGTGTGTTGTCCGTGTGTTTGCATCTTTCTTTCCTTTATCTTTGCCTTATATTTACTGTTGTGGATGTGTTTATATTTGGCTTAGATTGGTTATCAATTCTGTTATAAGATTGTTATCATATTCTGCACATTAACTGTTTGATATAAAGCTTGAATTGGTATTTTTGTAATTTGGGGTCTAAACGTTCAAGGGTGTTTCATACCCATATTGAACTTTCAATTGGTATCAGAGCGGGTACACTTGTTGTGGTTTTAATACCTGAGTGTGATCCTTGACCCCTTGTTGAGATGGATAGGTCTCAATCTCTCAATGTTCCACCATTTTTTTATGGTAATAATTATGCATTTTGGAAAGTCCGAATGAGGGCGTTTTTGTGTTCTATGGATGAGGCTGTGTGGGATGCAGTTGAAGTAGGATGGACAAGGCCGGAGGATGCCAAATCCACTTGGGACAAGGCAGCTCTTGCGGCGGCTAATGCCAACAGTAAAGCATTGAATGCTATTTTTTGTGGTGTCTCTCCAGAAGAATTTCACAGGATTTCACATATTACCGTTGCTAAGGAAGCATGGGAGATTCTGGAGATAACTTATGAAGGAACCAAGAAGGTGAAAGACACCAAACTTCAGATGTTGACCACTCGTTTTGAGCAGCTAAAGATGGGTGAGGATGAGTCCTTTGACTCTTTTTACAGTAAGCTAAACGAGGTAGTCGTTGGCAAATTTAATTTGGGAGAAAAGACGAAGGAGTCTAAAGTTGTAAGGAAGATCCTTCGGTCACTACCAGAAAGTTTTCGTGCCAAAGTTACAGCCATTGAAGAGAGCAAAGATCTTGACGACATTAAGGTTCAAGAGCTGGTTGGTTCTCTGTAGACATATGAGTTGTCCCTGCCTTCTCAGAAGAAGAGCAAATCACTTGCTCTTAAAACAATTGATGAGAGAGTAATATCTCATGACTCCTTGGAAGAAGAAGCTGTAGATAAAGATGTGGCTTATCTCGTGAAGAACTTCCGGAAATTCCTAAAGCTCAAGAATAGTGGGAAATTTGGTGACAAAGGAAAATTTCAGAGTTCCGAAAAGGAGAAGAAAGAATTTCGAAGGAAGGATGATAGAGACTCCCAATCCTCACAAGGAATCATTTGCTTTGAGTGTAATGGACATGGACACTTCAAAAAGGAATGTCCCAACTATTTGAAGTCCAAAGGAAAGGTCTATGCCACTATTCTGAGTGACTCGGATTCATCAAACTCTGACTTGGAAGAGAGCTGTGATGGAGAAGGAAATTTCTCTGCTTTCATGACCATTGCTCATGTGGAATCCTCAGATGATTTGGATATTTGGATACACTTGTGAAGGAGCTTGGTGAGCATTCTGATTCGGAGTCTATTGGGATTGTTGAGGAATCAGATGCTGAAGAGGAGATTGATCCAGCTAATCTTCAAGAAAATTACGCCCTACTTCTTGAGAAATCGGGAGAGTATACAAGGGTAGCGAAGGCGGATGTGAAAAAGATGAAAAGGGCTGAGGAGGATTACAAAAAGGTTGAGGAGGCTAAGTGTGAGATTGAGACACTAAATGGTGAGTTATCTGAAGCTTACACGAAAGTGAGGTTTCTTGAGCAAGAAGTTGTGCAAGCTCATGCCAAGGTAGATAGGGTCTCCTTCAGGAAGCTAGATGATGTTATTTCATCTCAAAAACTTGCTTCAGATAAGTCCGGGTTGGGATATACTGGAGGGAGCAGCTCATCAGCCAAAGTCACCAAAGAAGTGAAGTTCGTGAAGACCAAGGATACGGTTATAGAAGAGCCCATTCCTGAGAAAGTTAAGGACGTAAAGAAGAAGAATGTGGCTGAGCAACGAATGGTGAATAAGCCCCGAAATCAATCTGTGGTCAAACATGAAACCAGAGGAAGATCTCTCTCAAGATCACAATGGGGTCCTAGAACGAATTATGTCTGTCACTATTGCAGATTGCAAGGACATACAAGACCTAACTGTCAAAAGCTGAGAGTAGACAACAATGCAAGTGCACCTCGGTCATGAGGAAGAAGAAATGACATGAGGTCTTGGGGTGGTGAGCAGCCAAGAAGTCAAAACCGTGATCCAGGAACTATGGACGTGATGAAGATGATCGGTGCCTTCACCAATTGCCTGGAAAGCTTCACACGAAGGTTTAACAGCCCTAACTCTCGTACCTGATTCGTCAAGGATATCACCCCAAACGCACGTGACGTGTGGGTGACAAAGGGTACTCATGCATAAGCATTACAACATGTCCATGCATCAATACTTCCCATGTTTGTGAATATGTTTGGTTATGTGCTTCTTGCTAGTATTTAGGTTCATTTATGTGTGTTTTTGTGTTTAAAATGTTTTTACATTTCTTTCTGTTTTTGATCAATCTTTTACTGCTTTCGTGTCAAAAATCCAAAATACATAAAAAGTAGAAAATCCAAAAAGTTTGATCACTTTGTTGAGTTTTGTCTCAAAGCATGTTTTGCCTTGTACCTTTGTACTAATGGCTTTGTGCATTTAACGAGCATAGCTTGTCTTTCATGCACTCATATCATTGTGGAAGAAATTCTAAAATCTATGTGACTGTTGTAAATAGATCTTCAACCTTGTTATGAATGATTAGTGAATGGTTTTGTTGATCTTGAGACATGCATAGACTCATGCCTATATATCTTCCCACTTTTTATTTTTATGCTTAAAAGAGCTCTCTAAATGTAAATCTCCAAATGAAAAGAGATATAGAGCTGCAAAAGCCTGTCGCACATACTAGTATTTGACTAGGAAAAAGGGAAAGCGACCAAAATAAAATGTATAAATGATGCCCAAAAAGCCAAAGGCTAAACTCATCAATTGAAATATCAAAAATTTCAGGCATCTATCTCAAAATGAGATTTTCTTTGCTCAAAAATGGCAAATGGTATGTTGAATATGGAGCCAAATGAAAAGCTTCAAAGAATTGTTATCAAGTTCTTGTGGGAGGTCATATATTCATGTTTCTATAATTAAGATAGGTCACATTATCTAGTACTAGTTGTGTATGCCTTGATTGAATTGATCATTGAAGCTTCACATTGGACTAAGGACTATCTCATTTTTGATATCCACACACAACACACAAGTCTATGTTCAATGAATGTCATATTCATTTGTGTGATTGTACTTGATTAAATGTGTTTTCACATGCTCAATCTTTGTTAATCAAACACAAAAAGATTTTTGAGTGTTTATGTTTTGTTTTTGGAAAGTCCTTTGTTTTTACAAAAATGTCAAAAATTTCAAAAACAGTGTTGCCCTGTTTTGGCGACTAAATCGCAGGTTGGCCCAGTCGCATGTCCCAGTCGCGAGATCACTCAGAGATTTTTTGCGGCTAACTGGCGAGTAAATGCTCCAATCGCGAAAAAGACTTAGAAAATTTTTCCAAAATCTGAGTTTTATATTTTTCGCGGGTCAGTATGGCGACTTGTTCGCGGGTGGAAGGTCTAGTCGCGAGGGGTACTCAGGGAATTTCGCGGCTCATATCGCGACTATCTCACGAGTAGACCTTCCAGTCGCGAAAACCACTTAGAGAAATTTCTCAAGTTTCTTTTCTTCACAGTGTTTCGCGGCTTAACCTGGCGACTTGATCCAGTCGCGAAAAACGCGTGTTTTGCGTTTTAAAGGCAGTTTTAAAATTGCTTTTCAGTTTTTCCCTCGAAGTTTAGTGTCTGTTCATCTTCTTCCCAAAATCCCTTTCTCAACACTCCGTGTTTCTTTGAAAAGCTTTCAATTTCTGCATCATGTCTTCATCAAACATCAAGAAAAAGGTATGAGGTTAATGTATCTTGTTGCTGAGTTTGTTTTTGTATCTTGTTTGTGCTTCAATATGCTTGTCTCTAGTCTGAGCATTATTCGTTTTAATAGAGTTTCTTTTTACTCATTAAACATATGGGTTTGGGGTTTTTATGTGGTGCACTCTGTATGTGGCCTTGGGTCATTTGTCTATGGTTCTGTAGTCTATATAGAGTTTGTGCTCCTTGAAATGTTACTGTGCTTCAGTGTGGAGTATATTAATTTGTCTATTGTGTTTGTGATTAAGTGAAATTTTCTCACATTCTTAACTGAATCTAATCAAGTTGATGTTGGTTCCCTATGGTATTGCATTTGGTACTTTGTTGTGTGTTTGCTCTCTTACAGATGTCTCGACAATCCTCTTAAGGAAAAGAGGTTATGACAGAAGAGGACACATTACCTGTTGCAAAAAGAACACGGTCTTCCTCACAGCCATCTACTGAACTCAATATTGAGTTGTTCAGAACTCCTCAACACCTAGATGCTTACTCAAGCATTTTTGACCGGGGAACTCCTATAGTGGAACGGGAGATCAGATTTGACACTTTGGACACCACTTTTGTCCCTCGGATCTTTGAGGCAAAAGATTGGGCAGCATTATTTGGAAATTTTGTTGATCCGATGATTGAACTAGTGAAGGAGTGTTTTGCCAACACAGTTGATCTTGAGAGTGAACTACATTGTCTGGTAAGAGGAACATAGTTCATCATTAGTCCAGACACCATAGCTGAACTTCTCCAAATCACACGACCTGCAGATGCCGACCTAACTCCGTATGATGATCGTACTCCAGTGATTCAGGACATTCTCCAAGTTCTTGGTCCTGACCATGACATTTCCAGTGCCGGCACATCCTTTAGTACTACCAAGTTTTCACTTGATTTGACAACATTGAAGCTGATTATGTTTTCAAACCTCTATCCATTGACCAACACGATGTATATAAACCTTGGAAGGGCACAGATTCTATGTGATCTCATCACAGACACCACCATTGACATCTGTGCCCATATTTTTCACATCATAAGAAAGACAGCAACCCGAACAGTAGCACGAGGGTGCCTTCCATTCTGTAGTCTTATTATGAAGTTCGTTCTAAGTGAAGGTGTTACTCCTCCCTCAGTTGGGAACACGATTGCTCGTCCTCAACCAATCTCTATGTTCACTCTACAAGCCAGCAGGAGTCATTCATCCAAAACTCCAAAGAGTGCACATCTATTTTCTGCTACTTCTTCTACTCCTGAGCTAGATTCGCCTGTACATGCCACCCATGCTTCACAGCAACCAAGCACTACACAACCACAGTCTGCTCCTCAGCCTGACAAGTTGGAAATGCTCTTTGATAACCTCCACAAATGTCTTAAGGAAGTGGAGAAGACCCTCAGAGATGGCCAGAGAGAGCAGTCGGAGAGATTGGCCGTTATGCAAGACCAGATCGATGTTGTAGTAGCCCAAGTTGATAGCATTTTCACCATGTTACAACAGTGACCCTTTGGCCATTTGTGTCAAAAAGGGGGAGAACTTTTGGGGGCAGCTCTTGAGGGGGAGATTTCTTTATCATTTATCTTTCATTTGTTTTTCTGTGTATAAAACTTTGATCTTTGATAATTCAAAATACTGTGGTGGTAGTTGTTTATTTCAGCATATATAGTATGATATCTTTCAGCACTTTATGTTGTTGGTTTGTACCCATGTTGCTTATGTAAGCTTTAAGGGTTTGTTTTGTTTCTATGCAAGTATGTAGGCCTTTGTGGTTTGTGCCATGCTTTATGCAACCTTTTGTGCTTTGTTAAATCAGTACTTCCAACTAAATGTTATGCATTTTCTTCTAAGTACTGTCACTCTTGTGCCCTTGTAGGATTTTTCCTAGATGTACATAGTTCTTGTATTGTGCATTGGTTGAGTGTTGGCCATTCAAGTGATTTACATTGTGTTTGTCATCTTGAATGTCCGGATGTTCATTCCAAGTTTGAATGAGCATTGTGATCACTTGGTTACAGTGATTACCTGTTTTGGTCTTGCCATGGTGTATTGCTTTATTCCATTGTGCATGATCGCATTGTGCTTGCTCCATATGCATTACAAGTTTCTGTTTACAATAAACTTATTGTGTTGTTGTGTTTCAGGAGTTACTTGTTCTTATGGTTCTAAAGCTTCACAGATTCTAGAGTTAGGTGTGAGTGAGTTTTCCAACTGTTCCCAACTCACGCGTTAAGTCTAGAGTTTGTTTTAGGGTTTTGTCACGGAATAGCCAAAGGGGGAGATTGTAAGGTTGAAATTTATCAACCATCTTGTTGGCTTTATTCCGTGCCAATTTGCTTGTAATTTAAGCACTTAGTAACCCTGTATTTAGGTGGGATTATTGTAAGGGTAGTGTGTGAGGAGATGTGAAGAAAAGCTCAAGTATGTGCAAGAAGACAGAGTTTCGCGGCTAGGACTCGCGGGTGGCTCGCGGCTGCAAGTCGCCAACTTCAGGCACGTGAGATGCACACAGGGAAGCTGAAGGGTCGCGCCAACTGTCGCACTACAGGACAAAAGTCCCAGGCTAGCCAGGCCGTTACGCTGCGACTTGAACTCGCGACTTGGACAAGCCGCGAGACCAAGCCGCCAATTTACCCAGTTTGGCAAAAACTGTCTCTTCGTATTCCTTTCTCACACCACTATATATAGACCCTTATACCCACTAAATTGAGAGAGCTTCTAGAGAGAATTTTTGTGAGAGAAACCCTAGAGAAAAACAGGATTGTCTCATCCCCAATCTTTACCTTAGAGTCTCTACAAATTCCTCTACTCTCTTTCTCTCCATTGTCATACCCTTGAGAGGTCATCTACCAAATCCTTATCTCACCACATCCACGTCTGTGAGAAGGTTTATTTGGTGCTAAGGGAAGCATTTTGGAAGGAACTAATATACATTCGTTGATGCTATGGTCAAGTAGCGGAATCCGGGAAGCTAAAGAAGAAATAGGTTCGGCGTAACCTCGTTGGAGCAAGAAGCTTGGAGGGCTTAGGTACTTGGGTAGATTGGGCTTGGAGGGTCTTCAGCTGTTCATGTATCTCAACTATATTCTTTAGTGGATTTTATCACCGCTTGGAGGGCGGCGGAGAGGTTTTATGCCAAGGACTTCGGTTTCCTCTTCGATAACACATCATGTGTTGTCCGTGTGTTTGCATCTTTCTTTCCTTTATCTTTGCCTTATATTTACTGCTGTGGATGTGTTTACATTTGGCTTAGATTGTTTATCAATTCTATTACAAGCTTGTTATCATATTCCGCACATTAATTGTTTGATATAAAGCTTGAATTGATATTTTTGTAATTTTGGGTCTAAACGTTCAAGGGTGTTTCATACCCATATTGAACTTTCAAGATCATAAAAGTAGTTGAGCTGGATCTCTAATAGCTTCAATGCATCTTCTGCACTTTGTTTCCTGAAGAATTCTCGACTCTCTGTATGTTCACGGGAGCTGAACATGAGATTGACTATGAGCCCCTTGTAAATATGCGCGAAGTGATGAGCACGCTGCACCAGGTCATGAGAATCCCATTTGCCATCAGTTTCTGAACTTTTTCCACCTTCAGTCTCGGACTCTGCGTCGTTGACATACTCGATTTTAATAGGAAGATTGTTTCCTTCATAGTGTGTGTATGCACTCATCAATCTCTCATAGTTGGGCCCAGGGTCAGGTTCTCTAAGAACAGAAATACCAAGACAATCCGAACTTGCAAGATACAACGCAGCTATTCGCTCCGCATACTTGATTGTTCCAGCAAGGAGGAGAAATATTGTGGGTATCCATAGGTTGTTTAGATGAAATGATTGATAAAACACAAAACAAGTGGTGAGGATTTGGAGGAAGAGCCAAATCAAGTGCCTAAGCCACAACTCATTATCCTCAACAGCAAAAGAAGTTATTCTGTCTTGGCCACCAACCAGTAACAATAGAAAAGGTGTCCACATCACCAGAAGAAAACCAGTATCATCCCTGAACTTGGAACTGAGAGTACTAAAGATACCATGGTTCGTCGTCACAGGATAACTAACAGTATTATTGATGGCACCAGAGGCAGTATATTTCTCTTCACTGTCAAAGATTAGTCCAACTGCAAAGCTAGCAGCCCAGTCTGCAATCAGGTAAGCTGCCCAGATGATAATGATGAAAGCTTTGTTTGCCGTTTTCTTTCTCAGGGGTGCAGTACAAAGCAAAAATATCTGAACCACAATGCTAAAGAGAATAAAGCTCCTGAGATTCCATCTCTGCCATAATAGCCTCACTTTAGCGATGTGCCTTAAAAAATTCGATAATTGGCTGTTTCCCTGCAAAACAATCCTAGTTAATAACTTTCCCTTGGGGGCGACAAATTGAACTCACTTGTTTAAAAAATAAATTAAAAAAATCTTTGTTTCCCTGCAGAAAATCTCATTCCTCCCCCTTTTTAGAGGATATAGAATTTGAGTCTGAAAGCTCTAAAATGTGTTGAAAAACACAAGAGCTGTTTAGACCCCCAATTAAAATCACGGCTTGGTTGATTTTACACAAACTTAATACTAAGTGCGGAAACGTGTAAACACAAGCAAATAATCAATAAGCTACTCTAATCCATAAACTAAGCAACACAGCAGTATAATGGAATATAAAAGAGTAGGGAAGAAGGATGCAAACACAGAAAACACCAAGATGTGTTCTCGAAGAGGAAACCGAAGAACTCGGCGAAAAACCTCTCCGCCGCCCTCCAAGCGGAAATCGATCCACTAGACAATCAGTTGGGATACATGAGTAAGCAAGAGACCCTCCAAGCCTAATCTACCCAATGCACCTAAGCCCTCCAAGCTCCTACTCCAACAAGGCTTCTCGGAACCGTGTCTTGTCTAGTTCTCCGGATCCCGCAACAAGCTCCATGTTGCATCTGCCATCCTTGGCTTCTTCCAATGCTTCCCAGCAGCACCAAAACGTCACTCAACACACTCAGATGATGTGGTAAGTGTTTGGGCTATCAACCTCTCAATGGTATGGAAATGGAGAGGGAAGGGTTGAGGAGATACCACAAGCAAGTGTATAGAGAAAGGTGGGGATGACAATCTCTAATTGCAAATGTGTTTGGCTAGGGTTTTCTCTCTGAAGCATACCACAACATTTGTGGGTAATGGGGGTTTATATAGGATAGGTGCAGAATGTGTGAGTCAGTCAGTACAGGCTGGCAGAACAGCATGTCTCGCGGGTGTCTCGCGGGAAGGCCTTACCCGCGAGATACTCGCGAGAGACAGCTGTCTCCACCTGGCCTGACTCTTCGCATTCCAGCATGTGCAAGGCACATGCTTCACTTCGCGGGAAGCTTAGTCGCGACATACCCGCGAGATTCCATCAGCTTCCACTTTGCTTGAGTCTTCACACACTCTCTATCACACACCCCTTACAACAATTCCCACAACAAATACAGGGTATAAATAATTGAAAGTAATTACAATCAAATTTGGCACGGAATAAAAGCCAACAAAACACATAGTTGTAAATCACAACTTTACAATCTCCCCCTTTGGCTATTCCGTGACAAAACCCTAAAACAGACTCTAGACTTAACCGTGAGTTTGGGAACACAGGCAAAACTCACTCACACTTAATTCTAGATTCTGATAAGCTCTTGAAACATATGAACAAGTAACTCCTGAAACACAACAACAAAATATTATCATTGTATGCAGAAAACTTGAAAAGCATATGGAGCATCAATAGCATGATCAAGCAAGATGAAATAGAAAACACTAGATCATGGCAAGATCAAACAAGTAATCACTATACACAGGCAATTACTATGCTCATTCACACAAGGAATGAACATCCGGATATGCAAGATGATAAGCTTATATGAAGAGTATCATTTGCAAATCCAACACTCAACCAATGCATAGAACGTATATGCATCTAGGAACAATCCTACTAGGGCACAAGAGTGTTCAGCACTCAACCAATGCATAGAACGTATATGCATCTAGGAACAATCCTACTAGGGCACAAGAGTGTTCATCACTCAACCAATGCATAGAACGTATATGCATCTAGGAACAATCCTACTAGGGCACAAGAGTGATGTACTGAAGTAAATGTATGACATTAGACTTCAATAACACAAGCATAAAGGCTGCATAAGCAAAGTATTGCAAATACATGGCACAAACCATAAAAGCCTACAAAACATGCAAAGAAACAAAACAACCCTTAAAGCTTACAAAAGCAACATGGGTACATGCAAAGTATGCTACAAAGCAAAGAGACTAACACAAAAGAAAACTACTGAAATAATACTTAAATAGAGCATAGTATCAAAGCTTTAAACCAAAAGCAGTAAAACAGATATAAACACTAAAAATACTGAATAAAACACCGTCTTTTAACCCAATAACCAATGCTACTGTGTATCTAGGCTATGCTCCCCCTAACACTGTGCAAGCTCTTCTCCAGCTCCCCCTTAGAAATTTCTCCCCCTTTTTGACCGGAATGGCCAAAGGACTAGAACATCTCGGACTCTGAATCAGAGCCATGAGTGGGAGACAAATCCTGAACTTGTGATGCTAATGCGGTGATCTGCCCCTGAAGATATGCGAACTGATCTGCTGTGTGCTGCACATGAGAGTCAAGCACTGTCGACATCTGGTCCATTTTAGCAAGCAACTGATCAAGTTTGCTTAAGCCTGATGGTGGAGCAGAAGATGATGGCTGTGCAGAGGGCTCTGGAGCCGATGTGAACCTGTCAATCTCTTCCTCTGTATCTTCAGCTTCCTCCTGCTGAACTTGTCGAGGTGGTGGTATGGTATGCACACCAGTCTTGGATCCTCGAATGTGTGCAGTGCTCCTAGTCAAAGTATGACCACCAATGGGATAATCCCTCGGAACAACAGTGAGACCACTGGGTATCTTGAGCTTTGTCTTGGCAATCAAACCCATGATCAAGGAGGGGAATGGCATCACAGTCCGTGTATTCTGCTTTGTGATGCTCTTCTTCAAGACATGCATGATGTGGCCACAAATGTCAATCTCCTTATGTGTGAAGAGATCATACAGAAATCTTGTTCTTGGAGCAGATAGAGTTGTGAGATTGGTGACTGGATATAGATTGTGAATCATCACATAGCTCAATGTTCTCATTTCTGGAGAGAACTTGAGAGTGCCCATGGATGATTTCTTCGATACACCACCAAGGATTTTGATCATCTCATCAATCTTACCCAATCTATCCTCATAAGCAACTGTGATTTGCTGAGATGGAGGACGAGTCTCCAAATAATCTTGGATGCTGTCCCTAGTAATCTAAAACTCCTTGTGTCTCACCCAGCCTTCAATAATATCTCCGTTGACAATGGCATTAGAGAAGAACTCCTTGATGATCTCTGCATAGACCACTCCAGTTGGGTTCAACAGCTTGGTCCAAGTTCTATCTTTGAACACTTCAGGGATGAAAGTGTCCTCAAGAGTCTCTAACTGGACTACCCGTTCCATGATGATCGTCTTGGTCTTGTAGCAGTCATTGTACTTCATATCAGCATCTATAGACCGGAAATGATCTGAATCAGTTCGGGCTCTCTTTGAAGTCGATTTCTTCCTAGCTGCATGCTTGGTGGGAGACATCTGCACAATTGCACAAAGCAAAAATGGAAACAGCAATGCACAAACACAACCAGAAGACAATCGTCATTAGATTCATGTTAGTGCCAAATCATACATAGACTCACGGAAAAACAGAGCATGATAAACACCAAGCATCATGGTAAGATACTCCAACTTAAAAGGAACAACTACAATGCAACAAACAAAATAGTGCAAGAGTGTGTGTCTGTAAGCATGTGCTGATGAGTGTGTGCGGCAAGAGATGCATGAGGGTGCCTAAGTGTGCTTGGTTGTGTGTCAAAAAATGTGCAACATGAACAAAGTGATAGAAACACAAAATCAATGACCAAACCAAGTAAAATAAGGTCATACAAGTGAGTGTCCAATGATTGAAATCATTTGATTTCAAGATAGCACAAAAATGTCACTCGGACATTTTGACAAACACTTAGTGTGCACAAAAACAAAAACTACATGAATAATGCATGAACATGTGAAAAATTACCCTCAATACATGATAGAATGCCACAAGGGGCCAACACAAGTGCAGAAACAACTAAAGGGACACAGCCCAATAAAAAAATGAAAGGAAATCACCCAATTTTGAAAAAACAACCCAAAGTTTCGAAAATCCCCAATTATCAAAACCCTAACAAAAATTCTGCATAATCTAAGTAAAACTTGAAAGGAAATAGTTAAGAAACATACCTTGAAGAAGAAAAATGCAGAAAAAGTGCTTTGATTGAAGGAAAATGAATGGAATAGTGATTTTGGGTTGAAAAACTTTGAGAGAGGTTGAGCGAGGGAAGTTTGATAGTTTTGAAAAACTGTCACATCAGCTATATAAAAACTGAAAACACGCGTTTTTCGCGGGTTAGAGAGTGGCGAGACAGTCGCGAAACAGTCGCGAGAAGAGCCACTGAAGCATAAAAATTTTCGCGAGAAGCATTAGGTCGCGAAACAGTCGCGAGACAGTCGCGGTAACTTCTGTCTGAAATTGGAAAAATCCAATTTTAGCCAAACAGTATTTCGTGAGTAGCTTTTGGTCGCGATACAGTCGCGACACAGTCGCGAAAGTTCCTATGTGACAAGTTAAAAGAAAAAAATTCCCTCAACTCCTTTTCGCGGGAAGCTCTAAGTCGCGAGCTTCTCGCGAAACAACCCCTGAACCAGTTTTTGAAGACACACAAAAACATGCTTTTTAATGAAAGACAAATAACAAGAAAGTATAAAATCACTTTCAAAAACAAATAAAACAATCAAAAATCTTTTTGGGTTTGATCAACAAAGATTGAGCATGTGAAAAGACATTTAATCAAGTACAATCACACAAATGAATAGGGCATTCATTGAACATAGACTTGTGTGTTGTGTGTGAATATCAAAAATGAGATAGTCCTTAGTCCAATGTGAAGCTTCAATGATCAATTCAATCAAGGCATACACAACTAGCACTAGATTATGTGATCTATCTCAATTATAGAAACATGCATATATGACCTCCCACATGTACTTGACAATAATTCATTGAAGCTTTTCATTTGGCTCCATTTTTAACATATCATTTGCAACTTTTGAGCAAAGAGAATCTCATTTAGAGAAAGATGCCTGAAATTTTTGATATTTCAATTTATGAGTTAGCCTTTGGCTTGTTGGGCATCATACATTTGAGTTTGGTCGCTTTCCCTTTTTCCTAGTCGAATACTAGTTTGTGCGACAGGCTTTTGCAGCTCTATATCTCTTTTCATTTGGAGATTTACAATTAGAGAGCTCTTTTAAGCAAAAAAAATAAAAGTGGGAAGATATATAGGCATGAGTCTATGCATGTCTCAAGATCAACAAAACCATTCACTAATTATTCATGACAAGGTTGAAGATCTATTTACAACAGTCACATAGATTTCAGAATTTCTTCCACAATGATATGAGTGCATGAGAGACAAGCTAAGCTCGTTAAATGCACAAAGCCATAAGTACAAAGGTACAGGGCAAAACATGCTTTGAGACAAAACTCAACAAAGTGATCAAACTTTTTGGATTTTCAATTTTTTTATGTGATTTTGAAGTTTTGAACACACCCAAAACAGAGTAACAAAAGAAAATTAACAAAGACAACCGGTACAAAACAACCGGACACAATAAAAATATAAAAATAGAGCAATGCAAGAAGAAAATGCAACAGCAAATGTCCCAAAAAAAATTGAAAGAATTTATGCGTGGACATGTTATAATGCTTATGCATGAGCACCCCTTTTCACCCACACGTCACGTGCGTTTGGGGTGATATCCTTGACAGATTGGGTACGAGAATTTGGACTATCAAACCTTCTGGTGAAACTCTCCAAGCAAGTGGTGAAGGCACCAATCATTTTCATCACGTCCATCATGCCAGGATCACGATTCTGACTTCTCGGTTGTTCACCACCCCAAGACCTCATGTCATTTCTCCTTCCTCGTGACCGAGGTGCGCTTGAATTGTTGTCTGATCTCAGCTTTTGACAGTTGGGCCTGGTATGTCCTTGCATTCCGCAGTAATGACACACATAGTCCGTTCTAGGATTCCGTTGTGATCTTGGGAGAGACCTTCCTCTGGTTTCATGTCTACCCATGGAGTGATTTCGGGGCTTATTCACCATTCGTTGCTCACTCACATTCTTCTTCTCAACCTTCACATTCTCAGGGATGGTTTCTTCTACAATAGGCACTGCGGCCTTCACAAACTTCACTTCTTTGGTAGCTTTGGCTGATGAACTGCTTCCTCCGGTGTATCCCAACCCGGACTTGTCCGAAGAAGGTTTTTGAGATGAGATAACATCATCTAACTTCAGGGAGGAGACTCTCTCTATCTTGGCATGAGCTTGCACTACCTCTTGCTCAAGAAACCTCACCTTCGTATAGGCTTCAGACAACTCGCCATTTAATGTCTCAATTTCGCACTTAGCCTCTTTATATCTGACCATGAGACTTCTGTAATCTTCCTCAGCCTTCTTCATTTTCCTCACAGCTGCCTTGGCTATTCTGGTATACTCTCCAGACTTCACAAGAAGTAAAGAATAATTTTCTTGAAGATTAGCTGTATTCTCTTCTTCTTCTTCAGCATCTGATTCATCCACATTCCCAATAGACTCTGAATCTGAATGCTCACCAAGCTCCTTCACAAGAGTACCCAAGTCATCCGACGACTCCACATGAGCAATGGTCATGAATGCGGAGTAGTTTCCCTCTCCGTCACAGCTCTCTTTTGAGTCAGAATCAGAGGATTCTGAATCACTGAGTGTTGTGGCATAAGCTTTGCCTTTTCCCCTTAGAAAATTTGGACACTCCTTCTTTAGATGTCTATGGCCATTACACTCATAGCATATAATTTCTGAAGAAGGTTGAAACTCCCTCCCTTCTTTTCTTGGAAACTCTTTCCTATCACCTCTTGAAGATGAAAATTTTCCTTTGTTGAATGGTTTCCCACTGTTCTTCATCTTCAGAAATTTTCGGAAGTTTTTCGCAAGAAATGCTACTTCCTTCTCCACCCCATCTTCTTCGGAGGAATCACCCATCCTTTCGGTGATGGTTTTAAGAGCAAGTGATTTACTCATCTTATGGGAAGGCAGTCCCATCTGATAAGTTTGGAGAGACCCAACTAATTCTTGAATTTTAATCTCATCCAAATCCTTGCTTTCCTCTATGGCTGTAACTTTTGCTCTGAAACTTTCAGGCAAGGACCTCAACACTTTTCTCACCACCTTAGCATCTTCAATCTTCTCCCCAAGATTGAGTTTAGCAATCACAATTTCATTGAGCTTCCCATAGAATGAATCAAACGGTTCATCATCACCCATCTTGAGCTCTTCAAATTTGGTGGTAAGCATCTGAAGCTTTGTGTCCTTAACTTTCTTTGTACCCTCATAAGTGGTCTCCAAAATCTCCCAAGCTTCTTTGGCTACCGTCATGTGAGAAATCCTGTGGAATTCATCAGGAGACACAGCACAAAATATAGCATTTAAAGCTTTACTATTAGCATTGGCTGCTGCAAGAGCCGCCTTATCCCAATTAGCCTTAGGAGCTTCCGGCTTAGTCCAGCCGAGCTCTACCGCATCCCAAACGGTACCTTCTATAGAGCATAGAAATGCTCTCATTCTGACTTTCCAGAATGCGTAATTGTTCCCATCAAAAAATGGTGGAACATTGAGCGATTGAGACCGGTCCATCTCAAATAGGGTCAAGGATCACACTAAGGTGTTTAAACCAAGCAAGTGTACCCGCTCTGATACCAATTGAAAGCTCTAAAATGTGTTGAAAAACACAAGAGCTGTTTAGACCCCCAATTAAAATTACGGCTTGGTTGATTTTACACAAACTTAATACTAAGTGCGGAAACGTGTAAACACAAGCAAATAATCAATAAGCTACTCTAATCCATAAACTAAGCAACACAGCAGTATAATGGAATATAAAAGAGTAGGGAAGAAAGATGCAAACACAGAAAACACCAAGACGTGTTTTCGAAGAGGAAACCGAAGAACTCGGCGAAAAACCTCTCCGCCGCCCTCCAAGCGGAAATCGATCCACTAGACAATCAGTTGGGATACATGAGTGAGCAAAAGACCCTCCAAGCCTAATCTACCCGATGCACCTAAGCCCTCCAAGCTCCTACTCCAACAAGGCTTCTCGGAACCGTGTCTTGTCTAGTTCTCCGGATCCCGCAACAAGCTCCATGTTGCATCTGCCATCCTTGGCTTCTTCCAATGCTTCCCAGCAGCACCAAAACGTCACTCAACACACTCAGATGATGTGGTAAGTGTTTGGGCTATCAACCTCTCAATGGTGTGGAAATGGAGAGGGAAGGGTTGAAGAGATACCACAAGCAAGTGTATAGAGAAAGGTGGGGATGACAATCTCTAATTGCAAATGTGTTTGGCTAGGGTTTTCTCTCTGAAGCATACCACAACATTTGTGGGTAATGGGGGTTTATATAGGATAGGTGCAGAATGTGTGAGTCAGTCAGTACAGGCTGGCAGAACAGCATGTCTCGCGGGTGTCTCGCGGGAAGGCCTTACCCGCGAGATACTCGCGAGAGACAGCTGTCTCCACCTGGCCTGACTCTTCGCATTCCAGCATGTGCAAGGCACATGCTTCACTTCGCGGGAAGCTTAGTCGCGACATACCCGCGAGATTCCATCAGCTTCCACTTTGCTTGAGTCTTCACACACTCTCTATCACACACCCCTTACAACAATTCCCACAACAAATACAGGGTATAAATAATTGAAAGTAATTACAATCAAATTTGGCACGGAATAAAAGCCAACAAAACACATAGTTGTAAATCACAACTTTACAGAGTCTTAATGGATACAAAAATAAATAAATAAATTGAGTCTTAATGAGTCCCATTTCTTAACATCATTTAGTATAAACGTTATTATCTGGGTTATTTCGATAGTGTGTTACTGTGTTTTGTTATTAATTATCTATCTCATATTAGGCCTTTGATATATAGTTTATTGGTATAAGAGAGTTGTTTTCTTAAATTAATAAATTGAAAAAAAAGTGTGGGTTCAGTTAGCTTAATTAGTAAAGTTTCTAATGTTAGAATATAAGATATGGGGTTCAATTCTCGCTTACACTAAAAATCAATTAATGTCTTAGTCTGATGGTAAAAAACACAATTATCAAAAGCAAACATTATAGATTGAAAATTTGAAACTCTATAATAAAAATATATAAATTTTAGGGGATATTTGAACCTAAATTGATGGCTAAAGTACAAGGCCTTTGACAATATTATTAATGACATGATTATAATTAAAGGCATGGGTTACCTAACAATCATAGCATAAATTATTCTGAAGCAAAACAAATATGTGGATCATCACCTAGTATATATCGAATTATTCCATACTATTATAAAATTTGCATATTTTGTACATGTTGCTCTCTCATTTGCATAAAAAAATGATAATTGCTTTCAATATCATACAATAAAAATCAACAAATACGAAAGCAACCGTAAAAATGGAAGTTATCATGGAAGTTATCATCAATGTCTCACCTTCAGGATAGAGGATACCTCACCCATTGTCATGGAACAAATCCTATTTGATGTAAATTGTGGCAACCATTTATATTAATACAATGAGATATTTTCCTTTTATATAGATATATATATATATATATATAAACAATTTAAATATTTAAACAGAAAAATATAAATTCCTTATAACAAAAATACCAAAATACATCATAAATTTAAAGTTTGAAAGCAAAAGCATATTATATATACCTTATAAAATAAATAACATAAAAACCAACAAAAAATACATTAAAATTTTCTTAAAATTTTCAAAGTATCCTATATTGCTTAAATACAAGCTTAAACAATTTTGTATAAGTTATTGGATACCCTTTCCTTGCAAACCAGTTTTTAAGAGTGAGTTTTAATTATCTATAGGTTTGTATCATTTGCTATAAACAACCACCACATCAAGTAATCGGATGTAGCTCATTGAGTATGGGGATCAAATGAGTTGTGATTTTGTGGTCGAGTCTCGAATGGGACGACCTAGAGGCTAAATTAAAATGTCTTGCTAAATTATCTAATAACTGATAAGTGAGTGGATCCGCGAAAAAAAAAAAAAAAAAGTGGCTACCATCAGGTCAATGTTGATAAAGTGAGCCATTGTGGGCGTCGACTGTGGACCGTGATGGCATGCTATGATCCTAACATCCCACATGGTTTAAGTGTTAGCTTAACCATGTGTATATAAACTCTTGGGCCCCTTCCCTTGCAAGCCATTTTTTAAGGGTGAGTATTGCACATGGATTTATATCATTTGGCATCAGAGCCAACCACCACATCAGATAATTAGACGTAGCTTGTTGATTATGAGATCAAATTAATTGTAGCTTTTGTGGTCGGATCTCAAAGGAGGCAACCTAGAGGCTAGATTAAAATTTCTTGCTAACTCATTGAATAATTGGTAGGTGAGTGAAGCTGCAAAAAAGAGAAAGGGTTACCATCGAGTCAGTTTTGATAGAGTAAGTCATCGTGGAAGTCGGCTGCAGAGCGTGGTGGAATGATATGATTCAAGTGTCTCACATTGCTTAAGTACAAGCTAAAACATGTGTATATAAGCTATTTGGCACTTTCCCCTTGCAAGCCAGTTTTCAAGGTGAATTCTACTTGTGGGTTTGTATCAATCCATATGTATTTTAGTTACTTTGATAATAGTTGAAAATTTTTATTTTGACCCCCTAGTGGACTAATTGATCAATTTATGATGCATTCCAAACAGTCTAGCAAAAAAGATATCTTAATCACTATTATAATATCAGATCTAAAACAAAATTATAATGAAAGCAATAAAAGGCACACAGATTTGATAATGAAATGGAAAACTAATGTAAAACCTCTTTAAATGGAAAAATTACTCTAGGAATCCAATCCTATATAAAATTCACTAGAACAAACTGTTACAATAGTCTACATACAAAACTTTTAAATAACTAGACTCTTGTAGATTTCAGTTAGGTTAACTAGTAAAGTATTTGATAGTTGAATAAAAAATCTGTGGTTCAATTCTCACTTACACTAAAAACCGATTGATGTCTTGGTCTGATAATAAAGAGCTATCATCAGGAGCAGACGTCATAGATTGAAACTCTCTCAAAAAATAATAATAATAATAACAATAACTAGACTCTCCATTGTAACTTCAATAAATGTCACTCTCCCCTTTAATTTGATTATTCATATAGAAATCTTATGAGCGTAAACTAGTTTGTGACTGTGTGTTTGAAAGTGTGCAC
Source organism: Quercus aquifolioides (assembly GCA_019022515.1). Classification (NCBI taxonomy): domain Eukaryota; kingdom Viridiplantae; phylum Streptophyta; class Magnoliopsida; order Fagales; family Fagaceae; genus Quercus; species Quercus aquifolioides. The sequence continues at coordinate 14,929,649 of CM032330.1, read as the reverse complement.
AAACTTTTTTGAAAAATATTTACAGGAAAGACCATGCAATTGAAGACAGACTTAACGTAGAAGAAGAATTCGATATTATAAGTTTAATTTGGTTCAAATGTAAAGCCTCGAGTAAAACATGAATATAAATTTCAATTTAAAAGGATGTTCAAACCTCTGATACTAGTTATAATTCTTATGAAATATATAAGTATGTACATATCCAGTATGTAGTCCTCAAAATTACAGTTTTTTTTAATAAAAAAATGTACTGAATATTTTTTAAAAAACTTATAGATTTTCTTTTTATGGGAAAAAGATAATAGATTTATCAGTAAATAATGTCTTATTATTGTCAAACTTGGCATGTAAGATTAACCTACTGAAAACATTTAGCCAAAAAATAGGTTCCACAAAATTGTGGTTTAATAAAAAGAAATTAATGAAGTGGTGTAACTTATATTAATGGTACACATTAAATATAAATCAAAACGCAATTGATTTAGTAATAATAACCACCGCGCACCCTTGGTGCGGTGGTTACTTTATAAGTATAAATGCTTGTAGGGTGTAGGGGGGTAAGGGTTAGGGTTCAAGTCTCCAAGAAGGAGTTTCACACACATATACACTTAGAGTAGGTTAAAGTAAAAATTCTATCTTGTATAAAAAAATAAAAAAAATAAATTAAAAAAAAAGTAATAATATATTTAACGATCATATATCGCTAACCCAAGTGCAAGGTTCACTAGGCATGAATGTATATAGAAATTAACAATTTAATAAACCTAAAGTTTAAGTAATCAATACTTACAATAACAAAAATCCATTTCAAGCTTTGAAACATCTCCAAAAATATTCCCAAGTAGCTCCAGTTATGTTGAGTTCATCTTGGAGCTCGTTTATAACTTCTACAATATATATAGCTCTAGATGAGTGTCACCTTATGAAGGAATGTTCCTCATACTTTTATCAAATCATGCCATTGTGCCCAAAAATAAAACTTCACAAACACAAAAGAAAATGAAAAAAAGAAGAAAAGCAAATCAGCAAGGAATTAATTTGAGCACTTAGACTGATGTACTTTTTTTGTCTTTTCTCTAATTTGTTATTTATTTTGTTTTATTTAATTATTTTCTTGCCCAATCTCATTGCTAACATGGTTTATTTCCCTAAACATCTCCATATATATTAACATTTTAATTCTCAATGGGTTATGCACTCGAAGTGACTTTATCTTTTATGGCTGATTTGGAACAATTATTTGAATGCGTTCTTTGTATAAAATTGTATCTTAATAAAAGACACTAATTGAAAAAATAGTTGATGATTTAGTAAAATCTATGGGGAAAAAAATTGAATTCAATTAATTGAATTTTTTTTCCTAAAATTAGTATAAAAAAAAAGTTCCGGTTCAAGGACAAATTGTTCAAATGAAGAGAAGAAAAAATTAAGATAATAATCATTTCTTTTTTTTTTTAATAATTTCTCCTTGAACCGGAACTTTTTTTCTCTCTTTTATAAATAACTCATGTATGCTTAAGTTTATATATATACCAGTCTTATTTATTTATTTATTTTTTTTTTTTTTTTGAGAAACTATATATATACCAGTCAATAACATAATATGATTCTTTTTCTTTCCTTTATTTTTTTTTCTAAATATAAAATTTGATAATTAAGGTTGTTATTAATATACATTTATTATTTTTCTTAGAGATAGTTTCAATCTGTAGCATTCACTCCATCGAACCCAAACTCCAAATATTTTATTCGATGACAAGAAACTTTACTAGTTCACAACATACATTTATTATGATTGTTCTACCTTTTTTTAAAGTGTTGTACCAAAATTTTAATGAATAAATAGACTAAGGGTAAGTTTGTATAAGCTATTGAAAAAATATATTTTGAGTTAAAAATGAACATTTAAAAAAAAAAAATTATGATGAACTATGGTTGTAAAATAGAGTTTTGAGTTTATAAACGCTATTTTAATCTCCCAAAACACCTAACCAAAAAGGCCCTAAATACAAAACAGAATCTAAATTCAATTTTATATATATATATATATATATATATATATATATTTGAATAATAACATGTAAAATTGTGAGGCCTCAAAAACTTGTGTTAGACAATAGTATGCAATCAATCAAAAGTCAAATAGCTTCAATTTTATTTATATTATAGATTATAGATTATTGAGATTCTATCTTGTGTAGTTTTTTTTTTTTTTTGGTTATATAAATACGATAGACTTACAACCTCTAACATCTGCTCCATAATTATTGCTCTTTATTATCAAGTCATGAAACCAATTAGTTCTTTGTGGTTTTCATTTAATATTTTAATACAAACTATTTCTCACCTATTATATAAATAAAGAAAAAAAAAACTACTTCTTACCTTTAAACAAAGCAAGGATATCATAATAGTTCCCCCCCCCCCCCCCCCCAAAAGAAAAAAAAAAAGAAGATGATTTCATTTGTTTGTTTGTTTGATTTTTAGAGTGTCCATGACATCCAAGGTTCAAATGCCCCATCTCCTATTGTAACTATCAAATTATTAACAAAAAAATAATAAATAAATAAAAAAAACTTCATGCATGCATTTGGACACTACTAAAACAACTGAGACTTTTGAAGAGTCAATATGTGCATGCCTTACAGTACAACACACACACACACACACATATGATAACACTATTATAACAAAATCCATAAACAATAAAAAGAAATAGAAAATAAAGACAAAAGAAAAGAAAAATATAGTTTGGTTACAAACATATTAATTTGGAGCTTTTTTTTTTTTTCCCAATCTGTTACATGGTGATTTATAAGATTATCAATGTCTATATTAAACAAGTCATATGACTTATTAACAAACTTATGTGAATAAAATTACAAATAGATGGTCTCTTTAATTGCAACATTATGGGTTGGAAAAAAAATAACTCCAGTCATTTTTGAAACCAAAATTTTTTACAAAAGAATATATATATATATATATATCACAGCTTTGAAATGGCCACTAAAGTATTCTACAATCTAAAATGATGTCCTTCTAGTCCACTACGACTGGTTTTTTTTTTTTTTTTCCATTAATATAAGTCGTTGTTTCCTCTCAAAAGAAAAAGAAAAAGTAACTTACAGTCTCACAGGTACATGACATGATAACAATATTATTCCAAAATCTAAAGACAAGTGAAAAAGAAAAGGATAAAAAGGAAAGTGACTTAATGCTTATTATTGAAGTAAATTATGCTTCTCTATGTCTCTTTCACTCACTTTCCTACCTTTTCTTTTTTCATATTCTTATTACTTTGACAATATTCATCCACAAGATTTCTTGTTTTCTTTATAACAAAAAATAATGAATGATATTCAGAAGTAAGAACCCAAATACTTTTAAAAAAATAAATAATAAATAAAAACTACTAAGTATTCTAGGAATACAGTGATATGGTACTCTCTCCTTTTATATTCTTGGACTCCACCAGGAATTTAATTAATCGGATCCACAGTAAAAGAGAAGAGAGAATCATAACACTATACCCAGGAGTACCTAATAGTTTCTCATAATTTAAGCACTATACTTTAAGTACTAAAGAGTTCAAGTTGCCAACTACAATGCTACTAGTCTAAGTTTTTATGTGTGTATATATATATATATATATATATATATATAAATTCTTCCAGTCTACTTTTTCTAAAATTTATCGAATTGCTGTGTCTCTCTAGCACCCCTTGATTTGCCACTGGTATTCTTTACTTGGTTTCTGAGGTTTGGAATCATGTATTCAACAAAATCGTAATTCATGTTAGCTTTTGAATCTGAGTTCTCATGTAAAATTGAAGACTTTGAAGTGATTAATATAGTGTTTATTACTACAATTGAAATCCTTGTAATATCCACTGTGATGTAGGGGGGAAATTATGAGGATTCGTTTTTGTAAGTTGTCATAGGAATTAGTAAATTCTAAGTGTTTTTAAAACTGCAACATGTCTTGGGACAGATCACATGAGTTTATATGTTCTGAAGGTTTAGTAACTAGGAATATAGGGTTAAAGATATATGTAGTCATTAGTTTAAGATTAATGGTAACCATGCAGAGAAATGTGGAATTGTAAATTTCACTGCTACTGTTGTGTCAGCCTTACCTTCATGTGGATTTAAGGAACCATTTATGAATGAAAAGGTAAAGTGTTAGTATTCACAAAAGTGGTGTTACAACATGTGTTTCATGGTGTTGCTTTAGAACCCCAAACAAATTCACTGCGTGATAACATGATCCATAAATAAATAAAAAATAAAAAAAAGATAGAAAGTTAAAGAGAGAATAGCATAAGGACAAAATACATCATGATATATATATATATATATATGTAACATTTTGTCCCAGAAAGTTTCCATATTAAGTCCTTTTAGTATCTAATGTTTCAAATGAGCAATTTTAATCCCTAAAGTTTTGAAATTAAGCTTTATTAGTGTTGCATATAGGCCTTACCGTCATGTGGATTTAAGGAAACACTGCAGTGTTACCACGTGTTCCATAAGAGGTGTTATTACAACGCGATCCATGGTTTTACTTTAGAACTCCAAATGGATTCACTCCTTGATACCATAACCCATAGTCAAGAAATGTAAAAGAAAAAGCAAAAGAGAATGTAGAAAATTAGAGAGAGAATAGCATAAGGTTAGAACACATTGTGTCCCCAAAGTTTCCACATTGATCTATTTTAGTATCCAATGTTTCAAATGAGCAATTCTAGTCCCTAAAGTTTCCGCAAATGAGCTTTATTGGTACTTCTATATATCTAATTCATTAATTTTTTTATGTATGTGATCAACAAAAGTTTAAGCTTAATTCTGTTTGTAACCACACAGAGAATGGTGGAATTGTAAATTTCACTGCTAGTATTGTTGCATAATCCTTATCATCATGTGGATTTAAGGAAACACTTATGAATGAAAAGGTGAGGTGCTAGTATTCCCATAAGTGGTGTTACAAAGTGCTTCATGGCCTTACTTTAGAACAAGAAACTGGTTTACTCTATGATATATCATAGCCCATAACCAAGAAATGAAAAAGAAAAAGAAAATTTAGAAATAGCATATGGTCAGAATACATTGTGTCAATAATTGTTTTTTAGGTAGCCCTTAAAGTGTCCACATTGAGCCCTTTTACTGTCTAATATTTCAAACGAGCAATTTTAGTCCCAAAAATTTTAAAAACGAGCCCTATTGGTACCATTTTTTTTCTATAGGTTACATTGTTACTAACTTTAAGATTAATGGTAACCATGCAGCGAAATTGTAAATTTCACTACTAGTACGGTCGTGTGGCATTATTGTCCTGGGGATTTAAGGAAACACTTATGAATGAGAAGGTAAAGTGTTAGTATTCATACAAGTGGTGTTACAACGTGTTTCATGGTCTTGCTTTAGAACTCCAAACAGATTCAATTCGTGAAACCAAAACCTGTAATCAATTAATATAAAAGAAAAAGAAAAAGAAAAAGAGAATTTAGAAAATTAAAGAGAGAATAGCATAAGGTTAGAATACAGTGTGTCCATAATTTTTTTTCTAAAAAAATGAACATTGTGTCTCCAAAGATTCCATATTGAGCCCTTTTGGTATGATAGTATATAATGTTTCAAATGAGCAATTTTAGTCCTTAAAGTTTTAAAAATGAGCTTTATTGGTACTTCTGTGAAATTCGTTAAATTTTTTTTTTATTTTTTTATTTTTATTTTTTTATGTATGTGACTAAAAAAAGTTTAAGATTAATGGTAACCATGTAGAGAACGGCGGAATGGTAGATTTCACTACTATTACTAATGTGTAGTCATTATAGGCACGTGGATTTAAGGAAAAACTTAGGGAGCGTTTGGTTCGTCGCGATGTTATATTACACTGTAATATTACATTATTGTAATATTACGTTAATGTAATCTCAAAACAAGAATACAATATTACGTTGTTTAGGAACTAGTATGTAACCCATGCTACCACATGGGAATGAATATATTATTAATCATGAGTTTATTCATATTTAAAAGACTTAGTTAAGTCTAAATTCATATTATTAACCATAAAATTTTATTAACAAAACTTAGCAGTATATATATATATATATATATATATATAGACATTAGATATTCTTCCCATATGCTAAATATTGTTTTCAATAAGGTCACACTAAATAAGTTGAAAGCCATCTTCGTGCAAGATTGATATCTGCAAGAAAAGTCAATCATCAAACAAGGACCAAAGGATTTCAAAAAATGTTAATATTGACTCAATGTATGCGCATACACACAAACCCATCACTATATCAATCAAGAGAATCAAAACTAAATGGAAATATTACACAAAAAGATGAACCTTAGTGACGATGTTTATCTAAAAGATCCATTCACGCTTGTTAGGTCACAATCTGAATGACCCCTTGTGATAAATCCTAATTAATTAATTAATTAGCCAAGTTGTTAATTAATCAATTAAACATGCAATTGCGTGGAAGCACAAACAAATCACCAAATACTAAATATGCAGCGGAAAATAAATAACACGGTGATTTGTTTACGAATGGGGAAAACCCTAACGGCAAAAACCCCACCGGGTGATTTTCAGGTCACCACTCCCGAAACTCCACTATTATCAAATCAAGCGGTTACAAGAAAGGAATCCCAAGTACCTTACCAACCTACAGTTGAACCCTTACCCCAATACCCAATTGGACTTGATCTGTAGTGACAATTTCCACCTTTGATGCACGGCTCCCAAGTACGTGACTAACCAATGCGCGGATCCCAGTACGCGACTTCAGAACACCAACTTGAGGAAGAATGGTTGGCTGCAAAGTTCTTCAGTTCATCCACGTGATGAATAGCAGGAAGATGCTTGGTTACAAAACCCTATGGTGCAAAGACACAGCAACTTCTTGATGAAGGATGAACTAGGTCAAGAACTTCGTCTGTTGATCACAATTTGCATAAACAGAGATTGCTCAATGATAATACAACTTGTGTCACCCAAAACGGCTCTTAAAATAATCCTTTTATATGTTTAGGGTTAGAAGAAAAGAAGTCTCAAAAACATATTCACGGATCCCAAGAAAATCAGATTTGGAATTCTGACTTTTTAAATCTCGACAGATAGCAGGTGTCGAGGTAGCTATCGAGAGGTGTCGAGCTTTAAAAATTCTGCACTTCAACTTGCTTTCTCTTGGACAGACTTGATGACTTCAACACTTGACCTTGAAACATAGTTTCTTAAAGTATTAAAAACACCTAGATCTACCCAATTACAAGTAGAGTGCGTTTTGTCAAAGGATTAGCCAATTTACATAAAAAAAGTAAGACATATGTTCTTAGCATGTGAAACACATATGTCCTAACAATGCTTTTAAATCTTCAATCTCTATTGATGATTGAAATTTTCGTAGCTTAAAAAATTTTAAATTAAAAAAAAAAAAAAAAAAAAAAAAACCCCTCAGAGTTGTACTCATTTTGTAGTTTTACGATGGGTCATTTTGTAACATGATGGACATTTGTGTGAAGAAAAAACCTTTGAAGTTGCATAGCTGATAAAAGAAATTCTCTCCAATCTCTTTTTATAGAGAGATGGATTTGTGCGTGTTTTTATACATCCTTCATAGTTGTATTATTATGAAGCAAGTCCAATGGATTTAGATTGGTAATACCGACTCCCAAAGCATGAGTGTTTAATGTGTTATTAATTTCATCTCATCTCATTACCAAGTCCAATGAATTTTAATTGGAATTCAATTTTTCCAAGTGGTGCATCTCTTGCAATATTCTTTCATTTTTTTATTTTTAATTAATTTTTTGAAATTTATTTTCAATTCCCATGGCCACTTTCCATATTTGGCTTCCTTTTATAGTTCCCTAGGCACTTTGAAGTTTGAACCAAGAGAACAATGAACCTACGTAAAAATAAATAAAAACAATGAATCAGAGTAATGGTTCTCTCGAAAACAACCCCAAATCATATTATATTCTTCTAATTATTTTCTTTGTACACGTGTATAGTAAAATTGGACTCCAATTTCAGATTCTAATTGAACAATTGGAATGACACATGGCACAAAATTGAAACTCTAATTTGGAATTCTATTTGAGTTTCTCTCTGCTTCACCTATTATTATATATATAGATGTGATACGATTAAGGTAGTGTGATATATTTTGTAATTTTAAATTATGGTAATATTAGAGAAAGTAAAATAAACGAAAAAAAATCTTAATATCACATCATTGTAATATACATCACATCAAGGATACATCATAGTGAACCAAACGCTCCCTTATGAGTGAAGAGGTAAAGTGATAGTATATTATTCATACAAGTGGTGTTACAACATGTTCCATGGTCTTGCTTTATAACTCCAAACAGATTCACTACATGATACTGAAACCCATAATAAAGAAATATATATAAAAAATAAATAAAAAAAAAGAAGAAGAAGAAGGTGAATGTAGAAAATTAAAGAGGGAAAATAGCATAAGGTCATAATTTGTTTTTTCCTAAAAAAACAACATTGTGTCCCTAAAGTTTCCACATTAACCCCTTTTAGTATTCAATGTTTCAAATGAGCAATTTTAGTTCCTAAAGTTTCAAAAACGAGTTTTATTAGTACTTCTGTCTAAATAAAATATAGAGATTAAATCTCACTACCACTTGTCATTGTATATTTAAAACAAAAAGACATATCCAGTTAAAAAAGTATGAGAGGTAAGCTAAACCCATTATTTTATTAGCTATGTAAGCTTTAAAATGTGTCAGCAATACACATTATTTGTCACATAAACATTTTTTGTTACTGAGTTAACGGTAGACTAATTTGATATCAAGTTAAAAATAACATGGATTAAATTGACTACTTGAAAAAAGTAGAGTTCAAATTAAAAATAACCCCAAAAAGTAAAAGACCAAAATGGTAATTTTGCATAAATAATATATATATGAGTTGGGTTCAAGTTACACCTGGTGTAACTCTAAGCAATGTTACACCACCCAATAACTTGTTATTGAATTAATATTTTGAAAATCCAACCGTTGAATTACATGGTCTATATGTTCTTAACATGCATGCCAATTTACCATTTGATCTATAAACTCATTTTTTATGCGTTATTTTAAACTATAAAATTTTGAATTTTAACAATTGATTGATGACATGGCTATTAATTTTTTATCACCTCGAAATTTTGTAAGCATAAAGAATACACAAAGATAATGTAATCTAACGGTGGATTTGTCAATATTCGCATCCAATTAAAAAATATTAAGTGGTGTAATATTGCTTAGAGTTACACCAGGTGTAACTTGAACCCAACTCTATATATATATATATATATATACATATATATATTATTTTTGGACGTACCGTACCTGCATGGTTATAGTCATTAAAAAAAAAAAAAAAAAATCAGTTTTACTTTACTTTTCTATTTCAAAATTAAAAAATTCTTTCAGATTTACCTTTTTCTAAAATTTATCAATTTCCTCCTGTCTCTCAAGCATCCTTGCTTTGTACTACTCGGAATCCATTATCTTAATTTATTATACCAAGAACTTTATAGCTCAATTAGAATCTCTTAATGTTTATAACAGAGATATTTAGAGTTCAAATTCTCCCACCACAACTATTCAATTATAAAAAATAAAAAATCTTAGTTCATTACTTTCCTATATGAAAGCTGAAAATCTCTTACTTTTATTTTCTCTTTTAGGCCAAAATGGGCAAATGCCCTTTTCTCCCAAACTAAGCAGGGTTTTGCCCCATTTTTCAAACTAATTAGGGAAATGTTCCTTTTTTGTAACTCAATTTGAGATAAATCGAGTTTAAAAAAAAAAAAAAAAAAAAAATATTTCTGGAGCCTTATAACGGCGTTTTTAAGGACCTATAGTGACGTTTCGTAACTCGACCTCCATAAAATCGAGTTATAGGCAAATTTTTTTTTTTTAATTTTTTTATCTATAACTCGATTTCATAGAGGTCGAGTTACAAAATGCCACTATAGGTCCTAAAAACGTCACTATAGGCTTCTTAAAAACGCTGTTATAGGGCCTAACTTGATTTATCACAAATCGAGTTTCAAAAGAAGAGCATTTCCCTAATTAGTTTGAGAAAGGGGGCAAAGAGCTGCTATTTTTACCCGAAAATGGCATTTGGCAAATTTTCCCTCTCTTTTAACTTGCAAGGCATATCATCAATATTATCTTTTGTGAAAGTGAGACGTCTGCTGGTACGCTTTTAGTCTTTACTTGGTGGTGAGGTTTGGAATAATGTATTCAACAAAACCATAATTCATGTTTGCTTTTGAATCTGAGTTCTTATTTAAATTTGAAGACTTTGAAGTGATTAATAAGTGTTTATTACTACAATTTAAATTTGTAATATGCACTGTGATGTAGGGAAAATAAAGTATGAGGGTGAATTTTTGTCGGTTGTTGTCATAGGAGTTGGGATATTATTTCCTTAATTTTAACTGTTTTTAAAACTGCAAAATGTCTTGGGACAGGTCACATGAGTTCATATGTTTTGAAGGTTCAGTAAGTTGGAATATATGGTTAAATAAATATGTAATTTGAGTTATTAATTAGTTTAAGATTAAAGGTAACCATGAAGAGAACAGTGAAATTTTAAACTTCACTACAAGTACTGCTGCGTAGGTCTTACCATCATGTGGATGTAACTTATAAGGAACCACTTATGAATGAAAAGGTGAAGTGTTACACAATCCACTCTCACCTTTACAATATTCTCGGAGCTCAATTAGGTACACCACCTTTTTTCGCTTTCCCATTCTTTTTTCCAAGATATCTAAAAATGGGTTTGCTTTGCTTTTATATAGTTTCAGTGGTCGGGACAATACCAATGGTCGAGAAAAAGTATTTTGTATCAAATAATACCACTTTATTTATATCAAAATCTAATAAATGAGAGACATGTGTGCAAAAATAACTATCCATTAACACATACATGTCTTTCATTTGTTAGTAGGATAGTTATTTTTTACAGACATGTCTCACACTAGCTTATTGGATTTTGATACCAATGACATTGTATCATTTGATATCAAATATCTTATCGTAGGATCCGACGTTGCTCATCCAAGAAGAAATTACAGGCCTCCTTTCCACTAAAGAAATTGTGATCCTTCATTTTCATGAACCGTGGCTAGTACGCTAACTTTATGGAGTTTGAGCCGGGCCTATGGACCCTTTAGAGAAAGGCTTCCAAATATTAGGGCAATAAATGATTTTAAAACTTTAAATTAAAAAACTATATATGCGCATATTTTCGTTCACTATTAAGAATACCAAAAATAATTGAGTCATGTAAGAGGTATTGTAAATTTTATTATATTAGCTTTACAAATTGATGTATCACAAATCACAATAAGTAATTCAAAATTGCATTTTTTGAACTTGCTAAAGTGTCACTAATCACATTTATTGCCACATAATTTTGAGCACTTGCATCTGTCTATGTAAAATAGAAAAAGTCCCATGATTTACCCAACAAACCCCAAAAACCTCTTACATCTGCCAATGTAAAATTGTGCAAAAACCCAAATGTGTAATTTTCGTTTCAGTGTTTGTCACTAGGCATAGACTATGGCTTTAAAAAGTGTAACTCTTACACTATGTATAATTTGAACTCACATAAATGTGTAATTGTGATTAATTGTACCTTATTATGCACAAGTTTGAATGATATTGGAAGCACATAAATTTCAAGTGAAAGGACACAAAAATTGAGATATTAGAACTTAGAAGTACCGTATGTTTTCTCGAAAGAAAAAAAAAAAGGAAAAAAAAAAAAAGGCAGTAATATCTAGACAAATGCCTATTAAAAAAAAATTAATCTTTATTTCATTTGTAGTCTTTTCAAATAGTTCACGACTAATATTCCAAGTTGTTGAGAATATAAAATATGATACAAGCTGGCATGATAATTTAATGTTTATAATTGATTAATGACAATATAACATAACATATAAAGACATCGCCTAACTCAAATGTTTTAACCTATAAATATGAGTCAAATTCTATTGTATTAACCACCTAATATTGTCATTATTATTTATTTGTGGGACTTCACTCCCTAAATAATCACACAACTTATACGTGAATATTTGACAAATATTTAATACTAATTATTGATTCATCTAACGGTCGTTTCGTAGGTGAACTGTAAAGGTAAACGCTAATCTACAACAGGTCTTCACATGCTCCATACTAATTGGATGTGGATTGGACTGTCTATTATATATGCTTTCTATTCTATATTTATCTGGCTTTATTTCCGTACTCAGCCCCACCCTTTATCAATTTGCAAGCAATCAAGTATCTGTGCAAAGATTAGATATATGTCTGGTAAAATAATCTTTACTGAGGGCTATTATGCATTTACTTTTTCTTCAATTTGCTACACAAAGTCTCTTGCCTAGCCTCAGTGTTTGTCACTTGGCATTCATTCTTTCTTGCTTTCATTCACTTTATCTTCTTCTTTGATTACTCTGCTATCAATGGTATTTCGCTTTTACTTTTTCTTCAATTTGCTAGACAAGTTTCTTGGTGTCGCTCTCGACAAACTATCTGGCTTTCTCCTTATTACTTTCCTATATGAAAGTTGAAATCTCACTTTCATTTTCTGTTCAACTTGCAATGCATATTTCTTTTGTGCAGAGGACAAATGTCTACTGCTATTCTTTACTTAGCAGTTGAGGTTTGGAATCATTTGTTTAATCATATATATTGTAATTTTTTTCGTTTGCTTATCTTAGTTCTCATTCAAATTTGATTACTTCCCAGCTGATTAGCGGAGAGTATATCAGCTTGTTTATTTTAACATAGTTAAAGAACCCATCCTCCATATTCTCAAAAACAAACTCAAATTGTGGTGGCTCCAATAATTTTTTTCGGGTGGTCATTAAAAAACTTAAATTGTATAAAATCTAATAAAAAAATAACTTTATATATTGACAAAAAAAATGCACACAAACACATAAAGTCTTACAACTTCCTTCTATAAATTTTCTTAGTTTGAAATCGTTATATAATAGTCTCATTATCAATATTACAAGCCACATCTCTTTCAAAATTTTAGTTAAATAAATTTTTTTCTTGAACTTTTTCTTTTTGTTTGTAAAGACCTACTATATAGTTAAGGAGATCAAAGTTAATTAAGGACAAAGTTTGCCTACAAACTTAGTTGTAGCCTTAGGTTACAACTCTCACTACACAGATTAACATTGCTATATATTTTGAAAATCTAACAGTTGAATTACATGTTCTCTATATTCTTAAAACACATGTCAAATTTCATGCCAATCAGATATTATTTACTATTTGATCCATAAACTTATTTTATATGTATAATTTTAGACTATAAAAACTTAAAATTTAAACATTTGATTAATGACTATTGATATTTGATTTACTTGAAATTTTGCAAGTATTGCGGATATAAGAAGAAAATGTAATTAAATGGTGGATTTGTCAAAATTCACATCTAATAAAAAAAATATATTGAATGGAGTTGTAGCTTTAGTCTACAACCAAGTTTATTGTCAAAGTTTGTCCAAAGTTTAATTAAGTTGGGCCTAAAAAAAAATTAGGTGGTCGCAAAATTTTTTTAAGGATAAAAAAAAAATTTTAAAAATTTATACATAATAAATTTTTTTTTTTTTTCCAGGCAGGGTAGTCCCATGACCACCCTAGACTTTATGTGAAGCTGCCCTTTCACACAAAAGCAAGTTGAGAATGAATTTGTCTATGAACAGTTTGGATTCAATTTGGGAATAGATATGTTTATGTTCGTATATTTTTATAAAAACATTAACAAGACAAGTTCAAATCCAAGTTTCACTAACCTGCTTTTGAATTTAGTTCCTTGACTTTTGTCTCAATTGTCAAATTAGTCCAAATTTGTTAGCAATTGTGTTAGGGTCATATTTTGTATAATTGGCTAATTCCTTGAGAAAATGCACTTTACTTGTATTTAGATAGATCTAATATGAGTTTAGTACTTCAAGAAACATGTTGTTGAAGTCAAGTATTAAAGACATGAAGATTAATCTAAGAAACAAGTGAAGAAAAGTTGTTCATTAAGTCTTGACAAATAGTTTAACAGAAGCCTGCTATTGAGATTTAATGTGAAGCTCGATAAATAGCTCGACAAAAACTCGATCTATCGAAAATTACTATTTCAGAATTTCCAGATCTGAAATTTGGCCCAACCTTGCATATTTGTTTGGGGTTTCTTTTCTTACAACCCTAGACATATATAATGCTTATTTTAAAGGCCGTCACACATGGATAGAGAGACCAAGAGACTTATTTTCTCTGTGTATAGCTACTATGTTTGTACGCCGTAGGGTTTTGTAACCAAGTGCTTCCAGATCTTCATTGTTGATGAAGTGAAGAACTTTGCAACCAACAACACCTATTCAAGTTGCTGGAATTAGTCACGTACTTGGGATCTGTGCAAAGGGTTAGTCACAAATTGGAGGTTTGTGCATCAAAGGGAAAGAAGGCTACTACAAGATCAAGTCCAATTAGGTATTGGAGTAAAGGTTTAACTGTAAGTTGGTATTTCGGGATAGGCTAGGGTAATTGCTAAGATTCCTTATACTTGTAACTGCTTGATTGTTGATTAGTAGATTCTTGAGAGTGGTGACCTTAAAATCACCCGATGAGGTTTTTGCCTTACAAGGTTTTCCCCATTTGTCAACAAATCACTGTGTTAAATTTATTTTCTGTTGCACTTAGTATTTTTGGTGATTTGTTGGTGCCTTCACAATTTGCATATAATTTGACATAATTAATCAACTTGGGTAATTGAATTAATTAAGCTATCTTAACCTAAAAAATTGAACCTATTTAAATATTTCTAATGCATGGTGATCAAAATTATTAATATATTTCTATGATATAAAGTTATTATGCTAAAATCTCCCCAAAATAATTCAAAAAACTATATATATATATATATATATACATTCCGCCAAGAAATATACAATTGAATTGATATATTTCCAAGTGAGACACAAAGTTACAAACATCACTAACAAAAACAATTTTATAAGAAAATAACACTAAAAGAAATCTGGGTTTAGGCGGCAATTGTAAAACATAGCAAAAAACCCCCCAAAAAAAAAAAAAAATGTCGTTGTAGACATAAATGGTCGATTGCGGATTTTTTTTTTTTTTTTTAACGTTTGAAAACATCACTATATGTCTATTGTGACGTTTTTAAAAACGTCGCCATATATAACCCTTTAATAGCGTTCAAAACCCTTTACTAACATTTTTATAACATTTTTATTTATTATATAGGAAAATACATTTAGCGACATTTTTAAAATGCCGCAAATAATCAATCCTATAGTGACGTTTCAAAAACATCGCGTAACCTTTAATAAAACCAAGGATAAATTACCTATTTGGTTCTAACATTTACACTATGTGTCAATTTGATCTTTAACATTTTAAATGTGTCAGTTTTGTATCTAACACTTTGGTATTGTGTCAAAATAGTCATTGTGGTTAAGTGATAGATAGAAATTTCTAACAAGGTTAATTAATAGAAAAATTTTAAAATTTTTTTATGCCACTTAGAATGCCATGTGGCTTAAAGTAAAATCTATCCCATATCAGCAAGAAGTGCATGCAAGAGCAAATGGTCACACATGCATAGCCGTTCATGGGTAGTGAATCAAGGCCTGGTATGTATTGGGTAAGCATGTGTGAGTGAAGTTCTACAATGAATGAGAAAAGTGAGTGGTTAATATAACATAGTTGAGCCTAAACTTATAAGCACAAACTTTTGGGTTAAGTGATGCCCTTATATATTACTAGCATCATCACACGCGCTTCAGGCGTACAATAAGATTTTGGGAGGGGGGGTTTAATATCATAATTTTCCATTCATTCATCTCTTTTTTATAAATTTCAAAAGTTATTCTATTTTTTCTTCTTCTAAATTTTAGATAAATTTGGAAAAGCAGTTTAAACCAATTTCCCATTTCTAGTATCATCATCTAGCAGTTACAATTTTTACTTTTATATTTTAAACATCTCTCAATTTCTTTTTCCCTCATAGGATATCCTTTATCCTTATTAGTTATCACCACCTAAATTTTGGGTAACAACTTCAAAAACATATTAGATTTCACATCATCATCTTGAAAACCTAAAAAGATTACAAAAGTGAAAGAACTATTGCATTAAAAGAAGAAATTCCAATCATAAATCAAATATGTAAGAGGATGAAGAAAACTTGATAGAATAAACCTTTTGACAAACGACGTGGTGTTTTATGAAAGTAATCTTACTATGCTAAATGCCTAAAAAAAAAAAGAGCGTGTCTATTTAAATTTTAAAAAGGATAAGAAATGAGGAGGAAAATAGAGTGTGTCTATTTAAATTTCAAAAAAAGGATAAAAGATAAGGAGATTATAAACTACTAAAAACGTGAGTTTAGTGGGAGGTTTTAAATTAGGAGCTTTTATTTTACGAATTTGTACCTCTTAATTGAAAACATATAAATGAGCAGAGAGAGGATATTTTGGAGTCTCCACAAGGTATTATCTCCCTAACAAGTGGTAGAAGAAATCATTTGCGACAACAACAAAATTACGGGAAAATTGGTGACATGAAAGGAAATAGGGTTGGGAGCACACCCGTCCCAACCCCCCTCCCCCCCCACGCGCGTGCGGCCATAACCAAAGAGCCCTTAAAATCTACATTTTTGCATTTTTAGTAATACTTATGTTCCTTATAACTTTTAATTTAAATGTCAGAATAAGATTATGTTTGTTCTAGAACATCTCTTAGAGGCAGAAGTTTTTAATTCGGCAATTCTCATTTTTACAATTTTTGGTAAAATTTACTATTTTGCCACCTGATTTCGTGATGAGCACGAATCAAGGTTTTTTGGCCATTTTCCTAATTGCTTTAGGTTTCCTTTTACTATTTAAGGATATTGTAGCCTCTAAGCAATTAGGTTTTCTCAATTTCTTTGGTGGATTTTAGACCCTATCACCTTGTAGATTCAAAGGATCCCTCATACGTGAATATTCTAAAAAAATACCGGTTCATCTAATGATCATTTCGTAAGACATTAATCAACAAAACAACGTTTTCACTCCACACTAAATGGTAGATCTGGGAAAATTTGAGGGATGGGTCAATAGGGTTCAGATAAAAAATAAAATAAAATAAAAAGGTCATTTTAAGCGGGTTGGAAGTCTACTTAATCGAGTTACAGGTAGGGTCTGGTCAACCCATATTTGCCACTTGGTGAGTCATGCAATAAATTACTTGGTGTAAATGCATTACTTTGAATTCACCACCAATATTAAGAAAGAGCTCAACTCAACAACTTGATACTTGTTCAATAATTATAAAATTATACAAATCCCAACATTGCTAACCAAAACAAAATAACACAAACACAGGAGTTTAGTCTATCATTTGAAAATCTAATTACAAAAAAAAACACGTTTCACTTATACGCAACATCAACATCCAAAAAATAAAACAAAATTACAAATGTGCTATTGGAAAGATAATTTGACAAAGAATAAAAGCATATAAGAAGTTTACAATCTTGAAAACAAACTTCATATTCTAATATCTTGAAAAATAATCTAATACTTATGTTAATTTTGGATGTATTGTGGTTGGTACTCTATTCCAATTGGGAATATACATCAAAGTTTGATTGTTTACTTATTTATACATAGTCTCATTTATGAATATCATGTCATTGTTAAGCAACATACACTCCAAAAAATATCATATGTCATTTTGAAAAACTGTTTATTTTTGCTATGGACTATTAAAAATAGGCCTAAGCATCTATAATTTATGTCAATTTCATTGATATACTTAGGTTTCACTCTTTTTACACAAATGAATGTTTACCATACATGTCTATTGTTTCAAATATGGGATGGGTCACGCGCCAACCTATTTTTACTTCAAGTTAAAAAAGAAAAAAAAGAAAATTTAGGTTTGACTTGGGTATTTTTCTTCGGATTTGGGTTGAAATTTTGCCATGTCTACTATCTAAAAGTACCAACACACAAAAAAAAAAAAAAAAGATTCAATTTAGGCAAGCAGAAAATTGTGCATAATCTATGCTAAATGACAGTCATCTCCTACACCTTATGCCATGGACTTGAGCATTAACCTGCCATAGAAGAGCCATACACAACAAACAGGACAACATAAATATATAATGATTAGCAAAAAAAAAGTTTCAAAACACATGCTTCATGTTGGCTTTTTCATAGATTCTGACCTAGATCCATCTTCAATAGTTATAACACGTCAAGTGTAATAATTGGCTATAAAAGACATTATGACACGAAGGTATTATTAGCATGAACATGAGATTACGTAATTATATACATCATCTAGGATGACAACTGCAGCGTACATCAATGGTCATTTGCCTTTAAAACTAGAACTTCCCATTTGGGTGATTGATAATGATTCATACAGTAACACAAAGGTATTATTAGCATGAACATGAGATTACATAATTTTACACATCATCTAAAATGACAACTGCGGTGTAGGTCAATGGTCATCTGCCTTCAAAACTAAAACTTCCCATTTGGGTGCTTGATAATGATTCATACAATACTTAATAGGCTTATATACATCATCCAAGATGACAACTACAGCGTAGGCCAATGGTCATCTGCCTTCAAAACTAAAACTTCCCATTTGGGTGCTTGACAACGATTCATACAGTACTTAATAGACTTAATCAACCTATATGGCTAACTAATGTACATCAAGAATTCACAACTTGGCCATTTCAAATTAGTTTTTCATTTTTTCATAAATAAAAATCCTATTAGGGAAGAACAAAAGAACAAACTTGTCAAATTATTGGATTGCCCATATCTTGATTAAAACAATTTGGGACCTATGACACCGACTCCACATCACCAATTGAAATTAATTAAAACATATGTAGCCACACAAGAGAAGATATAACCAAATCTTCTTGTTCTTGGTTTCCATACATTGCACCATTGGAAAAATAAAATTTTTAGATTTCATATTGATTTCTCTTTTCCCACATTACTCAACAGTCAAAACTTTTGTCATACAAGAAGTAACATCATTCTGAATTTTATTAAGGTAGTTAGGTAATAGCCTTCTCTATGCATCTATCGAAAAATACCAATCCTCCTTTCTATCATTGAAGAACCATAATCAGATTCGTTTACTGGTCGAGCCCTAACACTTAGGAATATTCCAATCAAAACCCATCAAGATACCAAAATACAGAAAAACCCATAACAAATCAAGTTATTAACATCCAAAAAAAAATCCAAACCCATCAATAATTCAAAATCCAAATTGGGAAAAAGGGAAAATCATGAAAAACAAACCTTGGAATCATAGAGGAACATCGTCCATCCACACCGAAAAACCTATGACATGCTTAGCATGCCTAACAAGTTTATGAGTAGTAGAATTACTTTGGTGGCGTACATGGGAAAAATTAATAAAACTAAAGGATTCTTCTAAAATTTTTGCTTTGTCAATCAAGTGATCAAATGAAGCAAGAGAGGACACCTCATCCTGCAGAGAATTAATAATAACCATCGAGTCGCCTCTAAAATTGCCTTTGAGATTCCTAAATCCATAGAGAATTCAAGAGCCTTCGCAGCAACCATGGCTTCAATATCATCAACTGAATTTAGGAGGGCAACCTTCTGAGACATTGAGCCGATCACCAAGCCTTTGTTATCCCTAATAAAATTGCCCCAATCCTTTCTTGATTTTCATCCTTAAAAATTGCCACATCAAAATTAATCTTAAAAGTGTCATTTGGAGGTGGAATCCAACAGCCCCATGGTCTTGGTTGATGAGTCCGAACTACACAAGGAGCACAACCATTGAATTAGCATTCATGAACTCAGTAAATCGATCTCGAGCACCAACCATTGATTTCGGCTAGTCCAAATGGGCCATAAAATCATAACTAGAGGTTCAAGAGGATGGTTTCTGTCAAGGTATTGGCATTATTAAGGGCTCTTTTTTCTCCCACATCAAACATTATCCACACTCTTTTATATTATGTGTAGAGTGTGGACATTACTTTGAAATGTAGACACATTATGTGCATGGTTTTCAAACCCGGACCGTTCATTGAACCGTAAAAGAGAGAGGTTCAAGGTTTTTAAGGTCGAACCGAGGTCGAACCGAGGTTGAACTGTGATGACATCATAATTAATTTAATAATTATTTTAAATATATATATAAAACATTAAATTAATAAAAAAATAGAAAAATTAATTAAATAGTCCAAAACAAATATAGATAGTATTTTTTATAACATACCTTTCATAATACAAATAAAAATAATTAAATTCTAAAAAAACATAAATAGCTATTTTCCTTTTCTTGATTACAAGATTAGAAACATTATGGCAAAGTAAGTTTCCAACTAAACAAACAAACCCCAAAATGTGCCAAGGTAGAAACAAAATGGGGGAGTCACGAGGCAACTACTGGTTGGTCTAAGTGTTAAGTCTCAACAAGTGTGTTGAGTTGTGAAGTGACCACTTTTTTGACAAATATTATTTGTAGGGGAATGCTTTTAAGAAATTGTCAGCTGGCTTTACAAAGTCATATGGGGGAGCAATTAATAACACACAGTCTTTAACTCTTTCTCCTCCACTTGACTCCTAGACGCGTGTATTGTCAGACTACCAATCACTTTTTTTTTTTTTTTTGCTGAATCAGACTACCAAACACTTGATATTGATATAAATCCAAGCTGCGCGTGACTGTAGGACATTTGAAAAGAAAGAAAGTGTGTGGGGGTATTTTTTTTCTCTTGTTTTTTCTCCTCCACACACTGACACGCGTATTCCTCATCCCCACTCCTCTCAAGTCTCATCTTCTTTTTATTTTTCTAGACTCTTCCTTCTCCATAGAGCTGCTTTTATTTTTCTTTCCTTATCTCTAGCTCTCTGTTTCTCATTCTCTTCTCTCATACTCTCACCCTGTCACGCACACATTACTAGCGGAGAACAAAGCCAGAATTTAAAGCTTGTTTCGCCCAAGAGAAGAGTTTCTGAAGAGAGGGAGGTGCGTGATGTGCTCTGAAGAGAGAAGAAGAAGAAGCATAAAGACATGCTGTGTTTCTCTGGATGGCAGAAGCAGAGTTTCTGAAGATATGATGCACTCCCAGTAGTTGTGATTCTTTTTCTTTTGTTTTTCTGTGTGTTTTTTTTTTTTTTTTTTTAAGGTTCAGATTCAAAGAGAATTGTGATAAACGGGCTGATTACGGGTCTCAGAACCGTGCGGTTGAACCGCGGTTCAAACGGTTTCCGAATTTTTTGGCATAGAACGGTTCTTAAGCTTAAAAGAACCGTGATTGTGAGAGGTTCGTGGTTTTCTCGGTTGGACCGTACGGTCCGGTTCGGGTTTCAAAATCTTGATTATGTGAAAAGTGTGGATATTATGTGAACTGTGAAGTAACATCTAAAATCTATGATAGGCCAAGAATGTATTGACCCCTTGTGATAAATTAACCAATTAATTAGCCAAGTGAATTAATTAAGTTAATTAACATGCAATACGTGTGGTAGCACAAACAAATCACCAACTAAGTTAAATGCAGCGGAAAATAAAGTTGACACGGTGATTTGTTTACGAATGGGGAAAACCTCAAAGGCAAAAACACTACCAGGTGAATTTAAGGTCACCACTCCCGAGAATCCACTATTATCACAACAAGCGGTTACAAGTAAAGGAATCCCAGTACCTTATACCAACCTACAGTTGAACCCTTACCCCAATACACAATTGGACTTGTTTTGTAGTGACAATCTCTCCTTTTCAATGCACGGCTCCTAGTACGTGACTAACCAATCGATGCACGGATCCAAGTACGTGACTAACACACCAACTTGAGAAGGATGTTGGCTGCAAAGTTCTTCAGTTCATCAACACGATGAAGATCACGAATCTCCTTGGTTACAAAACCCTACGGCGTACAAACGCAGTAGCTTCTTCAAGAGAAAGATGAACTAGGGCAAATTGTCTCTGGTCACAATATGCTTGCAACAACAAGTGCAACCACCTTATGATGGCCCTTAAAATAATCCTTATGACGTCCCTAAACACATACACATGAATATGCATGAAATCAGATCTAAAAAACTGATTTTCGTAAATCTCGATAGATAGGTTATCTATCGAGCAGCTATTGAGCATTGGGCTAAAACTGCCTTTTAAACCTCAATAGATGCAATCTGTCAAGCCAGCTGTCGAGTTTTAAAATATAGCACTTTTTCACTTGTTTCTAGGACAAATTTGCATGGCTTTAACTCTTGACTTGAACAACATGTTTCTTGAAGACTTAAACAATCCTAGATCTACCCAATTACAAATAAAATGTGTTTTGTCAAAGGATAAGTCACTTCTAAATGACATATGTTCTTAACATGATTCACATATGTCCTAAAAATCTAAAAAAGAAGAAGAAGAAGATTTTCTCCATTGTTAATGGGTTTAGTAAGTCAAGATTGGGTGTATTGGGCAACAATTGACACAACACCAAATATGTGGGTAGTGACATTTGAAAATCAAGGAGGGAGAGGGATGAGTTGGGGGAGGGGGGTAAGGGAGTATTGTCTATTGTATGGCATCCAAGATTTAAAAGATGAAAGAGCAATGTGATGGAAAAGGAGTAAAAGTACATAATTCAACGTCTCATAAAATTAATGTTAGGAAATTATAAATCTTACAAGTTGAATTAACTGAAACCCACCTTAATAATATCTTACAATTGTTTTTGTTTAAGATGATCTTACACACTTGTAAGGAGAAACTTTACAATTGTCCAATAGTGCTTGGCTCATATATAATTTAAGGGGAAAGTACATATTTAGTCCATACTCTTTACGTTGTATATCAATTTTGTCTTTGAGTGTCAATTTGGTCCTTAAACTTTTGATATTTTGTCAAGATGGTCCCCACCATTGGTTGATGAATAGAAAATATTGATTGCCACTTGGACTGCATGTGGCTTATATTAATAGAGAAAAATAAAAAACAAAAAACCAAGTGCACTTTCAAAAAAAAAAAACACACACACACACACACATATCTTTCAATCTATTTTTATCTTTTTGCACTTTCTCATCTTTACTAGAAATTTGATTTATCAAAAACAAAAATTAAAAAAAAAAATTCTTTCCTGGAAATTTTCCTTGGAAACAAACACATCCAAAAAAAATTTAACCAAAGATTAAGCTTCATGCACCAAGAAAAAATGTCATACCTTGTTGCTGACACTTCAGACATCATACCTTGTTGATGGTGTCCTTGAACCTTAGTTTTGAAATTCCTGACACTTCAAACATCATCCCTTGTTGCTGATATAAAAGAGAAAACATGTAATTTGATAGGATCTTACTGAATTCACGAGCATCAAGCAAGTGCTTGTGTGGATCATCTTTCTTCCAGAATTTAACAACCGTGCGGCATTTTTTGGAGCAATTATAATTAGCACAACAATATTCACAGTCCAAAGGATTAACGGAAGATTGTTGACTGTGTTGATCAGTATTGTTGTAGCAGAGTTCAGTAGCAATGTGCCACAGTAGAAGGCTTTCATCATCAGTGGCGGCTCCAGGAAATTTTTTCAGGGTATTCCTCAACAAGCATAAATTACACAATCTAATAAAAAGAAAATTTTATATATTGACAACAACAACAATAAAAAAATACGCAAATACATAAAATTTACAATTGCCTTCTACGAGTTTTCATATTTTGAAGGAAGATTCTCTAAATTAAAGTCAATACGAATTCGCTTAGAAGATGAAGATGAATCTTGCGCAGGAGCTGAATCTTGCGCAGGAGCTGAATCTTGGGTACGTGGTTTTCTTATCAAATATTTGTCCATAATTCTAGCAAAAGAATAAACAATAGACTATAAGTTTACTTGAAATATTAATAAAATTATTAATTATTATTGTTTAGCTATTTCATTAATTTGTTTGTCTTTTATAAACTATAATTTATTATATTATTGTTTCATTAATTATAAAATTATTAATTATTATTTAGCCTAATATAATTTAATTTATTTTTCTTTTATAATGTATTGGTTAATTATACTGTTTTAATTATTGTTGTTTAGCATAACAATAAACTATATTACTTTAATTCGTTTGTCATTAATTATATTGCTTTAATTTGTTATATTATTTAGTTTCTTGTGCACATTACACTAAAAGAGCCAAACATTTTACATCCTACGTGCAGCATAATAATTAAAGCAGTGTAATGAGCAGCACATTACACTGCTTTAATTATTATTTACTATCCGGCCCCATGTGTCCATCAACCCATCTACCCCACCCCACTCAACAGACAAGCACAAGTTGTCCCCAATCATAACCTGCCAATTAGAAAATTTCACAATCACAATACACATTTACGCTAGAAGACAATCAATATCACCAACCCAACACACACTGATCAATAGTACCGGATAAGACAAAGCCAAACAAACAGGCAAAAAGCAAAATAAATTTAAAAAGTAAAGCTGTAAAGAGTAAAGATTGGTTCTCAAAAAAAAAAAAAAAAAAAAGAGTAAAGATTCGGCAGCCAATAAGAGAAAGAGAGAGATACTGAGTTAAACTAAAATAGAGAGAGAGAGATCAGACTTGCATTTTCATTTCATATTTTTCATCTCAGAGAGAGAGAGAGAGAGAGAGAGAGAGAGAGAGAGAGTGAGAGACTGAGAGAGAGTCAGAGAGAGAAATACCTTGAGGCCGAGCACCGGAGCAGCCGAGACCGATCTGCGAGCTGCGATCTACGATCTGCGACGAGGGGCAAGCGACGAGCAACGACGAGGGCAAGCGACGAGGGAGGGGCGAGCTGCGAGCGAGCGACGACGACTAGGGGCGAGCGATCTGCGACGGAGCGAGCTGCGCGGCCTGCGCCTGCGAGCGACGTGACCGTCTCACCGTGGGGTTTGGTTTGATTTTGCTTTGTATTGTGTTTGGTTTGCTGACTTTGCTCTCTGTATTGGGTTTTTTTTTTTTTTTTTGATAAACACTCTGTATTGCAGTATTGGGTAATGGGGTTTGGTTTGATTTTGCTCTGTATAGATTGTATTGGGGTTTGGTTTACTCTGCCAACGAAGTGACCGTGGTTTGATTTCTGATCTGCTCTGTACTTTTTTTTTTTTTTTTTTTTTTTTTTTTTGGGTGAGAATCCATGGGTGATGGGTTTGCTACCTCCGGATTATGTTGGGCTTGCTGTGGGCAGTGGGCTTGGCTTGCCGTGGGCAGTGGGCTTGGCTCTGATACAAATTTTTTTTTTTTTTTTTTTTTTTTTTTTTTTTTTTTTTTTTTTTTTTTTTTTTTTTTAAATTTGAGGGTGTTCCTAATTTTTTGATTGAGGGTGTTCCTAGTATGGATTAAATATAATTTTTTTTTTTTCAGGGCAGGGAGTTCCTGGGAACACCCTAGCCTGTACGTGGCGCCGCCCCTGTTCATCATAAGCAATGTTTTTGACATAAGGCATTAACTTACTTGAGATAAGACTGTAATCGAAGTCACCATTCTCAAGAATCCATTCACCTCTATCTGTGCTCATTCTCTTGGCTTCTTCCAGATCTTCCGCAAAGTAATATTTCTCTAACAGCTCATCGAAGATAAATTTCCGTAGGTTCGGAGCAAAATGATGAGAAGTTACATATTTTATCTGAACTAGTCGTAGACCCGCGCAAAGCGTGGGAAAATTTGAAGTATGAGAATAGTAGTTGAGAATTATAAGTAATAGTCCCAAACTCATCACACAATAATGTAATTACATTTTAATATATATAATATATTTTATGCAAGTAAAGAAGTCTATATTTTGATTTTTTGTATAAATATAAATTTTTTGGCAAGAAAACATGTTGCATTTTACTTTCAATTATTATATATGACAATATTTGTAATATGCTATAATATAGTGAGATATGCATCAAAACAGAACACAATTAAAAAAATGGAAAATGTATAATTTTTATTAGAACATAAAAATGAATCTTGAAGGTTTCATATGAAAGCTAACATTATTTTGCATTTTTTGAGAAGTTAACGAGAAATTTATTCAAACTTTGTTTCCACTCTATCACATAAGAACTATTAAACAAAGTTATAACAATTTATATTTTCATAATCACTAAACTCATATATGAGAACCAACTATTACAAAAAAAATTTCTCCCTAAAACATATACTAATTTCTATTTTTCCTTTCCGTACAATTAAAAAAATGTGAAAAACTAAGGAAGCTAAATGTGTAGTTGACCTTAGTCAATCAATAAATAACATAAAAGGGTAGGGGAAAGCAAACGTATTCAGGGTATAATTTTTTATATATGTCCATATTTGTTTTTGTATATATTAATATGCTTGATTTCTATAATTTTCATATAGCAACTTTATCTTGTTTGATATCTCCCAGGTCTTCAGCTTTAGGCCAACTCAAAGCAAATAAACCAATGATCATGGAAAAGAACGTAGCAAGATGAAGTCAAACACAATTTCTAAATTTTAACAAATAGAAGATCATGATTATAGAGAAATTGAAATGAGAGAGAGAGAGAGAGAGACGTACCTTTGATAGTAGATATCAAAAACAAACATGTAGTGATAATTAAAAAAAAAAATTCCATCTCAAATACTATGCTTATTGGTTTTAAGAGAGATTAAAAGAGAACATATATAAATATAAAAGTTATGTAGGAGAAGGGGAAAAGGTATATCCAATACATAAGTGTTTAGGGAGGAGAAGGTTAGGGAAGAGGAAGAGACTTTGTATGTTTTGGTAATTGAAAAATGTATTTATAGCTGGTAAATTGCATAGTTAATGTGATGATATATATATGTGTGTGTTCTTAAAAAAAAAAAAAAAAAAAAAAAATCATCGAATCCAATGTAGTAACATAATAATAAGTCTAAACAAAGTGGGCTACCATATAAATTTATGAAAAATTTGAGACTTTCCTTAATAAATGAGAATTTTACGGGGTTTTTTTTTTTTTTTCAATTAGATAGAAGATATATATAGGTAGGGAAAAACTTTTTCCCCCAATTATACCAGAAAGGAAATTGTACGTAGATATTAATTGTTTTAACTCTTGCCTTTTAGGTTACTTCCACCCCCTCCCCTATAAAAAAAATAAAAAATAAAAAATAAAAAATAAACCTTTTAGTTACTAAAAAAAATATGCCTCTTTGGAATAATTTAAGAGGAAAATAATACCCACTTTAGGGGAAAAAAATTGGTTACGTATCTAAAAGAGCTAATAGTTAATATTTAAGTACACATTATTTAAGAATTATTACAATAGTGGAATTTGTAGTATGCATTTAAGAATTTTTTCTTAAGTACAAAAAAAAAAAATTCCTAGTAGATTTCCTGATGTATTTATCTAAATATTATTTCTATCATATTTATGTATAATTAAGGAGTGCAATGGATTGACGTGCAACATTTCATAGCCAAATTGAACTCAGAATAAGATAGAAGAAATAAAATTAAGTTTTTTTTTTTTTTTTTCCTCTCGAGAATTAGATAAGTTAATTAAGCTAAGGTAATATGATTTAATTCATGTTGGACTGTACAAAATCATTCTATTTGTTTATATATATTAGTTAGCATGATTGAATTAAGTTGCAGGATTTCTTAAGAATGAGATCACACCAAGGTATAATGCTTCAATTGAGAGAATTGTTTAATTCCAAAGTAATGAACATTAGTATTATCATGGAAAACATAAATCAACATTGCATGTATGTCCACAGTCATAAAATGGATGCAATAATTAAACACTGTAAGCGTCCAAAAGTTATTTCCTTAAAATTTTAAATTGTAAGATTTTTTTTTTTTTTTGAGAAGATAAATGGTAAGAATTATAGATTAGATATTTTTTATTAAAAAAAAAAAAAAAACTTTAGTATGTCTAACTTACAATAATGTAATTTGCATCATAATTTGTTAAAAAAAAAAAATATGAAAATAACCATATAAAGCTAAATTATAATCCCAAATACAAAGAAAAAGATGAACACCATACGGTCCATACCTATTGTACAGCCCCCGCACCATGGCCCGTAGTGGGCCTTGGGCCCTGGCCTGGGTATATGGCCCATGAGGCCGGTCTCCCTCTACCTAACGGCCCACCCCCGAGCCACGCATGCTGCAGGCCCAAGCTGTGCCTTTTCATCGTTTCTCGGCAAACCCCTTCCCGAGCAGCGATAAACATACGGCTCGCGGGACACCCCGCTCTGTGCCCACCCGGCCGTGCCTCGGAGAGGCACCGCTGCCGAGAACTATCGCGGAGGTGGGAACCAAGTTCCAACGCCACCCTCACCGCTTCCTATGCCCACCTAACCACCCACTTACGATCAATAATACTGGACCGCCGGTTGCACTTACTAGCAAATAATTATGACCTCTCCACTAATCTATGGACTATAAATACAAGAAGTTTTGAGAAGACAAGGGTTGGAGAATTGATGGAAGGAAGAGTGTAAACAGAGAGAAAACAGAGTGAGGAGGTGGTTCAGACCCCCGAGGAGAGGAAAGTGATTCCATTGAGCCTTGGCGTTTAGAACGACCCAGTGTAGGAAATCCTAACCCACTATACAAGTAAGTTGTGAGCCCAAGTGAGGCCCAGCCCAAAGGGTTTCAGTTTTGGGTGCACACAATTGGCGCCGTCTGTGGGAACTCCTACTAAGCAGTGGTTCCGCCGAGACTCGTGTACAGGAAAGATGTCTGGAGGTAACGCCGAGAGTGGCTCGGCAGGGTCTTCTAGGGGCTCCACCTGGCGGGAACAGAGGCAGAAGAGACGCGAGGATCTGGCTTACAAGCAACTGGAAGAGCGGTCCGGCCTTGGAGAAGGGTCGTATCAAACGGGGAGAACGGTATCCCATGCTTCCCGGCATAGGCAGCCCGACGTCAGGGATGAAGAGCTTGAGCGGCTGCGGAGGTTAGTACAAGACCTAGAGTTGGAAGCACGAAATGAGCGCCGCCGAGCCGGTCAAGATGACCGAGAGAGAAGGCCAGATGCCGAGGAAGAGAGACGCGGGATGGGATCGAATCAATCAGGATCCCGCCACCACAGGGAGCGCTCGCACTCGAGGGACTCCCGTCGCCGCCGAGACCGCTCCCATTCAGCAGAATCTCACCGGCGGCGAAATCGCTCTCGGTCGCGGGAATACGGGAACCGAGGCTCGGATTCTCCAGAGGGACGGCCGAGGAATGCGGCCATGGATGCTATGAGCCGTGCGTTGCACAGGGCGGCTCGGTCACCATTCTCAACAGATATTGAGCGAGCACCAATGCCGGACAGATTTACGGGCCCGCCGTTCAATTCGTATGGTGGGAAAACGGACCCCGTGGAGCATGTCAGCCACTATATCCAGATGATGTCTTTGCATACCCGCAATGACGCTCTGATGTGCAAGGTTTTTCCCTCCAGCCTTGGTCCCACGGCCTTAAGGTGGTTCAACGGGTTGCGCAAGGGCTCCATTCATAGTTTCGCCGAGCTAATACAGGAGTTCGGTTCCCGTTTCGTGACGTGCAGCCGGGAACATCAACCCGTGGACGCGCTGCTGTCTATGAAGATGAGGGCAAGGGAAACCCTCCGTGATTATGCTAGCCGATACTGGGAGCTCTACAACGAGATTGGCGGAGGGAACGAGAAGATTGCGGCGAGCACTTTCAGAATGGGATTGCCTGACGAGTCGGGGTTGAGGGAATCATTAACTAAGAAACCTCCCGAGGACATGAGGCAGCTGATGAGGCGCATTGAGGAGTACAAGCGGTTGGAAGATGATAGAATACAAAGCAAAGGCAAGGCACAGGTGGCAGATCGTCCTCGGCTGAGCGGTTTTCAACAGAGGGCACGGGGAAATTTGAGGATTCAAGAGCCAGTAGCGCCAGCAGGGGAGGTGAACGTGACGTTCAAGGAGCCCGTGCATAAAATTGTGGATAAGATCAAGCACGAGCCGTACTTCAGATGGCCGAACCGGATGGCTGGCGACCCCTCTAGGAGGAATCAGAACCTATACTGCACCTACCACAAAGACCGGGGGCATACTACCGAGCAGTGCCGAGTGTTAAGGGACCATCTCGGGCAGTTGGCTAAGGCAGGACACCTCAAGGATTTTGTGACGGATGCCGGGGATCGGGGAACAGGGCACGGCGCCCCACACAGAAGGAATCCCCTTCCGCCCCTTCTTGGGATAATTGATGTTATCCACGTCGCCCCGAGGGGCGTTTCAGCGGCAAAAGGGTAGGAGGTGTTGACACTGATATCGGTAGAGGGGAGTACGGGCGTGCCGCCTCCCGCGAAGAAGATTAGACCCACCCGAGAGCCGATCTCTTTCGACGACAGTGATTTAGAAGGAACCATTCAGCCGCACGACGATGCATTGATAGTCACGGCAAGGATTGGCGGCTTCGTTGTGAAGAGAATAATGATAGACCAGGGAAGCGGAGCGGATGTTATGTACCCGGACCTATTCAAGGGGCTCGGATTGAGGAATGAGGATCTGTCGAAGTACAACACTCCCCTGGTTGGGTTCGATGGGAAAATGGTGGCGCTCGAGGGGCAAATCTATCTGCCCGTGAACATGGGGGGCAAGGAGGTGATGGTGAGCTTCTTCGTAGTTGCCTCGTACTCCCCATACACGGCGATTCTAAGGAGGCCATGGATACATGCAATGGGGGCTGTCCCGTCCACTCTGCATATGAGGGTCAAGTTTCACACTGATTATGGTGTCACGGTGATACGAGGAAGTCAGCAGGCGGCCAGGCAATGTTTGATCGCCATGGTCGATTGGAAGGAGCAAACTGACCAGAAGGATTGGGCCAATCCCAAATGTTCGTCGTCGGGGACGCCTTTATAGCAATTACAGGGCCCGCTAGAGGAGGTCGCGCGCGCCGAGAACATGCTCAAAGTAAAGGTGTTGCCGGATACGGACAAGTACTTCCAAATAGGGGAGAGCATGGAAGACCGGGAAAAAGTAGAGATGTTGCTACTCCTAATACAGAATGTGGACGTATTTGCATGGAGTCCATACGAGGTGCCCGGGGTGGATCCCGAATTCATCGTGCATAGACTTGGAGTTGACCCCTCATTCGCCCTTAAAAAGCAGAGGCCTAGGAGATCAGCCTGTGAGCACTCCGAGGCAGTAAAAGTGGAAGTTCAGAGATTGAAGGAGGCAGGGGTGATTCGGGAAATCATCTTCCCGGATTGGTTGGCGAACACCGTGGTAGTGAAGAAGAAGAACGGCAAGTGGAGGGTCTGCGTCGATTTCACCGATCTGAACAGAGCCTGCCCGAAGGACCCTTTTCCCGTGCCGAAGATTTATCAGTTGGTGGACGCCACGTGTAGGCACCCGAGGATGAGCTTTCTAGACGCTTTCCAAGGGTATCACCAGATCGCCTTGGCGCCCGAGGATCAAGAAAAAACGGCGTTCATTTCCCCGGAGGCGAATTACCACTACACGAGGATGCCCTTCGGACTGAAGAACGCCGGGGCCACCTACCAACGAATGATGACGAGAATGTTCCGAGACAAGATAGGGCGCACGGTCGAGGTGTACATCGACGACATGGTGGTTAAGAGCAAACAGGAAGCCCTGCATATGGGGGACCTCCAGGCGGTTTTCGAGGTTCTCCGACGGCACAAGTTGCGCCTTAATGCGGAGAAGTGCGCGTTTGGCGTCGGGGCCGGGAAGTTCTTGGGGTACCTGATCAGTACGCGGGGAATTGAGGTCAACCCCGACCAGATAGAAGCTGTGAGAAGACTGAAGCCACCGAGCAACCCGAAGGAAGTGCAAATACTAACCGGGATGCTGGCAACCCTTAACCGGTTCATCTCAAAATTCACAGATCGCTGCCGACCATTCTACCAACTGCTGAAGAAATGGACTGGATTTCGATGGAGCGAGGAGTGCGAAGAGGCCTTTGTGGATCTGAAGATTTATTTGGCGCGAGCACCCATGCTTGCGGCACCGGAGGCAGGTGAGGATTTATTCATGTATCTGGCGGTATCCGAGCACGCCGTGAGTGCTGTGCTACTGAGGGACAAAGGGATCCAGCAACCCGTGTACTACATCAGCAAAACTCTTGTCGACGCCGAGACGAGATACTTGCCCTTGGAAAAGCTCGTATTAGCCCTGATACACGCCACCAGGAAGTTGCCGCACTATTTCCAAGCTCACACCGTACATGTCCTGACCGAGTACCCATTACAATTGTTATTAAAGAGGTCGGATTTCACGGGCCGTATAGCCAAATGGGGGACTTGACTCGGTTCCTTCGACATACGGTACAGACCTCGAAGCTCGGTGAAGGGCCAGGTCCTTGCAGATTTTATCGCTGAGTTTTTGCCCAGAGAGAAGGGGGAGATGGTTTGCCAACTGGTGGCTCGACCGTGGAAGATATTCGTAGACGGCGCGTCGAGCTCCACGGGTGCCGGTTCAGGAGTTGTTCTAATCACCCCCGAAGGAATACGACTAGAACACTCGTTTAGATTGGGTTTCAGGGCATCTAACAACGAGGCGGAATACGAGGCTTTTCTGGCCGGACTGAGGGTAGCTTCGAGCCTGGGGGCTCGGGAGATTGAGCTATACTCGGATTCGCGTCTGGTGGTTAATCAGGTGCAGGGCAGTTTTGAAGCCCGAGATCCACGGATGAAAGCGTACCTAGAATAGGCAAGGCTAGTTATGACCAGCTTCAACACGGTGAAGGTTTTCCACATAGCCCGAACACAGAACAGACACGCTGACTCCCTAGCCACGCTGGCGTCGTCAGTAACCGAGGAGATACCACGGCAAATCAAAGTCGAGCTTATTTCGGAGTCGAGGGTCGAGGTAATGAGCGACTCGGGAACTACAGGGATCAATGTCACGGCCATCACAGCCCCTGCCCCGTGCTGGATCGACCCCATTATCGACTTTCTGGCTGATGACCGACTGCCGAGTGACGAAAAGGAGGGCATCAGGATCCGTAGGATGGCTTCTCGGTATTGGTTGGCAGAAGACCGGACTTTGTATCGAAGGTCCTTCGAAGGGCCGTACCTCTTGTGCTTGCGCCCGGAGAAGGTGGGCGAGCTCTTGGTTGAGCTCCACTCTGGGGTGTGCGGCAGCCATGTCGGGGGACGTTCATTGGCGCACCGAGCGATGACTCAGGGATTTTGGTGGCCTCAGATGCAGAAAGACGCCGCCGAGTATGTGCTTAAGTGTGAGCAATGTCAAAAGCACGCCCCTCTGATCCATCAGCCCGCGGGCCACCTGAACCCGATCAGTAGTCCTTGGCCTTTTGCACAATGGGGGCTGGACATCATCGGCCCGTTCCCTCGGGCAACAGGCGGCCGAAAGTTCGTTTTGGTGGCCGTCGACTATTTTACCAAGTGGGCGGAGGCTGAAGCGTTGGCCAACATACGAGATGTGGAAGTAAAGAAATTCGTATGGAAAAATATCATCACCAGGTTCGGGGTGCCGAACACTATCATATCTAACAACGGGCTACAGTTTGACAGCCGGGCGTTCCGAGAGTTTTGCAGTGGTCTCGGCATCAAAAACAGGTACTCAACTCCGGCTTACCCACAGGGCAACGGTCAGGCCGAGGCCGTGAATAAGGTGATTGTGAGTGGGCTGAAGAAAAGGTTGGAGGGAGCAAAGGGAAACTGGGCCGAGGAACTTCCCAAAGTCTTGTGGGCATACCGCACCACTTCTAGACGGTCCACCGGGGAGACCCCCTTCTCTCTCACGTACGGAGCGGAAGCCGTGATCCCTACCGAGGTGAATCTATGCAGTGCGCGAGTAGCGGGGTTCGATCACGCCCAAAATGACGAAATGATGGTGGGATATTTGGACAAGGTGGAAGAGTACCGCGAGATGGTGACAATACGGCTCGCGGAATATCAGCAGAAGCTCGCCCAGAGATATAACCGAGGCGTGAGAACCAGGGAGTTTGTCTCCGGGGATTTGGTTCTCAGAAGAGCCGTGGGCAACATGCGGGACACTAGTGCCGAGAAATTGGCGCAGACATGGGAGGGACCCTATAGGGTCACGGCTGTGGCCGGCACCGGGGCTTATTTCTTGGAAGACCTGGACGAGAGACAACTGCCCCGACCGTGGAACGTACATAACCTCAAGAAGTACTATCATTGACGGGCGATTCTTCGAGCATAAGGTTAACCACAACCTGTTGTATATGTTTTGTTAGTTATACTAAAGATGTTTTTCATGCAGTTCCGCATTGTTCTAACCAAAATTCTCGGTTCGATCCCTTTCACCGGGCAGTGTTTATTCTTAACCGATTTGTTCTAAGGACAGAAGCCTGACCCTCGGTTCGATCCTACCACCGAGCAGGTGGAAACCTGAACGATTAATTCTAAGGACAGAAACATGACTCTTGGTTCGATCCCCATCACCGAGCAGGTGGAAACCTCAGCCTTTTCGTTCCAAGGACAGAAGCCTGACCCTCGGTTCGATCCTAATCACCAAGCAGGTGGAAACCTTAGCCTTTTCGTTCCAAGGACAGAAGCTTGACCCTCGGTTCGATCCTATCACCCAGCAGGTGGAAACCTGAACGATTAATCCTAAGGACAGAAACCTGACTCTCGGTTCGATCCTAATCGCCGAGCAGGTGGAAACCTTGGCCTTTTTGTTCTAAGGACAGAAGCCTGACCCTCGGTTCGATCCTATCACCGAGCAGGTGGAAACCTGAACGATTAATTCTAAGGACAGAAACCTGACTCTCGGTTCGATCCTAATCGCCGAGCAGGTGGAAACCTTAGCCTTTTCGTTCCAAGGACAGAAGCCTGACCCTCGGTTCGATCCTATCACCGAGCAAGTGGAAACCTAAACGATTAATCCTAAGGACAGAAACCTGACTCTCGGTTCGATCCTAATCACCGAGCAGGTGGAAACCTTAGCCTTTTTGTTCTAAGGATAGAAGCCCGACCCTCAGTTCGATCCTATCACCGAGCAGGTGGAAACCTGAACGATTAACTCTAAGGAAAGGAGCCTGACCCTCGGTTCAATCCTATCACCGAGTAGGTGGAAACCTGAACGATTAACTCTAAGGAAAGAAGCCTGACCCTCGGTTCGATCCTATCACCGAGCACGTGAAAGCCTTAGTCGTTTCATCCTAAGAGAAAAACCTGACCCTCGGTTGGATCACTATCGCCGAGCATGTGGAGGCCTTACCATGGTCGGACACATCACAATAAAGAGGCAACCAACAAGAGTTCATTACTCGGTCAATACGAAAGAGCAACACGATAAGGCATTCATATTAAAGCATAAAACTTAAATTAACGTTTTGTTGCCAAAACCCGGCAACTCGAAATAAAGAGAAGACAACATAAACAAGATATCCCGTCACCACAACCCGGTGACATAGGTAATTCCGATCATTTAAATTCTCAAAAGAAGGAAAAATAAAGAAGGACTAGCTTTCAACTTTAGATATCCGCCGCATGAGCGGAGGATGCGTCCTCTTGAGAGTGTTGGTCGGCGTGAGGAGTTGGCGGCTGGATGTCCTCCCCGGTTCGGTCCCCAACATGGGGGTGGCTGGTCCCCTCCATGTCGGTCGGCACCGCATGAGAATCGATGGCGTTCACCAGTTCCCTCATATTGGAGGTCTCTTCTTCGTCAATAACGAGGGGCGCAGGATTCTCGGTGTGGGGTATGCTCGGGAAAGGGATCTTGCTGCGATCCCTCAACGGAGAATCCTTGGGAATCCCCAATGCTTGAAGAGCGGCGAACCAACCCTCCTCAAATCCGAGCCTGTGGGCCTGGCGAATGACCGGTTCCGCCGAATTCTCGGCATCCGCGAACCCCTCGTTATACCACTTGTTTTCACAAGCCTCCAGCGCCGCCTTCGAGTCGGCCAATTGCCCTTCCAGCATGGTATTCAAGCTCTGAGCCTCCGCCAATTTAAGCTCGGTGCCGCCCAATTGCAGTTCCAGTTCCTCAGACTTCGTTTCGGCTAGAGCCCGGGCCTTTACGGCTGTAGCAATTTTATTTTCTGCCTCCTCGGCAATTTTTGACTTCTCCTTCGCTGTGGCCTTGGCGACATCCTTCAGAGCCTTCTCCCGCTCAACGTCCTCGGCCAGCTCCTTCATCCTCCCGTCCACAACATACGACATTTGCGCAGCCTGACCACACAATATTCACTTTGTAAGGTAAAATGGAAAGTGCACGTACATAAGCAAATGGGAAACCGAGAATCGTAAAGAAAAATGAAACAGTTACCGCTATGGTGTGCCACTGCAAACGCCTCCCCAAAGACTCATCCGTCGAATCCGTGAAGGCGTGCAAGTCCTCGGGCAAGAGGATGCCGCATGCCAGACTCTACGCCACACGGCCACCATGACCTTTGTCCCATACTCGGGCACTGGCCGTCGATGGAAGAGGCTCGCCGCCAAGTTGGAAGGAGGGTCGCCATGCTGCCGAAGCCCGGGAAGTAGACGCCAAGTCTATCCCGGTTTGCGCTACCGGTTCCCGGATGACGATACCAGTCGAGGGTCGGGGGGGCACGTTGCCCGAGCCCGTCTGAGTCTGATCGGTTGTGCACGGCCTTTTTCGAACTCGGGTTGATGGGACAGCGGGAGGCGAAGCATCTTGGCCGGGGGTTTGTTGTTGCTGCACGGCAGGCCGGGCACTGGGACAAAACGGTCTATCGTTATCTTCCTCCTGGACACCATGGCGTTGTCTTGATCGGATCCTGTTTCAGAAGAGTCAGTCGGTTCTGCGACTGCACCCTCCCCTTCCCGAACAGGAGCCTCAGGCTCTACGGTTCTCTCGGGCTGAGCAGGAGCTTCTTGCTGGATTTGCTCGTGGGCGCGTCTCCTACGTTCGGCAGATACGCGCTCGGCTGATTCGTCACGGATGGGCTGTCGCTCGTCTGAACAAATGTACCGGGGACTGAGATCACGCGCCTCGCCTACAGTTAGCTTTGGGGGGAGGAAGTTTGCATGCCGGACGTCGATATATGAAAGGAAAGGGCTATCAACTAGCAGAGCTTGGCTGAACGCCTGCCAAGTTGAGTAGACGGGGTTGACACCGAGGATGAGGTGGGACGCTCGGAGTTGTCCGTCCGTGTGTACGAAGATTTCCGACCTGAGCACGAAGTTCAGGTCCTGAACATGTACCACTCTGATGTCCGGCTTGAATCTTTTGCTCTCTGCACAAAGGAAATAAGGGTTAACGATTACATAACCGGACCGAAGTCAAAAGAGACCAAAGTAAATAAAGGCTAGTCACCGACCAACGTTGCGGGGCGAAAACGCACAGGGGATCTCCTCGGCAAACCAATTGCCACTCACCCGAACGAAATCTTTAGCCGAATTACGATTTGAATCTGGTAGGCATGAAATAAGCCATACCCTCGCATCCCTAGTCTTTATATAATAGTCAGACTCGATATTGCCGCACAAACTATACATCTGGTTAATGTCATAGTGATTTAGTTGCAACCCGTACAACTGGTTCAGCCTACTCACATAACTCACTACCCGGTAAAAGTTGGGAGGGAGTTGGTCGGGACAAAGGCCGTAAAATCTAAGGGTACTAAGAATTAGAGGGTCCACCGGGAACCTAAGCCCACCCTCTAGAATGGCCATCAAGGGAAAAAACACCGTGCTTTCACCACGGTGCCTCTGGATGTCAATATCGCCCATATTGTAATAGGCAATATCTACATCACTAGGAACATTATATGCTTCCCTAAATCTAGCCAAAGCATGCTCGGAAGAAATGAGGTAAGAGTAACTCATGTTTTTTTTTCCAAAACGAGTGTTTCTAATGAAAGGGAAAAGA
The DNA here is from genome assembly GCA_019022515.1 of Quercus aquifolioides. Classification (NCBI taxonomy): domain Eukaryota; kingdom Viridiplantae; phylum Streptophyta; class Magnoliopsida; order Fagales; family Fagaceae; genus Quercus; species Quercus aquifolioides. The sequence goes on along the minus strand of CM032330.1, from coordinate 14,891,730 downwards.
AATGCTATGATTATCAAAGAATAGACTGAAATGGCTGAACTGAAAAAGCAAGAAGAGGGAAAGGAACTTACTGTGGGCTCTAAGGAGGAAGTGTGTTCTGGGCCAGTAGATGAGCCACGAAAGAGAGATGCTCGGCAGAGTAGGATACTGAAAGGTGAGGAATGCGAAAGTGAGAGTCAGTGACTAGAGGGACTATTTATAGGCGAAGGGGGGTAGAATGAGAGGCATTTAATGATCCACTGGAAGGAAACCACGCGGACCGCCGCTTCAACTGCCACACGCGCAACGCCTCGGTTCACGAATCGTCAAACAATGATGGCGGATAGGCCGTCAATCAATTCCAAACGCGTCTTTTAAGACGCGTATTAATGCGCCAATCAATGGTCGGGCACTGACCCTTCGACTTCCCAGACGGGCATTTACCCCTCGTGATCCTTGATTCACCCCCGGGAATGGGGAGCGAATCAAGGGGGGGCTATTGTACGGCCCCCGCACCATGGCCCGTAGTGGGCCTTGGGCCCTGGCCTGGGTATATGGCCCATGAGGCCGGTCTCCCTCTACCTAACGGCCCACCCCCGAGCCACGCATGCTGCAGGCCTAAGCTGTGCCTTTTCATCGTTTCTCGGCAAACCCCTTCCCAAGCAGCGATAAACATACGGCTCGCGGGACACTCCGCCCTGTGCCCACCCGGCCGTGCCTCGGAGAGGCACCGCTGCCGAGAACTATCGCGGAGGTAGGAACCAAGTTCCAACGCCACCCTTACCGCTTCCTATGCCCACCTAACCACCCACTTACGATCAATAATACTGGACCGCCGGTTGCACTTACTGGCAAATAATTATGACCTCTCCACTATTCTGTGGACTATAAATACAAGAAGTTTTGAGAAGATAAGGGTTGGAGAATTGAGGGAAGGAAGAGTGCAGACAGAGAGAAAATAGAGTGAGGAGGTGGTTCAGACCCCCGAGGAGAGGAAAGTGATTCCATTGAGCCTTGGCGTTTAGAACGACCCAGTGAAGGAAATCCAAACCCACTATACAAGTAAGTTGTGAGCCCAAGTGAGGCCCGGCCCAACGGGCTTCGGTTTTGGGTGCGCACACCTATCGATCATAATATTTTGTTTCCTCTTCCTGGTTATCCTAAGGACTAAGAAGTTATAAATTAGCATAGATTTAGATGAGATTAAAAGAACATTAGCAGGAATTTATGTAGTATTTAATTTAAAAAATTACAAAGTCATTTAGAAAACAAAATAAACAAATGGGAGGCAAATGATCATGTACTAAATCAATAAAACGCATTCCAATTATTTAGACACAAACAATTTTAATGGATAAAACGCAATTATGTAAAAAAAAAAATTGTAAACATGAATACAAAGAAATAGACTATCAATTGAAAAAAAAAAATTTTAAAAAAAAGGAAAAAGAAAAAAAAAAGAAAAAAAGAAACATGGTATTTACAACCCTGGAAAAGAAAATCTAGTACAAACCTTTACATAGTAATTTTTCAAAAAAATAATGAAAATAACCATATAAAGCTAAGTTATAATCCCAAATACAATGAAAAAGAGGATCATACGGTCCATACCTATCAATCATAAATTTAGATGAGATTAAAAGAAAATTAGGAAGAATTTATGTAGTATTTAATTAAAAAAATTACAAAGCCATTCAGAAAATAAAATAAAACAAATGGTAGGAAAATATTCGTGTACTCAAACAAAAAAATGATTTCCAATTCTTTAGATACCAAAAAAAAAAAATAATAATAATGGGTAAAACGCAATTATGTAAAGAAAAATTGTGAACATGAATACAAAGAAATAGACTATCAATTGAAAATTGAAAAAGAGAAAAAAGAAACATGGTATTTACAATCCTAGAATAGAAAATTCAATACAAACTGCAAACCATAAAAATTGCAGTAGAAAAGCAAAGAAGTTGAAGGGAAGAAAAGAAAAACTTATACCTCAAATAGACTTTCCAATTCTAATTGTAATTTGGTGACTTATGGGGTGGAAAGAAAGCAATACAAACTACAAACTATAAAATTGCAACAAAAAAGAAAAGAAGTTCAAGGGAAGAAAAAGAAAAACTGACCTCAAATAGACTTTCCAATTTTAGTTGTAATTTGGTGACCTCAAATAGACTTTCAAAATCTATATATAAAAAATTAAATCGGTGGGTTTTAAATCCAAAGGGAGGCAATTGAATGTTTTGATGGGGAGAAAAGCCGTTTTTTTGATAAGGAAATGATAAGTCAGAGAGAGAGAGAGAGAAGGATTGATTGCTGAAATGAAAGCAATTTGGATTCAATGGGAAAGTCAATAATAGTATAAAGATTAGCCGTTTGTTTGATGGGACGATGATGAGTTGAGAGAGAGAAAATGGGATTGATTAAAGAGAATGTGTGAAGTGGAAACCCCAAAAAAAAAACTTTGTAACATGGCGATAATTGACTCAATTGGAGCGTAGCAGCAATAAATGCTACGCTTCAGCTTTTAGATATACTAGTCGCAGACCCGCGCGTTGCGCGTGTTTTTTATTTTTATTTTTTATGATTGTGTTATTATTTGAAATATTTTTGTAAGTGTTACTACTTAAGTTGCATTATATATGTATAAACAATATATTGTAGGATTCATGATGGTAGAAGGTATTGTCTTGGAATTAGATGTGGAAACAATACAAATAGTCAGTCAAGAGATGATATTCCATCTTCCCAAGTTAGTAAAATTTAATTAACTTAAAATTAGATAGAAATAATTTTATAAATTCAAAGTTAGTGTCATGCTAGGCGAAAACTTTAGAGGATTATAATAAGTTGTTTCAAGTGTTTTAAAATAAATTTTAATAATAAAAAAAGATGTATTCCTTTAAAGATAGAGATTAGTATTATAAATAGGATGAGGAAATTTTATTGCATTATGCCTTTTGGGAACATAATTTCTACCAAACTCGGTTGGCTAATTTGTACATTTCCAAGTCAATTGAGCACATTTTGCATGTTACATGTAATTCTTCATTTCCATATGGGTAAGGGCATTCACGATCCCAATGACCCACTCCATTTTTCTTGCATGCTTGGTTTTTTGGGATGCGAAATTTGTTTGTTCCAAAAACAATATGTCGAAGGATTTGGCGATAGTTTTGCAGCAATTGTTTTCCATGTGGTTGGTTTAGAATTGATAATAGTAATTGTATTCCTTCATCATTTGATTCGCATAACAATGCAATTGCGAGTCCATACTTTGCATTTTTGTCTCCTTCTATGTTTGCTTGAAGAAGGATTTGTTTTCCCACTTTAGTTTGATCTTGTACAAAATATTTGTGAGCTCCAATCCAAAATAGTGCTTGTTTGTTTGCAGCCCTAAAGAATTGATGAATGAGTTTTTCTTCATCGTTTCGAAGGAATAATGGATTTTGGAGTAGTCCAGTTAGGTTGATGTGGTGAAGAACTTTTTTCCTTTTGGTTAGCCGATCGAATCGCTTGCAGCTGTTTTTAAAAAAACGAAAAGACATATTAAGAATGTAATGCGTTAGAAATATTTGATTGAAGTTGTAAATATTTTTTCTTTTAGAAATATAACAATGACTATAGAATTGCGCAATACTTCACAGTAAAAAGTTAATAAAAAGAGGAAATTGAAAGTTGTGATATACGGAGCAACATTGTTATGAGAAAGATATCTATATATATATACACATTGTAATGAGGAAGAAAAAATATGTGTATATATATATATATGTAACATCATTCATGTTATGACTTTGGAATACAGCATCTGTGTAACGCAGGAAACTTTAATGTGAAGGGCCGTAGCCATAAAGAAAAACTCTACATCCGTTCGGCCCCTAAGGAGTGTATAAATTTTTTTTTTTCAATTGCAATATTTGATTGATGAAGCTATAAATATTTTTTATTTTAGAAATATAACGATGACTATAGAATTGCGCACTACGTCATAGTAAAAAGTTAATAAAAATAGAAAATATAAGATTTCAATATTTGTGCCACAATTTTGGATGTGGTTGATTGTGATTAGTAGGGAAAAAGTGGCGAGTTCATGTGAAAGTAACAAACATGATATTTGAATTTAAAGTTGTGTACCTGATTTTGATGTTGCCTAAAAATTTTGGTGATTGTCTTCCAACATTGGAAAATATTTTGAGCAATAATTCTGTCGGTAATTCATGTTGCATGCTCATTTTTGAGATTGTGGAGAGTGTATTTCTATGCTATTTTTGGTGTGTATTTTTTTGTTGTTTTGTTTTGTAATTTATAGTGTTTTGATTATTGTATGGATGAGTGATTGTTGAATTTATTTGCAATTATTTTTAATTAATTTTTTTGGGTTTTTTTTTTTTTTAATAGAAGCCTTTCATATACCCTTCCCTATAAATCTTAAATCCTGTAAATTATGTTTGATTGTTCAGTTTTCATTTGGTTTTTTTTTTTTTTGGCATATTATATTTTTTTTCATTTTCCATTTTCTTTGGGGCTTTTCAAATGATTAGGCGGCTTTTGCCCTGCCAGCCATCAACTTTTAGTATATAATCTAGTGGATGTGTCTAATAACATAATGTTAAATCAAGTTAAGTTTGTCTGATGTTAACTTTGTCTGATAGTGAAATGAAGGTTAGTTGGAACTTTGTCATCATTTGAAGAAGAAAAACTGTATATTCTATAGAAGTGGACAATGCATTGAGTAGAAATTAATCGTTCAGATTTCACAAAAGCTGTAAAGTTGTTATTTACAACTATGGATTTTGTTGGCTTTTATTCCGTGCCAAATTTGATTGTAATTATTATCAATTGTTTATACCCTTTATTTGTTGTGGGAATTGATGTAAGGGTTATGTGATAGAGAGTGTGTGAAGACTCAAGCAATTTGGAAGCTGAAGGATTCTCGCGGGTATGTCGCGACCTAGCTTCCCGCGAAGTGAAGCATGTGCCCTGCACATGCTGGAATGCGAAGAGTCAGGCCAGGTGGAGACAGCTGTCTCTCGCAAGTATCTCGCGGGTAAGGCCTTCCCGCGAGACACCCGCGAGACATGCTGTTCTGCCAGCCTGTACTGACTGACTCACACATTTTGCACCTATCCTATATATACCCTCATTACCCACAAATGTTGAGGAATGCTTCAGAGAGAAAACCCTAGCCAAACACATTTGCAATTAGAGATTGTCATCCCCACCTTTCTCTATACACTTGCTTGTGGTATCTCTTCAACCCTTCCCTCTCCATTTCCACACCATTGAGAGGTTGATAGCCCAAACACTTACCACACCCTTTGAGAGTGTTGAGTGACGTTTTGGTGCTGCTGGGAAGCATTGGAAGAAGCCTGGAATGGCAGATGCAACATGGAGCTTGTTGCGGGATCCGGGGTGCTAGACAAGACACGATTCCGAGAAGCCTTGTTGGAGTAGGAGCTTGGAGGGCTTAGGTACATCGGGTAGATTAGGCTTGGAGGGTCTCTTGCTTACTCATGTATCCCAACTGATTGTCTAGTGGATCGATTTCCGCTTGGAGGGCGGCGGAGAGGTTTTTCGCCGAGTTCTTCGGTTTCCTCTTCGAGAACACGTCTCGGTGTTTTCTGTGTTTGCATCCTTCTTCCCTACTCTTGTTTAATTTCATTATTACTGCTGTGTTGCTTTAATTATGGATTAGAGTAGTTGTCTTGCTTATACGCTTGTGTTTACACTATTCCGCACTTAGTATTAAGTTAGTGTAAAATCAACCAAGTCGTAATTTTAATTGGGGGTCTAAACAGCTCTTGTGTTTTTCAACACGTTTTCGAGCTTTCAATTGGTATCAGAGCGGGTACACTTGCTGTGGTTTAAATACCTTAGTGTGATCCTTGACCCTATTTGAGATGGACCGGTCTCAATCGCTCAATGTTCCACCATTTTTTGATGGGAACAATTACGCATTCTGGAAAGTCAGAATGAGAGCATTTTTATGCTCTATAGAAGATACCATTTGGGATAAGGCTGGACTAAGCCGGAGGCTCCTAAGGCGGTAGAGCTAGGCTGGACTAAGCCGGAGGCTCCTAAGGCTAATTGGGATAAGGCAGCTCTCGCAGCAGCCAATGCTAATAGTAAAGCTTTAAACGCTATATTTTGTGCTGTGTCTCCTGATGAATTCCACAGGATCTCTCATATGACAGTAGCCAAAGAAGCTTGGGAGATTTTGGAGACTACTTATGAGGGTACAAAGAAAGTTAAGGACACAAAACTTCAGATGCTTACCACCAAATTTGAAGAGCTCAAGATGGGTGAGGATGAACCATTTGATTCATTCTATGGGAAGCTCAATGAAATTGTAATTGCTAAACTCAATCTTGGGGAGAAGATTGAAGATGCTAAGGTGGTGAGAAAAGTATTGAGGTCCTTGCCTGAAAGTTTTAGAGCAAAAGTTACAGTCATAGAGGAAAACAAGGATTTGGATGAGATTAAAATTCAAGAATTAGTTGGGTCTCTCCAAACATATCAGATGGGACTGCCTTCCCATAAGATGAGTAAATCACTTGCTCTTAAAACCATCACCGAAAGGATGGATGATTCCTCCGAAGAAGATGGGGTGGAGAAGGAAGTAGCATTTCTTGCGAAAAACTTCCGCAAATTTCTGAAGATGAAGAACAATGGGAAACCTTTTAACAGAGGAAAGTTTTCATCTTCAAGAGGTGATAGGAAAGAGTTTAAGAGGAAAGAAGGGAAGGATTTTCAACCTCCTTCAGACATTGTGTGCTATGAGTGCAATGGCATTGGACATCTAAAGAAGGAGTGTCCAAACTTTTTGAGGGGAAAAGGCAAAGCGTATGCCACGACACTCAGTGATTTTGACTCCTCTGATTCTGACTCGGAAGAGAGCTGTGACGGAGAGGGAAACTACTCCGCATTCATGACCATTGCTCATGTGGAGTCATCGGATGATTTGGGTGCACTTGTGAAGGAGCTTGGTGAGCATTCTGATTCAATGTCTATTGGGAATGTGGAAGAATCAGATGCTGAAGAAGAAGAAGAGAATACAGCTAATCTTCAAGAAAATTACTCTTTACTACTTGAGAAGTCGGGAGAGTATACCAGAGTAGCCAAGGCAGCTGTAAGGAAAATGAAGAAAGCTGAGGAAGATTACAGAAGTCTCTTGGTCAGATATAAAGAGGCTAAGTGTGAGATTGAGACACTAAATGGCGAGTTGTTTGAAGCCTATACGAATGTGAGGTTTCTTGAGCAAGAGGTAGTGCAAGCTCATGCCAAGATAGAGAGAGTCTCCCCCCAGAAGTTAGATGATGTTATCTCATCTCAAAAACCTTCTTCAGACAAGTCCGGGTTGGGATACACCGGAGGAAGCAGCTCATCAGCCAAAGCTACCAAAGAAGTGAAATTTGTGAAGGCCATAGAGCCTATTGTAGAAGAAACCATCCCTGAGAATGTTAAGGCTGAGAAGAAGAATGTGAGTGAGCAACGGATGGTGAATAAACCCCGAAATCAATCTATGGGCAGACATGAAACCAGAGGAAGATCTCTCCCAAGATCACAACGGGGTCCTAAAACGGACTATGTGTGTCATTACTGCGGAATGCAAGGACATACCAGACCCAACTGTCAAAAGCTGAGATCAGACAACAATTCAAGCGCACCTCGGTCACGAGGAAGGAGAAATGACATGAGGTCTTGGGGTGGTGAACAACCGAGAAGTCAAAATCGTGATCCTGGCATGATGGACGTGATGAAAATGATTGGTGCCTTCACCACCTGCTTGGAGAGTTTCACCAGAAGGTTTGACAGTCCAAATTCTCGTACCCAATCCGTTAAGGATATCACCCCAAACGCACGTGACGTGTGGGTGAAGAGGGGTACTCATGCATAAGCATTATAACATGTCCACGCATAAATTCTTTCAATGTTTAGGGACATTTGCTGTTGCATCTTTTCATGCATTTTGTTTACCGCTGTTACGTTGTCCGGTTGGTTTGTATCGATTGTTTTTGTTGATCTTTCTTTTCTTGTTCTGCTTTGGGTGTGTTCAAAAAATTCGAAAACACATAAAAAAAATAGAAAATCCAAAAAGTTTGATCACTTTGTTGAGTTTTGTCTCAAAGCATGTTTTGCCTTGTACCTTTGTACTTATGGCTTTGTGCATTTAGCGAGCTTAGCTTGTCTCTCATGCACTCATATCATGGTGGAAGAAATTCTGAAATCTATGTGACTGTTGTAAATAGATCTTCAACCTTGTTATGAATGATTAGTGAATGGTTTTGTTGATCTTGAGACATGCATAGACTCATGCCTATATATCTTCCCACTTTTATTTTTTTTTTTCTTAAAAAAGCTCTCTAAATGTAAGTCTCCAAATGAAAAGAGATATAGAGCTGCAAAAGCCTGTCGCACAAACTAGTATTCGACTAGGAAAAAGGGAAAGCGACCAAAATAAAATGTATGATGCCCAAAAAGCCAAAGGCTAACTCATCAATTGAAATATAAAAAATTTCAGGCATCTTTCTCTAAATGAGATTCTCTTTGCTCAAAAGTTGCAAATGATATGTTGAATTTGGAGCCAAATGAAAAGCTTCATTAAATTGTTATCAAGTATGTGTGGGAGGTCATATATGCATGTTTCTATAATTGAGATAGGTCACATAATCTAGTGCTAGTTGTGTATGCCTTGATTGAATTGATCATTGAAGCTTCACATTGGACTAAGGACTATCTCATTTTTGATATCCACACACAACACACAAGCCTATGTTCAATGAATGTCATATTCATTTGTGTGATTGTACTTGATGAAATGTGTTTTCACATGCTCAATCTTTGTTGATCAAACCCAAAAAGATTTTTGAGTGTTTTATTTGTTTTTGAAAGTGATTTTATACTTTCATGTCTTTTGTTTTTGATTAAAATGCATGTTTTTGTGTTTCTTCAAAAACTGGTTCAGGGGTTGTTTCGCGAGAAGCTCGCGACTTAGAGCTTCCCGCGAAAATAGGTTGAGGGAAATATTTCTTTTATCATGTCACACAGAAACTTTCGCGACTGTCTCGCGACCAAAAGCTTCTCGCGAAATGCTGTTTGGCTAAAATTGGATTTTTCCAATTTCAGATAGAAGTTACCGCGACTGTCTCGCGACTGTTTCGCGACCTAATGCTTCTCGCGAAATTTTTGTGCTTCAGTGGCCCTTCTCGCGACTGTTTCGCGACTGTGTCGCCACTCCCTAACCCGTGAAAAATGCGTGTTTTCAATTTTTATATAGCTGATGTGACAGTTTTTCAAAACTCTCAAACTTCCCTCGCTCAACCTCTCTCGAACTTTTTCAACCCAAAATCACTATTCCATTCATATCCCTTCAATCCAAGCATTTTTTTCTGCATTTTCTTCTTCAAGGTATGTTTGATAATCATTTCTTTTTAAGTTTTTGCTTAGATTATGCAGAATTTTTGTTAGGGTTTTGTTAATTGGGGATTTTCGAAACTTTGGGTTAGTTTTCAAAATTGGGTGAATCTTTCTCAAATATTTTGATTGGGCTGTGTCCCATTTGTTGTTTCTGCATCTGTGTTGGCCCCTTGTGGCATTTTACCATGTATTGAGGGTAGTTTTTCCCATGTTCATGCATTATTCATGTAATTTTTGCATTTGTGCACGCTAAGTGTTTGTCAAAATGTCCGAGTGACATTTTTGTGCCAAAATGGAATCAAGTGATTTCAATCCATGGACTTTCACTTGTTTGACCTTATTTTACTTGGTTTGGTCATTGATTGTGTGTTTCACTCACTTTGTTCATGTTGCACACTCTTGGCACACAACTAGGCACACTTAGGCACCCTCATGCATCTCATGCCGCACACACTCATCAGCACATGCACACAGACACACACTCTTGCACTGTTTCTTAATTTGTTGCATTGTAGTTATGCTTTATAGTTTGGAGTCGTTTAGCATGATGTTTAGTGTCTACCATGCTATGTTTTCAGTTAGTTTAAGTCTGATTTGGAACTAACTTGAATCTAATGAAGTTTGTCTTCTGGTTTGTGTTTGTGCATTTTTTTCTTCTTTGATTTGTGAAATTGTGCAGATGTCTCCCACCAAGCATGCAGCTAGGAAGAAATCGACTTCAAAGCGAGCCCGAATTGATTCTGAACATTTCAGGTCTATAGATGCTGATTTGAAGTACAATGACTGCTACAAGGACAAGACGATCATCATGGAACGGGTAGTCCAGTTAGAGACTCTTGAGGGCACCTGCATCCCTGAAGTGTTCAAGGATAGAACGTTGACCAAGCTGCTAAACCCGACTGGAGTGGTATATTCAGAGATTATCAAGGAGTTCTTTTCTAATGCCATTGTCAACGAAGATTGTATTGAATGCTGGGTAAGACACAAGGAGTTTAAGATTACAAGAGAGAGCATCCAAGACTTTTTGGAGACTCGTCCTCCATCTCAGCAAATCACAGTTCCTTATGAGGACAGATTGGGTAATATTACTGATATGATTACAGTCCTTGGTGGTGAACCGAAGAAATCATCCATGGACACTCTCAAGTTCTCTCCAGAAATGAGGACACTAAGCTATGTGATGATTCACAATCTGTATTCAATCACCAATCTCACCACACTATCTGCTCCGAGAACAAGATTTCTGTATGATCTCTATACACATAAAGAGATTGACATTTATGGCCATATCATGCATGTCCTGAAGAAGAGCATCACAAAGCAGAATTCACGGACTGTGATGCCGTTCCCCTCTTTGATTATGGGATTGATTGCCAAGACAAAGCTCAAGCTACCCAGTGGCCTCACAGTTGTTCAGAGGGATTACCCCATTGGTGGTCATACACTGACTAGGAGCACTACACACATTAGAGGCTCCAAGACTGGTGTGCATACCATACCACCACCACGACGGGTTCAGCAGGAGGAAGCTGAAGATACAGAGGAAGAGATTGACAGGATCACCTTGGCTCCAGAGCCCTCTGCACAGCCATCATCTTCTGCTCCACCACAAGGCTTAAGCAAACTTGATCAGTTGCTTGCTAAGATGGATCAAATGTCTACAGTCCTTGACTCTCATGTGCAGCACACAGCAGATCAGTTCGCGTACCTTCAAGGACAGATCACAGCATTAGCATCGCAGGTTCAGGAATTGTCCTCCACTCATGGCTCAGATTCAGAGTCCGATCCGTTCTAGCCCTTTGGCCATTCCGGTCAAAAAGGGGGAGAAATTTCTGAGGGGGAGCTGGAGAAGAGCTTGCACAGCGTTAGGGGGAGCATAGCTTAGAAACTTAGTAGCATTGGTTATTGGTTTTAAAGACGGTTTAATTCAGTTTCTTTTAGTGTTTATAACTGTTTTACTGCTTTTGGTTTAAAGCTTTGATACTATGCTTTATTTAAGTATTATTTCAGATGTTTCTTTTGTGATATTCTCTATGCTTTGTAGCATACTTTGCATGTACCCATGTTGCTTTTGTAAGCTTTAAGGGTTTGTTTCATTGCATGTTTTGTAGGCTTTTATGGTTTGTGCCATGCATATTCAGTTCTTTGTTTATGCAGCCTTTATGCTTGTGTTATTGAAGTTTAATGTCATACATTTACTTCACTACATCACTCTTGTGCCCGTGTAGGATTGTTCCTAGATGCATATACGTTCTATGCATTGGTTGAGTGATGAACACTCTTGTGCCCTAGTAGGATTGTTCCTAGATGCAAATACTTCAAGTATTTTGCATTGGTTGAGTGTTGGATTTGCAAATGGTACTCTTCAAATGAGTTTATCATCTTGCATATCCGGATGTTCATTCCTTGTGTGAATGAGCATAGTAATTGCTTGTGTATAGTGATTACTTGTTTGATCTTGCCATGATCTAGTGTTTCTATTTCATTTTGCTTGATCATGCTTTTATTGCTCCATATGCTTTTCAAGTTTTCTGCATACAATGATAATATTTTGTTGTTGTGTTTCAGGAGTTACTTGTTCATATGTTTCAAGAGCTTATCAGAATCTAGAATTAGGTGTGAGTGAGTTTTGCCTTTGTTCCCAAACTCACGTTTAAGTCTAGAGTCTGTTTTAGGGTTTTGTCACGGAATAGCCAAAGGGGGAGATTGTAAAGTTGTTATTTACAACTATGTGTTTTGTTGGCTTTTATTCCGTGCCAAATTTGATTGTAATTATTATCAATTGTTTATACCCTGTATTTGTTGTGGGAATTGATGTAAGGGTTGTGTGATAGAGAGTGTGTGAAGACTCAAGCAATTTGGAAGCTGAAGGATTCTCGCGGGTATGTCGCGACCTAGCTTCCCGCGAAGTGAAGCATGTGCCCTGCACATGCTGGAATGCGAAGAGTCAGGCCAGGTGGAGACAGCTGTCTCTCGCGAGTATCTCGCGGGTAAGGCCTTCCCGCGAGACACCCACGAGACATGCTGTTCTGCCAGCCTGTACTGACTGACTCACACATTTTGCACCTATCCTATATATACCCTCATTACCCACAAATGTTGAGGAATGCTTCAGAGAAAAAACCCTAGCCAAACACATTTGCAATTAGAGATTGTCATCCCCACCTTTCTCTATACACTTGCTTGTGGTATCTCCTCAACCCTTCCCTCTCCATTTCCACACCATTGAGAGGTTGATAGCCCAAACACTTACCACACCCTTTGAGAGTGTTGAGTGACGTTTTGGTGCTGCTGGGAAGCATTGGAAGAAGCCTGGAATGGCAGATGCAACATGGAGCTTGTTGCGGGATCCAGGGTGCTAGACAAGACACGGTTTCGAGAAGCCTTGTTGGAGTAGGAGCTTGGAGGGCTTAGGTACATCGGGTAGATTAGGCTTGGAGGGTCTCTTGCTTACTCATGTATCCCAACTGATTGTCTAGTGGATCGATTTCCGCTTGGAGGGCGGCGGAGAGGTTTTTCGCCGAGTTCTTCGGTTTCCTCTTCGAGAACACGTCTCGGTGTTTTCTGTGTTTGCATCCTTCTTCCCTACTCTTGTTTAATTTCATTATTACTGCTGTGTTGCTTTAATTATGGATTAGAGTAGTCGTCTTGCTTATACGCTTGTGTTTACACTATTCCGCACTTAGTATTAAGTTAGTGTAAAATCAACCAAGCCGTAATTTTATTTGGGGGTCTAAACAGCTCTTGTGTTTTTCAACACGTTTTCGAGCTTTCAAAAGCTATATTTTTAAAGTAGTGGGATCGATTGACATATTAGTTAATTGCTTCAATGGTGTGAGTATGCCCAATTGGTGAGATATGATGTAGTTATAAATGTTATCACTGTCATCTATTCCTTTGCACACACGTTTGCTTCCAGAATCTCAAGTATTAGATAATAAATATTGGGTTCTTACATTGCCATCGATTTTTATGCAAGACTATTCGGGTGGATAATGAGATGTATGAATTTTTAATCTATAATTTAGCGTTTTTGAAGATACAAAATTTATTAATCTCAGTCACAGCAACAAAATTTATCATGTTGTCTAGGGGGTCATGGTCTTCTCACAATGTATATAATGTCTTTAAAATTTGTGTCCCAAAAAAATTACAAGACCCCAAAAATTCAATTGACCATTTAAACACCCTCTTAGGCTTCCAGAAATTATATATATATATATATATACACACTCTCTCTAGTATTAAAATGGGTTTATATGTGTGTGTATATGTGTGGGAGTTTATCTTGATAGTGCTTTGAAGTGGTTGGATCACATTAAGAGCGTCTCCTTCATATAAATTACTTTTTTGATACCCAACTCTACTTCATTCTCCACTGCAATATGAGTAGCCTTGGCTTCACGTCATGGAGCCTAGTAATAGAGGTGTCTTATACACATGTCTCATATAAAATTTTTCTAGAGAAAAAGAATAAATTTAACGAAATTTAAACTAATTTTTTATTAAACTTTATTTTATAAAAATACATATAGACATCACATACCCTGGAGCAATGGGCAACCTGTTTACAATTTTTGGTGATGCTACCATCGCTATATCACATGTTATAAGGTATTACGTCCAACCTCCTTAAACCACAAACTTGATACTTAATTCCCTATTATTTATTTCTATTTAATTCATGAATTCATCATTTGGGAGTCATTAAACAAAATTAAAGTCATATTTGTTATGGGTCGATGCAATAGCAAAGCAAACTGAAATCATTAATAAATAAATAAAAAAACTGAAAATTTGTGACTTTTTAAAGAGTAGAAAAAAGAACTGCTGTAATTATTTTCTTCATAATTTTCATTGTTTAGTTATAAATATGTAAATTAACTGTGACTTTTGATTCTCACCGACACACATATCATGTGTTAGCATAGGATCATAGTTGGCTGTTGCTTTTGGTCAGATGTGAAGACAAATGCATCATATATTTGATATGCACCCTAAACTATTTCAACATCAACAAAATTAATAATTGGATTCATATCTTATAACTGGGATTTAGAAGTCATGTAGATGTGGGGTACATATATGATTAATGCATTGATAACAATCAAGGTTTTTTTTTCCCCTCAAAAAATCAGGCCCAAAACTTGATTTAAATTAAAGCCACAAGCGATAACTTTCATTCACTTCACTATATTGGGCTTCCATGCTCAATTTTATCTGTTTAATAAAATTTCTCCCTAATTCACCATATACTTGTATTTAGTCTAAAATACAATAGAAACTCACATACTTGACATTAGGGGTGTGCATGGGTCGGGTTGGGTCGGGTTGAGGGAATTTTTTGACCCGACCCACCATGGTGGGTCAAAAAAAATTCGACCCAACCCAACCCATCACATAAATCCAACCCAGGGTCGTGTCAGTAAGTTCTACTGGTAGGTAGCATTAGGAAGTCGAGCGGGGAGCTTGTATGTCCTTTTGTATGAACTTCAATTCTTTCATAGTGGATTCAGTTTTGCCTTGAGGTTCGGTGGGTCAAATCCTCCCCAGGTTTTTACCGTGTGGTTTCCTGGGTGATCATATCATTGTGTCTTTTATATTTCTGTTGCTTTATATTATTAATATGATTGTTTGATTGTTTCAACCTAGTATTGCATAATTTGACTAAGTAACAACTTGGCTAATTAACTAGGCTAATCAATCTGGTTGTTTTAAGGGGTCTAAAACCATTCAAGTGGTATTAGAGCAGGTAGCTCGTTTTGTTTGAGATTTTTTGATCTCTGAGTTGATCCTTGACCCCTGTTGTCATGGAGCACGGTCACTCTCTTGTTGTTCCTCCTCACTTTGATGGGAATAACTATGCTGATTGGAAAGTAAGGATGAAAGCATTCCTGAAATCCATTGATGAGAGAGTTTGGAATTCTGTTGAGTACGGATGGGAGAAGCCCACTACTCCTATGAGTGAGTGGCAAACTTCTCAAAAAGAAGCAGCTAGGTTCAATAGCAAAGTTATGAATGCCATATTTAATGCTGTTTCCATGGAGGAATTTAAGAGAATCTCTAATGTTGAGGTTGCTCATACTACTTGGAAAATCCTCCAAACTATGCATGAAGGCATAAAGGCAGTTAAGATCAATAAATTGCAACAATTGACTTCTAGATTTGAAAGCATTAGAATGTCTGATGATGAATCTTTTCATGAATTCTATGCTAAATTAAATGATATTGTCAATTCTTCTTTCAATTTGGGTGAAATCTATGATCAACCTAAAATTGTTAGGAAGATTCTTAGATCTTTAACTGAAGACTTTAGACCCAAAGTGACTGCCATTACTGAAAGCAAGGATGTGGACTCCATCCCTGTTGATGAGCTTGTAGGATCTCTTCAGTCCTATGAGTCTAACCTACCCAAAACAAACAAATCCAAATCAATGGCTCTTAAGTCAGTTGATGATGTTGAGGTTGGTGGATTTGATGATGAGCTCTCTGCTACAGAGATAGCTTACCTTACCAAGAATTTTAGAAACTTTCTGAGAAACACTAATAGAAGGGCAAGAGGTACAAACACTGCTGAACCTAGAAACTTTAGGAAGAATGATCCCACTAAGGTTAATAACTTTGAAAAACCTAGAGAAAAAGTAGGTCAATCTTCAAACAATTCTTTGGGTGCTCAGTGTTTTGGTTGTCAAGAGTATGGTCATGTTAAATCTGAATGTCCTACATTCTTGAGAAATAAGGTTAAAGCTATGGCTGTAACCCTTAGTGATAATGAGGCTTCTGATGATGAGTCTGGATGTGACGAGGATGGAAACTTCATTGCTTTCACTGCTACTGCTGTAGTCAATAAAAGCATATCTGTTGAGGAGAACCCTTCTAATGGGGAACTCTCTGAGGATGCAGATCTTCAAGAGGCCTATAATAAACTTTGCAAAGTTGCTGCAAAGGATGCTATGAATGTTGAACTTGGCCTAAAGAAAATTGATTCTCTTGAGCTTGAAAAGAAGAATTTGCTTGTTAAACTTTTTGATGCTAATGATCTTTTGAACCATGTGAAATCTAAGAACATGTTTTTGCTTGATAAAGTTAAAACTTTGGAACATGATTTATTTATTGCTAGATTTGCTAGTTCTAAACTTGATCACATGCTGAATGTTCAAAAGTATCCTTCTGATAAATCTGGGTTAGGTTATGTTGAAAGCATCTCTGTGTCTACTCCTAATTCCACAAACTTTGTTCCTTCATCTTCTTCTGAACCTTCTGTGAGTGAGGTTGTGAGTGAAACTGTCAAACCATCTGTGAGTGAGGTTGTCAAACCTGTAGAAGTTTCACCCCCTAGGAAGATTAGGGTTGATCTAGGAGAGACTAAACCTAAGGATTCTACCCTTTCTAAGGACAAGATGCATGGTAAACCTGCTTGGGTTTGTCATTATTGTGGTAAGTCTGGACACATTCGTCCTAACTGTTACAAGCTTTAAGCTGCTAAGAGAGCAAACAAACCAAAAGTGTCTGTGCCTCAAGCACAAGATCATATGGCACTTATTGATGAATTGGTAAAGGTGTTGAACCTTTATTCCAAACCTGGAGTTGGAAATCACTCGAATGTGAATAGGAACTCCAATGCTCGTGGTGCATCTAAAAGGTTTTGGATGCAAAAGACTCGACCTAATTGAGTCTTTCTGACATGGTCCTTGTGCTTCATTGCTCATTCCTTTGTGACCATTGTTCTTTGGTTTTTTTGGTGTTTTTTTTTAGGACTTGCATTGCATAACATTCATGCATTTCATTCTAGGATTTATTTGTTTTCTCTTTTAAAATAAAAAAGAAAAAAAAAAAGAAAAAGGGAAGAGCAAATTGTGTTTAGCACTACTTTTCTTGGTTTTTGAAAACAAGGTTGGTCAATTTATTTACACATAACATGTCTTATGTACCTTGTTTAGTTTTGATGAGCTTATTTATTGTACTTTACTAGTTGAAGCTTTATAGTGCATGTTGTGTGTGATAGATTTTTATGGTGTTTATCACTTTGTCTTAATCTTGATGTCATATGTTATTTGACTGTCGGACTTGATCATTTTGAGAAAGGCATAAATAACCATCTCACCACTGTTCACTAGCCAATCATGAACACCTTAGTGCATATCATAAGATTTTGTGCTCGAGAAAGTGTAGCACATGCACAAAAAAAATATAAGGTGTAGCCTCTACTAATTGCTTAATGCTTAAAATTGGTGTGTACTATTAGGCTTGATGCCAATTCACTTAATTAAAACTGGTGTGTACTATTAGGCTTGATGCCAATTCACATAATTAAGAGGCTAAATTCAAAAAACTTACATGATTGCAAGCTTATATTCTAGGAGATGTGGGAGTTATATGATGTAACTCTTCAGGTTATAGTCTCTTTTAAATTCTATGTGATGAATTTTGTAGACTTTGTGATTGATTGCTATTCACATATCACCTCACATGTATCTCAAGTTTTTGCTAGTTGCACATACTACACAAGTTACTCTTTGCTAAATTTTGTACATGTTATTGTGTGTGTTTTTGGTCTGGCCAACCAAGTTTGAAAATAATTTTAGAATTATGCAAAACATTTTTTTTGCTTGAGAATTTAAAGGAAGAATGGCTGAAATTTTCTTTGGAGAAACTGGGATTAAAACTTGGGTTTTTGAAAAAGCATTCTGTCTCATACTCATGCATTTTGTTTCAATAAGTTTAATGCTTTGAGCAGTTGTTTTCAAAATATGGTTTGTGATTTTCAAAACTGTGATTTTTTTCAAAAATTTTGTGAGCCTCTGCCCAGTTCGATCGATCCATTCTGATTTTCGATTGATCGAAAAAGTGCTTTAATTTGTTTAAAAATGACTGATTGATTCGATCGATCGAATGTGATTTTCGATCAATCGAATGTCGTGAATCAGGTTTTTTAAAACACTGTTCTTGACTGATTCAAACACTTTTTCAAAAAGTTTTTCAAACTTTTCTTCTCTCTCCAACGAGGCAAGGCTCCACAGTCAAATTTTTGTCGTTTTTCTCTGAAATTTTTGCAAGCTTTCTCTTTCCTCAAGCCGGTAAGATTGTTTTGCCCTTCCTTTTGAGTTTATTTTCATTTTTCATGCATTATACACTCAAATTTTCGGAACTTTCATAATTGGGATTTTTGTTGATTCACGCCCTATTTTGTGAAATTGATCAATGGGTTTTTGTGGGGACATGCTATAAACATGATCTTGATAGTTTAATTTGATCAAATTTGGGGTTTGTGAAAAATTAAAATTTCTAGGGCTTGTAATTGATCCGAATTTGGGATTTTGTTTCAATTAGGTTTAATTGACGAAATTGGCTTGTTGTTTTGATGAAATTGGTTATTCTAATATGTTTTCAACCTTGTGTAATGATCAATTCATCAATTTGTTTCAAAATTTTCAAGTGGTTTTTCAAATTTTTTTTAGGGTTTTTGTTAGAAACCCTATGTTCGAGCCAATTTTGTGTAATTGAACTTAATTTGAACTTTGTTTACTGCATTAGTTCATGCATCACAACATTGTTATTGTTCATGCATCATATAGATTTTTTTTTCTTTTTTTTTTTTTTTTGTGCTAACTTGCATTCTGCCCTTGGTTTTGTTTTATTTTTTGTTCTTTTGGTTTTCTCTGTGTGTCTTTGTCCTTTCCTTAGCACTATGCCTAAGAAGACTAGGGCTCGTAGGACTGTTTCCTCATCTTCTCCACCCCCTCCGTCTTTTGACCGTGAGGAGTTTCCGAGTGAGAAAAACCAAGAGATTTTTGAGAAGCTAAACCTTAAGAGAAAGATTTGGGCTACGCGTTCTGTTCTCTTAGATGAACTTGATCCTGCCGTTAGGGCAAACTTTGAGCGTCGGGGCTAGTTACCATTGGTGGATATTTCTAATCCTCCTCCACCTTCTGCCTTGATTAGAGAGTTTTTTTCGAACATCTCTATCCGTATCTATGATTCCAACACTTTGGTAAAGAGTTGAATACGAGGCGTAGAGTACTCCATTACTCCCAAGGTAGTGGCTAATGCTCTTGAGGTACCTTTGGTCCAGAATCCTGTCTATCCTTATGATGAGTCTCCCGAGATTAGTGATGTCTTGTCTTACATCACTGGATCATCTATCCAGTGGGGTTCTGATCCTAGGATCACCTCTGCTGAGCTTTCTGGGTTGCACTATCTTTTCTTTAGGATAGCTTGTCATTCTATCTGGCCCATATCTCATGTTCACACCATTCCTCTAGAGAGGTGTTTATTTTTGTACGCTCTTGTTACTGATGCTCCTATCAGTTTTCCTCATCTGTTTCTTCATTCTTTGAATGATGTTTATAGGAGTTCATCTTCTTCTAATGCCCTTGTTCATCCTATTTTCATTCATAGGATTTTGCTTTATCTTGATCTTAGTGGTTTCCCTTCCTCTAAGCTTGTTCATGTGATTGCTCCCATCGGTGCGTCTTTTCTTAAACAAAGGGCCGCTCATCTTAAAGCTGGTTCTAAACACCCTAGGTCTGAGCCCTCTAGTAGTGCACCTCCTCCTCCGTCTTCTTCTACAGGTCCTGCTGGTGAGGATGTTCTTGATCCTGATGCTGCTGTTGTTCCTCCACCTCCTTCGAATGACTTTGATGTTCGTCGTACCTTGGAGACTGTTATGACCGTTCAGGCGGCTCATAGTCAGATTTTGGTGGACTTGCTTGATGAGATTCGTGCTCTGTGAGCCGACTTTGCACATCTTCATTCTCCCTCACCACCTCCTTTTGATGATGACTTGTGATTGCCCTTTGGCATTCCGTCACAAAAAGGGGGAGTAGAGTTTTGACTTGTAGAGGGGTTTTTGTAGTTAGGGGGAGACTTTTTTGTTTTGAGGAGCTTGTGGAGTTTATAGATTGTATCTAGGTGCTTCACTTTGTATATCATTTTTGGGGATATTCATGTTAGGGGGAGTAACATTGATTGATATACATGATATGTACTTGTTTCTTGTTGCTTTGTGATCCACTGCTTATTGATTTATATTTATGAGTTGTTCATTGATAT
This sequence comes from Quercus aquifolioides, assembly GCA_019022515.1. Classification (NCBI taxonomy): domain Eukaryota; kingdom Viridiplantae; phylum Streptophyta; class Magnoliopsida; order Fagales; family Fagaceae; genus Quercus; species Quercus aquifolioides. The sequence continues at coordinate 14,871,282 of CM032330.1, read as the reverse complement.
ATGTCTTTATTTTGTGTTGTGTGAATCTTACAAGAATGTTATACCTGTTGTTTTACTCTTTTCTATCACACATGCGTTTATGCGTTTGTTGAGTATTTCAGGAATATACAGGTTGATTCAATTGAGCTACTGTCTACACTTGCAACTGATAGATAGTAGTTAGGATTGAATTTGAGTTTATGAGCATTTTTTTGTAAAGGGCTTATTACTTGTAAACTTTGAGCTTTTATTTTTGTGTTTTGTCACGGATTGCCAAAGGGGGAGTTTGTTAGGTTCTAAAGATTTAGGATTTTATGTATTTAGAACTCTAATGTGTAATATTGGCAAACCATGATCAAAACAATATGTTTAGTCTTGTTTAGGCTTGCTCAAAGTTGATTAAATATTGTAAAGTTGGAATCAAGTGACTGCAGATGCATTGGGGCATTTCGGTCTGGCTCGATCGATCGAAGGATAGACTCGATCGATCGAATCTCGGGCCAGATGCGTTTTCTGCAGAATTTCGAACTCAGCCCTAACTCATTAAACGTTTAGGATTTTATGTTTTTGCCCTAGGTATATAAGGCAAAACCTTAGCCACGTTTTCAGAGTTGCTCCAGTTGTATTGTTGCTTATACATTGCTGTTTTGTGTAAATCTCTTGTGAGATCTAGAGGAGTTTTCCTTTACACAAAGCTTAGGGTTTTCTAGGTAGAGATTACTTCAACATCTTGATGATCAACTCGGTTGCTGCCATTGGAGCTTAAAGAATAACAAGCATGGGTGCTTGTACTTGATTGGAGAATCCAAGAAAGAAGGAGTCCATGGATTCGAAGCTTGCACGGGGTTGTGTCAGTAAGTTCTACTGGTAGATAGCATTAGGAAGTCGAGCAGGGAGCTTGTAAGTCCTTTTGTATGAACTTCAATTCTTTCATAGTGGATTCAATTTTGCCTTGAGGATCGGTGGGTCAAATCATCCCCAGGTTTTTACCGTGTGGTTTCGTGGGTGATCATATCATTGTGTCTTTTATATTTCCACTGCTTTATATTATTGATATGATTGTTTGATTGTTTCAACCTAGTATTGCATAATTTGACTAAGTAACAACTTGGCTAATTAACTAGGCTAATCAATCTGGTTGTTTTAAGGGGTCTAAAACTGTTCACTGATGATGAATCCTTTGATGAATTTTATGCCAAACTTAATGACGTTGTTAATTCTGCTTTTAATTTGGGTGAAATCTATGATCAACCTAAAATTGTTAGGAAGATTCTTAGATCTTTAACTGAAGACTTTAGACCTAAAGTTACTGCTATTACTGAGAGCAAGGATGTGGACTCCATCCCTATTGATGAACTTGTAGGATCTCTTCAGTCCTATGAGTCTGACCTACCCAAAGCAAACAAATCCAAATCAATAGCTCTTAAGTCTGTTGATGATGTTGATGTAAGTGGATTTGATAATGAGCTCTCTGCTACAGAGATAGCTTACCTTGCCAAGAATTTTAGAAACTTTCTGAGGAACACTAACAGAAGGGCAAGAAATACAAACACTGCTGAACCTAGAAACTTTAGGAAGAATGATCCCATTAAGGTCAATAACTTTGAAAAACCTAGAGAAAAAGTTGGTTAATCTTCAAATAATTCTTTGGGTGCTCAATGTTTTGGTTGTCAAAGGGTATGGTCATGTTAAATTTGAATGTCCTACTTTCTTGAAGTCTAAGGGTAAAGCTATGGCTGTAACTCTTAGTGATAATGAGGCTTCTGATGATGAGTCTGGATGTGACGAGGATGGAAACTTCATTGCTTTCACTGCTACTGCTGTAGTAAATGAAAGCGTATCTGCTGAAGAGAACCCTTCTGATGGGGAACTCTTTGAGGATGCAAATCTTCAAGAGGCCTATAATAAATTTTACAAAGTTGCTGCAAAGGATGCTATGAATGTTGAACTTGGCCTGAAGAAAATTGATTCTCTTGAACTTGAAAAGAAAATTTTGCTTGTTAAATTATTTGATGCTAATGATCTTTTGAACCATGTGAAATCTGAGAACATGCTCTTGCTTGATAAAGTTAAAACTTTGGAACATGATTTATCTATTGCTAGATCTGGTAGTTCTAAACTTGATCAAATGCTGAATGTTCAAAAGTATCCTTCTGATAAATCTGGGTTAGGATATGTTGAAAGCATTTCTGTGTCTGCTCCTAATTCCACAAACTTTGTTCCTTCATCTTCTTCTGAACCTTCCGTGAGTGAGGTTGTGAGTGATACTGTCAAACCACCTGTGAGTGAGGTTGTCAAACCTATAGAAGTTTCACCACCTAGGAAGATTAGGGTTGATCTAGGAGAGTCTAAACCTAAGAAAACTACCCTTTCTAAGGACAAGATGCATGGTAAACCTGCTTGGGTTTGTCATTTTTGTGGAAAGTCTGGACACATTCGTCCTAACTGTTACAAGCTTCAAGCTGCTAAGAGAGCAAACAAACCAAAAGTGTCTGTACCTCAAGCACAAGATCCTATGTCACTTATTGATGAATTGGTAAAGGCTTTGAACCTTTATTCCAATCCTGGAGTTGGAAATCACTCGAATGTGAATAGGAACTCCAATGCTCGTGGTGCATCTAAAAGGTTTTGGATACAAAAGACTCGATCTAATTGAGTCTTTCTAACATGGTCCTTGTGCTTCACTGCTCATTCCTTTGTGACCATTGTTCTTTGGTTTTTGTTGATTTTGTTTGTTTCTAGGATTTGCATTGCATTACATTACATTCATGCATTTCATTCTAGGATTTATTTGTTTTTTTAAAAAAAAAAAAAAAAACAAAAAGGAAAAAGCAAATTGTGTTTGGCACTATTGTTCTTGGTCTTTGAAAACAAGGTTGGTCAATTTATTTACACATAACATGTCTTGTGTACCTTGTTTAGCTTTGATGAGCTTATTTATTGCACTTTACTAGTTGAAGCTTTGTAGTGCATGTTGTGTGGGAAAGATACTTATGGTGTTTATCACTTTGTCTTTATCTTGAAGTCACATGTATTTGACTGTCGGACTTGATCCTTTTGAGAAAGGCATAAATAACCATCTCACCACTGTTCACTAGCCAATCATGAACACCTTAGTGCATATCATAAGATTTTGTGCTCGAGAAAGTGTAGCACATGCACAAAAAGAACATAAGGTGTAGTCTCGGTTAATTGCTTAATAATTAAAACTGGTGTGTACTATTAGGCTTGATGCCAATTCACTTAATTAAAATTGGTGTGTACTATTAGGCTTGATGCCAAATTTCATCTAATTATGGGGCAAAATTCAAGAAACTTACATGATTGCAAACTTATGTTCTAGGAGATGTGGGAGTTATAGGATGTAACTCTTTAGGTGATAGTCTCTTTTAAAATTCTATGTGATGGATTTTGTAGACTTTGTGATTTATTGCTATTCACATATCACCTCACATGTGTCTCAAACTTTTGCTAGTTGCACACACTACACAAGTTACTCTTTGTTAAACATTGTACATGTTATTGTGTGTGTTTTTGGTCTGACCAACCAAGTTTGAAAATACTTTGAGTTTTATGCAAAATTCTTTTTGCTTGAGAATGTAAAGGGAGACTGGCTGAAATCTTTCTTTGGAGAAACTGGGATTAAAATTTGGGTTTTTGAAAAATCATTCCATATCATCTCATACTCATGCATTTTGTTTTGTCAATTTTAATGCTTTGAGGAGTTATTTTCAAAAACTGGTATGAATTTTTCAAAACTGTATTTTTCTCAAAATACTGTGAGCCGCTACCTGTTTTGATTGGTCCAATCTATTTTTCGATCGATCGAAAATACTTAAAATTCTTTTCAAAATCTCAGATTAATTCGATCGATCAAATGTGATTTTCGATCAATCGAAAGTCGTGAATCAGGTTTTTTATAAACACTGTTCTTGACTGATTCAAACACTTTTTCAAAAAGTTTTTCAAACTTTTCTTCTCTCTCCGACTAGGCAAGGTTCTACAGTCAATTTTTTGTCGTTTTCCTTTGAATTTTTTGCAAAGATTCTCTTTCCTCATGCCGGTAAGACTCTTTTGCTCTTTTGAGTTTATTTTCATGTTTTCATGCATTTTTCACTCAAATTTTCGGACCTTTTCTATTTGGGATTTTTGTTTATTCAAGACCTATTTTGTGAAATTGATCAATGGGTTTTTGTTAGGACATGATATAAACTTGTTCTTGGTGGTTTAATTTGATCAATTTTGGGTTTTATGAAAAATTGAAATTTCTAGGGTTTGCATTGAATCCGAATTGGGGATTTTGTTCAATTAGGTTGAAATTGATGAAATTGGCATGTTGTTTTGATGTAATTAGGCATTATAATCTGTGTGTTGTGTTATGTAATGCTCAATTCATCAAGTTGTTTCAAAATTATCAAGTGGTTTTTCAAATTTTTGGGGTTTTTGTTAGAAACTCTATGCTCAAGCCAATTTTGTGCAATTGAACTTAAAATTGAACTTTGTTAACTGCATTAGTACATGCATCATGACATTATAACTGTTCATGCATCATATAGATTTTTGCATTATTTTTTTGTGCTAACTTGTAGTCTGCCCTTGGTTTTTGTTTTTTTTTATTCTGTTGGTTTTCTCTTTGTGTCTCTGTCCTTTCCTTAGCACTATGCCTAGGAAGACTTGGGCTCGTAGGTCTATTCCCTCACCTACTCCTTCCCCTCCTCACTTTGACCGAGAGAGGTTTCCTAGTGAGAAAAACCAAGAGATTTATGATACACTGAACCTTAAGAGGAAGATTTGGTCTAAGCGTTCTGTCATCTTAGATGAGTTTGATCCTGCCATTAGGGCAAACTTTGAGCGTAGGGGCTGGTTACCCTTGGTGGATATTTCTGATCCTCCTCCACCTGCTACCTTGATTAGAGAGTTCTTTTCGAACATCTCTATCCGTGTCTATGATTCCAACACTTTGGTAAAGAGTTGGATACGAGGCGTAGAGTACACCATTACTCCTAAGGTAGTGGCTGATGCTCTAGGGGTACCTTTGGTACAGCATCCTATCTACCCTTATGATGAGTCTCCTGTTTTGAGTGATGTCATGTCTTACATCACTGGGTCTTCTATCCAGTGGGGTTCTGATCCTAGGATCACCACTACTGAGCTTTCTGAGTTACACTATCTCTTCTTTAGGATAGCGTGTCACTCTTTCTGGCCCATTTCTCATCTTTACACCATTCCTCTCGAGCTGTGTGTATTTTTGTATGCTCTTGTCACTGATGCTCCTATCAGTTTTCCCCATTTGTTTCTTCGTTCTTTGAACGAAGTGTATAGGAGTTCATCTACTTCTCATACCCTTGTTCATCCTATTTTCATTCATAGGATTTTGCTTTATCTTGATCTTGATGGCTTTCCTTCCTCTGAGCCCGTTCATGTGATTGCTCCTATAGATGCGTCTTTTCTTAGACAGAGGGCTGCTCACCTTCGAGTTGGCTCTAAACACCCTAGGTCTGCACCTTCTGGTTCCGCACCTCCTCCCTTTTCTTCTACAGGTCCTTCTGGTGAGGCTGTTCCTGATCCTAATGCTGCTGCTGTTCTTCCACCTCCATCGGATGACTTTGATATACGTCGCACTTTGGAGACTGTCATGACCGTTTAGACGGCTCATGGTTAGCTTTTGGTGGACTTATTTGATGAGATCCATGCTTTGCATGTTGATCTGGCGCATTTGCGTTCGCCCTCACCACCTCCTTTTGATGATGGCTTGTGATTGCTCTTTGGCATTCCGTCACAAAAAGGGGGAGTAGAGTTTTGACTTGTAGAGGAGTTTTTTGTAGTTAGGGGGAGTATTCTTTTTGTTTTTAAGGAGTTAGTGGAGATGTTAGATTGTATCTAGGCGCTTCACTTTGTATATCATTTTTTGGGGCTATTCATGTTAGGGGGAGTAACATTGTTTTTGATATACATGATATATTCTTAATTCTTGTTTCCTTTGGATTCACTGTTTATTGATTTATATTTCTGAGTTGTTCATTGATATATATCTTTATTATGTGTTGTGTGAATCATACAAGAATGTTATACCTGTTTATTTACTATTTTCTGCCACACATGCGTTTATGCTTTTGTTGAGTGTTTCAGGAATATACAGGTTGATTCAATTGAGCTGCTGTCTACACTTGCAACTGATGGATAGTAGTTAGGATTGAATTTTAGTTTTTATAAGCATTGTTTTTGTAAAGGGCTTGCACTTGTAAACTTTGAGCTTTGTGTTTGTGTTTTGTCACGGATTGCCAAAGGGGGAGTTTGTTAGGTTCTAAAGATTTAGGATTTTATGTATTTAGAACTCTAATTTGTATTATTGGCAAACCATGATCAAAACAGGTTGTTTAGTCTTGTTTAGGCTTGCTCAAAGTTGTGTCTTTCATGTAAAGTTGGAATTGAGAGGCTGCAGATGCATTAGTGCATTTCGGCCTGGCTCGATCGATCGAATCTCGGCCAAAATGCTTTTCTGCAAAATTTTCCAACTCAGCCTTAACTCATTAAACGTTTTGGGTTTTCTGTTTTTACCCTAGGTATATAAAGAAAAACCCTAGCCACGTTTTTAGACTTGCTCCTGTTGTATTGTTGCTCATACTTTTCTGTTTTGTGTAAATCTCTTGTGAGATCTAGAGGAGTTTTCCTTTACACAAAGCTTAGGGTTTTTCAAGGTAGAGATAGTATCAACATCTTGATGATCAACTCGGTTGCTGCCATTGGAGCTTAAAGAATAACAAGTGTGGGTGCTTGTAGCTGATTGGAGAATCCAAGAAAGAAAGAAGGAGTCCCTGGATTCGGAGCTTGCACGTGGTCGTGTTAGTAAGTTCTATTGGTAGGTAGCATTAGGAAGTCGAGCGGGGAGCTTGTAAGTCCTTTTGTATGAACTTTGATTCTTTCAGCATAGTGGATTCAATTTTCCTTGAGGATAGCTAGGTCAAATCCTCCCCAGGTTTTTACCGTGTGGTTTCCTGGGTGATCATACCTTGTGTTATTTATTATTCCACTGCTTTATATTCTTGATATGATTGTATGTGTGTGATAACCTAGAATTGCATAATTTGACTAAGTTAATAACTTGGCTAATTAACTAGGTTAATCTGGTTGGTTTAAGGGGTCTAAAACCGTTCAAATTTGATAGGCAAAAAACGAATTGACCCCTTGTGATAAATTAACCAATTAATTTAGCCAAGTGAATTAATTAAGTTAATTAACATGCAAACGCATGGTAGCACAAACAAATCACCAATATACTAATTATACAGCGAAAAATAAATAACACGATGATTTGTTTACGAATGGGGAAAACCTGACGCAAAAACCCCACCGGGTGATTTTTAGGTCACCACTCCCAAAATTCCACTATTATCACAACAAGCGGTTACAGTTGAACCCTTACCCCAATACCCAATTGAGCTTGTTCTGTAGTGACAATTTCCCTTTTTGATGCACGGCTCTCAAGTACGTGACTAACCAATTGTGCAGATCCTAGTATGCGACTTTAATCACCAACTAGGGAGAGTTGTTGGCTGCAAAGTTCTTCAGTTCATCCATGATGAAGATCAAGAAGATGCTTGGTCACAAAACCCAAAGGTGCACATACACAACAACTTCTTCAAAAGAGATGAACTAGGGCAAAACTTTGTCTCCGGTCACAAATTGCTTGAACAGACTTTGCTCAATGCTTGTGCAACTTGTGTACTCTTTGAAGGCCCTTAAAACAATCCTTTTATATGTCTAGGGTTAGGAGAAAAGAAGGCCCAAACACATAAACACAGATCCCAAGAAATCAGATCAGAAATTCTGATTTTATAAACCTCGACAGATAGAAGCTGTCGAGCATCTATCGAGATAGCTGTCGAGCCACGGGCAGAACAGCTTCTTTAAACCTCAACACATGCTAGCTGTCGAGCTTTAGTAACTTTGCACTTTCAGCTTGTTTTCTTGGACAGACTTGAAGGTTTCAACACTTGATCTTGAAACATGGTTTCTTGAAGTATTTCAACACATCCTAGATCTACCCAAATACAAGTAAAGTGCGTTTTGTCAAAGGATTAGCCAATTACATAAAAGAATGACATATCTAATACTATATATAATAGCAGAAGCTTTTACTAGGTGCTGACACGTAAGGCAAAATAACCTCCTTTAAAATCTGACACATGTAGATTTTACTTTAAAATACCGTACGGTGCATTTGGAGAGGCTTACTTTCACAATTTTAATCCCGTTTGATAGTTTGTCGGTATATAAAACAAAACAAAAAACTGGTTAAAATACAATTAGACTTGCGATATAGAGATAGAGAAGGAAAAGAATAAAAAAAGCTTGCGATACGGAGATGAGAAGGAGACAGAGTTCGTACCGCCAGCCGGCTATCACCATCATTTTTCCACCACCGTCCGTCCCTTGCCAGACTCAGACCACCGGAACCGGCATCGATTACCTAATGGTGCACGCAGGATTTGAGATATGGACATAGAGAGAGAACTACCACTAGTAAGTTTTTTTTTTTTTTTCCTTAGATCTGGGTATGAAATATGAATTAGTTTTGAGAAATTTGGTTGAATTGATTTGTATTTAGGAATTTGGGTTACATTAGGTTTTGATTTGATATTTTCGATTTGATTTAGTTTCTCAGAATACCAAAAACTTTTGGGAGTATTTGGATTCAATTAATTTTATGTTTGATTTTGGTTTAGTTTTAGGGAATTTACAATTGGCTTTGGATAATCAAGGTTTAGAGGCCAAAAGTCCGAGGACGGTAGAGAGAGAGAGTCGGTTAGTCACAGTGCAGAGAGATCGACCGATAGGATTTTTTTTTTTTTTTTTATGGAAGAAGAGGAAGAATAATCGTTAGACTGTTAAGTTAATGCGCCATGGATTGAGAAAGGGGCACCACCATAAGTTCTGTCATCACCATAAGCCTCCACCCACTATCAGACTACCGGAATTGCTTCCGGTAAAGTTTTGCTTTAAACTAAAAAATTAAGGGTTTTTGGTTTTTATTTGGAGAATCAATTGGGGATTAGTTATGATTTAGATTAGTATTTTGGGTAAGGTTTGGTTTTGATTAAGGGATTTTGGTTAGAAGAAGTTTTGTTTTTAGGGTATTTGGCTTGGCTCAATGTTTTAGGTATTTAGAATCGATTTTGAATATTTGGGTTGCTTTGATTTTGAGTTCACATAAAATGAAGATTTGCTTTGTTACTCAAAGCACAAACCTTTGAGTAATCAAAACTACACTAAAGTTTTATTTTAAATTTTAAAGTTTTTGCATTTGTTGTTTCTAAATGGTCCCTTTTTAAAAGCCATTGGAACTATGAAGATTAATCTTGAACCACTGTAAGTATTGTTAAAAATGTACCTTCATTTGAAATTGAAATTGAAAAGAGAGAAATAAATTAGAGAAGAAGAAAGCTATTTGAAGTGGTAATTCTGGATCTAAATCTATCCAAGTTGCATTGGCAAGTGTATCTGCTGTATGTACCAAAACTTTACCAAGTCTAAGCTCCATGTTGCATCTGCCATCCTTGGCTTCTTCCAATGCTTCCCAGCAGCACCAAAACTTCACTTGACACTCTCAAAGGGTGTGATAAGTGTTTGGGCTATCAACCTCTCAATGGTATGGAAATGGAAAGGTAGGAGTTGAGGAATTTCTACTCACAAAATGTGTAGAGGATTGTGGGTATGACAATCTCTAATTCTCTAGGTGTTTGGCTAGGGTTTTCTCTCAGAAGCACTCCTCAATATTTGTGGGTAATGTGGGTATATATAGTGTGGGTACAGAAAGTGTGTATCAGATTGGACAGGCTGGCAGAACAGAATGCCTCGTGGGTGTCTCGCGGGAAGGCCTTACCCGCTAGATACTCACGAGACACAGCTGTCTCCATCTGGCCTGACTCTTCGCATTCTAGCACGTGCAGGGCACATGAGTCATTTCGCGGGTAGCTAAGTTGCGATACACCTGCGAGAAATCTTCAGTCTTCAAATGCTTCAGTCTTCATACTCTCTCTCTTTATCACACAACCCTTACAATGAAATCCCACAATAAATATAGGGTATAACAAATTGAATAAAAATACAATCAAATTTAGCACGGAATAAAAGCCAACAAAACATGATATTGTAAATAATAACTTTACAATCTCCCCCTTTGGCTATTCCGTGACAAAACCCCTAAAACAGACTCTAGACTTAAACGTGAGTTTGGGAACAATGGTAAAACTCACTTACACCTAATCTAGAAGCTGTGAAGCACTTGCACGTATATACCTGTAACCTAAAACACTTGCATACAAACATAACTTTCATTAAGCTTATGACAAGTAGAACACAAGGTACGTACATGAGCAAGTAAAATACGATCAAGTTTGTAACCACAGTAAAGCATGTAAACATATCTTGATCATACAAGAACAGTCATTAAAGAATGACTACAGTGAACATTTAGCAAGTAAATGCTCATCCGAACACGCAAACAATCCAAAGGATCAATTGCATGATCCACACTCAACCAATGCAAAATACATGAAGTATATGCATCTAGGAACATGATCCTACTAGGACACAAGAGTGAGGTACTTAAGACATATTAGCAATATCTTAAAAGTACAAAAAAATATGCTACAAAGCATAGAGAGAATCACAAAATACTAAATTAAACTGAAAATAAAACAGTGTAAAACAGAGTATTTAAGCTCTAAACAAAAGCAAAGAAAACTATAAGCATAAAACGGCAATTATAAAAACTAAAATAAACAGAGGTAAACCGTCTATGAACCAATAACCAATGCTTATAAGTCTAGAACTATGCTCCCCCTAACACTGTGCAAGCTTTTCCTCAGCTCCGCCTCAAAATTTTCTCCCCCTTTTTGACCGGAATGGCCAAAGAGGCTAGAACTTATCAAACTCTGAATCTGATCCATTCGCTGTGGACAAGTCATTGATCTGGGAAGACAATGCAGTTATCTGTCCCTGAACGTATGCAAATTGGGTCACGGTGTGCTGCACATGGGAGTCTAACATGATGAACATCTGGTCTACTCTCTGTAGGAGACGATCTAGTCTATTTGGTCCCCATGCCGGTGCAGAAGATGATGGTTGTGATGAGGGCTGATCGGATGTGTGCAGTAGTAAAGCGCTTTATCTCATCTTCTGTGTCACCTTCCTCCTGCTCAACCCGTGGTTGTGGTATGGTATGGACACCGATCTTGGAGCCTTTGATGTGTGCTGTGCTCCTAGTCAATGTATGACCACCAATGGGGTAGTCCCTCTAAAGTACTGTGAGGCCACTGGGAAGTTTGAGCTTTGTCTTTGCAAGTAGTCCTATAATCAGTGTGGAAAAAGGCATCACCGTCCTTGAATTCTGCTTTTGAATGCTCTTCTTCAGGATGTAGAAGATGTGGCTACATATATCAATCTCCTTGTGAGTAAAAAGGTCGTAGAGAAACCTCGTCCTCGGAGTTGATAGTGTGGTGAGGTTGGTGACCGGATACAAGTTATGGATCATCACATAACTCAATGTCCTCATCTCTGAAGAAAATCGGATTGTATCCATTGATGATTTCTTCGGTGTTCCACTAAGAGTCTTTATCATTTCCTCAGTAGACCCCAATCTCTCTTCATATTGGACTGACATTGGCTGAGAGGGAGGACGAATCTCCAAAAACTCTTGAATATTATCCCTTGTAATCATGAACTCCTTGTGCCTCACCCAGCTGACTATATTGTCATCTTCCACAGTGGCATTTGAGAAAAATTCTTGAATGATATTGGAGTACACAACACCAATCGGGTTCAACAGCTTGGCCCAAGTTCTTTCTTTGAACACCTCAAGAATGAAGGTGTCTTCAAGGGTTTCTAGCTGAACCACCCTTTCCATGATGATGGTTGCTCTTTTGTAGCAATCATTGTACTTTATGTCAGCATCAGCAAACTTGAAATGATCAGAATCAGTGCGTGCACGTTTGGAAGTTGGTTTCTTTGAAGCTGCGTGCTTAGTTGAAGCCATCTGTATAACAACAAAACCATAAAAGAACCAAGTACACAAGGCACAAACAAAATACAAAAACTTGATTAGTTTCAAGTTAGTTCCAAGATAAATGAAAAATGACCTAAACAGAGCATAACCAATTCAAAACAATATGCTAAAGCATATAAATCAAGAAATTATAAACACAATGCATGAAAATAAGTTACTGTGCATATGTGTGCATGTGCTGATGCATGTGTGTGCAGCACAAGATGCATGAGGGGTGCCTAGGTGTGTGCCTAATGTGAGCAACAAGGGCATAGATTGTGAAACACAGAAACATGACCAAAACAAGCTAACCAAGGTCAAATAAGTGTAAACCCAGAAATTGGAATTCACTTGAATCCAATTTGGTACAACAATGTCACTGGGACATTCTGTCGAACACCTAGCATGCACAAAAGCAAATAAAACATGAATAATGCATGAACATAGTGAAATCTAGCCTCAATACATGTTAAAACACCCCATGGGACCAACACAGATGCACAAATATCAAATGGGACTCAGCCCAATCAAAAATATTAGAATAAAATGCACGACAAATAGAAACCCAACCCATTTTCGAAAAATTCCCAATTTTTGAAACCCTAACATAAATTTCTGCATAAAGGAAGAAAAACATGAAGCAAATGTTTTAGAAAACATACTTTGAAGTTGAAAATGCAGGAAAAAAATGCTAGAAATTGGTGGGGTTTGAGTAAAATTGATTTTGGGTTGAAAATGGTTCGAGGGAGGTTGAGCGAGGGAAATGTGAGTGATTTGAAAAACTGTCACATCTGCTACATATAAATTAAAAACACGCGTTTTTCGCGGGTTAGTGAGTAGTGAGACAGTCGCAATATAGTTGCGAGAATGTCCACAGAAGCACATGAGCATTCGCGAGAAGCTCTAGGTTACGAGACAGTCGCGGTAGCTTCTGTCTGATTTTAAAAAAAAATCCAGTTTTAGCCAAATAGCATTTCGCGAGAAGCTGTTAGTCGCGAGGTAGTCGCAACACAGTCGCGAGAGTTTCTATGTGACAAGATGAAAAGATATTTCCCTCAAGCCCTTTTCGTGGGAAGCTCTAAGTCGCGAATTTCTCGCGAGAACACCTCTGAACCAATTTTTGAAGAAAAACACAAAAATTCATTTTGAACAAAAACAAAAGACACAAAGGTATAAAATCACTTTCAAAAACTTATAAAACACTCAAAAATCTTTTTGGGTTTGATCAGCAAGTATTTAAGCATACACATCACATTTGAATATGTACAATCACACAAATGAGATAAGCATTAATTGAAACAGAGTCTTGTGTGTTGTATGTGAGCATCAAATGTGAAATAGTCCTTAGACCAGAGTGAAGCTTCAATGATCAATCAATCGAGTCATACACAACTGATACGAAATCAAGTGGACTATCTCAATTATAGAAATGAGTATATATGACCTCCCACAAATTGATTACATAGCTTAGAAGCTTTTCATTTGGCTTCTGCACAAATCATAAATTGATTACATTTGATCCATTTTGGATGATACATCTCCTTTTTAAGATCGGTGCTTAATATTCTTGATATATCAACATTTAGAATTAGCCTTTGGCTTTTTGAGCACCATACATTTCAAAACACAAGTCGCTTTCCCTTTTTTCTAGTCAAATATTAGTATGTGCGACAGGCTTTTGCAGCTCGATATCTTTTTTCATTTTGAGATTTACATTTAGTGAGCTCTTTTGCAAAAACATAAAAATAAAGTGGGAAGAGATATAGACACAAGTCTATGCAAGTATCAAGACCATCAAGACTATTGACCAATCATTCATGACAAGCTTGAAGATCTATTTACAACAATCACACATAGTTTTCAAGATTTCTTCCACAAAGATAAATGTGCATACATAACAAGCCAAGCTCGTAAATGCACTACGCCATTAGTACAAAGGTACTAGGCCAAACTCACATGTGAAAAGCACAACACAAGCAATCAAACTTTTTGAAGATTTTTCAATTTTTATGAGTTTTTGAATTTTTTAAACACACTAAAAAACAAACCGAAATAAAGTAAGACCAACAAAACAAAAACCAAGCACAAGCCAACAGGTAAAAGAAACATGCTATCAAATGAAGGCAATGCATGATAAGATGCAACAACAAAAGTCCCCAAACATTGGAAGAATTAGTGCATGGACATGTTATAATGCTTATGCATGAGTACCCCTCTTCACCCACACATCACGTGCGTTTAGGGTGATATCCTTGACGGATTGGGTACGAGAGTTGGGACTTTCAAACCTTCTAGTGAAACTTTCCAGACAAGTGGTGAAGACACCGATCATCTTCATCACGTCCATCATTTCGGGATCACCTTTTTGACTTCTTGGTTTCTCACCACCCCAAGCCCTCTTGTCATTTCTCCTTCCTCGTGACCGAGGAGCGCTTGCATTGTTCAACGCTCTCAGCTTATGACAGTTGGGTCTGGTATGTCCTTGCAATCTACAAAAGTGACAAAAATGATTCGTTCTTGGACCCCGTTGTGATCTTGGAAGAGATCTTCCTCTAGCTTCAAATCTGGCTTCTGATTGATTACGGGACTTATTAAACACCCGTTGATCAGCCACCTTCTTCTTCTTATCAACCTTAACTTTCTCAGAAATTGATTCTTCCACAGCCGTCTCTTCGACCTTCACAAACTTCACTTCTTTGGTAACATTGGCTGAGATGAGCATCTCCCTTCGGCATATCCTAACCCGGACTTGTCTGAGGAAGGTCTTTAAGATGAAATAACATCATCTAGCTTCTTGGAAGAGACCATATCTATCTTGGCATGTGCTTGCACTACCTCTTGCTTAAGAAATCTCACTTTTGTGTAAGCTTCTGATAGCTCACCATTTAGTGTTTCAATCTCACACTTCGCCTCCTTGTATCGTACCGGAAGACTTTTGTAATCTTCTTCAGCTTTCTTCATCTTCTTCACAGTCGCCTTTGCCACCCTTGCATACTCACCCGATTTCTTAAGGAGTAAGAAGTAATTCTCTTGAAGACCAGCTGTATTCTCATCCTCTTCAGCATCTAATTCTTCCACAATCCCTATGGATTCTTCATCGCTGTGCTCCCCTAGTTCTTGTACAAGTTGATTCAAGTCTTCCGAGGACTCTACATGAGCAATGGTCATAAATGCAGTAAAATTTCCTTCTCCATCACAGCTCTCTTCCAACTCAAAATTGGAAGAATCTGAATCACTTAATGTTGTGGCATATGCCTTGCTTTTCCCTCTTAAGAAATTGGGACACTCCTTCTTGAGATGTCCATGGCCATTGCATTCATAACACACAATGTCTGAAGGAGATTGAGAATCATTCCCCTCTTTCCTCTTAAACTCTTTCCTATCACCTCTTGAAGATGAAAACTTCCCTCTGTTGAACGGTTTCCCACTGTTCTTCATCTTCAGAAATTTGCAGAAGTTCTTCGCAAGAAATGCTACTTCCTTCTCCACACCATCTTCTTCGGAGGAATCATCCATTCTTTCGGTGATAGTTTTAAGAGCAAGTGATTTACTCGTCTTATGGGAAGGCAGTCCCAGCTCATATGTTTGGAGAGACCCAATTAGCTCTTGGATTTTGATCTCATCCAAGTCTTTACTCTCTTCTATGGCTGTGACTTTTGCTCTAAAGCTTTCAGGCAAGGACCTCAAGATTTTTCTCACCACCTTAGTATCTTCAATCTTCTCACCAAGATTGACCTTAGCAATAACAATTTCGTTGAGCTTCCCATAGAACGAATCAAAAGATTCATCATCACCCATCTTGAGCTCTTCAAATTTGGTGGTAAGCATCTGGAGCTTTGTGTCCTTAACTTTCTTTGTACCTTCATAGGTAGTCTCCAAAATCTCCCAAGCTTCCTTGGCAACTGTCATGTGAGAGATCCTGTGGAATTCATCTGGAGACACACCACAGAAAATAGCATTTAAAGCTTTACTATTAGCATTGGCTGCCGCAAGAGCTGCCTTATCCCAAGTGGATTTAGCAGCCTCCGGCCTAGTCCAACCTATTTCAACCACATCCCAAATTGTATCATCAATAGAGCACAAAAATTCCCTCATTCTGACTTTCCAGAAAGCATAATTGTTACCATCAAAAAATGGTGGAACATTTAGGGATTGAGACTCAAGCATTTAAACCACAACGAGTGTACCCGCTCTGATACCAAATGAAAGCTCGAAAATGTGTCAAAAACGCACGAGCTGTTTAGACCCTCAAATTAAAATTACGGCTTGGTTGATTTTACACTAACTTAATACTAAGTGCGGAATAGTGTAAACACAAGTATATAAGCAAGACAACAACTCTAATCCATATTTAAAGCAACACAGCAGTAAAAATGAAATGAACAAGAGTAGGGAAGAGAGATGCAAACACAGATAACACCGAGATGTGTTATCGAAGAGGAAACCGAAGAACTCGGCGAAAAACCTCTCCGCCGCCTTCCAAGCGGAAATCGATCCACTAGACAATCAGTTGGGATACATGGGTGAGCAAGAGACCCTCCAAGCCTAATCTACCCGATGTACCTAAGCCCTTCAAGCTCCTACTCCAACAAAGCTTCTCGGAACCGTGTCTTGTCTTGTCCGGATCCCGCAACAAGCTCCATGTTGCATCTGCCATCCTTGGCTTCTTCCAATGCTTCCCAGCAGCACCAAAACTTCACTTGACACTCTCAAAGGGTGTGATAAGTGTTTGGGCTATCAACCTCTCAATGGTATGGAAATAGAGAGGTAGGAGTTGAGGAATTTCCACTAACAAAATGTGTAGAGGATTGTGGATATGACAATCTCTAATTCTCTAGGTGTTTGGCTAGGGTTTTCTCTCAGAAGCACTCCTCAACATTTGTGGATAATGTGGGTATATATAGTGTGGGTACAAAAAGTGTGTATCAGACTGGACAGGCTGGCAGAACAGAATGCCTCGCAGGTGTCTTGCGGGAAGGCCTTACCCGCGAGATACTCACGAGACACAACTGTCTCCATCTGGCCTGACTCTTCGCATTCTAGCACGTGCAGGGCACATGAGTCATTTCGCAGGTAGCTAAGTTGCGATACACCCGCGAGAAATCTTCAGTCTTCAAATGCTTGAGTCTTCACACTCTCTCTCTCTCTATCACACAACCCTTACAATGAAATCCCACAATAAATACAGGGTACAACAGATTGAATAAAAATACAATCAAATTTGGCACGGAATAAAAGCCAACAAAACATGATGTTGTAAATAATAACTTTACAAAACCATCTCTAGATAGATGCTAAGATTTCAAAATATTTGACCCAATACACTAACATATTCCATAAAGTTTCAATTCCTATGAAAATCAAATGTCTTTATCTAAAATTTGGAATTCCCAGGAAGAGAGAGAGAGAGAGAGAGAGAGAGGATAGATACAACCAGTTTATGGTATATTAATAAATGTCCAATTCCATGCAAACCAAAAAAAGAAGACATACTGGACTTCAATCAAAAAGTTCTCTCCATTACACTAAGCAGGAAAAGAAATGATAAAAAACAGCTATTCACATGTATTTAATCATGACATATTTAGTAATCATGTGCCTTGTGTAGATGATTTAATGAATAATACGATTTAATAGATGCGGGTGGTCATCTAAATCGCTATGTAATGTAATTGATTGGCAGAGATCCCTCCAAACAAATTTGGCAAAAAAGTTGTCCAAGAAATAAGGCAGCATATTCTAGCAAATACAATTGCAAAAAGAGCACCAGAACAGATGAAAAGCTTTGCAGTTCTCCACTGTTGATAAATTGAAGCACCACTTTAAAAACCAACAAAAGCTTTTTAATTTCTCAAAGCTTTTCTAATCAATCTAATGAATCACAAAGTCGAGCAAAAAACAAAAGTTAGCATCTTTTAATAGCAATTGAAAGACTACAAATGCCTACTTTTGGATCAACACAACAACAATGTAAGAAAAGGAAAAATGGAAAGTTTGAAGGGAGGATTTTCAGGCTTGTCATGATTCTTCTCACATAGCAATTAGTTTTTAAAGGATCAAATGTGTTAGTCCAACTCAAAGGCAGCATAACTTCAAGTTCAATAATATGATGGTCATTTTATTACCAATAAGAACTGCCTTAAACATTAAGAACTTCCAAACAAAGTCAATGGTATTGGACATCCTTCGAAATGACCACATCCTTCAAATGACCCATATTTATTATTTAAGGAAACTTGCTAATAAAGTTATTATGATTTATGAAACCAATTGCAATTATGATAGCATCACACAATAAATTTTAAAATTTCAATCATAATTGATAGAAAAGATAACCAAAAAAGAAAACCTACTCGGACAAATTCTAGCAAGGGAATTCCACAGTTGGCTAGAGTTTCAATTGTCCATCTAAAACATACATGGCAAGAAATACAATTTTTCTCCCATTTCCATTGAAAAATCAATACATAAAAACTAAAAAAAGAGGGTTAAAAAATTGAACGAATCTCACCTAGATTCTTCAATTGGGATATGATTCCAATATCTTCAATCATCTATCCTGGTGATCGCTAACCCTTTTGAAGCAATGGACAAACAAACACCACACGTTCTTTTATGCAGCCAAACTCTGCATAAAGCCAATTTTTCCACAAATCCATTAGAAACAGATCCATATCAAGAAAATCATATAATATGAATAATCCAAACAGGAAATAAGCTAGAGAACCATATCAGGGAGGTACCAAAACTTTATCACAACAAAACTAAATAATTTTATTCCCCACTTAAATTAATTAAAATATAATCTAATATTTCTAAATTAAAAATTATTTTCTTCCCCTCATTTTCTCTAAACCTAATAAACGAAAAACCCCATCACAGGGCCATATTTATTTCCTAATAAACGAAAACCCCACCACAACTAATCAAAAACCATATCTAAAAACTTGAAACTTTTAATTTTCAAACACTTTCTCAGCACCCAAACAGAAAACAAACACACATACAAAGATAGAGAGAGCAATACCTTAGTACAATGATCGAACACTTTCCAAAGAATGATAGGCCAAAAACGTATTGACCCCTTATGATTAATTAACCAATTAATCTAGCCTAGTATATTAATTAAGTTAATTAACATGCAAACGCGTGGTAGCATAAACAAATCACCAAATAACTAAATATGTAGCAGAAATTAAATGACACGGTGATTTGTTTATGAATGGGGAAAACCTGATGGCAAAAACCCCACCGGGTGATTTTTAAGTCACCACTCCCGAAACTCCACTATTACCACAACAAGTGGTTACAAGTAAAGGAATCCCAAGTACCTTACCGACCCACAGTTGAATCCTTACCCCAATACCCAATTGGACTTGTTCTGTAGTGACAGTTTCCCCTTTTGATGCACGGCTCCCAAGTACGTGACTAACCAATGCGCGGATCCCAGTACGCGACTTCAATCACCAACTGAAAGAGAGGTTGGCTGAAAAGTTCTTCAGTTCATCCTACACGATGAAGATCAAGAAGATGCTTGGTCACAAAACCCAAAGGTGCACATACACAGAAACTTCTTCAGAAGAGATGAACTAGGGCATAACTTTGTCTCCGGTCACAATTTACTTTAACAGAGTTTTCTCAATGCTTGTGCAACTTGTGAACTCTTTGACAACCCTTAAAACAATCCTTTTATATGTCTAGGGTTAGGAGAAAAGAAGGTCCAAAGACACATTCACAGATCCCAAGAAATCAGATCAAAATTCTGATTTTTATAAACCTCGACAGATAGCAAGGTGTCGAGCAGCTATCGAGAAGGTGTCAAGCTTTAATGAATGTGCACTTCTTCAGCTTGTTTCTTGGACAGACTTGATGACTTCAACACTTGATCTTGAAACCTTGTTCCTTGAAGTATTAAAAACACCTAGAACTACCCAATTACAAGTTGAGTGCATTTTGTCAAAGGATTAGCCAATTACATAAAAGAATGACATATGTTCTTTAACAAGTGAAACACATATGTCCTAACAAAGAAGAACTTCATAATTCGAGTGCAACTTCAACTCCAAATATCTACCAAAACATTCAAAAACCTAAAATCAAAATTCAAAGTAGGATTGGAAAAATTAAGAACCAATTGGAATCTAAATATCTACCAAAACTGAAAACCCAAAGAGTGAGAAAGAAAAACCTGAATGGCTAGTGCTCCAAAGAGAGAAAAAATAGGTGAATCAACAGAAAAACTAGTTTTCCAAATCAAAACCCAAAAAAAAAAAAAAAAAAAAAAAAAAAAAAAACTTTGAAAGCAGATATTAGAAAACCGAGAAAGGCTTAGTGATTTCTGTAATCCAAAATAGGGGGAAAAAAATCGAAAAATTGAGAAATCAAACATTTTCATGGAGAACCTAAAAACTCAAAACAAAAAGGAATCAAAACCAAGATCAAATCTAAAACTATCCAACAAAAAAACTCAATTAAAAGTAATATTTCATACCTAAATCTAAAAAAATAAAGAAAAACGTACCGGAGCCGGTTCCGTCGATCTAACGGTGGCAGATATATAGCCTAACAGTGTTGATGCCCATAGATTTTTCTCTCTCTATGTGCTTACAGCGGTGCTCAAGTCTGGAGAGGGAACGGTTGACGGCTTACGAACTCTCTCGTTCTCTCTCTAGGTGGCGCCCTTACGGTGATGGCAAAAGATATGGCTGGCGTCCTTCTCTCTATCTTTGTCTCTCTATTTCTCTCTCTCTTTTCTCACGATCTTTCTTTCTCCTTCCTCCGTGTAGCAGTCTTTCTTTTCTTTTCTTTTTTTAAGCGGTTAGTTTCCTTTCCTTTTATACCTAGAGGGCTCCAAACAGTGTTTTGATGGTGTGAAACATTATCATTTATCGCTTTTAAACGGTGATGTAGCGTTACCAAACAATGTAATTTATCGCTTTTGAACTTAAACGTGTCTAAATTTTAGATAGGCAGTTATCCTATTTGTTATCCCCTCCTTAATTGTAGGAATCCACTTTCTCTTAGCTTCTACTATTATATATAGTATATGATATAGATATAGATATAGATATAGATTATAATGTCATTTATCTTCTGATCTATAAAATCCATAATGTCCCTCAGCGAAAAAATATAAAAAAATTAAAAATTAAAAATTAAATGAACAAATAAATGAAAAAAATATAATAACAGAATTAATATAACAAAAAATATTTTAAAAAATAAATAAAATAATTCCCTTAAAGTTCTTCAAATATCGATGTACTCGGCCATTTACTTTGCTACAGTCAACTTCTCTAAGGAAATCACCGATGGTTTTATTTCCTTTTCTGCAAATGGTAATAATTCTACTTCTGCAGATGATTATAATTATGTTTCTGAAGATGGAGATGATGGTTATAATTTTGTTTCTGCAGATGGTTTTAATTCTGTTTCTGCTTCGTTGCCTTCGTTGATAACAATAATTTAGGAAGTTGGAATTGTGAGCGACTTTCAGACCACCTTCTAAAAATTACATTTGTTATCCCCACTCGCTGCTCCCGCCATTGCTTCTTTCAAAGGAGGAACTCTTCCAAGATTTCGGATGGGAGGGACTCTTTCTCGGACCTTTTAAGGGAAGCCACAGCCCAATCAAAGAAAAACCATATGAGGAGAGTTACCATATCCAGGCCTAAGGCACCAAAAAACAAAGTGTAGGTCACTTTGACATCGAACTTCTGGAAGCTGAGCTTCTCTTGTTTTTAGAAAAGTGAAAAGGCTGCGATAACTAACCCAGTGGTTGCAGTCCGAGATAGTATTCCAATGTTGGTGGTTGCCACCACCACCTTGGTATGGAGAATATCATAAAAGGAGTTGAGTTCGATCTCTAATATGCTTAATGTTTCTTCTGCACTTCTCTCAGTGAAGAAGTCCCGACTCTCCTTATGCTCACGGGAGCAGAACATGAGATTGAATATGAGTCCCTTGTACATATCTGCAAAGTGATTAGCACGCTGCATCAACTCAAGACATGTCAACTCCTTCGACTTAGGGTCTAAATCTCTTTTGCCAACCTGGGATTCTATGTCGTTGACATACTCGATTTTAATAGGAAGATTGTTCTCTTTATAGTGTGAGTATGCACTCTTTAATCGCTCATAGTTAGGCCCAGGGTTAGGTGCTCTTAAGAACTGAGATTCCAAAACTGGGGGGACAAATTAAACTCACTTGTTCAAAAATAATTTTTAAAAATCTTTGTTATTGTCAAAGGTATATATAAAGAGCAACATAGCAATGCAAATTTTGTTAATTCATATTATATATACTATATATAATAGCAGAAGCTAGGAGAAAGTTGATTCCTACAATTAAGGAGGTACTGACAAATAGGATAATTGTCTATCTAAAATTCAGACACGTTTAAGTTAAAAAGCGATACATTACATTGTTTGGTACTGCTACAACACCATTTAAAAGCCATAAATGATAATGTTTCGCTCGGTCAAAACACCGTCTAGGAGCCCTTAGTATAAAAGGAAACTAACCGCTTAAAAAAAAAAAAAAAAAAAAAAAGGCAGAAAGATTGCTACAGAGAAAGGAGAGAGAAATCGAGAGAAAAGAGAGACAGAGAAATAGAGAGGCAGAGATAGAGAGAAGGGTGCCTCTGCCATCACCGTAAGCCTCCACTCACTACCCGACTATCGGAATCGCTAGGTAAAGTTCTGTTTTAAATTTAAAAATTTAGGGTTTTTGGTTTTTATTTGGAGAATCAATTGGGTGTTAATTATGATTTAGATTAGTATTTTGGGTCAGATTTGGTTTTGATTAATAGATTGTTATTTTGGGTCAAAAATAGAGAGGCCGAGAAAGAGAGAGGCGACGAAATACAGAGAGGATGAGGCCTGGGACACGGAGAAAGAAACAGAGAAAGAGGCAGAACGGTAAACACTGCATCGATTGGGCACCGTACATTACTTTTTTTTTTCTTTTTTTTTTCTTTTTTCCATTTTTTAGATTTGGGTATGAAATGTTACTCTTGATTGAGTTTTTTTGTTGGATAGGTTTAGATTTGATTCGTTTTTGTTTTGGGTTTTTGGATTCTCTGTCAAAACCTTTTTTTTTTTTTCTCAATTTTAAATATGATTATGTCTTTTAAAAGACTTTTTTTTTGAGAAAGAAGTCTTTTAAAAGACTTGATTTTGGTTTAGGGTTACGTTTTTGGTCCAACAACACCCATCTCCGGCTCTATTGAACCACAACCTCAATGTATGTGCAACAATTTGCCTCTCCCTCTTTTATTTTTTTCTCACAAAACCTAAACCCAATGCATCAAACTTCTAATCCACTTCTTCCTCCAACAACGTCTCCATCTGCTCCTCCTTCTCCTTACCTCTCCAGACGGCGTCTGCTCACCAAGTTGAGTTTTTCATTAGTTTTGAGTGAACTTCTGGCTTTATGGGTTTAGTATTTAATTGGGTTTTATGAGTTTTGTGTGTTTGTAGTGGGAATTTGAGGTTTTTAATTCATAGATTTATTGAGATTTATAGTGAATTATTCAATAGTTTGATTAGCTTAATTTTTACTTTAAATAACTGAAAAATTATGCTTATCACCTTAAATAACCCCTAAATCACTACAAAAAAACTGGTCCTATAGTGGCGTTTGGAGAATCCTATAAAGGTGTTTTAAAAAGTGTGTCTATAGCAGCGTTTCCAACGGCCTATAGTGGCGTTTTTCAAACGCCACTATAGGTCCTAGTACTACAAGGGCCTATAATGGCGTTTGTCAAACGCCACTACAGGCATTTTTATTTTATTTTTTATTTTTTTTCGGTTGGTTAAGGCCTGTAGTGGCGTTTGGGAAACGCCACTATAGGCATTTGTAAGAGTATGACCTATAGTGGCGTTTGCGAAACGCCACTATGGCCCAAAAAAAAAAAAAAAAAAAGAATACAGCACCAAAAAATATATATATATATATTAAAATAGGGGAGCTATAGTGGCGTCTGGAATAGGACCTATGGTGGCGTTTACCAAACGCCACTATAGGTCCAAAAAGTGCACGTTCTACACGGTTCCAAAAAAAAAATTTAAAAAAAAAAAAAAAAAAAAAAAGAGCCGTATGAGTTCAAGCCAAATACTACGGAATATGCCATAGAATATTCTAGAAATATTCTATGACATATTCTACAATATTCCTTAAAAAGAAAAAATGAATGAGTTTAAGCGGTAAAGAATATATATATTTATTTAAATGTATATATTATTTTATATTTATATTTAAATGAGAGATGCTATGTTCACAATATTTTCACAACAAATTATAGGTAGTTAGTTGTTATTGGTTCAAATTTGAACCTAACACTAAGATTATTTTGTTGCCTTAATAATAACAACCAATAGCAATCTAATACTTAAAATGTTTTGTGAAAATGTTGTTAACATATCATTTCTCTTTATATAGATATATATATATATTTTTTTTAATATGTATGAAAAATGCTATGTCCACAATATTTTCACAACAAATCATAGGTGGTTAGTTGTTATTGGTTTAAATTTGAACCTAACACTAAGATTACTTTTTGTCCTAACAATAACAACCAATAACAATCTGTCACTAAAAATTTGTTGTAAAAATATTGTGAAAATGTTGTAAATATATATATATATATATAAATCTAAAAAAATTAAAAACCCCCCACCTACCCCCACTCTCCCATATTTCTCCCTTATCTCCACGCAAGTCCCAGAATCTTCCTTACTTTCTCTTTTGATTTTTTTGTTTTGTTTTTTTCCATTCTTTCTTTGTCTCCCTTATCTCTCAGACTTCCTTTCTCTTTTCTCTTCTTTTTTTTTTCTTTCCTTCTTTTTCTCCGTTGTCTCCACTCCTCCATCTTTCTTGTTTTCTTTTTCTTTCACTCTTCTTTCACTTCACACGCACCTGATACTTTCCTCTTCCTCTCCATTTTGATTTTATTTCTTTTGTTTTATTTGTGGTGGTGTTAATGTTTGTGGGTTTTGGATTTGCAAATGGTGTTGCAGCTTATTGATTTTGTTCAAATTTGTAGATAGTATTTGAAGCCATTGGTTGTATTGTTGCAGGTAAGCATTTTTTTTTTTTTTAAATTTATGATTGTTTTGGTCTATTTATTTTTTGATAATAGTTTTGGTCTATTCCTTGTTTGCTGTCAACTTTGCTTCATGGGTCTATGAGATTTCTGATCAATTTAATGATTTCTTTTTGCAGGTTGGTCTGTGGTGGTTGAATGTGTTGGGGTGGAGTTACTATTTTTTTTTTTTTTAAATTTGGATGTGAGCATTTTGTGTTTGATTTTGAATTTCTTTAGGTAGGTTTGTGTTTTCATTTTGACTTTGTTGGGATAGCTACAGTGTTTATATTTGGAGTTTTTTTTTTTTTTTTTAAATTTTTGGATGTGAGCATGTTGGGTTCGATTTTGAATTTTTTTTAGGTGGATTTGTGTTTTATTTTGAATTTGTTGGGATAGCTATAGTGTTTGTTTTTTGTTTTATTTATGTATTTTGTTTTGTTTTGTATCTTTTAATTTAATTTAAAAAAAAATTTCTTTTCGGTAATCAAAATTTTTTTTGATGGTTTTTTGGCTGTAGTGGCGTGTTTGTAGAGTCTATAGTGGCGTTTCACAAACGCCACTATTGTACCGTCACTATAGACGTATAGTGGCGTTTGTCAAACGCCACTATAGCCTTTTTCAAAAATAAAAAAATTTAGTCTGTAGTGGCATTTGTAGGTGGTCCTATAGTGGCGTTTTCATAAAACGCCATTATAGGTCTATAATGGCGGTACAATAATGGCGTTTACCAAAATGGTCCTATAGTGGCGTTTTTAGCACCTATAGTGGCGTTTCACAAATGCCACTATAGGACCAGTTTTTTGTAGTGAATCCTAGATCTCTACGGATGGAGAAAGAAGGTTCAGTGAGGACTTGGGGATTTTTACATACTAATATTGCCAATGACCAAATTTTCTCGAATTTGTCCTTCAAATATTACTTTAATGCATGCCTTACAAGGTTCCCACAGCATAAAAGTATTTAGTATATATTCTATCTTTCTGTACATTGATCTGTTGGTATGGTTGTCACTCATGCACAACCCGTGGTTGAAGTTATAAGCATGGAGAATGGTGTTGTGTGCGTGTTGAGTTTTGTTGTGATGATGATGTGAAATATTGATCTCCAATCATAGTCTTAATGTCCTCTGTTTTATTTTTCTCCACTTTACAGTGGACCTCTGAGGGCTTACATTGAAGGTTTGTGTTTATTTTCATCTTTTCTCATTAGGTCTTTTTCTGTTTTTGTGTGTGTGTGGGCCGTGCTTGCGTGCAAATTTGAGTAATAAAATTGCTCAACATAATTTCATTGTGTGGTTATCTTAGTTTTAAAATATAGTCAACAAGTTGCAAGTTACAGGAAATTAGAAATATTTCTAATTGCTCCAGTATTTCTACAAAGTGAAAATTCGTATCTTATTCTAAGTTGCATGTTTAAGAGTGATTTGAGAGGGCAAAGAGTATTTGATCTCAATCAGTTTTGATTGTGTTTGTTTTGTTTGTGAAGTTAATCTAGGTATATTAGATCGTGCTCCACTTATTTATTTGGGTGAGTTGAAGCATCCTTTCCAAGTTTGACTAAATGGTTGGTTGTCTCTGCAAAAGGTGGGTTGATTCCATTGAGTGCTTTTATTTTTCTATTGCATTTCAGTGACATTCAATTACAAACTTTTAAATTGATTTGCACTTACAGTTGATTTGCATTTGACTTTTTAAATTGATTTGCATTGCATTTAGGTGGTTTGAATTAGAATTCAACTAACATTTTATATATAAAGCTGTATTTATATGAAAACCATTTTACTAAATTTAGGTTGTATTCTAATTTAGAATTCATATAGTTCAAATGTACATTTAAAAAAAAAATTGCTCTTCTTAAATGTTGTTATACAGTATATTTATATATTGGTTGATGCATTATTATGTCATAGAAGTCTTTCCAATTGAGTTTTTGGCAGCCACATCTATTTCCCTAATTTTGAATATCACTTGATAACATGTATAAGCCCCAATATCTATAATGTGTGAATGGTGATTGAAGTCTGCAAGGTTTTTTATAGTTATTACAAAGTTAACAAAAAAACTTAGAAAAATTGTTGACATTTTCTTAGAAGTTGTGCAAACATATTTTTTTTGCAAAACTATAATATGGAAATTGGTTAAATTTGGTTTCTATTTAAAGGCTATGCAGATATATTTAATTTTTTTTAGTACTAGGTTGTTGCCTGCTATAATAATTTGATGTTGAGCAAGACTTTGTTGATGGTAGTTATGTAAGAAGGATTGGTTTTAGGAAGATTGAAGTAAAAAATATGTAAAAGTGTGGTACAGGTGACATCTTATAGAATAATCAATGGTGTGGATTGTGGAGTAATTGCAGATTTATTTGGAGGTTGTTTGCTTTTGTGGGTAAATGTCAATTGGACAAGATTAGCAATAAAGGTGAAGAGATATGTTTACAAGTATGAGGCTTTCTGCCTTGGCAGAGTCAAATTCAATCAATGTTACATGTAATACTAATCATATAGAATTTTTCTTGCACTATTAATCCCAGTGCTCTTCTTAGTACTTTCTTTACCACAATGAAAAAATAAAAATGCATGTTCCCTATAATATAAATGTGAGATATCTTCTTCTCAAAGTTTGTACTCTTCCGCTCTCCCTGAACAAAGTTTGTAAATATCAAATGTAAAGATACATGAATAGGTGATGGTTTTTGTGTTGACACACTTTTGAATTGAATAAAATATTCTCTTCCTTATCCATTTGAAAGTGACAAGATTTGGCATCAGTAGTTGATTGGTTTTTATTTGGAGGATCAATTGGGGGTTAATTATGATTTAGATTAGTATTTTGGGCAAGATTTGGTTTTGATTAAAGGATTTTGGTTAGAAAAAGTATTGTTTTTAGGGTATTTGGCTTGGCTCAATGTTTTGAGTATTTAGAATCAATTTTGAATATTTAGGTTGCTTTGATTTTGAGTTCACGTAGAATGAAGATTTGCTTTGTTACTCAAAGCGCAAACCTTTGAGTCAAGCTTTGGTTTTATGTTTAGTCTATAGGTTATCTCAAGTTTGGTTTAATCAAAGAATCATGTTATTGTATTTTAATTCGATCAGAATCTTCTTTAAATTTTTGAGGGGTTTTGTTTGATTCTTTGTTTGTTTGCAGACCCCAGCTTCTTTTCTAATGTCCTCCTTTAGTAACCCACAGATTATTTTCTGCTTTCTGCCACGCACAGCAAAAGACCAAATCTATGGAGTTTTGAAGCTGTCTGCAAATTCCAGCAATAGCAAAGTGAAAAGGTAGAGTTGTGTTTTTCCTTCTTCTATATATATTTTTGAAGCATATTTCCTAAGACTTCACTAAATGTTCAATATGTGTGTAAAACACAATGAACGTTTAGACCCCCAAATTACAAATTATCAATTCAAGCTTATTATCAAACAATAAAAGTGTGGAACATGAATATAAGCCAATGACAGAATTGATAAACAATCTAAACCAATTTAAAATCACATCCACAACAGAAATTAAATGGTAAAGATTAAGGGAAGAGAGATGCAAACACAAAGACAACACGACAATGTGTTATCGAAGAGGAAACCGAATACCTCGGCATAAAACCTCTCCACCGCCCTCTAAGCGGTCATTAATCCACTAGAAAATGTAGTTGGGATACATAAACAGCAATAGACCCTCTAAGCCTAATCTACCCAAGTACCTAAGCCGTCCAAGCTTCTTGCTCCAACGAGGTTGCACCGAACCTATTTCTTCTTTAACTTCCCGGATTCTGCTACTAGACCATAGCATCAACCAATGTATATTAGTTCCTTCCAAACTACTTCCCTTAGCACCAAATGAACCTACTCACAGACGTAGGTGTGGTGATAAAAGGATTTGGTCAATGACCTCTCAAGGGTATGACAATGGAGAGGAAGAGAGTAGAGGAATTTGTAGAGTCTCTAAGGTAAAGATTGTGGATGAATCAATCTTGTATTTCTCTAGGGTTTCTCTCACAAAATTCTCTCTAGAAGCTCTCTCAATTTAGTGGGTATAAGGGTCTATATATAGTGGTGTGTGTTTGGAATACGAAGAGACAGTTTTTGCCAAACAAGGCTGGTTGGCGGCTTGGCCTCGCGGCTTGTCCAAGTCGCGAGTTCAAGTCGCGACGTAACGGCCTGGCCAGCCTGGGACTTTTGTCCTGTAGTGCGACAGCTGGCGTGACCCTTCAGCTCCCCTGTGTGCTTCTCACGTGCCTGCAGTTGGCGGCTTGCCAGTCGCGAGTCCTAGTCGCGAAACTCTGCTTCTTTGCACAAACTTGAGCTTTTCTTCACACTCTCTTCACACACTACCCTTACATGAATCCCACCTAAATACAGGGTTACTAAGTGCTAAATTACAAGCAAATTGGCACGGAATAAAGCCAACAAGATGGTTGATAAATTTCAACCTTACAATCTCCCCCTTTGGCTATTCCGTGACAAAACCCTAAAACAAACTCTAGACTTAACGCGTGAGTTGGGAACAGTTGGAAAACTCACTCACACCTAACTCTAGAATCTGTGAAGCTTTTGAACCATAAGAACAAGTAACTCCTGAAACACAACAACACAATAAGTTCATTGTATACAGAAACATGTAATGCAAATGGAGCAAGCACAATGCGATCAAGCACAATGGAATAAAGCAATAAACCATGGCAAGACCAAAACAGGTAATCACTATAACCAAGTGATCACAATGCTCATTCAAGATGACAAACACAAGGCAAATCACTTGAATGACCAACACTCAACCAATGCACAATACATGAAGTATGTGCATCTAGGAAAAATCTTACAAGGACACAAGAGTAATTGTTAGGACATATGTGTTTCACATGCTAAGAACATATGTCTTACTTATTTATGTAAATTGGCTAATCCTTTGACAAAACGCACTCTACTTGTAATTGGGTAGATCTAGGTGTTTTTAATACTTTAAGAAACAATGTTTCAAGGTCAAGTATTGAAGTCATCAAGTCTGTCCAAGAGAAAGCAAGTTGAAGTGCAGAATTTTTAAAGCTCGACACCTCTCGATAGCTACCTCGACACCTGCTATCTGTCGAGATTTAAAAAGTCAGAATTCCAAATCTGATTTTCTTGGGATCCGTGAATATGTTTTTGGGACTTCTTTTCTTCTAACCCTAAACATATAAAAGGATTATTTTAAGAGCCGTTTTGGGTGACACAAGTTGTATTATCATTGAGCAATCTCTGTTTATGCAAATTGTGATCAACAGACGAAGTTCTTGACCTAGTTCATCTTTCATCAAGAAGTTGCTGTGTCTTTGCACCATAGGGTTTTGTAACCAAGCATCTTCCTGCTATTCATCACGTGGATGAACTGAAGAACTTTGCAGCCAACCATTCTTCCTCAAGTTGGTGTTCTGAAGTCGCATACTGGGATCCGCGCATTGGTTAGTCACGTACTTGGGAGCCGTGCATCAAAGGTGGAAATTGTCACTACAGATCAAGTCCAATTGGGTATTGGGGTAAGGGTTCAACTGTAGGTTGGTAAGGTACTTGGGATTCCTTTCTTGTAACCGCTTGATTTGATAATAGTGGAGTTTCGGGAGTGGTGACCTGAAAATCACCCGGTGGGGTTTTTGCCGTTAGGGTTTTCCCCATTCGTAAACAAATCACCGTGTTATTTATTTTCCGCTGCATATTTAGTATTTGGTGATTTGTTTGTGCTTCCACGCAATTGCATGCTTAATTGATTAATTAACAACTTGGCTAATTAATTAATTAATTAGGGTTTATCACAAGGGGTCATTCAGATTGTGACCTAACAGTAACAGTACTTAGAAGGAAATGCAAAACATTTAGTTAGAAGTACTGATTTAACAAAGCACAAAGGCTGCATAAAGCATGGTACAAACCACAAAGGCCTACAAAGTGCATAAAAACAAACCCTTAAAGCTTACAGAAGCAACATGGGTACAAACCATAAACATAAACCTTAAAAACCTACAAAGGTACCAGGTACAAACAATAAAGTACTTCCCTATCATATCACTCCCCCTATCATGAATCATAGGAGCTGTGATGAACTTGGAACATATATACCTGTAACCTGAAACACTTGCACAAAACACATTAGACCCTCAAGGTAAAGCAAGTAATAAATGGACAAGTATAATGTAACAAGTAAATTGCGATCAAGTAATCATGATGTGAAACATGTGAGCAACTTGATCAAACACCAAAACAAAGTTTTCTTATTAGCTCAATGTCTTCTCCCCCTTGGTACATGCATCTCCCCTATGGAATATCACTCCCCCTACAAATGTGCACAAGAAATAGAATTTCTCCCCCTAAGAATGTGCACAAGGGTCATATAGAAATGACAAAAACTCTCCGATATACTTCCTAGAGTATACTCTCCTCCTTTTTGTCAGGAATAGACAAAGGGTCAAGGAGAAACGAGGGCAAGAGATGAAGGTATGAACAATGACAATGATGCATGAGGGGTGCAATGATGCATGAGAAAATGAAGCTCAAACCTAAGATGAAACAAAATGCTACAAAGCATAAGGTAAACATGACATGCTAGGATGAAGAAATAAGGTATAGACCAATGCATGACAAGGGTAGCAAAGGTGTGTGCAAGAGGTGGCAAGTGCAATGCATGACCAATGCATGGAAAATGCACATGTGGGGCAAGGTGTGTTAAATACTCAACCACTGAACCAAACATGTTCCTAATGAGGGAACATGAGAGACCCCAAAGTTTGGTACTCATTAGAGTCCAAATAAGTGAAAAAATGCCTAAGAGGCATTTTATCAAACACCTAGTGTGCACATTATGAACAACAATGTAAAACAATGCATGAACATTATAAAATCCACCCTAAATACATGCTCTTTTTGCCACAAGGGGCCAACAACCAAAACAAATCATCAAAAGAAACCAATCCCATGCAAAAGATTTGACCAAAAATAAGTTTTCCTAACCCCTATGACGAGAATCCCAACCAAGAGCACAAAACTCTCCAAAACATAATCTAAGGATCAAAAACAATGAAAAGAGTATAAAATTACCTTAGAAATGTTAATGGAATGAAAAACCACTCAAATTGATTGGGTTTTGATGTAAAAATAGTAAAAGAGGGGTTTAAGAGAGGATGGGAGAGGTTTAAAACAAGTTTCCCACGAAAAAACTCTTTAAAAAACTGATTCTGGGCATTTGGCGACTGGGCGAGTCGCGAATGAGTCTCCAGTGAGCCGCGAAACCATTCTGTGTGAACTCGCGACTGGGCTCGCGACTGGGCAAGTTGCCAAAATGAGTCGCCAAAACTCCCAGCTTGGTTTGGCTGGTTGCAACTCACCAAAATGAGTGGCTAAAAATTTTGACACTTGTTTTTCAACCCAGAACATGTTTAAACAGTGAAAAACAATGTAAGCACTAAACATAAACGCAAAGAGTGATAAAAATCACTTCCAAAAACATATAAAATGATCAAAAATCTTTTTGGATTGATCCATATATAGTTGAGCACACAAACATCACATTTAAACAAGTACAATCGAACAAATGAATAAGACATTCATTGACATTAGGCATGTGTGTTGTGTGTGTGTATCAAGTGTGGAATAGTCCTTAGTCTAGAATGAAGCTTCAATGATCAATTCAATCAAGTCATACACAACTAGTACTAAGACAAGTGATCTATCTCACTTATAGAAATATGCATATATGACCTCCCACAAGAAAATGATTACACAACTTTGAAACTTTTCATTTGGCTTCTTTACAATTCATAACATTTGATCATTTTGAATCAATATATCTCACTTTGAGATCGATGCCTGAAATTTTTGATATTTCAATTTGATGAACAAGCCTTTGGCTTTTGGGCACCATACATTTTCATAAAAGTCGTTTTCCCTTTTTCCTAGTCAAATACTAGTATGTGTGACGGTTTTTGCAGCCCATTATCTCTTTTCATTTTGAGATTTACATTTGTTGAGCTCTTTAAGCAATAAAAATAAAAGAGTGGGAAGATATATAGGCACAAGTCTACGCATGTATCAAGACCAACATGACTATTGACTAATCATTCATGACAAGCTTGAAGATCGATTTACAACAATCACACAAAGATGTCAAGATTTTTCCCACACAGATATAAGTGCATAAAGAACAAGCTAAGCTCGTAAATGCACAAAGCCATAAGTACAAAGGTACAAGGCAAAACTCACATGTAATATGTGCTCAAATATATACGATCAAACTTTTTAAATTTTTCACTTTTTATGTGGTTTTGGATTTTTACTCACACAAAATTAAAACAAAAAGGCAAGATCAAAACAAAAACAATGCATATGAATAAATGCAAGATACACAAAATGCATGAAGATATGACATTCAATGCATGAAAGGTCCCACAAAGATCAAAAGAATTAGATCAAGGATCAAAAGAGCAAAAGCTCAACCATAGGAACCTTTCCTCATCCAAACGGAACGATTGTTTGGAATGAGTGTCTCAAGAGAAGTGAGACAAGGGTTGGAAGAATGAGAACCGAAGATGCACATAGTCAAGGAGTTAAGAGCATTAAACACTTTTTTTAACAACATGCTATTTTCACTCAAATCCAGTTTAGCTTTCATAGCATAACTTCCAAGAAGCTCAAGTTTCTCTTTTCTTTTAATTCTTTAAAGAGCATGAAACGTAGAGCAACGAGGTCTTAGATGACCAAAAGCACCACAATGGTGACAAACAATGTGTTTAGGTCTACTAGGCTTTTTAGGAAGGGATCTAGCAACATGGTTTTGTTCTCTCTCCAACTTATAACATTAAGGTCTTATATGACCAATCACACCATAATGGTGGCAAGTTGGAACAAACTTAGATCCATCCAAAGCCTTAAGTTGAGACCTAAATAGAGGTTTTGACTTAACAGCCTTTCTCTCCACCTTTTGATTTCTTTTATGTGGAGGAATGTACACCGATTTGTCCTTTGGGGTAGAACACACAATAGGCACAAAATCGAGTACCACAACATGATTGCAACAAATAATTTCATCCCTTTTAACAATAGGTTCAGCAATCAAACACTTGGCATGCATCTTAAGAGATTCATTTTCACATTTTAGCTCATCAACAAGTTTGTTAGACAAAACAAGTTTAGCATCCAAGTCCATATTCAAACATTCAAACTCTTTCAGCTTTTCAACAGAATTTTCAGCAAGTTTCTTATATTTTTCAACCAATTTGTTGGATTCATTGAGCTTAGCAATCAAATCATCATTTTCACAAAATAACTTGTTCAAATCCTTATTAAACTTCTTAGCCTTTTTCTTCAAGAGTTTGATGTTAGGAATATCAACAACATCCAAAGATTCATGTAACATAGCATCACAATTATGAGGATTATCACTCATGGAGGCATTTTCACAAACACGTGACATGCTACATTTATCATCAACCAAATCATACAAAGAGGCATACAATGCAACATCCATGGTAAATAACAAAAGGGGTCAAGGATCACACTTAGGTATTTAAAACACAACAAGTGTACCCGCTCTGATACCAATTAAAAGTTCAATATGGGTATGAAACACCCTTGACCATTTAGACCCCAAATTATAAATTATCAATTCAAGCTTATAATCAAACAATTAATGTGCGGAACATGAACATAAGCCAATCACAGAATTGGTACCTAATCTAAGCCAAATATAAACACATCCACAGCAGTAAATATAAAGCAAAGATAAAGGGAAGGAAGATGCAAACACACGGACAACACACGATGTGTTATCGAAGAGGAAACCGAAGTCCTCGGCGTAAAACCTCTCCGCTACCCTCCAAGCGGTGATATAATCCACTAAAGAATATAGTTGGGATACATGAACAGCAGAAGACCCTCCAAGCCTAATCTACCCAAGTACCTAAGCCCTCCAAGCTTCTTGCTCCAACGAGGTTACGCCGAACCTATTTCTTCTTTAGCTTCCCGGATTCCGCTACTAGACCATAGCATCAACCAATGTATATTGGTTCCTTCCAAACTGCTTCCCTTAGCACCAAATGAACCTTCTCACAGACGTGGGTGTGGTGAGAAAAGGATTTGGTCAATGACCTCTCAAGGGTATGACAATGGAGAGGAAGAGAGTAGAGGAATTTGTAGAGTCTCTAAGGTAAAGATTGTGGATGAATCAATCTTGTATTTCTCTAGGGTTTCTCTCACAAAATTCTCTCTGGAAGCTCTCTCAATTTAGTGGGTATAAGGGTCTATATATAGTGGTGTGTGTTTGGAATACGAAGAGACAGTTTTTGCCAAACAGGGCTGGTTGGCGGCTTGGCCTCGCGGCTTGTCCAAGTCGCGAGTTCAAGTCGCGACGTAACGGCCTGGCCAGCCTGGGACTTTTGTCCTGTAGTGCGACAGCTGGCACGACCCTTCAGCTCCCCTGTGTGCTTCTCACGTGCCTGCAGTTGGCGGCTTGCCAGTCGCGAGTCCTAGCCGCGAAACTCTGCTTCTTTGCACAAACTTGAGCTTTTCTTCACACTCTCTTCACACACTACTCTTACATGAATCCCACTTAAATACAGGGTTACTAAGTGTTAAATTACAAGCAAATTGGCATGGAATAAAGCCAACAAGATGGTTGATAAATTTCAACCTTATAGAGTTGCTGCATCAAACTAAGAGGTTAGGATAGCTTGATTTTGCCTCTATTTATCTCATAATTTGAATTAAATTTTGTCCATTGATCTGTTTGGTTTTGATTTGGCTCTGAATTGCATATTTTAATTTGCTTTTTTCTTCATTTTTTTAATTCAATGTGTAAGGTTAAATTTAATCAACCATCTTGTTGGCTTTATTCCGTGCCAATTTGCTTGTATTTCAACACTTAGAAACCCTGTATTTAGGTGGGATTCATGTAAGGGTAGTGAGTGAGAGAGTGTGAAGAAATGCTCAAGATTGTGCAAGGATGCAGGGATTCGCGGCTGGGACTCGCGGGTGACTCGCGACTGGCAAGCCGCCAACTGCAGCACATGAGTGAAGCATGCGAGAAGATGAACAGTCATGCCAGCTGGTGCACTACAGGACAAAAGGTCCAGCCTGGCCATTCTGTTATCTCGCGGCTTGAACTCGCGACTCAGTCAAGTCGCGAGGCCAAGCCGCCAACCAGCTCTGTTTTGAAAAACCTGACTCTTCGCATTCCTATCTCACCCTAGTATAAATACCCCTTATACCCACGAAATGTAGAGAGCTTCCAGAGAGAATTTTGAGAGAGAAACCCTAGAGAAAAACAAGATTGATTCATCTACAATCTTCACCTAAGAGACTCTTCAAATTCCTCTACTCTCACCCTCTCCATTGATACATCCTTGAGAGGTTCTTGACCAAATCCTTTTCTCACCATACCCACGTCTGTGAGAAGGTCTTTTGGTGCTTAGGGAAGCAGTTTGGAAGGGACCAATGGTTATTGGTTGATGCTATGGGCTATAGTGGAATCCAGTAAGCTAGAGAAGAAAAAGGTTCGACGCAACCTCGTTGGAGCAAGAAGCTTGGAGGGCATAGATACACTGGGCAGATTAGGCTTGGAGGGTCTATTGCTATTCATGTATCCCAACTTCATTTTCTAGTAGATTATTGACCGCTTGGAGGGCGGCGGAGAGGTTTTACGCCGAGGGCTTCGATTTCCTCTTCGATAACACATCGTTGTGTTGTCCTTGTGTTTGCATCTCTCTTCCCTTAATCTTTGCCATTTAATTTCTGCTGTGGATGTGATTTTATTTGGTTTAGATTGTTTATCAATTCTGTCATTAGCTTATGTTCATGTTCCGCACATTTATTGTTTGATAATAAGCTTGAATTGGTAATTTGTAATTGGGGGTCTAAACGTTCATAGTATTTTCAACGCTATTTGAACATTCACAATGAATTCTCATTTTGTATTCAACTGAACTGTAAAACTATTATGATTTTTTTTTTTTTTTTTTTTTTTGGCTATGCTTTGTGATCGAATTCCTTACAATGATTGCTTCAGCTTCTTTTTGTAGTCTCTCTTTCATATAGTCCATTATTCTTTTGCCATGCTTTGTGATCTATCCTTTTGTTTAAACAGATTTCTAATGTTCTTTACCAAATACGACACTTTGGTTTTTTGCAAGAAGAGTTACTGGATCAAACTGACAGATGGACGTGAGTCTGATGCTGTAAGATACATCGAACAGTTGAGTCTAGGTACAATTTTACTTGATGTTTCCCTGTGTTAATATTTTCTTCATCATTAGAGGCTGATGTGTTTCATCTTTAATATTTCTATCTTACTTTCATTAGAGTATAGAGTTTACTATCATTTGTTTCCTTAAATATCACTATGTTAGCATTTAATAAAAGATAGACCAAACATTAATACTTAGTACTTATGATTGCTATTTTTTTTTTTCCTCTAGAACTAGGTTGTGGCCTGCTGTAAAAACCTGATGTTAAATAAGCCTTTGGTTGATGGTGGTTATGCCGGAGGGATTTGGTTCCAAGAAGATTGAAGCCAAAAATCTGTAACAGTGTGGGCAAGTAACAACTAATAAGTATCAATAGAGAGAGTGTGGTGTAGTTGCAGTTGATTTATATTCATGGTTTTAAAAACCGGACCGGACCGGCCGGTCCGACCGGTTCAACCGGGAACCGGCCTCTAATCCAGTCCAGTTATGATAAAAAACCAGAAATACTTTAAAAACCGGTAAACAGTAAAAATCAGCCGGTTCAACCTGAGAACCAGAAAAACTAGAGGTTGAACCGGTTTTGTAAAATTGCTGAAAGAGATCTGCAATGGAGCTTTTTTGCAGTAAAAATCTTCCTTTTTCTCAAATCTGTTGATGGTGAGGATAGAGTATTGCAATAAAGTCTTTTTTCTTAAGATTGGCTATGCTTGAGAGAGAGAAAATGACTGAATATTCATGCTTGGGGTTGAAATTAGCATTTTGGAGTGGTATCTACATATCTTCAATGAAAAAGAGATAAATGAGAGGAGCTGATGATGTTATTGCAAAGATAAATAATAGATTTAACTTCCTGACATAGAGAGGAAGATAAGAATTTTGTCGAGACCAAAAGACTGGAAAAATAAAGAGTCTTTGATGGTAAGTAGTGCCAGAGTGGAGTGTAGATTCACGAGATGTAAAAAAAAAAAAAAAAAAAAAAAAAACAAAACGTGTGGCTAAGAGTAGGAAGTGGAAAATTGGATTGTTAAAGAATAAAGAGTACTCATAAGTCAGTGACTTGTCTAGTCATCTGACTTTGGGTTTTTTTTATTTATTTTTATTTAAATTTTCTTGGTTAAATAAATAGTTAAAGTTATACTATTATATTTATATAAACTAAAAGATGAAACTTAAATATTAATAGTTTTGTCAACCATTACTAACAAGAAAAGAAAGGTGGTATGGAGAAAAAAACACTTTTTCTAATTTTTATATTTTCTTAATATAAGTTATTAAAATTCAAATTTTAAACAAAAATTATTTTAATATTTTAATTAAATTATTTATGATGTCACCGGTTCGACCATCAGTTGGACCCCAGTCCGACCATGAAACTGATAATTAGATATTTTTCCGGTTCTTTCACCGTACCGATTTTTAAAACCATGTTTATATTTTTGTTGGTGGTGGTGTTTTCTTTTGGGGCCAAATATCAACTGGACAATGGATATGCAAAAGGAAAGATAGCAAGTAAAAGTGCACAGGTTAGTCATTCGTGGTTGATTATTGTGTAATGTGCATATGCAGTAAAGTATTTAATATTTAATTTGTTATGTACATGTATTTTTGCTTTCACAAGCAAATTGTTCTTGACTTAAATGCAATAATTTGGAAGAGTTTCTTCTTTAAAACTGTTATGTTTGTTGCTAAATCATTTCGCAATGATTTTGTAAAGGCATGATACTTATTTTTCATCTCTTTTTTTGTCCTTGGCAAATTGTTATTGACTTGAAAGCAATAGCTTGGAAGAGTTTTTTAAAATTGTTGTGTTTGTTGCTAAATCATTTAGCAATGATTTTGTGAAGGCATGAATGTTATTTTTCATCTCTTTTATTGTCCTTGGTGACACGTTATTATCTATTGTGTGATGGAAAAAGCCAAAGCAATAATTGAAATAATTAACTCAAGTGCTCTTTTTCAACCTTTGGAATTATAATATGTTATATAACTTTTTGAATATAGTATTCATACATTGTAGAATATTCACTTTTTTTTTTCTTTTTTTTTTTTTACATATATACAATTATTATTAAAATTATGATAGTTCATCTAAAATTAGAAAGCTTTTATATATAAACAATACTTTTATAAGAAATTTTCCGTACCAATGCATCTTTATTGCATTTATTGTATAAGTTTTATAATTTAAAGAGTTAATTAACAAAACTGATAGGAGAGAATTTCCATGATCATATGTTTTACATGGGACAAAAAAAACCTTATGAAATCTACAAATATTTCTGCAATTTGAAACATGAAGTCAATCAATCTCAGCTCTCTCAAGCCTCTTAGGCTTTGTATGTTATCGTAGTAAAAGGAGTGGGAGTTTCCTTCTAATATAAGAAGGTCAATTTATATTTTAGTTATTGATCTTTTTTGTTTGTTTCAATTTATTATAGAACTTGCATTTGCATTTGTGTATAAAGAGAAGTAGATATATTCCTAATGAGGATGAGTTATGTAATTTAATGGTCTTTTGTTGTATATTTACTCTCCAGAGTGCTTATTACAAGTGGCTATATTGGATTTTTATTGATTTTGCATGTTGTATTCTATTTTAGTTGAGAATCTGTTTGGGTACTAAATTGGGGAAAAAACTGTAGCAAAGTAAAAGTTAGTTCAATTAGTTTTAAAGGTATTATTATTATTATTATTATTCACAAATGCAGAAGTGTGACTAATGAAAACTCTACAACTGATCAGGAAATTCTAGGAATCTTGATGTGAAGCTCTAAAAAAATGTGACCCACAATTGGACTAATGAACCAACTAGAATTTGGCATTGGTCAAATTCACCAAAAACTACTGTAATCATAATTGTGACAACTACCTTCACTATGTTTTCTATATGTTCTTGGTCCTTTCTCAAGCAAAATAGCAAGAGAGAAAAAGTGTTGATCTCTCTCTCTCTCTCCCCTCGAGCTTATTACAAAG
Organism: Quercus aquifolioides; assembly: GCA_019022515.1. Taxonomy (NCBI): domain Eukaryota; kingdom Viridiplantae; phylum Streptophyta; class Magnoliopsida; order Fagales; family Fagaceae; genus Quercus; species Quercus aquifolioides. The sequence continues at coordinate 14,830,990 of CM032330.1, read as the reverse complement.
AAGTCTGTTATTTTGTTCATATTTAAGTTTCAAATAAATGTTGTTAGGACAACTGTTAATATAAAAGGAAAATCTTTATTGATCATGCAAATCTTTGTGTTCGTAACCAGATTTCAACATGCATACTTTAGAATGTATAGTAATAATAATTTTTTTGTAAATGGAATTATGGAATTTTTTTGGGTTAATTATTGCATTTTAAAATAATAAACAAACAGATTGATAACTAACGTATCTTATACACTTTGCAACAAATTTTTTCTTTATAGATTGATTTTATTAGCCAAATTTCTTTTCTACTTATTTCATACTTCAATAACTATATTCTCTCAAACCCACAACCTTTAAAAAAAACCTTGAACCAATTATAACTTATGGGATTTCGATTAACATTTTTTCTAGATCATGTGTTGATGACAGGTTATGTCTGTTTTTTAGAAGAACACCTGCACATAGCATCATTATTGTTAGGTTCTAAATGTTTAGAACAATTGGTAAATTGTGAACACAAACTTGTTTAGATATAGATCTTAGAGTCTATAGGTTTTATTAGACAATGCTCAAGGTGATTCAAGTCAAGATTCAAGAACATACAAGCTGCAGGAAGAAGACTTCATATTCTGCCTGGTTCGATCGATCGAAGAACAGGCTCGATCAATCGAAAATCGTATCTGCAGAATTTTAAGTCGGCCCAAACAGCAGCTTAAGCCCATTAAGGATTAGGGTTTCAGATCTACTTCTCCCACTATATAAAGGAAACCCTAAGCCACGTTTTTGAGGCTTTTAGAGAGAGAGAAGAGAGTGCCTCTTTTGTATCTAGGGTTTTGTACCCAAACCTCTCTAAGGTCTTTGTTGCTCATATTGCTGTTTATGTGAATCTCTTGTGAGATCATTGAGGAGCTTTCCTTCACATAAACTTAGGGTTTTCAAGGTAGAGATTATCTACATCTTGATGATCAACAAAGTTGCTGCCATTGGAGCTTAAAGAATAACAAGCGTGGGTGCTTGTAGCTGATTGGAGAATCCAAGAAAGAAAGAGTCCGTGGATTCGGAGCTTGCACGTGGTCGTGTCAGTAAGTTCTACTGGTGGGTAGCATTAGGAAGTCAAGCGGAGAGCTTTTAAGTCCTTTTGTATGAACTTCGACTCTTTCATAGTGGATTCAGGTTTACCTTAAGGATAGGTGGGTCAAATCCTCCCCAGGTTTTTACCGTGTGGTTTCCTAGGTGATCATATCATTGTGTTATTTATATTTCCGCTGCTTTATATTATTGATATGATTGTATGTTTGTGATAACCTAGAAAATCATAATTTGACTAAGTTAATCACTTGGCTAATTAACTAGGTTAATCTGGTTGTTTTAAGGGGTCTAAATTTCTAACAATTATCTGAACAACTAACCATCCACCCCTTCCATATTTTGCCGTCACATTAAGTATAATATATTAAGTTGATTGTTTTCTAATTCATAAAATGATCCCGCGCATTGCGCGGGTTAAACGCTAGTATAAAATAATTACAGAACACCTCATGCCTTCCCCTTTTTAGAGGATCTAGAAATTGTGCCTTAATGGATACAAAAATAAATAAATAAATAATTGAGTCTTAACTAGTCACATTTCTTAACATGATTTAATATAAACATTATTATCTGGGTTATTTTGATAGTGTACATATTACTGTGTTTTGTAATTAATTATCAATCTTGTTGTAAGGTTGAATTTAATCAACCATCTTGTTGGCTTTACTCCGTGCCAATTTTTTTTTGTAATTTAGCATTTAGAAACCCTGTATTTAGGTGGGAATCTTGTAAGGGTAGTGTGTGAAAGAGTGTGAAGAAATGTTCAAGAATGTGCAGTGAAGAGGGACTCGTGACTAGAGATCGTGGCAGGCAAGCCGCCAAAAGATGCACATGAGTGAAGCATGCAGAGAAGCTGAACCGTCATGCCAACTGTAGCACTACAAGACAAAAAATCTAGACTGGCCATTCAGTTAGCTCGCGGCTTGAACTTGCGACTCAGTCAAGTCGCGAGGCCAAGTTGCCAGCCAGCTCTGTTTTGAAAAATGGCTCTTCAAATTCCAAACACCCACCACTATATATAGACCCTTATACCCACAAAATGTAGAGAGCTTCCAGAGAGAATTTTGAGAGAGAAACCCTAGAGAAAAACAAGATTGATTCATCCACAATCTTCACACAGAGACTCTTCAAATTCCTCTACTCTCACCCTCTCCATTGTTACGTCCTTGAGAGGTTCTTACCCAAATCCTTTTCTCATCATACCCACATCTGTGAGAAGGCTATTTGGTGCTTTGGGAAGTAGTTAGAAAGGGACCAATGGTTATTGGTTGATGCTATGGGCTATAATGGAATCCAGTAAGCTAAAGAAGACAAAGGTTCAGCGCAACCTCGTTGAAGCAAGAAGCATGGAGGGCTTAAGTACACTGGGTAGATTAGGTTTGAATGGTCTTCTACTATTCATGTATCCCAATTTCATTTTTTAGTGGATTATTAACCGCTTGGAGGGCGGCGGAGAGGTTTTACGCCGAGGGCTTCGATTTCCTCTTCGATAACACATCGATGTGTTGTCTTTGTGTTTGCATCTCTCTTCCCTTAATATTTTCCATTTAATTTTTGCTGTGGATGTAATTTTAATTGGTTTAGATTGTTTATCAATTCTGTTATTAGCTTATGTTCATGTTCCGCACATTTACTGTTTGATTATAAGCTTGAATTGGTAATTTGTAATTGGGGGTCTAAACGTTCATAGTGTTTTACACGCTATTTGAACATTCACTTGTATTAGGCCTTTGATATATAGTTTTATTGGTATAATTGAGTTGTTTTCTTAAAATAATAAACTGTGAAAAAGTGCACATTCCAAAAGGTTATATTTAATAGAGATTAAACTTCTGAACGATTGAAGATTTTGGTATAAATTTAAACTTTGTTGGTCGCATCTGTACTAAGAAAACACCTAAGTTTCAAAAAAAAAAAAAAAAAAAAAAAAAACTAACTGAGGGATGAATAAATTTCATGGAATGGGTTTGTTCTTTAAATTTCTACTATAAAATTTTTAATCAACAAATACGAAAGCAACCAAAAAAATCCAAGCTATCATCAATTTCTAACCTATAGTATAGAGGAAACCCCACCTATTGTCATGGAATAAATCCTATTTGATGTAAATTGTGGCAACCATCAATATATATATAAAAGCAGAGACCTCATGCGGGAGTGCATGAGGTCCTGTCATGTGGCGCTCTATTAGAGCTCTATTAGGATAGTTATTGCATTTGACCTTCCACATCACCTCCTCTTAAAAAGTTAATTCTTACATGCATTTAGAAATAGAAACAATGCAGGTTACTTAATCGCTTCAGCAAAAACAGTTCATCTCTCTCTTTCTTTAACTCTTCAGTTCCCCTTTTATATTTAATGCACACTAACGTGTTTCTTTTGAAATCAATATCTATATCTACCTACAGCCTTTACAGCTTGCTGGACACCGAGGAAAATGAATCGGTGTAACACTTCTTTCGAGAATAACCAAAATCCTATTAGATACCTCTGTCCTTTCTTCCTCCATTGATGCCAATTTGCTTCAACTATTATATCTCCTTCTCAGAGCTTTGCTTCGGATCCTAAATTGAATTGTAAGTTAATTCTTCCAATAAAAGATGGGTATATAATCTCTAGAATCTCTCTTCAATCTTTGCTTTATTATTTTGATCTCTTTAAGTTTTGCTTTACTATTTTGGTTTGGACTCACGCAACTACATTTTTGTTACATGTACGCAAGTTGTTTGATAAAATAGCTGAGTGTTTTGTTGTAGGCAACAATTAATGTAGAAGCAGTGAACTATTTTTCATGTGCTCACATTGTAAATTGCAGCAACACACTGTAAGTATGCTCTGTGCTAGAGGTAACATTGTAAATTGCTTCAAATTGACACTGTTTTGGTTTGCTTAACTTGAGAATTTTGTCTCTAGACCAATAACAAAAAAAGAAAACATAATAAAAAAATAAAAGACAAAAAAAATGTCTGCAGCTGTGAAAGTTATGTTAAATGACGCCCATTCTACAACATTTTTATTTTGTATGTGGGAGTGATATTAGTAGAATTCAAAAGATTTAACAGTAAATTGGTTGGTTTGTAGACTACAAAAAGGAAAGGAGAGATCAATCATGGAATAAAGGGTCCTGAGTCACTTGCTGATCCTATGAACCGCGTGCCTTTGATGGCCTTGATTGCTGCTGACCTTCCTGTAGGTCTCAATAGGGAAAGGTAAAGGTTCCACTTCAATCTTTGAATTAATATTTTAATTTATTTTCAACACATTTTTTCTTTCCTTTTATTTTCTAATTTTAATTTTAATTTATGATTATATGTAGCTTAGACAAGTAGTGGATAATGTTGGGAAATGGGTAATGTATGGTTGTTCCCTAGAAATGTCTTACGATAGACTAAAACAACACCATACGTATGAAATTATTGGTCTTCATGGATTATACAAATATTGTCAAAATATTGTTGGATACCACACAAATTGGTTTGCATTTGGCCAAATACAAGTTTTGGTATGAATTTAAAAAATGATCAGCTTATATAAATTCAATTTTAGGAGTGTCAACTTTCCTAGAAGTTGATGCCCACTTATGTTAATAGACTATAATTTACTTTTCAAACTTGAGGAAAATTAATCTTTAATTTGATTAATTTAGTTTCTGTTGTCTTAAGTAGCATGGGCTCGATGAGCTTCTTAGAGGAATCCAAACATTTTACAGGATTCCACTCAAAGGCATTATTTCAACTTAGCTCTTTGAACAATATTACGTATGATTTGCATATGAAATTGACCACCTCATGTGTTCCGAAAATAAAAACACAAGAACATGATTTGATTGTTATAGTTGCTTTATTAGTTTAAATTTTAAAGAGGATTCTCCTTGTTATTACTTTTTGGCTTTTATTATACTTTTATAAAAGCTATTATATTCAGCTGTAGTGACCATGCTAGCTAAATCTGGTACAAATATTTCAAATATGTGATAGAAATTATCATATACAAGGTACTTTCTCCTTTTCTTTTCTTTTTCTTTTCATTTTTCTTTTTACTTTTTAAAATTCAGTGCACATGTCAGGTCTTCATGATATTGATAATTGCTATATATTGTCTTAGTTCATACTCTGTTAAGAGCATTCCCAACCGCTTATGCAAAAAAAAAAAAAAAAAAAAAAAAAAAAAAAGCGTTGTCTCACCAAAAGGCCATTTGTTTTATATTACATTACTACTGTTACAATAGACCTTACATCACATTCTTTATTTTACAATACACCATATTAAAATAAATTTTACACCTAACACAAGTCATGTGTGTTTGAGTGACAAAAAAAGAATAAAAAAGGATTATGCATGTTTGAGAGAGATATTGAGTAAGAGAGAGAATAAAAAAAGGAAAAGAAAGAATGCATAGGCTATATAGTATCATCTAAAAAATACATGATACTATAACAATGTTTAAAATTTGCTATAGGAATGCGAGACCGGTTATGTGAGGCTCCTTTTTTCTTTTTCTTTTTTTACTGAAAATACTTACATACTTTGCATTTCATCCTGTTTTAAAGGACCAGATGAGAATGCTCTAATATTCTCTTTATTAAACTATTATTATATACTAGTAAGAGTGAAATTGTCGTGTCTTAAAGATTTCAATTTAAAATTCTAATCATCTATCATTCTATGCCAAATGCACAAACCAATTTGGTTCAAATCAGATAGATGAAAATTAGGATGGTTATCTAGGAAAAAATAATTATTGATATGTTGAATTTTTCATGTCCTTATGGACATTTTTGAGCATGCATTATTGGCATAAAATATTGCATTTATATCTTTTTATACTTACAAAGTCAATATTTTTTTAAGGTTGAAGCATTTCCTGAAAAGCCAAATGAAGAGTGCGGTACTTGGATTCTTGACTCATAGAAGTGGGGATGTTTGAGGGACTTTTGGTTCTTGATCAGGTAAGGCTTCATTGTCCATAAGATGTAACTTAAAGCATATGGGTTTAAATAGAAATAATGATTGTAGAAAGTGCATAGAGGTTTATGCTTTTCTCTGGACAAAGTGATGTCTGGTTTTGCTACAGGGCTTGAAGGCCTTATATGGAATTCTTGGTTTAACTATATTTTCTTGCAAGATATTCACACAATATAAATTTAATTTTTCATGCCTATTTCAATTAAAGTGTTCTTTCTCCTTTGATTTTAACTTAGCTCTTTATCAATGTTGATTCTTTGTCGTTTTTTGGGGATATGCCTTTCATTCCCCAAAAAAAAAAAAAAAAGATATTAATCTTTTCATTCTTGATCAATTTTAATGTTATTTGGATGTAGTTAAGCATCAGGGGAGTAGACCTCATTTTAGTTCATGTGGTTATTAATGAACTTAGTGTAAGACAATGAGTTAAAAGGTCTAAGTTTACATGTGCCGAAGAAAAAATTTATGCAATCTTCCTTAGAAGGTGGAGCATTCAAACAACGACGCTATAGTACTATAAAGATTGAAAAATTGCTTTTTTAATTAATAATAACGTATAGTTTTAAGGCATGTACATGCTTATATTTGGAAAGTTGCTATGTTAAAGTACAAAATGTTCTATGTATGATGAAAATTTGAAAGTTTTATTGGGGCATCCAAATATATGTGTTTTGGAATCACTTTTCAACCATTGTGGATTCAGTTTGTTAAATGACTGAATATTGCAAAAGGTCATATTCATATTAGTTTGGGAGACTTACAAAAAATAACATAGTGTTGCCAAATTTGAATTGGGCACTAACTGTAGTCCTAGAAAAATTTATTAATTTTGAGCTTTAATAGGATTTGATCAAACATTGAAATGTGGAGGACGGTGGTACTTTTTTTTAATGCTGATCTCTTTAATTTCTTAGAGATTGTAAATATATGTCTCATTACGCTTCTACAATTCATGATAAAACACTACACAATAAATGATACCCAACTTTGGAATAAAAAACATGGCTAGAGACTAAGGTTTAGTTTGAATTTAGTTTTACTAGCAAGCTTCATAGATTAACTATTATGTTAAGGTCAAACATAGTGGACTTGTGAGTTTTGTAAATATTGTGATTAACTGTGAGTGTTTGGGATGTGTATTTTTGTTTTAGAATTAAGAAGAAAGAGAAAGACACATTTTATATCAACTTTTATTCTAAAATATTCCTCCAAAGTTGTTTTCTTATTTCTCATTAATTATAATGGATATGTGTGTGCAATTTATAATTGTTGCTTCTTATGATGAACTCATTACTAACAAAATTCTATAATAATTATGCTATATAATATATGTACAGTATTCTCCAAAGCCATCTTACATAAAACATTACAACATTATCCATGCTTTGCACAGGCAACTTACTAGTTTGTATTAATACAATGAGATATTTTCCTTTCATATGTGTGTGTGTTTGTTTATTAAAAAAAAAACAATTGAATAATTTTAAATTTTAAACATAAAAATATAAATTCCTTATAAAAATACACAAAAATATGTCATAAATTTACAGTTTGAAAGCTAAAGCATATTATATATGCCTCATAAAATAAAATAAAAAACCTACAAAAAATACATAAAAATACTTCTAAAATTTTCAAATATAAACTGGGCGGGTGTAAGGGAATAAGTTAACCCCCTTCCCTACGTCATTTAGTTTGCAGGACGGGTGCCCGTGAGAGTGAGTTTAAATTTTCACCCCTAAGTTTTGCATCTCTTCATCACTCTTTCTATGATCTATTCACTTTCATGATGTATACCCAATTCTCTTTGCCTTTAAATCTATAGACTCAATACTAAATATTAAAATGTTTTATCATGCAAAGAAATGTCGCTTCAATAGAAAATAATATTTTTTCACGGTATTTTTTTTTTCCTTCAAAATCATTCTCACGGTACTTGAAAATTGAAATTCTGCCATATTACGATTCAAGTGTCCCATACTATTTAAGTGCAAGCTTTAACATATGTATAAAAGCTATTGGACACCCTTTCCTTGCAAACCGGTTTTCAAGAGTGAGTTCTACCTATGGATTTATCAGTATATCCATATGTATTTCAGTTACTTTTATACCAATTGAGAATTTTTATTTTGACCCCTAATGAACTAATCGATCAATTCATGTTGTATTCCAAATAAACTAGCAAAATTGATATCTTAATCACTATAATAATATCAAATCTAAAACACAATTATAATGAAAGCAATAAAAGGCACACATATTTGATAATGAAATGGGAAATTAACATAAAACCTCTTTAATGAAAAAATCACTCTATGAATCCAATCCTATATAAAATTAACTAGAACAAATTATTACAATAGTCTATATACAAAACCTTTAAATAGTTAGACTCTCTATTGTAATCTGTAACTTCAATAAATGCCCTTCTTGCCTTTCTAGTACAATAATCCCAAAACCTCTTGAATAATTTTTTATGCATCTTCTCTATGATCAACAACCATTAGACACTATGTTTGTCACATAGAATTAGCTAACATCTAAAACCTAATGCTAGCAAGGAAATTTTATAATGAAAATGGGTTTCAGCCATTTGCTCATCATCATATATATTTTTATTTGAATTATGTGTATATGTATATATTTATTTGATTATTCATATAGAAATTTAATGATCATATACTAGTTTGTGATTGTGTGTTTGAAAGTGTTGTGCACAAACTATTTGGAAAAAGATTTATAGGAAAGACCGTGTAATTGAAGACAGACTTAACAAAGAAAAAGAAAATCGATAGAAATTAACAACTTAATAGACCTAAAAGTTTAAGTCATCAAATACTTACAATAACAAAAATCCATTTCACGCTTTGAAACATCTCCAAAATATTCCCAAGTAGCTCCAGTTATGTTGAGTTCACCTTGGAGCTCATCTACAACTTCTTCCATATAGCTTTAGAGGACTGTCACCTTTTGTTTTGTTATGAAGAAATGTTCCTCATATATTCATTAAATTATGCCACCGTGCCAAAAATATAAAACTTCACAAACACAAAAGAAAATGAAAAAAAAGAAGAAAAGCAAATCAGCAAGGAATTAATTTGAGCACTTAGATTGATGTACTCTTTTTGTCTTTTTCTAATTTGTTCTTTATTATGTTTTATTTAATTATTTTCTTTCCAAACTCATTGGTAACATGTTTTTTCCCCTAAACATTATCATACTAACATTTTAATTCTCAATGAGTTATGCATTGAAGAGACTATCTTTTATGGTTAATTTGGTACAAATTTTTGAATACGTCATTTGTTTGAAATTGTCTCTTAATAAAAAATACTATTTGACAAATAATTGTGGATTTAGGTGCGGTTTGGATAGGACGCTTTCTACGTTTTGCGTTTCCTGCGTTCCTTTTTTTTTTTTTTTTTTTGTTCAACCCACAATTGTTGACAAGTCAACTATGAACAGTGCTCCCGTGCACTATTCACGGGTCCCACAAATTACACTTTTTAGCAATTTTTTCATTAAAAATGAGTCCCACGATACTATTCACACATTTAAAAATTATTTTGCTACAGTGTTTTCAGTTTTTAGTTTCAGCAAAATAAGTTCTATCCAAACGGACCCTTAGTAAAATCTGTGAGAAAAAAAATAGAATTCAATTAATTGAGTTTTTTCACTAACATTAGTATAAAAAAAAAGTTCCAGTTCAAGGAAAAATGATTAAAAAGGAGATAATTATTATTTAATACTTTTTTCTTCTCTTCATTTTAAAATTCATTTTAGAAAAATATTTATATAAACAATAACTCGTGTATGCTTAAGTTTATACATATACTTGTCAGTAACATATTTTAATTCTTTTCTCTCTTTTATTTTTTTCTAAATATAAAATTTGATAATTATGGTTGTTATTAATATAAATTTATTATGATTGTACTTGTATTGTATATGAAACTATATATTCTAGGGTAAATTACTTATTTGGTTCCTAACCATTACACTATTTCTGTATATAAAATTATATATTCTGCTATTTCCAAAATATATATATTATATGAAAACTTGTTCAATAAAGAGATTCGTATGCTTCTTTCTTTATCTCTCACTCTTGTAGCTTATCATTTTCTATAATTTACATCTTTTGAACGACCACTAAAGTACCTTACAGTCTCATAGGTTAATGATAACAACATTATGCCAAAATCTAAAAACAAGTGAAAAAGAAAAGTAAATTATGGTTCTCTCTGTCCCTCTTAATCACTTTCCTACCTTTTTCCTTTTTTCTATTCTTATTACTTTGACAATATTCATCCACAAGATTTTTTGTAATTCTTTCTTTATAAGCAAAAAATAATTAATGATATTAAGAATCTCAAATACTTTAAAGAAAGTTATTAGGTAATCTCAGAATACAGTAGCATGGTACATCCTCCTCTCTTATTCTTGTAGACTCCACAATGAACTTAATTAATAGGATCCATCATGAATCTAAAAGAAAGGAACACCACATCATGCATCATACTTTGGAGTACCTAATAGTTACTCATACTTTGATCACTATACTTTTCTTTTTATCTTTGTTCAAAATCTATTTAATTACTTCTGAAAATGGATTATTCCAAACTTAAATGTTATCTCTAATCTACCCCATTCCAATAAAAATATTATTTGCCATGTACACACAAAAAATGAGAGAGAGAGAGAGAGAGAGAGTCTTGGTTTGTACTTGGACTCACAACTAAGTCACAACCAATGGTTTCAAGTCTATAACATCCTATAGCAAAGGCTTAACGTGACAAGCGAAAAAAGGGTGGAAATTTTGAATCTTGAATATATCCGTAAAAAGCACTAAAATGTACCATATAGGTGAATTACAAGGCTTTTGGCAAAAGTTGTACATCTCTCAATGTTGAGAAATGGACTTCTTAGGCTTAGAGCAAAAGAAACTTAGGTGAATATATTCACTTGCAATAAAAGGTGTTTTTATATTGGCCTTTTAACTACTTGGTGTTAATAAATAATAATAATGGAAACAATGATTTTATGCATATTAAAGTTTTTCTTTTTCTTTATAATTTTATGGTTATTAAATTTATCATATTTTTTAAGAAGAATTAAAGTTAATAGATTTCTTTTTTGATAGGAAAGTTAATATATTTGATTAGTAAAATTTGACATTATTGTGAGATATATTATTTAACTTTAAGTTTAGGATAATTATTTTTGTAAATGATTGAGTGGATATATACAAAGATAAAGAAGTCTCACTTCTTGACATGTGGTTAGAAGATCTACCACTTTAGATAGTGTATTCCAATATGATTTACTGCAATAAAATTGTAAAGTTGTTATTTACAACTATGTATTTTGTTGGCTTTTATTCCGTGCCAAATTTGATTGTAATTATTATCAATCGTTTATACCCTGTATTTGTTGTGGGATTTGTTGTAAGGGTTGTGTGATAGAGAGTGTGTGAAGACTCAAGCATTTGGAGGCTGAAGGATTCTCGCGGGTATGTCGCGACCTAGCTTCCTGCGAAGTGAAGCATGTGCTGGAATGCGAAGAGTCAGGCCAGGTGGAGACAGTTGTCTCTCATGAGTATCTCGTGGGTAAGGCCTTCCCGCGAGACAAGCTGTTCTGCCAGCTTGTACTGACTGACTCACACATTTTGCACCTATCCTATATATACCCTCATTACCCACAAATGTTGAGGAATGCTTCAGAGAGAAAACCCTAGCCAAACACATTGGGAATTAGAGATTGTCATCCCCACCTTTCTCTATACAATTGCTTGTGGTATCTCCTCAACCCTTCCCTCTCCATTTCCACACCATTGAGAGGTTGATAGCCCAAACACTTACCACACCCTTTGAGAGTGTTGAGTGACGTTTTGGTGCTGCTGGGAAGCATTGGAAGAAGCCTGGAATGGCAGATGCAACATGGAGCTTGTTGCGGGATCTGGGGTGCTAGACAAGACACGGTTCCGAGAAGCCTTGTTGGAGTAGGAGCTTGGAGGGCTTAGGTACATCGGGTAGATTAGGCTTGGAGGGTCTCTTGCTAACCCATGTATCCCAACTGATTGTCTAGTGGATCGATTTCTGCTTGGAGGGCGGCGGAGAGGTTTTTCGCCGAGTTCTTCGGTTTCCTCTTCGAGAACACGTCTCGGTGTTTTCTGTGTTTGCATCCTTCTTCCCTACTCTTGTTTAATTCCATTATACTGCTGTGTTGCTTTGTTTATGGATTAGAGTAGCTTTCTTATTCATCCGCTCGCTTTTACACTATTCCGCACTTTGTATTAAAGTTGTGTAAAATATATCGAGCCGTAATTTTAATTGGGGGTCTAAACAACTTTTGTGTTTTCAACACATTTTCGAGCTTTCAATTGGTATCAGAGCGGGTACACTTGTTGTGGTTTAAATACCTTAGTGTGATCCTTGACCCTTTTTGAGATGGACCGGTCTCAATCGCTCAATGTTCCACCATTTTTTAATGTGAACAATTATGCATTCTGGAAAGTTAGAATGAGAGCATTTTTATGTTCTATGGATGATACCGTGTGAGATGCGGTTGAGATAGGCTGGACTAAGCCAGAGGATCCTAAGTCCATTTGGGATAAGGCAGCTCTCGCAGCCGCAAATGCTAATAGTAGAGCTTTAAATGCTATTTTCTGTGGTGTGTCTCCTGATGAATTCCACAGGATCTCTCATATGACGGTAGCCAAGGAAGCTTGGAAGATTTTGGAGACAACATATGAGGGTACGAAGAAAGTTAAGGACACAAAGTTTCAGATGCTTACCACCAAATTTGAAGAGCTCAAGATGGGGGATGATGAACCATTTGATTCATTCTATGGGAAGCTCAATGAAATTGTAATTGCTAAATTCAATCTTGGGGAGAAGATTGAAGAGACTAAGGTGGTGAGAAAATTTTTGAGGTCCTTACCAGAGAGCTTTCGAGCAAAAGTCACAGCCATAGAGGAAAGCAAGGATTTGGATGAAATTAAGATCCAAAAGCTCATTGGATCACTCCAAATGTATGAGCTTGGGCTGCCTTCCCACAAGACGAGTAAATCGCTTGCCCTTAAAACCATCACCGAAAGAATGGATGATCCTTCCGAAGAAGATGGAGTGGAGAAGGAAGTAGTATACCTTGCGAAAAACTTCCGAAAATTTCTGAAGATGAAGAACAGTGGAAAACCATTCAACAGAGGAAAATTTTCATCTTCAAGAGGTGATAGGAAAGAGTTTGCAAGGAAAGAAGGGAGGGAGTTTCAACCTTCTTCAGACATTGTATGCTATGAGTGCAATGGCCATGGACATCTAAAGAAGGAATGTCCAAATTTTCTGAGGGGAAAAGGCAAAGCTTATGCCACGACGCTTAGTGATTCAGACTCCTCTGATTCTGACTCGGAAGAGAGCTGTGACGGAGAGGGAAACTACTCCGCCTTCATGACCATTGCTCATGTGGAGTCATCAGAGGATTTGGGTGCACTTGTGAAGGAGCTTGGTGAGCATTCTGATTCAGAGTCTATTGGGATTGTGGAAGAATCAGATGCTGAAGAAGAAGAGAATACAACTAATCTACAAGAAAATTACTCCTTGCTACTTGAGAAGTCGGGAGAGTATACCAGAGTAGCCAAGGCAGCTGTAAGGAAAATGAAGAAAGCTGAGGAAGATTACCGAAGTCTCTTGGTCAGATATAAAGAGGCTAAGTGTGAGATTGAGACACTAAATGGCGAGTTGTCTGAAGCCTATACGAAGGTGAGGTTTCTTGAGCAAGAGGTAGTGCAAGCTCATGCCAAGATAGAGAGAGTCTCCTCCCAGAAGTTAGATGATGTTATCTCATCTCAAAAACCTTCTTCAGACAAGTCCGGGTTGGGATACACCGGAGGAAGCAGCTCTTTAGTCAAAGTCACCAAAGAAGTAAAGTTTGTGAAGGCAAACGAGATGGTTGTAGAAGAGCCCATTCTTGAGAAAGTTGAGGACGTAAAGAAGAAGAATGTGGCTGAGCAACGAATGGTGAATAAGCCCCGAAATCAATCTGTGGTTAAACATGAAACCAGAGGAAGATCTCTCCCAAGATCACAACGGGGTCCTAGAACGGATTATGTGTGTCATTACTGCGGACTGCAAGGACATACCAGACCCAACTGTCAAAAGCTGAGATCAGACAACAATGCAAGCGCACCTCGGTCACGAGGAAGGAGAAATGACATGAGGTCTTGGGGTGGTGAACAACCGAGAAGTCAAAACCGTGATCCCGGTATGATGGACGTGATGAAAATGATCGGTGCCTTCACCACTTGCTTGGAGAGTTTCACCAGAAGGTTTGACAGTCCAAATTCTCGTACCCAATCCGTTAAGGATATCACCCCAAACGCACGTGATGTGTGGGTGAAGAGGGGTACTCATGCATAAGCATTATAACATGTCCACGCATAAATTCTTTCAATGTTTAGGGACATTTGCTGTTGCATCTTTTCATGCATTGCTTTCTTTTTACTGTTGTTATTTTGTCTGGTTGGTTTGTACCGGTTGTTTTTTGTTGATCTTTCTTTTCTTGTTCTGTTTTGGGTGTGTTCAAAAATTCAGAAACACATAAAAAAAATTGGAAAATCCAAAAAGTTTGATCGCTTTGTTGAGTTTTGTCTCAAATCATGTTTTGCCTTGTACCTTTGTACTTATGGTTTTGTGCATTTAACGAGCTTAGCTTGTCTCTCATGCACTCATATCATTGTGAAAAAAATTCTGAAATCTATGTGACTGTTGTAAATAGATCTTCAACCTTGTCATGAATGATTAGTAAATGGTTTTGTTGATCTTGAGACATGCATAGACTCATGCCTATATATCTTCCCACTGTTTATTTTTTTTTTTCTTTAAATAGCTCTCTAAATGTAAATCTCCAAATGAAAAGAGATATAGAGCTGCAAAAGCCTGTCGCACAAACTAGTATTCGACTAGGAAAAAGGGAAAGCGACCAAAATAAAATGTATGATGCCCAAAAAGCCAAAGGCTAACTCATCAATTGAAATATCAAAAATTTCAGGCATCTATCTCTAAATAAGATTTTCTTTGCTCAAAAGTTACAAATGATATGTTGAATATGGAGCCAAATGAAAAGCTTCAATGAATTGTTATCAAGTACGTGTGGGAGGTCATATATGCATGTTTCTATAATTGAGATAGGTCACATAATCTAGTGCTAGTTGTGTATGCCTTGATTGAATTGATCATTGAAGCTTCACATTGGACTAAGGACTATCTCATTTTTGATATCCACACACAACACACAAGTCTATGTTCAATGAATGTCATATTCATCTGTGTGATTGTACTTGATTAAATGTGTTTTCACATGCTCAATCTTTGTTTGATCAAACCCAAAAAGATTTTTGAGTGTTTTATTTGTTTTTGAAAGTGATTTTATACTTTCTTGTCTTGTGTTTTTGGTCAAAATGCATTTTTGTGTATTTCTTCAAAACACTGGTTCAGGGGTTGTTTCGCGAGAAGCTCGCGACTTAGAGCTTCCCGCGAAAAGGGGTTGAGGGAAATATTTTTTTCATCCTGTCACACAGAAACTTTCGCGACTGTATCGCGACTGTATCGCGACCAACAGCTTCTCGCGAAATGCTGTTTGGCTAAAAATTGGATTTTTCCAATTTCAGACAGAAGTTACCGCGACTGTCTCGCTACTGTCTCGCGACTTAGTGCTTCTCGCGAAAGTTTTGTGCTTCAGTGGCTCTTCTCGCGACTGTCTCGCCACTCCCTAACCCGCGAAAAACGCGTGTTTTCAGTTTTTATAATGCTGATGTGACAGTTTTTCAAAACACAAAAACTTCCCTCGCTCAACCTCTCTCGAACCTTTTCAACCCAAATCACTATTCCATTCAATCCCCTTCAATCCAAGCATTTTTTCTGCATTTTCTTCTTCAAGGTATGTTTGATTATCAATTCTTTTTAAGTTTTTGCTTAGATTATGCAGAATTTTTGTTAGGGTTTTGATAATTGGGGATTTTCGAAACTTTGGGTTAGTTTTCAAAATTGGGTGAATTTTTCTCAAATATTTTGATTGGGCTGTGTCCCATTTGTTGTTTCTGCATCTTTGTTGGCCCCTTGTGGCATTCTATCATGTATTGAGGGTAGATTTTCCCTTGTTCATGCATTATTCATGTTATATTTGTATTTGTGCATGCTAGGTGTTTGTCAAAATGTCCGAGTGACATTTTTGTGCCAAATTGGAATCAAGTGATTTCAATCCATGGACTTTCACTCAAGTGCCAAATTCGAA
This sequence comes from Quercus aquifolioides, assembly GCA_019022515.1. NCBI lineage: Eukaryota > Viridiplantae > Streptophyta > Magnoliopsida > Fagales > Fagaceae > Quercus > Quercus aquifolioides. The sequence continues at coordinate 14,814,655 of CM032330.1, read as the reverse complement.
TCCATGGACTAACAAATCTCGGTTAGTGGCTCAAGGATACACACAAGTAGAAGGAATAGATTTTGATGAGTCCTTCGCTCCTATGGCAAGACTTGAATCTATTCGAATTCTTATGTCCATTGCACGCACCATGAACTTTAAACTCTACCAAATGGATGTAAAATGTGCGTTTCTAAATGGATATCTGGATGAAGAAGTGTTTGTTGAACAACCAAAAGGTTTTGAGGATCCTCACTTTCCTGATCATGTGTTGAGATTGAAGAAAGCTCTTTATGGCTTGAAACAAGCTTCTAGAGCTTGGTATGATCGGCTTACAAATTACCTCCTGGAAAGAGGATTCAAAAGAGGTTATGCTGATCGAACTCTGTTTGTCAAGAATGATGAAGATTACCTTTTGGTGGCTCAAGTGTATGTTGATGATATAGTATTTGGTGCTACCATCGATGATCGAGCTATAGAATTTTCTGAGGAAATGAAGAAAGAATTTGAGATGAGTATGATGGGGGAGCTTACATTTTTCTCGGGCCTTCAAGTCAAACAAAAGAAGGAAGGCATATTTGTGTCACAAGAAAAGTATGCTAGAAATATTGTCAAAACGTTTGGACTAGACTCCAAAAAGCATGCCTCCACGCCCATGAGTTCGTCCACAAAACTGAATGCTGATTCTTCCGGAGTGGAAGCGAGTCCAACCTTGTATAGGAGTATTATTGGGAGTTTACTCTATCTTAGAGCAAGTAGACCGGATATTACATTCAGCGTTGGTGTTTGTGCTAGATATCAAGCTGCTCCAAAGCAGTCTCACCTGACTGCGGTAAAGAGAATTATACATTATATCAATGGTACTCCAGACTATAGGTTGTGGTATTCCAAGGATTCAAATGCTTGCCTTGCCGGTAATTCAGATGCTGACTGGGCTGGTAGTATGGATGATCGAAAGAGTACCTCCAGAGGTTGTTTCTACCTTGGTAACAATCTTGTCTCTTGGATGAGCAAGAAACAAAACTCTGTGTCTCTTTCTACAATTGAATTTGAGTACATAGCCGTTGGAAGTTGCTACACACAACTCCTTTGGATGAAGAAGCTACTTCATGATTACGGGATTCCTCAAGATACAATGTGTGTCTTCCGTGATAACACCAGTGCCATAAATCTCTCTAAGAATCCAGTTCAGCATTCAAAGTCAAAACACAAAGAGATATGCTACCATTTCATTCGGGATCTGGTGGAAGAAATGATCATATGTCTTGAATTCATACACACAGAAAATCAAAAGGCAGACATCTTCACCAAGGCTCTTGATGGTCCACGGTTTGAATCTCTCCGTAAGACCATTGGTGTTGGTACAATCCCTTGAATCTCATGTGTGATGTGTGCTTTACCTCTTTATATTGAGTAAACTTGTTTGTAGGGCACACACCTTTTTGTTGATTGTTTGCTTAGCACATTTTGTTTTTGCTTTAAAATGTTTTTACATTGTCTTTATGTTTGTTTTTTATCAATCTTATTCTGCTGTTGCGTCAAAAATCCAAAAACACATAAAAAGTAGAAAATCCAAAAAGTTTGATCAGCATTGTTGAGTTTTTGTCTCAAAACATGTTTTGCCTTGTACTTTTGTACTAATGGCCTTGTGCATCTACAAGCCTAGCTTGTTTCTTATGCACTCATATCATTGTGGAAGAAATCTTGAAATCTATGTGACTGTTGTAAGTAGATCTTCAACCTTGACATGAATGATTAGTGAATGGTTTTGTTGATCTTGAGACATGCATAGACTTATGCCTATATATCTTCCCATTCTTTATTTTGTTGTTTTTGCTTAAAGAGCTCTCCAAATGTAAATCTCCAAATGAAAAGAGATATAGAGCTGCAAAAGCCTATCGCACATACTAGTATTTGACTAAGAAAAAGGGAAAGCGACCAAAATAAATTGTATAATGCCCAAAAAGCCAAAGGCTAACTCACCAAAGTGAAATATCAAAAATTTCAGGCATCGATCTCACAATGAGATGTGTTGATTCAAAAATATCAAATGATATGTTGTATATGGAGCCAAATGAAAAGCTTCCAAGAAATGTACTCAAGTTTATGTGGGAGGTCATATATGCATACTTCTATAATTGAGATAAGTCACATTATCTAGTGCTAGTTGTGTATGCCTTGATTGAATTGATCATTGAAGCTTCACATTGGACTAAAGACTATCTCATTTTTTATATCCACACACATCACACAAGTCTATGATCAATGAATGCCATATTCATTTGTGTGATTGTACTTGATTAAATGAGTTTTCACATGCTCAATCTTTGTTGATCGAACACAAAAAGATTTTTGAGTGTTTTTAGTTGTTTTTGGAAAGTATTTTGTTTTTACAAAAATGTCAAAATTTTCAAAAACAGTGTTGCCCTATTTTGGCGACTCAGTCGTAGGTTAGCCCAGTCGCAAGTCCAAGTCGCAAGCCCACTCCGAGATTTTTCGCGGCTCACTGGCAAGTCAATGTCTCAGTCGTGAAAAATACTTAGAAAATTTTTCAAAATTTGAGTTTTGGTGACTTTCGCAGCTCAGTGTGGCGACTTGTTCGCGGGTGGAGGGTCCAGTCACGAGAGGTACTCAGAGATTTTCGCGGTTCTCCTCACGACTCTCTCGTAGGTAGACCTTCCAGTCGCGAAAAACACTTAGAAGATTTTTCAAGAATCTTGGTCTCACAGTGTTTCACGGCTTACCCTGGCGAGTTACTCCAGTCGCAAAAAACGCGTGTTTTTCGTTTTAAAGTCAGTTTTTAAAACATTTTCAGTTTTTCCCTCAATTTTGTGTGACTGTTCATTGTCTTTCCCATTTCACCATTCAAACACACCGTGTCTCACTTCGAAAATCCTTCATTTATTCTCAAATCTTCAAGAAAAAGGTATGGGTTTTCTTTGTCTCACTTCATATTTCTTGTTTTAAGCTTTTTTTTTTTTTTTTTTTTTTTTTTTGATATTTGAATTGTCACTGTGTTTTTCTTTGTTTTTGTGTTTTTGCTGATATTTTTATCTCTCCTATTTGATTGTGAATTTGATCTCATGATAAAATCACTGTGCATTCGTTGATGTTTTGTACTGATCTACTCTATCTTGAGTAATCATTGTGGGATTTGTGACACACACACACACTCATTTTCATGTTTGGGACCTAAATCTCAGTTTTTTTTAGGATTTCCCTCATTGTCTATGTTCTGGCTCTAACCCAATGCTGATAATGTTTGTTGTTTTGTGTGGCATGTCTTGGTCTCCTGATGATACATGATGTAGGGTAAAAATGTCTCCTTTCAAGAGAGCTGCTATAAAAGGGGGAAACAGCAAAGGAAAAGAACCCATCATTGATGTTGATGAAACCTCCCCTAAAGCAAAGAGGACCCGTTCATCATTAGGAGTATTTGATCCAAATAAGTTCAGATCTTATGTTGCATTTCAGACTCATGAGAATTATTTCAGAGATGCTACACCGTTGGTCAAAAGGGTCGTTGATCAACCTTCTCTTTTTAACATCGACATTCCCCAATGGTTTGCTCACAAAGATTGGAATTATCTTCTCTCCGACCTTGAAGAAGCATATGAGGACTTGGTAAAAGAGTTTTATGCCAATGCAATTGTTGAAGGCGAAGAACTCAAATGCTGGGTTAGAAGGAAGAGTTTCTCAGTTTCTCCCACATATCTGGCTGAGATTCTTTGCATCAATCGCCTGATATTTAAAAAATCACCAGTTTATGATGATTTATGTCCAGATGAGGACCTACTCCGGGATGCTCTTGGAAAGGACTTGGAATTCTCATCGAATGGGAACTCAGTCAGTGTTTCGTCTCTTCCTCCGAAATTGAGGGTGCTTACAATCATCTTGTTTCACAACTTGTACCCATTATCTAGCACAGGGTACATGAACCTTGGACGTGCCCTGTTTCTTTACGATCTGATCTCTGATGTAGAGATTGAAATTTGTGCACACATCTTTCATATCTTGCGCAAAACGGTTCTTCGAACTGAATCAAGGATATGCTTTCCTTTTTGCTACCTCATTTCTAGGATACTGAAGCTCAAAGGTATTCATCCTTCAACAGATGAGTCTCCTTGCCCAAAACTAGCTCCAATTAACATGCGTACATACAACGCTAGCATTGGTCATAGTCGTAAGGGTATCAAAACAGAAACTTCAGCATCTCACAGTGGCTCGTGCTCTAGCTCATCCACATTTGACGAGAAGCTAGACAACATTGCGACATCTGTCCATGAGTTGTGCTCCAAGATGTCCGGACTTACATCCATCTTGCACCATCTCAACATTCAATGGGATATGAAGTTCACCTCTATCCAAGCTCAGTTGGATCAAATTCAGAGAAAGCTAGAAGATGATGAGGACTAGCTATTCCATGACAAAAAAGGGGAGATGATGTTGGCAGGGGGAGTACAATGATAGGGGGAGAAACAGCGGGATCAAAGGAGGAGTTTTCAACAAGACTTTGTTTTAGTTCTGATTCTATTTAATTTCTGTTTCACATTAGTACTGTTTATGTTTCTACTTTATGTGTTTGTTTGTACCTATTGCTTTTGTAAGCTTTTAAGGTTTATGTACTCATGCTTTGTAGCTAGTACTTAATGTTAAATGCCGTGCTTTTTCTTTAAGTACATCACTCTTATGCCCTTGTAGGATCTTATTCCTAGATGCATATATGTTTTATGCATTGGTTGAGTGTTGGGCATGCAAATGATACTCTGCAAATTGAGTTTATTTGCTTGCAAGTCCGGAGGTTCATTCCTTGTGAGAATGAGCATTGTGATCACTATTGTATAGTGATTGGTTGTTTGGTCTAGCCATGGTCTATTGCTTTATTCCATTTTGCTTGATCACTTTGTGCTTGCTCCATATGCATTACAAGTTTTTCTGCATACAATGATCAGATTGTGTTGTTGTGTTTTAGGAGATACTTGTTCTCATAGTTCAAAAGCTTCACAGATTCTAGAGTTAGGTGTGAGTGAGTTTTCCAACTTTTCCCAACTCACGCGTTAAGTCTAGAGTTTGTTATAGGGTTTTGTCACGGAATAGCCAAAGGGGGAGATTGTAAGGTTGAATTTTATCAACCATCTTGTTGGCTTTATTCCGTGCCAATTTGCTTGTATTTTAGCATTTAGTAACCCTGTATTTAGATGGGATTCATGTAAAGGTAGTGTGTGAGAGAGTGTGAAGAAATGCTCAAGATTGTGCAAAGAAGCAGGGTCTCGCGGCTAGGACTCGCGACTGACAAGCCGCCAACTTCAGTACACGTTAGAAGCATGCAGGGAGGTGAAGGGTCACGCCAGCTGTTGCACTACAGGACAAAAGTCCCAGGCTGGCCAGGCCGTTAACTCACAGCTAAAACTCGCGACTTGGACCAGTCACGAGGCCAAGCTGCCAACTTACCCTGTTTGCGAAAAACTGACTCTTCGCATTCCTTTCTCAGCACACTATATATAGACCCTTATACCCACGAAATGTAGTGAGCTTCTAGAGAGAATTTTGAGAGAGAAACCCTAGAGAAAAACAAGATTGCCTCATCCCCAATCTTCACTAAGAGACTCTTCAAATTCCTCTACTCTCTTCCTCTCCATTGATACATCTTTGAGAGGTTCTTGACCAAATCCTTTTCTCACCACACCCACGTCTGTGAGAAGGTCTTTTGGTGCTAAGGGAAGCAGTTTGGAAGGGACAAATGGTTATTGGTTGATGCTATGGGCTATAGTGGAATCCGGAAAGCTAGAGAAGAAAAAGGTTTGGCGCAACCTCGTTGGAGCAAGACGCTTGGAGGGCGGCGGAGAGGTTTTACGCCAAGAGCTTCGGTTTCCTCTTTGATAACACATCGCGTGTTGTCCTTGTGTTTGCATCTCTCTTCCCTTTATCTTTGCCTTTTATTTTTTGTTGTGGATATGATTATAATTGGCTTAGATAGTTTATCAATTCTGTGTTTGGCTTATATTCATGTTCTGCACAGTAATTGTTTGATAATAAGCTTGAATTGATAATTTGTAATTGGGGGTCTAAACGTTCAAAGGTGTTTTACACACAATTTGAACTTTCACCCACTATCTGTTAAGACTCAGGGAAGAGATTTGAAATGGTAGATCACTTCGAGGGGATCTAGGCCTGCAAGAATAGAGTATAAGAAGGAAAGTAAAGAATTAGAGAGAGAGAGAGAGAGAGAGAGATTCAATTTGAGATATTATTCAATGAATCAATCTGTAACTACCCCTCTTCATCTTATACAACAAGTCCCTAACTAACTAACCAACTATAACCAACTGCCCCAAACTAACTAACTACACTTAGGTATACAATGCACACTCACACGCACTACTTTGCAGCGTTACATGCACACCTCATCACCAGTACACGCACCCCCCTGCATCACGCATGCCCCTACACTGGCACACACACAAACTTGTACCCAATTACACATATACAAGAGAGATGCCTAACATTACCCCCTCCTATTTAAAGCACCAAGGTGAGGGAAGGACAACTGAAGTTGATACAGAGACTCCCACGTGGCATCTTTTGATGAATAACCAGTCCATTGAACCAGAACTTCTGTAATCTCTCTAGACCTCAGTGATCTAGACCTGGTCTACAACACCTTGATAGGTTCCACACACACTTGTCCATCAGCATCCACAGGAGGCAGAGTAGGAATAGGATGAACCTTCTGGCCAAGCTTTAACTTCAGGCATGATACATGAAAAACAGGATGGATCTTGGCTTTAGGAGGTAAATCCAACATGTAAGAGACCACCCCTACCTTTTGTAGCACTTGGAAAGGGCCAAAGAACCTAGGTGACAACTTCCACTTACCCTTATAAGCCAAAGTTCTCTGTCTATAGGGCTGCAACCTTAAATAGACCCAATCCCCAACCTCAAAAGATCTGTTTTGTCTACGCTTATCAGCTTAGATCTTCATTCTCTCCAGTGAAGCAACTAAATTAACTCTAAGAGCAACTAGGACAGCTTCCCTTTAACTAAGAAGTCACCCAAAGCAGCCACTCTAGTAGTACTTGGCACATAGGATTGCAAGGTAGGGGAAGGAAAATCATATAGAGCTTCAAAAGGGGTTAGCTTCAAGCTGGTATGAAAGTTGGAATTAAACCAAAATTCAACTAAAGACAACCATTCAGCCCATCTGTGTGGACTGTCACTAGTGAAGGCTCTTAGGTATTGCTCCAAACTCTTATTCACAACTTCTGTTTGACCATCACTTTGAGGATGGTAAGCAGTGGACATGGCCAAAACAATTAAGTAAATATGGCATCCCTGTCACTCACAATGGATGCTGACATGCCATGCAATTTGAAGATATAGTGCATATACAGGGAAGCTACCTTAGCTACAGAATAGGGATGAGAAATAGGTATAAAATGGGAATATTTGGTCAGTCTATCAACCACGACCAGAATTACCTCATACCCTTGGGACTTAGGTAGACCCTCAACAAAATCCAAGCTTACATCTGTCCAAGGAGTGGTAGGAATTTCCAAAGGCTGAAGCAAACCTGCTGGGGCAGAGGTCTCATACTTGATTCTTTGGCACACATCACACTCCCTCACAAAAGCTTTAATATCTGCCTTCATCCCATGCCAAAAAAAATTCCCTTTTAGCCCTCTAATAAGACTTGAGGAAACCTATTTGACCAGCCATAGGGCTACTGTGAACTAGTTGCAACACTTGAGACTTCAAAGGGGATTGAGGACTTAAGAAAAACCTGCCCTTGTAGAAAACAAGATTATTCTGCTAAGTGAATCCAATAGGAGTAGTACCAACTTGAATGGATGGAATAAGTTGCTGCATAAACTGATCTTGAGAATAACTATCTCTAAGAATATGCAACCAAGTAGGATCAGGAACTAAAAGAAGCAACAGACAACTAGCTTTAGGGAACTCACCAAGCTGACCAGACATAGGAATGTAATCAGACCTCCTTGAAAGTGTATCTGCCACTTTGTTTTCAACCCCTTTTTTATTCAACTATAAAACGATACCCTAGCAACTTAGCCAACCAATTTTGCTGAGCTAGTGTGGCAATTCTTTACTCCAATAAAAACTTCAAACCCTAATGATCTGTTCTCATAATGAAGGGTCTGCCCAACTGGTAAGGCGTCCATTTCTTGACTACAGTGGCCAAAGCAAGCAATTCAATCTCATAAGCAGACAAATGGAGATGTTTACCCTTCAAGGCTTGACTGTGATAAGCAATGGGCCTATGCTCTTGCATCAAAATAGCCCCTAGCCCATATCTTAAAGCATCACATTCAATGATGAAAGGCTTTGAGAAATTTGGAAGAGCCAAAACTAGAGGTTGAGCTACAGCAACCTTGAGCTCACTGAAGGCAAGAAGAGCTTTATCTGACCAATGGAAGCCATCTTTCTTGAGGAGGTCAGTCAAAGGCTAGGCAATAGATCCATAACCTTGGATAAATTTCCTATAATAACCTATAAGACCCAAAAACCCCCTCAAAGCCTTAACATTTTGGGGAATTGGCCATTGTTGCATAGCCAAGGTCTTCTTAGGACCAGCTTTTACCCTTTCCCCAGATATGATATGACCTAAATACTCCACCTCAGCACACCCAAACACACATGTAGATTGCTTAGCATACAACTGATGAGACTGCAAGACCTCTAACACAATCTTCAAGTGAGACAAGTGATCAGGAAAATTAAAACTAAAAACCAAACCAGCACAAATTTCCTCAAATAAAGCATTCATGAGAGCCTGAAATGTTGAAGGAGAATTTGTTAACCCAAATAGCATCACAAGTGATGAAGCCGGAAAAAACCACCAGTGAGCCACACGTCCTCGCACGCTCAAAATGCAACCTGCACAACATAAGAAAGGAGAAAGACCTAAATAGAGAGCATCGGTGTGGTGCCGGCCAAATACCCTCTGAAGGTCAAGTTAGACCTCTTTTCAACTCTAGAGTGCTAGAGAGGGGTTAATTATGCCTACCTCGATTTGTGAAGGTATTGGGGCTTTTATAGTAATCGAAAGTTGACCTCTTTTACTTGGAGTCGAAGTCTTTCCTTGTAGAAATCCTCTTGAGGAGTCCAAAACGTGATAGACAAGTCATATTCCTTATAAAGAAGATCTCCATCAATGCACGCAGCCTCTAGAACCCTAATTGCACTAGGACTCTAATTACCCCTAGAATCTATGGGGTGTGCCGCAAGTATTCCCATATAGGGATTCTGTCTGACACGTGGCCAGCAAATCCGTCCTCACCGAGTCTTGCACCTGATGGGCCCGTCCATCAACCTTCCTTGGATCCGTCAGCTTATTTTCACCTCTTCAGTTGTCCCCTCACCCCATCGGTCCGTCATAATCAAGCAAACAGATTCGTGGGGTGACGACTCAAAAATTTCGATGGTGGTTAAAAATTGGGATGACGATTCAAAAAGAGGGATGACGGATAGACATTATGAGTTATACATGTTATCCGGACAGGCTGTCAGGAACGTATTTATTACCCATAACATGTGTCGTGCTGCTATAGGCTGTTGTATCGGATCGAAGCGTCGCTTCGTCTTCCGTGCACTTCCGCTTATAAATATCATCCCCTTCCCCTCTCATTTTTCCACTTTACAAAGAAACTCATTTTCAGAGAGAGACCGTCATATATGTCAGAGAGTAGACCGTCATATCTGTCAGAGAGTAGATCGTCCAGTTACTGCCACGACTGTACGAGCCTTCATCCGTCTACTATTTAACTTGGTAAGTAATCTCTATCCGTCTGTATTTCATTCCTTAGTTAAGCCATTACGTTTTCCCTACAATGGACCTTTCCTTTACCCGTCACCTGTTCCAACACCCGTCAGAGTCTTAGGTTTTGTCGTTACCTGTAGGCAATGTCTAGTGCATCAAGTAACCAGTCAGTCGTCCGTGACGGGGCAGACTACGAGGAGGTGTATCCGTCAGGTCACAAGGACCAAGACTATTTGAGTGAGGAGAGGAGTCCGTCTGCATCTTCCCTGTCCTCAACAAATGAGGATTCAGAGATGGCTGACCAAGAAGAGGTTCCTGATGACGACGAAGATCAATCGAATAGGCCCGTCGTAGGCGCTGATGGACTCAGGGAGTTCATTATGCTACCAGAATGGACGGTGAACGAGTTTTTGTCCAAAATTAAGGAGAATCACTTTCGCACATTTAGGGCCAATTATCAGATTCCAAATTACATTCCAATCCGTCTACCATATCAGTCTGAGAAATGCTATTACCAAGGGGTAGACGAGGTCGGAGTTTATGAACAAATGTTAAAGGCAGGTCTTAGGTTTCCGCTAAGCACCCTCCATCGTGAGTTTCTCAAATATATGGGTGTGTCCGTCAACCAATTAGCCCCCAACGCCTGGAGGGTCTTCATTGCTATGGAGGTCCTGTACGGCGCCATGTCAGACGGTGCTAGAAGGCTGATGGTGAGGGAATTCCTTCACTGCTATCATCCTGAGGAGATAGACAAGTCAAAGGGGATGTACAGTTTCGTACCCAGGAGTCTGTTGCTAAAAGTCATATACGAAACCCCTGACTCAAATAGAGATTAGAAGAGCCGTTATTTCTTCCTTGAAGGCGAAGGATGGATGTGTCACCCTAGAGAGACGGAGTATATGCCAGTTGACAAAACATAGGGCATACTGCATCCGTCTGGTATATCCGTCGAGTCCTATTTTGTAGACTTTATGACCGTCCAGTTGGTTTAAAGACTTATTTAATACGTTATGACCGTCTTCTCTCTCTCTCTTTTTTTTTCTTTTTTTTTTAGTACGACGGCGTCCCCAGATTGATCTTGAAGAATTTCACTTTCTCGAAAAAAATTTCGCCGAGTCCAGCAAAGAGGAGCGAACGTGGGCAAAGTTAGTATCCCTCAACACCGTCCACTGGTATTGTGACGGTCCTGAGCCAACCCCAGCAGCCGTCAAATACGAAAAAAGAATTCGACAACGTAAGTCCGTCATCCTTACTTTGTCTGGATTTTTTTACAGACTCATTTCTTTATCTGTTTACCCATTCGCATTTTCAGAAATGGACGATACTAAGAGAAGAGCAGCGATCAGATTGCAGGCTGCTAAAAACAAGGAGACAGGCGTGGAGCCCAAGGGGACGGTCTCAAATATCCCCTCTGTCAAAAGAAAACAGCCGTCCAAAGGGGACCGTGCATCAAAGAAACCCAAAGTTCCATTGGACCCCGTCTTGGGGTTAATGGCTGGTTCTGCTAAGACGGTTACCCCTTCAAAGTATGGGGCCGGCAAAGGCCTAATGACGGGGCCGTCTGGAAGCCAAAAGAAGCCATCCGTCCTGATTCGCGAGGACTCCAAATATGCTCTGGAAAGGCTCTCATCCATTATGACAGCCGAGGATTACGAAGACCTCGACAATCACTCGACGGAAGCTATAGCGGAGACGGGCCTCTTCAGCATTGCACAGGTATGTGGTTCATCACTTTATCATCCGTCCATGTCTGTTTATTAACATATATTTCTTTTTTGTTTTTAGGCCATGGTGATGATGAAGGGTCTAATAGGGCGGTGCCTCGGTCATGAGACTGCTCTGGATCACGTCCGTGACAAGGCAAAGTTGACGGAGGAAGAGCTTATAGAGCTTAAAACTTGGAAGGTTGCACAAGAGAAGAAGCTCAAATTGGCAGAAGATGCCAGGGATGAGTATCAGAAGCTGGCGGAGGGAATGAAGAAAGCTCTAGAAGACAAGGAGAAAGAGATCCGTCAGGCTAAGGAGGTGGCGATAAGAGAGTACCGTGACTCTGACGCTCTTATCTCGGAGCTAGGTGTTTCGTACAGCGACGGATTTGATGATGCAATCCGTCAGGTGAAGGCACTGTAATCAAATCTTGATGTGTCAACCGTCACCATCAATGTCCCCGAGCAAACCTCCGTCCAACCTGCCCAATCAGAAGACACTGACAAGATCTTTGGTGATGAAGTACCTGTTCCTGATGCCCCCGTTGATCGGACCGTAGCTGAAAGCAAATCTACAGCTGTTCAGGTCTGTCAGGATAAGAAGAAGGCGGACCCACATGCGGATTGAGATTATTTTACCCCCTTTATTCTCTTTTTTATGCTAAAACATTTGGAGAACAGTTGTATGACTCCTCCGTCATATTTTTGAAACATTTGGAGAACAGTTGTATGATTCCTTCGTCATATGTTTGGAATTATGTAGATGTTTCCCTTACAGGGCTTTTATTATTCCTTATCTTGAATGTATGCTTTATTTGAATCCGTCAAGTTGAATGAAATTCGTCGACCTTGCTGAATGCTTGTTTATATTTGCTATGTTTATGGATTTTAACTTATATCCGTCCACTTTCGGAGTTCGAATTACTACCCTCTTGGGATGATCCGTCAGTCTTATGGGCTGGGATTTAATCTGTCCACTTTTGTAATTTAGATTGATCCGTCCCCTTTGGAACTTTAGAATTTACATATTCCAGGCATGATCCGTCCATCTTTGTGGGCTCAGGTTGATCCGTCCTCGTTGGGACTTAGGATTTTAACCTGCTTAGGATGATCCGTCCACTTTGTGGACTTAGATTGATCAGTCCTCTTTGGGACTTCAGAATTTACATATTCCAGGCATGATCCGTCCATCTTTGTGGGCTCGGGTTGATCCGTCCTCGTTGGGACTTAGGATTTTAACCTGCTTGGGATGATCCATCCACTTTGTGGACTTAGATTGATCCGTCCCCTTTGGGACTTGGGATTTCACCCTTTTAGGATGACCCGTCCACTTTGTGGATTTAGATTTTGCCCGTCCATTTTTGGACAGAATGTTTCATCCTCATGGGATAATCCATCCATCTTGTGGACTTCTTTATATCCGTCCATTATTGGACTTTAAATCCATCCCCTTGAGATGGTCCGTCCACTTTGTGGACTTAGTTTATACTCCGTCCAATATTGGACTTGGATTGATCCGTCCCCTTTGGGACTTGGGATTTCACCCTTTTAGGATGACCCGTCCACTTTGTGGACTTAGATTTTGCTCGTCCATTTCTAGAATGAATTTTTCATCCTCTTGGGATGATCCGTCCATCTTGTGGACTTCTTTATCTCCGTCCATTATTGGACTTTTTAAATCCATCCCCTTGAGATGGTCCGTCCACTTTGTGGACTTAGTTTATAATCCGTCCAATATTGGACTAGGCAAATTAAGTAGGAAAAACATAGTCGTGTTTGAATATTTCTCTTATTGAAAAGAAACCATGTAAAAGAGTACTTGCCCCCTTGGGCTTAAAAAGGCACTTGCAGAAAGAATTGTTCGAAGTAAAAACTAGCAGTAGCAAAACTAAATAATAAAAAATTGTTCGTAGTAAAAACTAATAAAACTCAATAATAAACTGGAGATTAGGGAGCGTCGGTGCTTCTTATGTCGTCTCTACTGATAGTATCTCCGCAGGTGCTCCGTGTTCCATAGGTGTTGCAGCTTCCACCCATCTAGGGTTTCGAGGTGGTAGGTCCCTTTCCTTCCTAGTTGGGGCCGAGCTTTCCTTGTGACGGATCTCTAGCAGCTCCCATCACCTTCCGTAGCACAAGATCTCCGATCTGAAAGTCTCTGTGTCTGACATTGGAGTTGTAGTATTTTGCCATGAGGTTCTGGTACCTCGCCAACCTCTGCTCTGCTGTAGTGCGGACCTCGTCCACCAAATCCATCTAGAGCCGCAAGGCCTCTTCATTCTGATCCTTGTTGTAGTTCTCCACCCGATAGCTCGTAAGCCCGACCTCCGCTGGAATGACGGCCTCACTTTCGTATGCTAGTCTGAATGGTGTTTCTCTAGTGGGTGTTCTTGCCGTAGTACGATATGCCCATAAGATGCTCGGTAGTTCGTCAGGCTAGATGCCTTTAGCCCCCTCGAGCCGGGTCTTGATGATCTTGAGCAAGGACCGGTTCGTGACTTCTACTTGCCCATTGGCCTGTAGATGTGCGGGCGACGAGTAGTGATTCCTGATCCCCAGCTCTGAATAGAAATCCCTGAACGCACCGTTGTCGAATTGCTTTCCGTTGTCGGAGACGAGCACTCTAGGTATCCTGTACCTGCATATAATATTTCTTCACACAAAAATCCTCATGTTCTTCTCCGTGATAGTGGCCAGGGCCTCTGCCTCCACCCACATAGTGAAGTAGTCGATGCCAATTACCAGAAATTTTAGCTGCCTTGCTGTTGTCGGGAAGGGGCACATGATGTCTAGCCCCCATTGGGCGAATGGCCAAGGGGCCGTCATAGGCGTCAGCTCCTCAGTTGGTTGCCTGACCTATGACATTTGTCGCAAGTCTTGACGTAAGTTTGTGCGTCCTTTTGCATCGTAGGCCAATAGTACCCTGCTCGGATCAATTTGTGCACTAAGGACCGTGCCCCTGAATGGTTTCCATAGATACCCTCATGTACTTCCCTCATCACGTAGTCTGCTTTCTCTTGATCCAGGCACCTCAGGTACGGACGTGAGAACCCCCTTTTGTATAAGATATCATTGATCAACACAAATCGTGAGACTTGGACTTTCAGCTTTCTGGCCTCGTCTTTTTCGTCAGGTAGTGTACCCTCTTTAGGTACGCTTTTAACGGCGTAGTCCAACTGTTCTCAGAATTCAACTCCTGCACTTTCGTTCCGTCATCAATCATTGAGGAAACCTGGACAAACGACAATACCTGATCGGGGACTTGCATAAACTTTGCTGAAGCTGCCTTTGCCAATCTGTCGGCACATTCATTCTCCTCCCTTGGGATTTGAATGAATCTGACTTCGAGGTTGCCGATCTGATCCTTTACTTTTTGCAGGTACTTCTTCATCCTTTCATTTTTGCACTCGTAGACGCCGTTAATCTGGCTTGTTATTACCTGGGAATCGCAATATACGACCATGTTTTCAGCACCTGCTGCCTTTGCGAGGTCTAGTCCTACCGTCAATGCTTCATACTCGGCCTCATTGTTTGTCGTTGGGAAGTCTAGTCGAATCATGCATTCGATTTTATCTCCGTCAGGGGAATGGATCACCACACCGGCGCCTCCAGCTTGTCTGTTTGACGATTCGTCCGTGTGAATGCTCCATTGTCTGAGGGCATCTGCCCCCTTGCCTTGAGTATATTCAGCAATGAAGTCTGCAACTGCTTGCCCCTTTATTGCCGTTCGCGGGCGGTACTGTATATCAAACTCGCTCAGTTCTATTGCCCACAGAGCCATTCGCCCGGTAGCCTCAGGGCTGCACATTGCTCTTTTGAGAGGTTGATCTGTCAAGACTATGATGGTGTGAGCCTGGAAGTACGGCTTGAGTTTTCGGGCTGTAGTTACAAGAGCGAATGCCAACTTCTCCATCTGTGGGTACCTTTTCCTCTGCCCCCCGGAAGCCCCTACTTATGAAATAGATGGGTCGCTGAGATCCTTCCTCTTCTCTCACTAAGGCCGCGCTGACCGCTGCTTGCGAAACCGCTAAGTAGAGGTAGAGTTCTTCCCCTGGTTTGGACAGACTGAGCAGTGGTGGGGAGGCAAGATATTTCTTCAGGTCCTCGAATGCCTTCTGGAATTCGTCCGTCCACTCAAATGATTTTCTTAGAGTGCGGAAGAACGGTAGACATTTGTCCGTTGCTTTGCACCTCTTTTACAGTCCTTGGTGGTTCTAACTCCATGATCGCCCGTATCTTCTCCGGGTTGACCTCTATACCCCTTTGGGATACCATGAACCCCAAGAATTTCCATGTTGTTACTCCGAACACGCACTTGCTTGGATTCAGCTTCATGTTGTATGACCGAAGGGTGTCGAACGTCTCTTAGAGGTCGTTTAGGTGGTCATATTCGCGTAGGCTCTTTACCAACATGTCATCAACGTAGACTTGTACGTTCCTCCCAATCTGGTGCGTGAACATTTTATTCATTAGTCTCTGGTACGTCGCCCCCGCGTTCTTGAGTCCGAATGGCATTACCTTGTAGCAAAAAAGTCCTTGGCTAGTGACGAAGGAAGTTTTCTCTCTATCAGCCTCCTTTATCTTGATTTGATTGTAGCCCGAGAAGGCGTCCATGAAGCTTAGGAGCTGGTGTCTGGTCGTTGAATCCACCAGAGTATCTATCCAAGGGAGGGGGTAGCTGTCCTTCAGGCACGCCCTGTTGAGGTCCGTGAAATCGATGCACATTCGCCACTTTTAGTTAGCTTTCTTGACCATGACTACGTTCGCCAACCAGTCTGGGTAATATACTTCTCGAATGAAATCCGCTTCTAATAGTTTCCTGACTTCTTCAGCTATCGCTCTGTCTTGTTCCTGGGCGAACACTCGCTTTTTCTGTCAGACGGGTGAGGATTCAGGGTTCACGTTGAGCTTATGAACCATGACTGAAGGATCGATCTTGGGCATGTCCTCGTGGCTCCACGCGAATACCTCTTTATTTGTCCTGAGGAATGCCGCGAGGGCTTGACAAATTGGCTAGCTGGCCAACGTCCTCATCCTAGTCATTCGTTCAGGCCTTGATTCATCGAGTGCTATCTCTTCCAATTCTTCAACCGACTCCGCTATTGTTCGTTGCTCTTCTATACACATGGTCTGCTGATGATCTTCCATTTCTAGCATGGCGATGTAGCACTCATGGGTGGCCACCCGGTCTCCTCGCAACTCTCCAATCCCATAATCCGTAGGGAATTTGATCATTAGGTGGTATGTCGATGTTGCCGCTTTCCATGAGTTAAGCGTGGGTCGCCCGAGGATACCATTATAAGCGGACGAGCAGTCGACCACAAGGAATATTATGTCCTTCGTGATCTGCTGAGGATAATCACCAACCGTCATCGAGAGTGTGATCGAGCCTATCGGGAACACCCTCGTTCCTCCAAAACCGACCAGCGGAGCATTCGCTGGTATTAATCACGTTCTGTCAATCCCCATTTGTTGGAATGCTGGATAGTATAGGATGTCAGCCAAGCTGCTGTTGTCAATCAATACTCTGTGAACATTGTAGTCCCCCACCCGTATGCTGACAACTAGTGCGTCATCGTGTGGGTGGTGAAGTCTTCTCGCGTCTTCTTTAGTGAAACCAATGATGGGGCTTTCCCTTTGTGCTATCTTAGGTACGGAGCCTGTTAGCTGGACGTTCTGGACCACCCTAAGGTACATCTTTCGTGCTTTTTTGGAGGAGCCAGTAGTCGTGGTTCCCCCCACAATCATCCTTATGTCTCCGATTGGGGGTCTAGGACGCTCATTATCCCGTCGGGGGGCCTGCTCTTAAGGATTGGGATCCACTCTCTCCTTGCTAAAGAACTTCTGCAACTTCCCTTGTCTTATAAGGGCCTCAATCTGCTGCTTCAAGTCGTAGCAATCGGCCGTGTCATGACCGTGATCACGATGGAAGCGGCAATACTTGTCTCTAGGTCGTTTGTTTAGATCGCTTTTCAATTTCCCTGGAAACGTCAGTGTCCCCTCTTCCCTGATCTGCATCAAGACTTGGTCTATTGGGGTGTTCAGTGGTGTGTAGGTTGTGAACCTTCCTCCCTGGGGTCTAGGGCGTCTTTCGTCCCTTCTGTCTCCTGTCCTTAGTCTCTTCTGCCCTTGATCCTGCCGTGCGTCTCCCTGCCGCTCTCTCTTCTGGGTTTTTCTTCCCGAGCCAATAGTGCGTCTTCCGCGTTCATGTACTTAGTGCCCCTGTAGAGCACTTCCAACATGGTTTTCGGGTCATTTTTGTATAGTGAGAACAAAAATTTACCCTTCCACAACCCGTTGGTGAAGGCTGCTACCAGTATCTTGTCGTCAACTTCATCTATTGAAAGTGCTTCCCTATTGAAGCGAGTTATGTAGGATCTTAGTGTCTCGTCCTCTCGCTGCCTGATGCTCATCAAGCATGCCGTGGACTTCTTGTACCTGTGTCCCCTTATGAAGTGTGAGGTGAACTAAGCGCTTAGCTCCTTGAAAGTGCTGATGGAGTTCGGTGTCAGTCGACTGAACCATATCCTCGCGGGGCACTTCAACGTTGTAGGGAAGGCCCTGCACATGATCTCGTCCACTACTCCTTGGAGATGCATCAAGGTCTTGAAGGTCTCCAGGTGATCTAGGGGATCCTTGACTCCATCGTAACTCTCTATCTGTGGCATACGAAACTTCTGTGGTAGGGGAAAAGAATTAATGGGGGCGGTAAACGGAGAGTCGGTCCGGTTGACTAGGTCGTCTAGATCGCTAGAAACTCGTCCTTTGAGAGCATTCATCATGACCTCCATCTGCTCCTTCATTGCCTGCATCTCCGCAACAATAGGGAGTGGAGCCGTATCCATGAGGGATGGCATGCTCACATGTTGTCGTTCTTGCCTGCTTGGGGCATTACTACCCTCAGGCCCTTCTCGATCTCTTAGTTCGACGCTAGTTCCTTCTTGGTCTTCTCTCTGATTGTTCGATGCCGCGTTCTTCTGGCGCAGCTGTTCTTCTAGGTCGTGGTTCTGTTTGGTGAGACGCTCCACAGCTATGGTGAGAGTTCAGACCTGTCTTTCGAGG
This sequence comes from Quercus aquifolioides, assembly GCA_019022515.1. NCBI lineage: Eukaryota > Viridiplantae > Streptophyta > Magnoliopsida > Fagales > Fagaceae > Quercus > Quercus aquifolioides. The sequence goes on along the minus strand of CM032330.1, from coordinate 14,796,133 downwards.
GCCGTTGCGGGTGGTTCCTCTCCTTGGATGTCGTTGGTGGTTGCCATCGAGCGAGTTAGCACCATGCAACTCTTTTGTCCGGGAAGCGATAACATAGCTTTAGATCATAAAGATCGTAAGCGGTTCCCACAGACGGCGCCAATTGATGAAGCTGAAAAAACCACCAGTGAGCCACACGTCCTCGCACGCTCAGAATGCAACCTGCACAACACAAGAAAGGAGAAAGACCTAAGCAGAGAGCACCGGTGTGGTGCCGGCCAAATACCCTCCGAAGGTCAAGTTAGAACTCTTTTCAACTCTAGAGTGCTAGAGAGGAGTTAATTATGCGTACCTCGATTTGTGAGGGTATTGGGGCTTATATAGTAGTCGAAAGTTGACCTCTTTTACTTGGAGTCGAAGTCTTTCCTTGTAGAAATCCTCTTGAGGAGTCCAAAACGTGATGAACAAGTCATATTCCTTATAAAGAAGATCTTCATCAATGCACACAGCTTCTAGAACCCTAATTGCGCTAGGACTCTAATTACCCCTAGAATCTATGGGGTGTGCCGCAAGTATTCCCATATAGGGATTCTGTCTGACACGTGGCCAGCAAATCCGTCCTCACCGAGTCTTGCACCTGATGGGCCCGTCCATCAACCTTCCTTGGATCCGTCAGCTTATTTTCACCTCTTCAACAAGGAACTCATAATGACCCTCATGAGTCCTAAAGGCTATTTTAGGAATATCCTCAGGTTTCATACATATTTAATGATACCCTGATCTCAAATCCTACTTAGAAAAACTGGTAGAACTTGTAAGTTCATCTAGCAACTCATCCACAACAAGAATTGGAAATTTATCCTTAATAGTAGCCATGTTGAGTGCTCTATAATCAGTGCACATCCTCTAACTACCATCAGCCTTTCTAACAAGTAAAACAGGTGAAGAAAAAGGACTTTGGCTAGGCTGAATTGAAGCAAGTTCTAGTAATTCATTTACAATTTTCTCAATTTCAGACTTTTGGAAATAGGGATACCTGTAGGGACTTTCATAGACTGGTGGTGTGCCCTCCTTAAGAATAATCTGATGTTCATGCCCATGGATTAGAGGTAAACCTATAGGAACTTCAAACACCTTGGAAAATTGATCCAACAAATCTGACAAGGCAGCAAGCACCAAAAACTGAACATCAGAACTAGGACTATTGACAGTTGCAATATGTAGAACCAACCCTTTCTTTTCTCCCTTGGAAAACAACTGATCTGCCTTTGAAAAGGTTGAAGGAGACAGATGCAGACCCTACAAGAACACTTCTTTACCCAAATAACAAAACCTCATGGTCAAAAGTTTGAAATCCCATTCAATAGCACCCAATGTGCACAGCCATTGAGTGCCAAGGACCACTGCACACCCCCCCTTCCCCCCTCCCCCCCCCCCCCCTAAATACAACATATTGAAATCCTCTACAAATGTAAACCCTTGGATAATGACTGTCACCTCATGGCAAACCCTTAAAGTCTTGATAATGTTGCCATCAACCATTTTAACTTCCAAAATTTGAGAAGTATCCAATGGTAAATTTACAGTATGCAATTCAACAGCATCCAAGAAGTTATGTGTGCTCCTAGAATCAATGAGAGACACTACCTCATGATTCTTGATCTCACCTTTCACCTTCATGGTCTAAGCAGATGGATTACCCACCAAAGCATACAAAGTAATCTTAGCAAGTGCACCCACATTATCAGCTAAATGCACATCCTCTTAAGGTCCCAACACCACCCCATCTTCCTCCAACTCTACTGATTGAGCACCAAAACAATCAACATCCACATCCTAACCTTCTAATAAAAACAGCTTTGCTCCTTTACATTTATGTCCCAAATGTCATTTCTCATCACAGTTATAACACAAGCCTTGTTTTCTTCTCTCCTCCATTTGAGCATTAGTTAACTTTTGCAATGGAATCTTAACCTTAGAATCATTTCTACCCTCCAACCTAGGTACTCCCAAGATAGAAGGTTTACTGATATTTGATATAGGTTTGAATCTTGAATCTTAGCTAACCAAAAAGCATCATTAAGGGACTTAGGAACTAGCATCCTTACTGGCAATCTAATCTCATCTTTAAGATTAGACATGGCAAAACGGGCGGGTCGGGTCAGGTCAATCAGGTTGCGGGTCAAACGGGTTGCGGGTCAAAATGGGTCATTTCAAGAGGGTTAAAAATAGGTTCAGGTCAATCGGGTTGCGGGTCAGGTCGGGTTTGATTGAGTCCAGTTGACCCGTATTTTTCAAATGAATTTTTTTTCTTTTTATTTTTTATTTTTATAAAAAACATATATGTATTTGCCATTTGAAAAGTTATGCAATAAATTACTTGATGTAAAGTGCATTATTTTGAATTCACCACTTATATCAAAAATGAACTCAGTTAAACTTATTAATACTTATTCAATAATTTTAAAATTATAAAAATCCTAACATTGCTATCTAAAACAAAATAACACAAAAATAAGTAAAACAAATACACAAGTTTTATTTCTACATAATATCAACATCCCAAAATATAAAACAAAATTACAAATGACTTATTGGATGACTCATTTGACAAAGAATAAAAACATATAAGAAATTTACAATCTTGAAAATTAATTTTATAATCTATTATCAATTGTGGCTGACACTCTATTTCAATTTGAGATATATATTAAAGTTTAATTGTTTACTTATTTATACATGGTCTCTTTTATGAATATCATATCATTTTTAAGCAACACACACTCTAGAAAATATCATAATTTATTTTGAAAAACCGTTTATTTTGGACATAAATTATTAAAAAATAGGTCTCAATATTCATAATTTATGCTAATTTTGATACTTTGGCTTCACTATTTTCATACTTGTAAATGTTTCTCACACATGTCCACAATTTTAAATCTATGTTTTTAACTCTACTGTAATCAAATTATCTTGGCATGTACTTTGCTATTTGATATCTAAAAATCTTTACTCATTACAGAATGCTCAACCATTCATCTTTCAATTAATTTGCATGTAGTTATGTAATTATCTCAATTGTTTCCTTAAAGCTCACAACAAACAATTAAACCAATATTGTTTTAATTTTTTTTTATCCAAAAAAAAAAAATTTTAAAAAAATGGTTCGGGTTTGGGTTCGGGTCGTGGGTCGACTCGAGTTGACCTGCAAAAAACACGGGTCAAGTTACGAGTCAAACCATTTTTGCTTCACGTCGGGTTAGAAAATTCTAACCCGTTTTTCCATGTCTATTTAAGACCACTCAAAAAGCAACTTAGTTTGTGAGATTCAGACAACCCTTTGATTCTGTTAGAAAGGACTTCGAAATTACCTTTATAGGAAACCACAATGGTAGTTTGCTTCAGCCTAGTGAGTGCTTCCATTGGATCATCATAGGCTGAGGTACCAAAACGGGTCTGCAAAGCTCTAATGAAGACCTCCCAACTAGCAAAGCCACCTGCTTGTTCAGCATCTTGAAACCAAATCAGAGCTTACCCATCAAGATGATAAGAAGCCATAATTACCTTCTGATGTTCGGGTGTACTATGGTATGAAAAGAACTGGTTGGTCTTATAGATCCAACAAATTGGATCTTCACCATGGAACCGAGGAAATTCCAACTTCAAGTTCTTATTGGTACACACTGAAGAAGACTCTAAGTTGTTGGCATTCCCAATTTGAAGAGCTCGTGACCCATTAATGGGAGAATTAAGACGAATTGAGGGTTTGCAATTGCTTCTGAATTTCTTGTAAGGTCTGTTCATGGCAGTCAAGGACCTTAGACATTGTGGTGATTTTCTCAGTATTCTGGGAATTAGATCGTGTTTCAGTCATGGTGGTGAATTGGGATCAACAAAGCTCTGATACCAATGTTAAGATTCAGGAAGAATGATTGAATGGTAGATCACTTTGAGGGGATCTAGGCCTCCAAGAACAGAGTATAAGAAGGAATGTAAAGAATTAGAGAGAGAGAGAGAGAGAGAGAGAGAGAGAGAGAGAGAGAGAGAGATATTATTCCATGAATCAATCTGTAACTACTCCTCTTCATCTTATACATCAAGTCCCTAACTAACTTACCAACTATAACCAACTGACAGTAACTAACTAACTACCCTCAGGTATGCAATGCACACTCACATGCACAACCTTGCAGCAATACACGCACACCTCATCATCAGTACATGCACCCCCCTGCATTAGTACATGCATACCCCTGCACTAGCACACACACATACTTGTACCCAAATACACTTACACAATAGAGATGCCTAACACTATCACACTCTTTCTTCCTCACTCTCTATTTTCTTTCTGGTTTCTATGTTATCTCTTTTCTTTCTTATCTTTTTTTGCTTCTTTTCTTACTTACTTCTCTTTGTTTTCATCTCTCATGCTTGCCTTTTCTTTACTGTGCATAGCTAAGGTCTTTTTATACTGCTTGCCACGACGGGTTTTACTGTTTTACCCCTCGACTGCTTTTGTCCTGGTATAGGTGTCCTTCCCAGACCACTTACTAGTCTGTCGGCTACCCAACTATCACCACTTCCCTGTGCTGGCCGGGCCACGTTCCATTCCCACACAAAAGAGTTTTGTTTTGTTTTGTTTTGTTTTCTTGCTCTCCGTGGCATTCCCATCCGGATAAGGGTTGGGCGTTCTCTCTTTCTAACTCCTATGGCATGCACCTAATGATTCCAGCTCATCTTTCCCTCTTTTGGGTGGCATGCCATCCTAGCAGAACATTTCCCCTAAAAGAGCTTGAGCAGGAACCCAGAATAGATTTCCTCCTTCCCCCCCACCACTAGACCATACCCTCTCTTACCTCTGACTCATGGCCCACTGCTCCTGTATTGGCTGGGTACAAGTGGGTGGGGTCTGAGTCTTGTGCGTGCTCCACTTCCATGTGAGTCCATGGCTTGTCTGATGTTCATGTGTTTGCCATGGCCTGGGGGATTTTCTGGTCTTTGCTGCACATTCTGCTACTCATTCTTAACCTTTTGTGGCGTGAATAAGTCACTGGGCCTTTTTTCTTTGTATCTTGCTTCCTCCTTGGGTTGGGTTTTGCTTGGGCATGGGCCTTTCCTTCTTCAATCCAGCCCTTACCTTCTTTGTGGGTCGGCTGACACTTCTGCCTTGCAGTCCCACTGCCTCTGCCGTGTTGCATTTTGGCTTATGCTCGCTAGGCCTCCTTTGGGCCTACCGTACACTTTCCTTTTACTTAGTTCATGTGGCCCAATACTATTGTTGGGCTTGTTCTCATACTATTTTGAGGCTTCGTTGGCCTATTTTATTCCTTTGGGCATCCTCGACCTGCTTCATTCCTTTGGGCATCCTCGGCCCATTCCAATCCTCCATTCTCATGGGCTTTTGCTAAATTCTTCGGGGTTCTCCAACCCAATTACCATATCTTTTACTATTGGGGTTTATTGGTCTTTCTACCAACCCCATTTACTCCTTTGGGCTCCTTCAGCCTATTTTGCTTGCTTGCCATTTCTCATAATTCCCATGGGTTTATTACTTCTTTCTTTGGGCTCTCTCGGGCCCGCTTGCTTTCTTTGGGGCATTTTTTACTATTTTATAGGCCCATGGACCATTATTCTTGCCATTTGGGCTTAATGGTTTTCTTCTCACTTTGCTAATTCTTCTTCCTTATTCTCTTCCATATTGTTGGGCTTTTTTCTTGTTATTGGGCCTTCTTGCCAAAGTGGGCCTCAACAATTTGTTTATAACTTTTTTTTAAAAAGATTTTATTCATTTTTTATCCCTTTATTATTATTATATTGTGTTTCATCATAATTTTTTTTGTTAACAAAGAAATGAGTGGATCGTGGTCCAGCTATACTTCGCTAATTCCCCCCTCCTCCCTTTTTTTTTTTTTTTGTCTTTGATGAAAAATTGAGTAATACTACATTCACAACATTTTCATAATAACTTCACAACAAATCTTATGTGATAATCTATTATTGGTTCTAATTTGGGCATAACATCACTTTTTTACCTATTAATAACAGATTACCCACTCAGGATATGTTGTTAAAATGTTGTGGATGTAGAAGTACTCTAAACAGTTTTTTTTAGTAATACTAGGGATACAACAGTTTCATAACATTCCTAAATTAGCATAGCAAAAAAAAAAAAATAGAGATTGTAGTGAGCCCATGTGTGAGTTGGCATATTAATTTGGAAATGTTATTAAATTATTGTAACATTTTGTATCTTGTGTCTATTGCATTACTTTTTTTTTTTTTTTTTATCTACTGGCTAATATTTGAGGTCTAATTAATACTCTTATAGGTATAAAAATATTGGTATTAGTTAAAATTTGGGGACTTAGGCAACTGCCTAATTGGCGTAATGGTAAGGTCAACCCTACTTAACATTCCACTTTATACTTTACCAACTACAATATGAAATGTATATAATTATTCAATTCTAAATTTCATCTACTTTATAAGGAAAAATAAGAATATATGATAATTTGATTTAATGGAGCATAAATTGAAACCCTCATAATGAAATATATAGGACTTTTATTCAAAGTAATCCTATCTCCTTTTCTTTTATAGAGAAATATGATGCTTATAGATGATTTTGGAAAGAGAAAGAAAATTGAAAGAGGAAAACAAAAAACCAATACAAAACCAAATAAAAAATGACAGCCTAATTGGCTTAATAGTAATTAGGTTGGCCCGGCTTAACATTCTACTTTATTTCCCACCAACTACCATATGAAATGTATTTAATTATTCAATTCTAAATTTCATTTACTTTATAAGGAAAAAAAAAAAGAAATATATGATAATTTGGTTTAATGGAGCATAAATTGAAACCCTCATAATGAAATATATAGGACTTTTATTCAAAGTAATCCTATCTCCTTTTCTTTTAAAGAGAAATATGATGCTTATAGATGATTTTGGAAAGAGAAAGAAAATTGAAAGAGGAAAACAAAAAACCAATACAAATCCAAATAAAAAATGATAGCCTAATTGGCTTAAGGTGGCCCGGCGTAACATTCTACTTTATTTCCCACCAGCTACAATATGAAATGTATTTAATTATTCAATTATAAATTTCATTTAATTTATAAGAAAAAATAGAAATATATGATAATTTGGTCTAATGGAGCATAAACTGAAACCCTCATAATGAAATATATAGGATTTAATTCAAAGTAATCCTATTTCCTTTTCTTTTATAGAGAAATATGATGCTTATGATTTTGGAAAGAGAAAGAAAATTGAAAAAGGAAAACAAAAAACCAATATATATATATATATATATTGAAAAAAGCTTAACTATTAATCCCGTCTATAAAAAATAATACAACAAAGCCCCTACAGTACTGAAGAGTTCAAGTTGCTGACTACAACAATGCTACTGCCTACCGGTACTAGTCTAGTTTTTTTTTTTAATAGTTAAAATCGACTAATAAAAATAATATCGATATCAATATCGTTTTGGAGGTACGTACCTGCATAATCATAGTTGTTCAAAAAAAATTCAGTACTGTTGGAATTGCTCTCATTTCTCTACGGAAAATTTTTAGGTACTCTTGGAGCATTAAAAAATGATGCTCATTTCTTTTATTTATGGTAGATTCACCATGAATTTAATGAGTGGACCTCACTATGAATATCAGAGGAAAGAGCACTATTATCCTTGCTCCGAGAGTATTTAAAAATTACTCCTCTCTAACACCCCTATTTATCTTCTTAATTGATTATTTTGCCATATGTTTTACTTCAATTTGCAACACAGATCTCTCTGTACTGCTTGGAAACCATATTTTACTTGGAGTTCGCTTGCATTACCTATATTCATTATGCCAAGAGTTTTGTAATTCAATTAGCACTTTTTGTTGTTTCAAATCCCCTCAACCCCAACAATTGAACTGTTGAAAAAAAAAATCTTAGTTCATTACTTTCCTATATGAAAGCTGCAAATCTCTTACTTTAATTTCTCTTTATGTTGCAAGGCATATCAATATATCTCTTTTGTGAGAAAGTGAGACCTGTGTGATGGTATAGTTACTTGGTCCCTGAGGTTTGGATTCATGTATTCAACATGAGAGCTCGAAAATGTGTTGAAAACACAAGAGCAATTTAGACCCCCAATTAAAAAAACGGCTTGGTTGATTTTACACTAACTTAATACTAAGTGCGGAATAGTGTAAACACAAGCGTATAAGCAATACAACTACTCTAATCCATAATTAAAGCAACACAGCAGTAAAAATGAAATGAACAAGAGTAGGAAAGAGAGATGCAAACACAGAAAACACCGAGACGTGTTTTCGAAGAGGAAACCGAAGAACTTGGCGAAAAACCTCTTCGCCGCCCTCCAAGCGGAAATCGATCTACTAGACAATCAGTTGGGATACATGGGTTAGCAAGAGACCCTCCAAGCCTAATCTACCCGATGTACCTATGCCCTCCAAGCTCCTACTCCAACAAGGCTTCTCGAAACCGTGTCTTGTCCTAGTTCTCCGGATCCCGCAACAAGCTCCATGTTGCATCTGCCATCCTTGGCTTCTTCCAATGCTTCCTAGTAACTCCAAAACACTCTCTACACTCTGAATAGGTGTGGGTTGTGTTTGGGTACAAATCTCCTCTCAAGCTATGATAATGGGAGAGGGATGGAGAAGAGACTACTATGATTTTTCACTAAGTAGGAGTAGCTCTCTCTAAAAAGATGGGTGTGTGTATTGTAGAAAACATATCTAGGGTTTTTCTCTCTGAAATGGCCTCTTGTACATTTGTGGGTAATGAGGGTATATATAGTATGAGTGAAGGGTAAGAAAGTCACTTTTAAAAAACCTCCAGGCAGAATGTTTCGCGACTGTCTCGCGAGAAGGCTTTACCCGCGAGACACTCGCGAAAACGACAGCCTGGCACGACTCTTCAGCTTCCAGTCATGTGCTTCTCACATGGCTCTTTCGCGAGTTAGCTTCCAGTGACACACCCGCGAGATCCACTGATCTTCAATAAAGCTTGAGTCTTCACCAACTTGATACTAAACCCAATATAATTAAAACCCACAAGATACAAGGAAATGAATTAAAATAATTATAACACATTTTGTCATGGAATAAAGCCAATATAAAACATAGTTGTAAATCACAACTTTACACAACAAAATCGTAACATGTTAGGTCTCATGCATATAAGTTTGAAGAGTTTTTTTTTTTTTTTTTTGAGAATCAAATTTGAAGAGATTGAAGTGATTAACATAGTGTTTATTAATTCAATTGAAATCCTTGTAATATCCACAGAGATGTTGAGGGGAAAAAATGAGGGTTCATTTTTGTCAGTTGTCATAGGAATTGGAATTTTATTTTCTTAATTTTAAGCATTTTTAAAATTGCAACATGTCTTGGGAAAAATCACATGAGTTTATAAGAGTTCTGAAGGTTTAAAGAAATATGTAGTCATTAGTTTAGGATTAATTGTAATTAACCATGTGGGTTCCAATTAGCTCAACTGGTAAAGTCTCTAATGGTCGAATAAGAGATCTGGGGTTCAATCTCCGCCTACACCAGAAACTGATTGGCGTCTTGGTCTAATGATAAGAAGTTATCATCAGGAGCGGAACCATAGGTTGAAAGTTGAAACTCTCTCAAAAATCAATTCTCTCAAAAATCAACTCTCTCAAAAAAAAAAAAAAAAAAAAAAATTGTAATTAACCATGAGAGAAATGTGGAATTGTAAATTAATTTCAAGGAAAAGTGTTAGCATTCACAAAAGTAGGGTTACAACATGTGTTTCATGGTGTTGCTTTAGAATTCCACACAAATTCATTCCGTGATACCGTGACCCATAATTAAGAAGTGTATAAGAAAAAGAGAAGATAGAAAGTGAAAAGGAGAGAATAACATAAAGAAAAAATACATCATGTCCATATTTAAATAAATAAATAAAGAAAAGCATTTTGTCCCTTAAGTTCCCACATTGAGTCCTATAATCCTATTAGTATCTAATGGGACAAAATTGCCCTTTGCCATTTTCGGGCAAATTAAATAGCTTTATACCCTATTTTCCAAACTAATTAGGGAAATGCCTCTTTTTTAAAATTCGATTTGTGATAAATCGAGTTTAAAAAAAAAAAATTCTGGAGCTCTATAGTGGCGTTTTAAGGAGCCTATAGTGACGTTTTAAGGACCTATAGTGACGTTTTTTAACTCGACTTCAATGAAATCGAGTTATAGGCAATTTTTTTACCTATAACTCGATTTCATTGAGGTCGAGTTACAAAACGCCACTATAGGTCCTTAAAACGTCACTATAGGCTCCTTAAAAATGTCACTATAGGGCCTAACTCGATTTATCACAAATCGAGTTTTAAAAGAGGGACATTTCCCTAATTAGTTTGAGAAAGGGGGTATAAAGCTATTTAATTTGCCCGAAAAGGACAAAGGGCAATTTTGTCCGTATCTAATGTTTCAAATAAGCGATTTTAGGCCCTAAAATTTATAATTAAAAAAAAAAAATCAGCTTTATTGATACTCTTATCTCATATGTTAATCTTTTAAATTTATGAGACTATTATAAATGAAAAAGGCAAAGTGTTTGCATAAAAAATAAAAAAATAAAAAAACGGCAAAGTGTTAGTCTTGACATAAGTGGTGTTATAGCGTGTTTCATGGTCTTGCTTTAGAACTTCAAATGGATTGAAAGTTGAAACTCTCTCCCAAAAAAAAAAAATTGTAATTAACCAAGAGAGAAATGTGGAATTGTAAATTAATTTCAAGAAAAAGTGTTAGCATCCACAAAAGTTGGGTTACAACATGTATTCATGGTGTTGCTTTAGAACTCCATACAAATTCATTCCGTGATACCATGACCCATAATTAAGAAGTGTAAAAGAAAAAGAGAAGATAGAAAGTTAAAAAAGAGAGAATAGCATAAAGAAAAAATACATCATGTCCATATTTAAATAAATAAATAAAGGAAAGCATTTTGTCCCTTAAGTTTCCACATTGAGTCCTATAATCCTATTAGTATCTAATGTTTCAAATGAGTGATTTTAGACCCTAAAATTTTTAAAAACCAGCTTTATTAGTACTCCTATCTCATACATTAATCTTTTAAATTTATGAGGCTATTATAAATGAAAAGGCAAAGTGTTAGTATTGACATAAGTGGTGTTATAGCGTGTTTCATGGTCTTGCTTTAGAACTCCAAATGGATTGAAAGTTGAAACTCTCTCCAAAAAAAAAAAAAATATTTGTAATTAACCAAGAGAGAAATGTGGAATTGTAAATTAATTTCAAGAAAAAGTGTTAGCATTCACAAAAGTTGGGTTACAACATTGTTTCATGGTGTTGCCTTAGAACTCCATACAAATTCATTCCGTGATACCATGACCCATAATTAAGAAGTGTAAAAGAAAAAGAGAAGATAGAAAGTTAAAAAAGAGAGAATAGAATAAAGAAAAAATACATCATGTCCATATTTAAATAAATAAAGAAAGAAAAGCATTTTGTCCCTTAAGTTTCCACATTGAGTCCTATAATCCTATTAGTATCTAATGTTTCAAATGAGCGATTTTAGACCCTAAAATTTTTAAAAACCAGCTTTATTAATACTCCTATCTCATACGTTAATCTTTTAAATTTATGAGACTATTATAAATGAAAAGGCAAAGTGTTAGTATTGACATAGGTGGTGTTATAGCGTGTTTCATGGTCTTGCTTTAGAACTCCAAATGGATTCACTATGTGATATCATAACCCATAGTCAAGAAATGTTAAAGAAAAAGAAAAATACAATGTAGAAAATTAAAGAAAAATACATTGTGTCTCAAAAGTTTCTACGTGGAGCCTTTTTGGTATCTAATGTTTCAAATGAGTGAATTTTAGTCTCTAAAGTTTCACAAATGACCTTTATTAGTACTGTAAGGTTGAAATTTATCAACCATCTTGTTGGCTTTATTCCGTGCCAATTTGCTTGTAATTTAGCATTTAGTAACCCTGTATTTAGGTGGGATTATTGTAAGGGTAGTGTGTGAGAAGATGTGAAGAAAAGCTCAAGTATGTGCAAAGAAGCAGAGCTTCGCGGCTAGGACTCGCGGGTGGCTCGCGACTGGCAAGCCGCCAAATGCAGGCACGTGAGATGCACACAGGGAAGCTGAAGGGTCGCGCCAGCTGTCGCACTACAGGACAAAAGTCCCAAGCTGGCCAGGCCGTTACGTCGCGACTTGAACTCGCGACTTGGACAAGCCGCGAGACCAAGCCGCCAATTTACCCTGTTTGGCAAAAACTGTCTCTTCGTATTCCTTTCTCACCCCACTATATATAGACCCTTGAAAGATTCAGGACACGATTATCATCTAAGTCATCCAAGGACTCTACCATTGAGAGATTTAGGACTCCTACTAACTCAAAGACCTACACAGACATCTTCAAAGAGTCTACTCCCATTGTGGAAAGAGTTGTCAAGTTTGATACTCTAGGGACAACATTTATCCCTAAGATCTTTGAAGAAAGAGATTGGGCTGACTTATTTGGAAACTTTGAGGATCCAACTGAAGAATTGGTCAAGGAATTCTTCTCAAACGCTAGATACACAGAAGTCGAGTTGAAATGTTGGATACGTGGAACAGAATTTTCCATAAATGCAGACTCCATTGCTAAGGTTCTTCGCATCACTAGACCAAAAGATGTGGATCGAACTCCATACGATGACCGGGAACTTCAGGCACAAGACATCATTCATGTTCTTGGGAATGAACATGAAGTGGGAAGCACATGATCATCTATAAGCACTGCATTGTTTTCACCTGAACTGGCAACTTTGAAGCTGATCATGTTCTCAAATCTCTACCCACTATCAAATACTACCTTCATCAATCTTGGAAGGGCTAAATTTCTGTGTGACCTCATTTCTGGTGTCCCGATTGACATCTATGCTCATATATTCCAAACCATTTGGAAAACATCGGCTCGTTCAGCAACATGAGCAATTCTTCCATTCTGCAGTCTAGTCATGAAGATTGTTCTTAGTAAAGGTGTTAGTCCTTCATCAAATGAGAGATTATTGCCTCGTTCTCGACCAATATCCCAGTACTCTCTCCAAGCAAGCAAGAGTCACTCCTCCAAGAAACCTAAGACTGAGCCATCCACACAGGCATCTCCATCTGCTCCTACTACAGTTACTCCTGCACAATTAACCGGTACGCCGTCTGTTCCTCCTAGTTTCCAAATGCCAAAGCAAAGTTACTTCATCGAAACTGTGCTTCATCGGATTTCTGACTTGGATCGACTTCTCAACTCCTTTCACAGTCAAACTCAAATGCGTCTCGGAACCATTGAGTTACAGTTAGATAACATACAACAGAAGTTGGAAGACAGCCTTTAGCTATTCGTGCCAAAAAGGGGGAGAGCAGCATAGCAGCATAGCAAGGGGGAGCGAAGCTTAAGAATGAAAAGGAGGGTGCATACTAAAAGGGGGAGTTTGTGCATTTTGAAAGGGGGAGTCTTTTAAAGCTTTTATAGTTACTACATACTTTGTTGTGTTTATTATAGTTTTTAACCTATGAGATTTGGTCTCTATACTTTTGAAAATCTTGTGGTTCACTGGTACAGTTGTTTATTTCAGTTGTTAATCATATATAATATGATGTTATTCAGCATATATTTCTTTGGGTCAGTGTTTGTACCCATGTTGCTTCTATAAGCTTTAAGGGTTTGTTTTGTTTCTATGCACGTTTGTAGGCCTTTGTGGTTTGTGCCATGCTTTATGCAGCCTTTGTGCTTTGTTAAATCAGTACTTCCAACTAAATGTCTTGCATTTTCTTCTAAGTACTGTCACTCTTGTGCCCGTGTAGGATTTTTCCTAGATGTACATACTTCTTGTATTGTGCATTGGTTAAGTGTTGGCCATTCAAGTGATTTGCCTTGTGTTTGTCATCTTGAATGTCTGGATGTTCATTCCAAGTGTGAATGAGCATTGTGATCACTTGGTTATAGTGATTACCTGTTTTGGTCTTGCCATGGTTTATTGCTTTATTCCATTGTGCTTGATCGTTTTATGCTTGCTCCATTTGAATTACAAGTTTTCTGCATACAATGAACTTATTGTGTTGTTATGTTTCAGGAGTTACTTGTTCTTATGGTTCTAAAGCTTCGCAGATTCTAGAGTTAGGTGTGAGTGAGTTTTCCAACTGTTCCCAACTCACGCATTAAGTCTAGAGTTTGTTTTAGGGTTTTGTCACGGAATAGCCAAAGGGGGAGATTGTAAGGTTGAAATTTATCAACCATCTTGTTGGCTTTATTCCGTGCCAATTTGCTTGTAATTTAGCATTTAGTAACCCTGTAATTAGGTGGGATTATTGTAAGGGTAGTGTGTGAGAAGATGTGAAGAAAAGCTCAAGTATGTGCAAAGAAGCAGAGCTTCGCGGCTAGGACTCGCGGGTGGCTCGCGACTGGCAAGCCGCCAAATGCAGGCACGTGAGATGCACACAGGGAAGCTGAAGGGTCGCGCCAGCTGTCGCACTACAGGACAAAAGTCCCAGGCTGGCCAGGCCGTTACGTCGCGACTTGAACTCGCGACTTGGACAAGCCGCGAGACCAAGCCGCCAATTTACCCTGTTTGGCAAAAACTGTCTCTTCGTATTCTTTTCTCACCCCACTATATATAGACCCTTATACCCACGATATTGAGAGAGCTTCCAGAGAGAATTTTGTGAGAGAAAACCCTAGAGAAAAACAAGATTGCCTCATCCCCAATCTTCATCTAAGAGACTCTACAAATTCCTCTACTCTCTTCCTCTCCATTGTCATACCCTTGAGAGGTCATTTACCAAATCCTTATCTCACCACACCCACGTCTGTGAGAAGGTTCATTTGGTGCTAAGGGAAGCAGTTTGGAAGGAACTAATCTACATTGGTTGATGCTGTGGTCTAGTAGCGGAATTCGGGAAGCTAAAGAAGAAATAGGTTCGGCGTAACCTCGTTGGAGCAAGAAGCTTGGAGGGCTTAGGTACCTGGGTAGATTAGGCTTGGAGGGTCTATTGCTGTTCATGTATCCCAACTATATTCTTTAGTGGATTATATCACCGCTTGGAGGGCGGCGGAGAGGTTTTACGCTGAGGACTTCGGTTTCCTCTTCGATAACACATCGTGTGTTGTCCGTGTGTTTGCATCTTCCTTCCCTTTATCTTTGCCTTATATTTACTGCTGTGGATGTGTTTATATTTGGCTTAGATTAGTTATCAATTCTGTGATTAGCTTATGTTCATGTTCCGCACATTAATTGTTTGATTATAAGCTTAAATTGATATTTTATAATTTGGGGTCTAAACATTCAAGGGTGTTTCATACCCATATTGAACTTTCAGGTACTTTTATATATTTGATTCATTCTTTTTTTTTTTTTCCTTAAAGTATTTGACTAACAAAATTTTAAGATTAATGGTAAGGGCAGGGGCGGCTTGATTCATTGAGGAGCCTAAGGCGAAAAATGAATTGAGGACTTTTATATATTTAAAAATGACTTTTTTCAACAAAAAAAAAAAATCTAAATATTGCTTAAACTGTATTCTCTTGTTAGATGCAAAATTACTAATTAATATGAACCACCTAGATTTTTTTTTTTTTTTTTTTTTTTTTTTTTTTTTTTTTTGAGAATGTCTATAGACGCAAAAAATTTGACAAAACTTTTCACACCTGTTGATGTGGTAGATCAATAATGGTAAGTAAAAAAACGATGTTAGTGGTGGACCTAGATGAGAATTAGTAGAAATTTGTCAACTCAATTGTTGTGAAAAATCTTGTGAAATTGTTTATGTATTGCTCTTTTTTTTTAGAAGTGCTAAATTCATAACATTTCCACAACAAATTCTAGGTGTTAAGTTATTACTAGTTTTAATTTGAACTCATCATTGAAATTATTTTTTTAACTACCAATAACAGCAAGTAACATCTTGCTACTTAGAATTTATTTTGAAAGCGTTGTGAAAAATATTGTGAACGTAGAATTTTTTTTTTCGTAAAAAATACTATTTTATTTATTGGCTAGTATTTGGGCTTAATTAATAATATTAAAATGAAAGAAATAGTTCTATTGGTTAGAATTAGGGGGCCTTTTTTTTTACCCGGGGCCTTAAGCGACTGCCTCTCTTCCTTATATGTTAGAGCCGGCTGTGGGTAAGGGTTTGGTTTATCTCCAGTATTTTTTTAACTGGACACTCCTGTTCTTTTAAATATACTATGACAAGTTGTAGTGGGTTTTAATCTCCATCTTTCATGTAGTTAGTAGATGATGTGATAGTTTCTTATTAAAATAAAAAGAGATTCTAGTTAAAAAAAAATAGTAAAGGTAAACCAAATCCTAAAGGTAACCACTCAAAGAATGGCCATGGAATTGTAAATTTGACTGCTAGTATTGTTGCATAGTCCATATCATCATGTGGATTTGGAAAAAAAAAAAAAAAAAACTTCTGAATAAAATTGTAAATAGCTATTATTCACATAAGTGGTGATACAACGTGTTTCATGGTCTTGCTTTAGAACAACAAACAGTTCCACTCTCTGATACCATAACCCATAACCAAGAAATGAAAAAGATAAAGGAAAATAAAATTTAGCAAATTAAAGAGAGAATAGCATAAGGTCCTAATACATTGTGTCCATAATTTTTTATCTAAAAAACAAAACGGTCCCTAAAGTTTCCACGCTGAGCCCTTTTACCATATAATGTTTGTAAGGAGCGATTTTAGTCCCAAAAATTTTAAAAACGAGCTTTATTAGTATTTTTTTTTCTAATTCGTTATTTATTATTATTATTATTTAATGTATGTTACATTGTTACTAACAACAGTTTAAGATTAATGGTAACCATGCAGAGAGTGGTGAAATTTTAAATTTCACTACTAGCACTGTTGTGTAGGCATTATTGACATTGTCACGGGGATTTAAGTAAACACTTATGAATGAGAAGGTAAAGTGTTAGTATTCACACAAGTGGTGTTACAACGTGTTTCATGGTCTTGCTTTAGAACTCCAAACAGATTCCATTTGTGGTTTGTGATACCAAAACCTGTAATAAATTAATGTAAAAGAAAAAGAAAAAGTGAATATAGAAAATTAAAGCAAGAATAGCATAAGGTTAAAAGTGTCCATAACTGTTTATTTAGTCCTTACTTTTTATGTTGTATATCGATATTGTCTTCAAGTGTCAATTTGGTCCTTAAGCGTTTAATATTGTGTCAAAATAATCTCACCATTAAATGATGACTAGAAAATATTGATTGCCACTTGGTCTGCATGTGGCCTACATTAATAGAGAAAAATAAAAAACAAAAAACCAAGTGCACTTTCCCAAAAAAAAAACACACACACACACACACATCCTTCAATCTATTTTTTTTCTTTTCGCACTTTCTCAACTTTCCTGGAAATTTAATTTATCAAAAAATAAATAAAAATCTGTTAGGTTCTAAAGGTTTAGGAATTTATGTATTTAGAACTCTAATTTGTAATATTGGCAAACCATGATCAAAACAATATGTTTAGTCTTGTTAAAGCTTGCTCAAAGTTGATTAATTATTGTAAAGTTGGAATCGAGAGACTGTAGATGCATTGGGGCATTTCGGTCTGGCTCGATCGATCGAAGAATAGATTCGATCGATCGAAAATCGATCAGATTGCGTTTTTCTGCAGTTTTCCAACTCAGCCCTAACTCATTAAACGTTTAGGGTTTTATGTTTTTGCCCTAGGTATATAAGGCAAAACCCTAGCCACGTTTTTAGAGTTGCTCCAGTTGTATTGTTGCTCATACATTGCTGTTTTGTGTAAATCTCTTGTGAGATCTAGAGGAGCTTTCCTTTACACAAAGCTTAGGGTTTTCAAGATTGAGATTACTTCAACATCTTGATGATCAACTTGGTTGCTGCCATTGAAGCTTAAAGAATATCAAGCGTGGGTGCTTGTAGCTGATTGAAGAATTCAAGAAAGAAGGAGTCCGTGGATTCGGAGCTTGCACGGGGTCGTGTCAGTAAGTTCTACTGGTAGGTAGCATTAGGAAGTCGAGCGGGGAGCTTGTAAGTCCTTTTGTATGAACTTCGATTCTTTCATAGTGAATTCAGTTTTTCCTTGAGGATCAGTAGGTAAAATCCTCCCCAGGTTTTTTACCGGTTTGGTTTTCCTGGGTGATCATATCTTGTGTTATTTATTATTCCGCTGCTATATATTCTTGATATGATTGTTTGATTGTTTTAACCTAGAATTGCTTAATTTGACTAAGTAACAACTTGGCTAATTAACTAGGCTACTCAATCTGGTTGTGTGTTAAGGGGTCTAAAACCGTTCAAAATCTTTCTTGAAAATTTTCCTTGGAAACAAGCACATCTTTAACCAAAGATTCAGCTTCATGCACCAAGGAAAAATGCCATTTTCTTGGCATCCCAACACCAACCAAGAATCAAAAACTTTCAATGCTCATTTCTCAAACTCCTCTTATGTATTGACTCTTCACTACTTCCCTCAAATCCCAAACCCAGATTCTCAAGTCCCTAGAAATGGCACCCATAGACCCACACTCCTTCACTGAATTGACCCAGCCACAAACCACCTATAAGATGGGTCCGGCTTGTGTCCAGTGGCCACTAAACCCGTCAGGATACGGACACGTGTCCAGTCTTGGACACGTGTTCGAATCAGAACGTGTCCAGTGGCACTGGCTACTGAACACAAGCTCCACCCCAATAAGATGAACTTGGAATGATTCCAGTACCACCAACATTCTCTCTCTCTCTACCAGGACTTCCCATCCTCCACCATTCCTGGGTTTCTGACATGATTTTTCTTGTTAACTCGATTTGGTAGCCCACATATATTTTGAAATGGAATGATTGATACATACCTTGAAGAGATTTTTTTTTTTTTTTTTTTTTCCTGCCATTTTGGAATAAGGCTGAAAAATCAATCATGCACGAACGTCAACATATGCGTGCCTGTAAATCTCATTGTTAAATAATTTTTTCTGCCATTCTTTTTTTTTTTTTTTTTTTTTTTAATGTTGAAATTCTTTATCCTGGACAATTTTTGAAATTTTTTTCTGCCATATTCCTTTCTCTTTCCCTTTAATTTTTTAATTTAGTGGTTTTATTTGAGGGGAGAGCCATTGGCAAGCGTAAGAGGAACGGTTGGAGAGAGAGAGAGAGTGTGTGATGTGGCAACCTTTGATTGGGTCCTCTTTGGGTGATGAGGCTTAATATTTGGTTTTGAAATATTAGTGTCTGTTTGTTTCCAAGGAAAGTGTAAGGAAAGATGACAGAAAATGCAAAAAGGAAAAATAGATTGAAGGCTATGTTTGATCTTTAATTTTCTAGAAATTTTGCAAGTATAGAGGATATAAGAAGGAGATATAATCCAATAGTTGATTTGTCAAAATTCACTTTTAATAAAAAGATATTGAGTAAAGTTGTAGCCTAAGACTACAACCAATTTTATAGTTAAATTTTGTCCTTGCGCGTGCACTTGGTTCTTTTTCATTTTTTATTTATTTTTGTTTAGTTTAGTCTGTTTTGTAGCCTAAGTGGCTATCTACGTGGCAAAAAATTATATGTTATTCAAGAAAATTATATTTTATTTTAGTTGTTAGCCATATTAGCATTTTTCATCTATTACTTAACGGTAGAGACTATTTTGATACAATACTAATAGATTAGAGACTAAATTGATACGTTTAAAAGGTCAATGACTAAATTGAAATACAACCTAAAAATTAGGGACCAAATTTGTAATTTGCCATATAATTTAATTTGGCCAAGACAATGGTATCAATGAAAGCAAATGAAATCCACACATATTGTTGAAGACAGATGTGGTTGGAAATCAACGAAGGTCAAAACGACAGAGCATGAAGAGCAAAACGGTGGAACTTAAGGTGTGATTACAAAACGCACAGTTTCATTTAAAGGTTGCATCGCAACGTATCGTTTAGAAGAATGGCAAAACGGTGTCGGTTAGCTCAGTTCAAGCTTCAGTGGTTGTGGCGCCAAAGTCAGTTAGTAAACAGTTATTCTCTCCATGAATTACGGAGATGATTCGCATGACTTGGATCTAATTATTATTCTGTTAAGATCAGTAGAGTGGGTAATATAAATAGAGAGTCAATGATCAGTTGTATTATTATGAAAAGAAATATATTTTCTCTCAATTGGAGTGTTTTTCTCTCTCAGAATTTTCTCTCTCTTTCTCTCACTTTCTTGCTCTGTTTTCTCACTGACTTTCTTTCTTGCTTCTCATCGATACTGTCTCAATTTCTTCAAAATCATTGTGTTAGTTTTGTTTCAATCTGAAATTCATAACATTAAGAATTTCTTCATGGTATCAGAGCCAGAATCTGTCACAGCTCAAGCTTCAATGGCAGCTTCAAGTTCTACAATGGCTTCCTCGTTTACATCTTCAAGTTCCTCAGTGAATGTGATGAATCAACCACTATTGCTTCTCTCTAATATGTCCAATATGATGACAGTGAAGTTGGACAATACAAACTATATTGTTTGGAAACACCAAATTACCATGGTGTTGGAGACTTACTCTTTGTTTGAGTTGTTAGAAGAACCTCAGCTTATTCCTGATAAGTATCTGAAAGATCTCTCTGGTAATTACACCACAATCATGAATCCAGACTTCTTGATCTGGAAATCTAAGGAGAAGGCATTGTTGACCTTCATAAGCTCAACCTTGACTCCATCTATCCTCGCCCTTACTGTGGGTTATACCTCGGCTATGGAGGTTTGGAAGGTCTTTGAGAATAGATTTTCTTCAATCTTCAGGTCACACATCATGAATCTTAAATGTGAATTGCACAACATCAAGAAGGGAGTTGATTCTGTAGATTTATATTTGCAGAAGATCAAAGTAGTAAGAGACAAACTTCTAGCAGTAGAAGTGATTATAGATGATGAAGAACTCCTCCACATAGCAATTAAAGGCCTTCCTAGAGAATATAACGCTTTCAGGTCTGTTATAAGGACTAGGAGTACACAATTGAGTTTTGATGAGCTTTCTACTATGCTCAATGCTGAGGAGGAATCTCTGAATGAAGGTCAAGATGTGAAAGATTCAGTGTTTGCCATGGCAGCAACTACTTCAAAGCCTAACAACAATGGTCATAATCAGAATTTTTATAACAATGGTCATAATCAGAGTTTTAATAGAGGAAGAGGTCGGGGTAGCTACAATAACAGAGGTGGTAAGGGAGGTAGAGGATCAACTCAATATCCTCAATTCAATCAATTTCAACAAGCTCAACACAATACTGGTCCAAGGTCAGAGAGACCTTCTTGTCAGATTTGTGGAAAACTTGGCCATACAGCCATTGATTGTTACCATAGGATGGACTATGCTTATCAAGGAAAGCATCCTCCTACTAAACTTGCAGCAATGGCCACTACTTCAAATAGTTGCTTGATTCAAGAACAACCCTGACTTGCAGACAGTGCTGCAACAGATCATGTCACAGCAAGCCTCAATCACCTCAGCTTCCCAAAACCATACAATGGTCAAGAACACCTCACTGTGGGCAATGGCCAAAATCTTCCCATTACTCACACTGGTAATGCCCTTATTCCTCTTTCTTAGTCAAGTATCTGCCTTAATAATGTTCTTAGAGTCCCTTCCATAGCATCAAATCTTGCCTCTGTTCATCAACTTTGCCATGACAATAATTGTTGGTGCTATTTTGATGAAAATACCCTTTCCATTCAGGCTTTGGCCACGGGGAAGGTTCTGTACCAGGGCAAGAGTGAAGATGGTGTTTATCCAATCTATCCTCAAAGAGCTTCTTTGCTTTCTTTACCTTCTAAGGTCTGCAACAATGTTGCTAGTCATTCTGTTGTAAATAATGTTGCTAATCATTCCTTTGTTAATAAGTCTCTTTGGCACAAGAGACTTGGTCACCCTCATGATCAAGTACTCAAAGTGTTATTTCCTAATGTCAATTCAGCTATGAATAAGGGTAATTCTGTTGATAATTTTGTACACATTGCTTGTTTGGTAAAATGCATAATCAATCTTTTCCTAAATCTCTTTTTACTGCCTCTTCTCCTTTTGAACTGATCCATTCAGACTTGTGGGGTCCTACCCCTGTGAATTCCATAAATGGTTTTAGGTACTATGTTCTCTTTGTTGACCATTATACCAGATTTACATGGCTTTATTTGCTTAAGTCTAAGTCTGAGGTCTTCACTAAGTTTACTTACTTCAACGCTATGATTGAAAACCAATTTTCTGCCAAAATCAAGGTTTTTAGATCAGATGGAGGGGGTGAATATACCTCAAATGAGTTTAAAACTTATCTAATGCAACATGGTATAATTCACCAACTCTCTTGCCCTTACACTCCACAACAAAATGGCCTTGTTGAAAGAAAACATAGACACCTTATTGAATCCACTATCACTCTTCTATCTCAAGCATCTCTTCCCACTTCCTATTGGTCATATTCTGTTCAAACAGCTGTTACCTTGGTTCAAGCTATATTCCTCATAACCTGATCTTTCACAGCTCAAGATCTTTGGTTGTGCTTGTTATCCTAATCCTAGGCCTTATACAGCCCACAAACTTGAACCTAGGACTGAAGAGTGCATCTTTCTTGGTTACCCCAATGGTTCAAAAGGATATCTGTGTCTTGATTTCAACACCAACCGTCTCTACACTTCTAGACATGTACTCTTTAATGAGTCCAAATTTCCTTTTTCCACTATCAATTCTTCTTCATCTTCTTCTACTTCTCCCACTGTTCCATTTGATTTTGTTTGGCTTTCAAATCAATTGTTTCTTCATTCCCACAATCATCCCTCACTTCTAGGTTCCTTTTCTGGATCCCTTACATCTCACTCCTGTCCTATTGCTTCCACACCTGCTATATCACATACCTCCCTCCCTAACCCTCCCTCCAGGCCATCTTCTTCGGATCCCATGCCTACTAGTCCATCTCAGTCTGCTCCTATTTCATCCAGTCCATCTCAGTCAGGTTCTATACCTCCCAGTTCACCTCAACCGGCCACCACCCTTGCTCAACCTTCCACCTTGAACCTTCACCCCATGCAGACTAGATCCAAAAGTGGGATTATCAAACCCAATTCCAAATTATGTTACAAGGCTGTTCTTGATTACCACTTTATTGAACCCTCTACCTTTAAGACTGCTTCCAAATACCCCAAATGGTGTGAGGCAATGGATGCTGAGTTTCAAGCTTTTCAAAGGCAACAGACTTGGTCCTTGGTACCTGCCCCTTCTAATGTAAATTTGGTTGGGTGCAAATGGGTTTATAAATTAAAACTCAACAGTGATGGCACCATTTCAAGGTACAAGGCTCGATTAGTTGCTAAGGGGTTTCATTAGCAAGCTGGGATTGATTTCCAAGAAACATTCAGTCCTGTCATCAAACCAGCTACTGTGAGACTTATCTTAGCTATTGCAGTCAGCTGTAATTGGTCCCTAAGGCAACTTGATGTATCAAATCCTTTCCTCCATGGTTTTCTTAAAGAGGAGGTATATATGGAGCAACCTCCAGGGTATGTGGATCCCAACCATCCCTTCTATGTCTGCAGATTGCATAAATCCCTTTATGGACTTAAGCAGGCCCCAAGGGCTTGGTTTGAGAGGTTCACATTCCATTTGCTACATCTTGGTTTCACTGCTTCTGTTGCAGACAGCTCTCTCTTCATTTTTCACTCATCTGGGACTATCATTTACCTTTTGTTGTATGTTGATGACATTATTGTCACTGGTAACAGCTCAGTCTAGATTACTCATCTTATCTCAGCTCTAAGTCAAGTATTTGAGCTTAAAGATTTGGGGCCTCTAAACTATTTCTTGGGCATTCAAATCACATGGACCAAGTTTGGTCTTTCTCTCACTTAGTCCAAATATGCCTCCGATGTGCTTCATAGGTTCAACATGGAGAACTCCAAACCCACCAAAACTCCTTGCTGTCCCTCCACCAGATTGGTGCCTCATGATGGTGTTGCTCTATCTGATCCTTCTGTGTATAGAAGTATGGTTGAGGCTCTCCAATACTTGACCTTTACTCGACCAGACCTCTCCTTCAGTGTTCACCAGCTTTGCCAGTTTATGAGTTCTCCCACTTCCACTCATTTGGAAGCTACCAAGCGTGTTTTGCGCTATGTTAGGGGTACTTTGAACCATGGCATTCATTTTTCCCCTGGTCCTTTGACACTCACTGCCTTCTCAGATGCTGATTGGGCAGGGGACCCTTCTGACAGACGATCCACTACTGGTTTGCTTGTGTTTCTAGGTCCTAGTCCCATCTCTTGGTCTGCCAAGAAGCAAAGCACAGTCTCCAGATCATCCACTAAAGCAGAGTATCGTGCTTTAGCTACAACTGCTGCTAAGCTATCCTGGCTTCGTATTTTGTTCAAAGAGCTTAAGGTTTTTCTTTCCCATGTACCTGTGTTATG
The DNA here is from genome assembly GCA_019022515.1 of Quercus aquifolioides. NCBI lineage: Eukaryota > Viridiplantae > Streptophyta > Magnoliopsida > Fagales > Fagaceae > Quercus > Quercus aquifolioides. Next base: position 14,771,679 of record CM032330.1, on the reverse strand, counting down.
GTGTGATAATGTCTCTGCCATTGCTCTCTCTACAAATCCAGTGTTTCACTCTCGCACAAAGCACCTTGAGGTTGATTATCATTTTGTCAGAGAGAAGGTTTTGCGCTAGGATTTATGTGTTGGGTTTGTCTCGGGCAAAGATAATTTGGCTGATGTCTTCACCAAGCCTTTATCTGCTCCTCTGTTTCTTCTTCTTAGACACAAACTCATGGTGGACTCCTCCCCCTTTCGTTTGAGGGGGGATGTTGAAGACAGATGTGGTTGGAAATCAACGAAGGTAAAAACGACAGAGCATGAAGAGCAAAATGGTGGAACTTAAGGTGTGATTACAAAACACACAGTTTCATTTAATGGAAAAACGGTGTCGGTTAGCTCAGTTCAAGCTTTAGTTGCTGTGGCGCCAAAGTCAGTTAGGAAGCAGTTATTCTCTCCGTGAATTACGGAGTTGATTCGCATGACTTGGATCTAATTATTATTCTGTTAAGATCAGTAGAGTGGGTAATATAAATAGAGAGCCAATGATCAGTTGTATTATTATGAAAAGAGATATATTTTCTCTCAATTGGAGTGGTTTTCTCTCTCAGAATTTTCTCTCTCTTTCTCTCTCTTTCTCTCACTTTCTTGCTCTGTTTTCTCACTGACTTTCTTTCTTGCTTCTCATCAATACTGTCTCAATTTCTTCAAAATCATTGTGTTAGTTTTGTTTCAATCTGAAATTCATAGCATTAAGAATTTCTTCACATATTAGTTCATAATATTTATGGTAACTAAGTTATTGATGAAGAAATTATTGGGTACGTCATATTTATTTATCATTATTCAGTACATAACCTATATATATTTCGTCATTTAATAAGATTCAGCTTATGGGTCTCAACCCAAGCATGCTCTTTCAAGCCAAAATGGGCCATCAAAAGCCAAACAAAAGTAATAAGCTCACCACCCTTAGTTGTTGAATATGGGCCTTTGCTCTGCTACGACTCGCAGCATATGACAACAATTCCACCCATACTTTACTTGTTACCTTCCATTTAATGTCTGGGCTCAATTTCTCAATCTCTTTTGCCAACATGCATGCATCAAACAGTACAGACTTAGATCGATCCCCCTTCACATGAACAGGTTTGACAGATGTGTTCACCTCAAGAATATTTTACAGCCTTGTCCCAGATCTTGTCCTCCATATTCACTAAAGAACCGCGATGCTTCAGAGCTGGTGTCCTTGAACCTTGGTTTTGAAATTCCTGACACTTCGGACATCATACCTTGCTGCTGATATAGTGGATAACACATGTAATCTGAGAGGCGCTTGCTGAATTCACGAGCATCAAAACCGTCACAAATGTGTGGATCAGTTTTATTCCAGAATTTAATAGTCATGAGGCCCTTTGTGAAGCAAGGAGCATCACAAATCGAAGGCTCATGATTGCTGGATGGATCACTGTTGTAGCAGAGTTCAGTAGCAATGTGCCACAGTAGAAGACTTTCATCATAAGCAACACTTTTGACACAAGGCATACCTTACTTGAGATACTGTAATCGAAGTCACCATTCTCAAGAATCCATTCACCTCTAGCTGAACTTATTCTCTTGGATTCTTCAGCATCATCCGCAAAGTAGGATTTCTCTAAAAGCTCGTCGAAGATAAATTCCCATAGGTACGGATCAAAATGAAGAGAACTCACATTTCAACTAAATTATTAAGTCACTTTTTTTCTGATCTATAAAATTCTTAACGTCCCTCAGCAAATAAGAATGAAATAAAAAATAAAAGATAAAATCAATAGTAATATAAAATAAATAAATAAAACAAAATCCTTAATGTGCTGCAAATATTGAATGCCATTCACTTTGTCACGGTTAGAGTTGCTGATGATGTCGCTGATGGTTTTTTTCTGTTTCTGCTTCGAGACCTTTGTTGATAACAATAATTTAAGAAGTTGAATTGTGAGAGATTTTCAGACCACCTTCTAGATATCACTTTCTTTATTCTCCATGGTTTCTCAGGAGAGGGGATTTTGGATTGGTGTTGCTCCTTGGGAGAGAGGAGCTTGTTAATGATTTTGAATCGGAGGGAATCTTTGTCAAAATTTTGAAGATAAGCCACAGCCCAATCAGAGTAAAACCATAAGAGGAGAGTTACCATATCCAGGACTAAAACCCCAAAGAACAAGGCGTAGGTCACAAAGACATCAAACGTCTGCTTGAAAGTTCCCTTCTCTTCTATGATGAGGAAAAGTGCAAAGGCTGCGGCAACTAACCCGGTGGATACAAACCAAGTTGCTATTCCCATCGAGGAGGTGGCCACCAGCACCTTGGTATGGAGAAGATCATAAAAGTAGTTGAGCTGGATCTCTAATAGCTTCAATGCATCTCCTGCACTTCGTTTACTAAAGAATTCTCGACTCCCTATATGCTCATGGGAGCTGAACATGTGATCGATTATAAGCCCCTTGTACATATACGCGAATTCATGAGCACGCTGCACCAGATGATGAGAATCAAATCTGCCAACAGTGTCTGAACTTTTTTCACCTGCAGTCTCGGACTCTACGTCGTTGACACACTCGATTTTAATAGGAAGATTGTTTCCTTTATAGTGTGTGTATGCACTCATCAATCTCTCATAGTTAGGCCCAGGGTCAGGTCTTCTAAGAACAGAGAATCCAAGACCATCCGCATACTTGATTGTTCCAGCAAGGAGGGGAAATATTGTGGGGATCCATAGGTTGTTTAGATGTAATGATTGTGAACGGTTTTAGACCCCTTAAAACAACCAGATTGATTAGCCAAGTTGTTACTTAGTCAAATTATGCAATACTAGGTTGAAACAATCAAACAATCATATTAAAAATATAAAGCAGCGGAAATATAAAAGACACAATGATATGATCACCCAGGAAACCACACAGTAAAAACCTGGGGAGGATTTGACCCACCGATCCTCAAGGCAAAACTGAATCCACTATGAAAGAATTGAAGTTCATACAAAAGGACTTACAAGCTCCCCGCTCGACTTCCTAATGCTACCTACCAGTAGAACTTACTGACATGATCCCGTGCAAGCTCCGAATCCACGGACTCCTTCTTTCTTGAATTCTCCAATCAAGTACAAGCACCCACGCTTGTTATTCTTTAAGCTCCAATGGCAACAACTGAGTTGATCATCAAGATGTTGAAGTAATCTCTACCTTGAAAACCCTAAGTTTTGTGTAAAAGAAAGCTCCTCTAGATCTCACAAGAGATTTACATAAAACAGTAATGTATGAGCAACAATACAACAGGAGTAACTCTAAAAATGTGGCTAGGGTTTTGCCTTATATACCTAGGGCAAAAACATAAAACTCTAAACGTTTAATGAGTTAGGGCTGAGTTGGAAATTCTGCAGAAAACGCATCTGGCCCGAGATTCGATCGATCGAGTCTATCCTTCGATCGATCGAGCCAGGCCGAAATGCACCAATGCATCTGCAGCCACTCGATTTCAACTTTACAATAATTAATCAACTTTGAGCAAGTCTAAACAAGACTAAACACATTGTTTTGATCACAATATTACATATTAGAGTTCTAAATACATAAAATCCTAAATCTTTAGAACCTAACAAACTCCCCCTTTGGCAATCCGTGACAAAACACAAATTAAAAGCTCAAAGTTTACAAGTAAAAAGCCCTTTACAAAAAATGCTCATAAACTCAAATTCAATCCTAACTACTATCCATCAGTTGCAAGTGTAGACAACAGCTCAATTGAATCAACCTATATATTCCTGAAACACTCAACAAACGCATAAACGCATGTGTGACAGAAAAGAATAAAACAACAGGTATAACATTCTTGTAAGATTCACACAACACACAATAAAGACATATATCAATGAACAACTCAATGAATATAAATCAATAAGCAGTGAATCACAAAACAACAAGAATCCAGTATATATCATGTATATCAAAACAATGTTACTCTCCCTAACATGAATATCCCCAAAAATGATATACAAAGTGAAGCACCTAGATACAATCTATAAACTCCACTAGCTCCTCAAAAACAAAAATACTCTCCCCCTAACAACAAAAACCCCTCTACAAGTCAAAACTCTACTCCCCCTTTTTGTGACGGAATGCCAAAGGGCAATCACAAGTCATCATTAAAAGGAGGTGGTGAGGGTGAATGAAGATGCACCAAGTTGGCTCGCAGAGCACGAATCTCATCAAGTAAGTCCACCAAAATCTGACCATGAGCCGCCTGAACGGTCATGACAGTCTCCAAGGTACGACGAACATCAAAGTCGGCCGAAGGAGGTGGAGGAACATCAGCAGCAGCAGCAGCAGCATCAACAGGATCAGGAACATCCTCACTAGCAGGACCTGTAGAAGAAGAAGGAGGAGGTGCGCGACTAGAAGACTCAGACCTAGGGTGTTTAGAACCAGCTTTAAGATGAGTGACCCTTTGTCTAAGAAAAGACGCACCAATGGGAGCAATCACATGAACAGGCTCAGAGGAAGGGAAACCACTAAGATCAAGATAAAGCAAAATCCTATGAATGAAAATAGGATGAACAAGGGCATGAGAAGAAGATGAACTCCTATAAACGTCGTTCAAAGAATGAAGAAACAGATGAGGAAAACTGATAGGAGCATCAGTAACAAGAGCGTACAAAAATACACACCTCAAGAGGAATGGTGTGAACATTAGATATGCGCCAGATAGAATGACAAGTTATCCTAAAGAAAAGATAGTGAAACCCAGAAAGCTCAACAGAGGTGATCCTAGGATCAAAACCCCACTAGATAGACGTCCTAGTGATGTAAGACAAGACATCACTCAACTCGGGAGACTCATCATAAGGATAGACAGGATTCTGGACCAACGGTACCCCTAGAGCATCAGCCACTACCTTGGGAGTAATGGAGTACTCTACGCCTCGTATCCAACTCTTTACCAAAGTGTTGGAATCATAGATGCAGATAGAGATGTTCGAAAAGAACTCTCTAATCAAGGCAGAAGGTGGATGAGGATCAGAAATATCCACCAAGGGTAACCAGCCCCTACGCTCAAAGTTTGCCCCAATGGCAGGATCAAGTTCATCTAAGAGAACAGATCGCTTAGCCCAAATATTTCTCCTAAGGTTTAGCTTCTCAAAAATCTCTTGGTTTTTCTCACTTGGAAACTTCTCATGGTCAAAAGACCGGGGGGGGGGGGGTGGAGAAGGTGAGGGAACAGTCCTACGAGCCCTAGTTTTCCTAGGCATAGTGCTAAGGAAAGGACAAAGACACATAGAGAAAACCAAAAGAAACAGAATAAAACAAAACCAAGGGCAGACTGCAAGTTAGCACAAAAAAAAATATAGAACAAAAATCTATATGATGCATGAACAATAACAATGTTGTGATGCATGAACTAATGCAGTAAACAAAGTTCAAAATTAAGTTCAATTACACAAAATTGGCTTGAACATAGAGTTTCTAACAAAAACCCTAAAAAATTTGAAAAACCACTTGAAAATTTTGAAACAAATTGATGAATTGATCATTGCACAAGGTTGAAAACAGATCAGAATGACCAATTACATCAAAACAACAAGCCAATTTCATCAATTAAACTTAATTGAACAAAATCCCCAATTCGGATCAATTAGAAACCCTAGAAATTTTAATTTTCCACAAACCCCAAATTTGATCAAATTAAACTATCAAGATCAAGTTTATAGCATGTCCCCACAAAAAATCATTGATCAATTTCACAAAATAAGGCGTGAATCAACAAAAATCCCAATTAAGAAGGTTCCGAAAATTTGAGTATACAATGCATGAAAAATGCATGAAAAATGGAAATAAACTCGAAAAGGAAGGACAAAATGGTCTTACCAGCTTGAGGAAAGAGAAATCTTGCAAAAATTTTGGAGGAAAATAACAAAAATTTGACTGTAGAACCTTGCTAAGTCGGAGAGAGAAAGAAAAGTTTGAAAAACTTTTTTTAAAAAGTGTTTGAATCAGTCAAGAATAGTGTTTTTAAAAAAACCTGATTCACGACATTCGATTGATCGAAAATCACATTCGATCGATCGAATCAATCAGTCATTTTTAAACAAATTAAAGCACTTTTTCGATCGATCGAAAATCAGAATGGATTGATCGAACTAGGTAGAGGCTCACAGAAATTTTGAGAAAAATCATAGTTTTGAAAATCATAAACCATATTTTGAAAACAACTCCTCAAAGCATTAAACTTATTGAAACAAAATGCATGAGTATGAGATAGAATGCTTTTTCAAAAACCCAAGTTTTAATCCCAGTTTCTCCAAAGAAAATTTCAGCCATTCTTCCTTTAAATTCTCAAGCAAAATTTTTTTTGCATAATTCTCAAGGTATTTTCAAATTTGATTGGTCAGACCAAAAACACACACAATAACATGTACAAAGTTTAGCAAAGAGTAACTTGTGTAGTGTGTGCAACTAGCAAAAGCTTGAGATACATGTAAGGTGATATGTGAATAGCAATCAATCATAGAGTCTACAAAATCCATCACATAGAATTCAAAAAAGACTATCACCTAAAGAGTTACATCATATAACTCCCACATCTCCTAGAACATAAGCTTGCAATCATGTAAGTTTCTTGAATTTTGCCCCATTATTAGGTGAAATTTGGCATCAAGCCTAAAAGTACACACCAGTTTTAAGCATTAAGCAATTAACAGAGGCTACACCTTATGTTCTTTTTGTGCATGTGCTACACTTTCTCGAGCACAAAATCTTATGATATGCACTAAGGTGTTCATGATTGGCTAGTGAACAGTGGTGAGATAGTTATTTATGCCTTTCTTAAAAGGATCAAGTCCGACAGTCCAATAACATGTGACATCAAGATTAAGACAAAGTGAAAAACACCATAAACATCTTTCCCTCACAACATGCACTACAAAGCTTCAACTAGTAAAGTGCAATAAATAAGCTCATCAAAGCTAAACAAGGTACACAAGACATGTTATGTGTAAATAAATTGAACAACCTTGTTTTCAAAGACCAAAGAAAATAGTGCCAAACACAATTTGCTTTTCTCTTCTTCTTTTTTTTTTTAATTTTAAAAGAGAAAACAAATAAATCCTAGAATGAAATGCATGAATGTTATGCAATGCAAATCCTAGAAACAAAAAAACACAAAAAACCAAAGAACAATGGTCACAAAGGAATGAGCAATGAAGCACAAGGACCATGTTAGAAAGACTCAATTAGGTCGAGTCTTTTGCATCCAAAACCTTTTAGATGCACCACGAGCATTGGAGTTCTTATTCACATTTGAGTGATTTCGAACTCCAGGATTGGAATAAAGGTTCAACGCCTTAACCAATTCACCAATAAGTGCCATAGGATCTTGTGCTTGAGGCACAGACACTTTTGGTTTGTTTGCTCTCTTAGTTGCTTGAGGCTTGTAACAGTTAGGACGAATGTGTCCAGACTTTCCACAATAATGACAAACCCAAGCAGGTTTACCATGCATCTTGTCCTTGGAAAGGGTAGTCTCTGTAGGTTTAGACTCTCTCAGATCAACCCTAATCTTCCTAGGAGGTGAAACTTCTTCAGGTTTGACCACCTCATTCACAGGTGGTTTGACAGTTTCACTCACAATCCCACTCATAGGAGGTTCAAAAGAAGATGAAGGAACAAAGTTTGTGGAATTAGGAGCAGACACAGAGATGCTTTCAACATAACCTAACCCAGATTTATCAGAAGGATACTTTTGAACATTCAGCATGTGATCAAGTTTAGAACTAGTAGATCTAGCAACAGATAAATCGTGTTCCAAAGTTTTAACTTTATCAAGCAAAAGCATGTTCTCAGATTTCACATGGTTCAAAAAATCATTGGCATCAAAAAGTTAAACAAGTAAATTCTTCTTTTCAAGCTCAAGAGAATCAATTTTCTTCAGGTCAAGTTCAACATTCATAGCATCTTTTGCAGTAACTTTGCAAAGTTTATTATAGGCCTCTTGAAGATCTGCATCCTCAGAGAGTTCCCTATCAGAAGGGCTCTCCTCAACAGACACGCTTTCATTGACTACAGCTGTAGCAGTGAAAGCAATGAAGTTTCCATCCTCGTCACATCCAGACTCATCATCAGAAACCTCATTATCACTAAGGGTTACAGCCATAGCTTTACCCTTAGTCCTCAAGAATGTAGGACATTCAGATTTAACATGACCATACCCTTGACAACCAAAACACTGAGCACCCAAAGAATTGTTTGAAGATTGACCAAATTTTTCTCTAGGTTTTTCAAAGTTATTAACCTTAGTGGGATCATTCTTCCTAAAGTTTCTAGGTTCAGCAGTATTTGTATTTTTTGCCCTTCTGTTAGTATTCCTCAGAAAGTTTCTAAAATTCTTGGCAAGGTAAGCTATCTCTGTAGCAGAGAGCTCATCATCAAATCCACCAACCTCAACATCATCAACAGACTTAAGAGCCATTGATTTGGATTTGTTTGTTTTGGGAAGGTCAGACTCATAGGACTGAAGAGATCCTACAAGCTCATCAACAGGGATGGAGTCCACATCCTTGCTCTCAGTAATGGCAGTCACTTTGGGTCTAAAGTATTCAGTTAAATATCTAAGAATCTTCCTAACAATTTTAGGTTGATCATAGATTTCACCCAAATTAAAAGCAGAATTGACAATATCATTTAATTTAGCATAGAATTCATCAAAAGATTCATCATCAGACATTCTAATGCTTTCAAATCTAGAAGTCAATTGTTACAGTTTATTGATCTTAACTGCCTTTGTGCCTTCATGCACAATTTGGAGGATTTTCCAAGCAGTATGAGCAACCTCAACATTAGAGATTCTCTTAAATTCCTCCATGGAAACAGCATTGAATATGGCATTCATAGCTTTGCTATTGAACCCAGCTGCTTCTTTTTGAGAAGTTTGCCACTCACTCACAGGAGTAGTGGGCTTCTCCCATCCGTACTCAACGGAATTCCAAACTCTCTCATCAATGGATTTCAGGAATGCTTTCATCCTTACTTTCCAATAAGCATAGTTATTCCCATCAAAGTGAGGAGGAACAACAAGAGAGTGACCGTGCTCCATGACAACAGGGGTCAAGGATCAGCTCAGAGATCAAAAAATCTCAAACAAGAAGAGCTAACCGCTCTGATACCACTTGAACGGTTTTAGACCCCTTAAAACAACCAGATTAACCTAGTTAATTAGCCAAGTGATTAACTTAGTCCAATTCATGCAAATCTAGGTTAACACAATTATATAATCATATCAAAAATATAAAGCAGCGGAAATATAAAAGACACAATGATATGATCACCCAGGAAACCACACAGTAAAAACCTGGGGAGGATTTGACCCACCGATCCTCAAGGCAAAACTGAATCCACTATGAAAGAATTGAAGTTCATACAAAAGGACTTACAAGCTCCCCGCTCGACTTCCTAATGCTACCTACTAGTAGAACTTACTGACACGACCCCGTGCAAGCTCCGAATCCACGACTCCTTCTTTCTTGGATTCTCCTATCAAGTACAAGCACCCACGCTTGTTATTCTTTAAGCTCCAATGGCAGCAACTGAGTTGATTATCAAGATGTTGAAGTAATCTCTACCTTGAAAACCCTAAGCTTTGTGTAAAGGAAAGCTCCTTTAGATCTCACAAAAGATTTATACAAAACAGCAATGTATGAGCAACAATACAACAGGAGCAACTCTAAAAACGTGGCTAGAGTTTTGTCTTATATACCTAGGGCGAAAACATAAAACCCTAAACGTTTAATGAGTTAGGTTTAAGTTGGAAATTCTGCAGAAAACGCATCTGGCCTGAGATTCGATCGATCGAGCCAGGCCGAAATGCCCCAATGCATCTGCAGCCTCTCGATTCCAACTTTACAATAATTAATCAACTTTGAGCAAGCCTAAACAAGACTAAGCACATTGTTTTGATCATGGTTTGCCAATATTACATATTAGAGTTCTAAATACATAAAATCCTAAATCTTTAGAACCTAACAGATTGATAAAACACAAAACAAGTGGTGAGGATTTGGAGCAAATGCCAAATCAAGTGCCTAATCCACAACTCATTATCCTCAACAGCAAAAGAAGTTATTCTGTCTTGGCCACCAACTAGTAACAATAGAAAAGGCATCAGTAGAAGACCAGTATCATCCCTGATCCTGGAACTGACGATACTAAATATACCATGGTTCGTCGTCACAAGAAAACTAACAGTATTATTGATGGCACCAGAGGCAGTATATTTCTCTTCACTGTCAAAGATTAGTCCAACTGCAAAGCTAGCAGCCCAGTCTGCAATCAGGTATGTTAGGACATATGTGATTCACTTGTTAGGAATATATGTCACTACTTTATGTAATTGGCTAATCCTTTGACAAAACACACTTTACTTGTATTTGGGTAGATCTAGGATGTGTTTAATACTTCAAGAAACTGTGTTTCAAGATCGATTGTTGAAGCCATGCAAGTTTGTCCAATCAGAGATGAAGTTTCAGATCTAGTACAAAACCTTTGTCCCTAGACTCTACAATCCCCGTAGATGAACTCACAGCAGAAACCTTCTACCGCTTCAGAACCTCTGAACTCTTCAATATATGAACGCAACCCTTTTTGTTGCACGGATCCCAGTACGTGACTAACTCCTTTTCACGAATCCCAATACGTGACTCACTCACCAACTTGAGGAAGAAGAATGTTGGCTGCAAAGTTCTTCACTTCATCAACAATGAAGATCAAGAAGCACTTGGTTACAAAACCCTAAGGCGCAAAGACGCAGTAGCTTCTTTCAGAGAGAATAACCTTTTGAAAATGTTCTCCTTGTATTCTCTTATTCTCTTTTTCTCTTATGTGACGGCCTCTAAAATAAGCCTTATATAGGTCTAGGGTTGTGAGAAAAGAAACCCTACACAAAATACAAAACCCTGGCCCAAAAATCAGATCTGGAAATCTGAAATCCCGTAACCTCGACAGATACCTCAATCGATCGGGAGGTGTCGAGATTTAAACAACTTCGACAGATATAGCTATCGAGAAGCTGTCGAGGAGGTGTCGAGGAGACAGGAGCTTTCTCAATCGATCCATCAGCTGTCGAGAAGCTATCGAGATTGCGATAAGCATCAGCTGAAGATCTCGACAGATAGCCAGGTGTCGAGAGGTGTCGGGCAGCTGTCGAGAATTAATGAATTTGCACTTCAGCTTGCTTTTTCTTGGACAGATTTGATGACTTCAACACTTGATCTTGAAACAAGGTTTCTTGAAGTATTAAAAACACCTAGAACTACCCAATTACAAGTAGAGTGCATTTTGTCAAAAGGATTTGCCAATTTACATAAAATATGTCCTTAACAATCTCCCCCTTTGGCAATCCGTGACAAAACCACAACAAACAAATGAACATATGAGAGAAGTCATAAATCACTCAACTCATATTCACTTGTTGAATACAATAAAATCTATCCTAACACAAACTCTTGAAAAACTTTGCAAGAAAAGAGTTTATGGCAAGTAGACTTTGACAACCTATATTTCTGAAACACTTTAAACAAAACTCATCAAGGCATCTTAGTGTGAAACAGAAATAATAGATTGCATACAAGTAATAAGAAACATGTGTATGAAGATAGAAAAGAAACAACACATGTAAAAGTAGGTGAAAGAAACATACATCATCATATCAAGAAAATAAGCACAATGTATGTAAACAATGGTCACAAGACCCAAGGCACAAGAGGAAGGAAGTAAACACTCCCCCTATCAAGATGAAACACATCTCCCCCTTACAAAGGAATGTATTTCTCCCCCTAACATGTAGAATCTTTAAAAAGAAACCACATATCTCCACAAATTCTCCCCCTTTTTGTCGTGATTGACAAAGGGTACAAGAAGCTAGAAACCTTCACCCGAGAAACATAAAAATGATCAAGGATGATCAAGGGGGTACAAAGAATCCATATAAATGCAAGAATGTAATGAAACAAGATGCTATGGATGACAAGATAAAAGAAAGATGCAAAACATGTAAAAGACAAATCTCTCAACAAAAAAATGTTTAGCACATAGATCTCAAAACACATACACACATTAAACAAGTCTAACCAATTTTATGTTTCAAAAACAAGTCAAGATAGTTTAGTGAGCATACATTAGCACATGTAAAACCTTTGTGATGGCCAAATCACATTGTACCTGCACATGTATCAAGAGTAGCAAAGAATATTGCGTGTTGTGTGTGAAAAACATCGCAAGATTGCATATGTGTATACATGTTATGACAATTTGAGATATGAGAAAATAACTTTAACTCACACACAATCATAACTGTTTGATGGGGACTATCACCTTTGAGGTACATCCTATAACTCCCACATCTCCTAGAAAACACGCTTGCAATCATATTTAAAGCATTTTTGATCTTTTTGCTTTTTATTTTCTTTGCATATTTTCTTTTAAGCATATCATGCATGGGCATATAAAGAGAGAAAAGAAATACCCAACATGTTAAGCATAGACATTGCACTTTTGCTATGCTGAAGCATACGGATGTCTTTGACACTGCACTTTTGCTATGCCGAAGCATACAGGTGTCTATGACACTGCACTTTTGCTATGCCGAAGCATACAGGTGTCATACTATGATTGGCGGGTAATAGTGATAAGATGGTTATTTATGCCTTTCTCTTAGGATTTTCTAGTCCTACCCGTCAAAAAGAGTGATATGAGTGTTAAGTTTTAAGAGATAACTTAATCTTACTCATCACAAACAAGAGCCACAAAGCTCACTTGCTTAGTTGTGCATAGAGATGCTCATCTAAGCTACAAGAGATACAAAGTTTAGAAAACTTTGTTTCATTGGCCATCCAAGGTACACAAATACCAAAGTACACAAACACACACTGTTTTTGTATTTTTCTGATTTTTCCTTTTTATTTTATTTTGAAAACAAAACCAAATAAAAGCTAAACAACCAAACAAAAACAGATAAACAACATGTATGCATGAAAGAAAGATGCATATGCATGAAAACATGATAGAAATATGCAGATGCATGAAAGCATGATTCCAAAAACAGATAAGAAATCAAGCAAAGAGAGTCCTACTTTAGATAGAAAGAATTAAAGCAGAGGACAAATAGAAAAGACAATTAAGTCTTAGACTCCTTTCTCACCCACACAACACGAGTCTTTGGCCATGAAGATGAAAAGGCACGTGTCCTAGTATGCCTACTAAAGGACATAGAAGAATTAGAATTCTCCTGAAATTGAGTTAAAAAGCTCAAAGCTTTTAATAACTCTCCAAACAAAGGTGTAGGTCCTTGAGAGGAAACCTGTGACCGTTTGGACAATTGCTTATGAGGATACAACTTAAAGCAATTAGGACGAATGTGTCCAAAAACACCACAATGGTGACAAACATGAGCAATTTTAGAGCTACCCGGCTTCCCAGAAGGAGGTCTAACCTTAGAGGTTGACAGAGACCTCAACTTAGGACAATTTGGCCTAATATGACCAACATTATGACAATGATGACAAATGGGGACAAATTCAGATTTATCATTCAAGCTAGGAGGAGTTTTAGACATAGGTTTAGAAACTTCAGCATCAACATCAGATTGTTTACCTTTGTCTATCCTAGCAATATTAGCCTTCAACTCTTCATTATTCCTTTTAAATGGGGGAATATAAAGATCCTTTTCTTTTGAGTTAGGCTCAACAACAAGTTTGGCACTAGTTAATTTTTCAGCTTCAGTTTTAGATTCAACTAGTTGCTCTTCCAAACTTTTAATTTTGTCCACCTGAGATGAAATTTGATTTTTAAAATTCTCATTCAAATTATTGGCTTCATCCAATTTAGCAATCAAATCATCTTTTTCAAGCTTGACCTTTTTAATTTTAGCTTTCAATTTTGTAGAACATTCAAGAGATTTCATACAAAAATTATAAAGCTTGCAATAGGCATCTTGAAAATCATCATCATCATTCAACACAAGATCATGCATATCAAAACAATCAAGAGATTCCATGACAACGGGGGTCAAGGATCACACTCAGGAAATTAATCCAATCAGAGTGAACCCGCTCTGATACCACTTGTTGGGAAATTTAGACCTCAGTTGATAGAATTAACAAGTTTTAAACCCAAGTTGTTAATTAGATTTATTATGAATAAACTTGTTAAAACAAACAAACATCAATATCATGTCAACAATGAATGCAGCGGAAAAGTAAATAAGACAAGATATGATGACCTAGGAAAACCAATGAAACCAACCAGTTTCACAGTAAAAATCTGGGGGGAAACCTTCCCGAAAAGCAATCCACTATAGTAAAGAGAAGTTTCAGATCTAGTACAAAACCTTTGTCCCTAGACTCTACAATCCCCGTAGATGAACTCACAGCAGAAACCTTCTACCGCTTCAGAACCTCTGAACTCTTCAATATATGAACGCCACCCTTTTTGTTGCACGGATCCCAGTACGTGACTAACTCCTTTGCACGAATCTCAAAACGTGACTCACTCACCAACTTAAGGAAGAAGAATGTTGGCTGCAAAGTTCTTCACTTCATCAACAATGAAGATCAAGAAGCACTTGGTTACAAAACCCTAAGGCGCAAAGACGCAGTAGCTTCTTTCAGAGAGAATAACCTTTTGAATATGTTCTCCTTGTATTCTCTTATTCTCTTATGTGACGGCCTTTAAAATAAGTCTTATATAGGTCTAGGGTTGTGAGAAAAGAAACCCTATACAAATACAAAAGCCTGGCCCAAAAATCAGATCTGGAAATCTGAAATCCCGTAACCTCGATAGATACCTCGATCGATCGGGAGGTGTCGAGCTTTAAACAACTTCGACAGATACAGCTATCGAGAAGCTGTCGAGGAGGTGTCGAGGAGACAGGAGCTTTCTCGATCGATCCACCAGCTGTCGAGAAGCTATCGAGATTGCGATAAGCATCAGCTGAAGATCTCGACAGATAGCTAGGTGTCAAGAAGGTGTCGAGAAGGTGTCGAGAATTAATGAACTTGCACTTCAGCTTGCTTTTTCTTGGACAGACTTGATGACTTCAACACTTGATCTTGAAACAATGTTTCTTGAAGTATTAAAAACACCTAGAACTACCCAATTACAAGTAGAGTGCGTTTTGTCAAAAGGATTTGCCAATTTACATAAAATATGTCCTTAACACCCTTAAAACAACAATTGGATTAACTTAGTTTATTTAGCCAAGTGATTAACTTAGTCAAATTATGCAAATTTAGATTAACACAATCAAATAATCATATCAAGATATAAAGTAGCGGAATAATAAAGAACACAATGATATGATCACCCAGGAAACCACACGGTAAAAACCTGGGGAGGATTTAACCTAGCTATCCTTAAGGTAAACCTGAATCCACTATGCGAAAGAATCAAAGTTCATACAAAAGGACTTAAGTAGAACTTACTGACACGACCACATGCAAGCTCCGAATTCACGGACTCCTTCTTTCTTGGATTCTCCAATCAGCTACAAGCACCCACGCTTGTTATTCTTTAAGCTCCAATGGCAGCAACCGAGTTGATCATCAAGATATTGAAATAATCTCTACCTTGAAAACCCTAAGTTTATGTGAAGGAAAGCTCCTCAATGATCTCACAAGAGATTCACACAAACAGCAAAGTATGAGCAACAAAGACTTAGAGAGGTTTGGGTACAAAACCCTAGATACAAAAGAGGCACTCTCTTCTCTCTCTCAAAAGTCTCAAAAATGTGGCTTAGGGTTTCCTTTATATAGTGGGAGAAGTAGATCTGAAACCCTAATCCTTAATGGGCTTAAGCTGCTGTTTGGGCCGACTTAAAATTCTGCAGATACGATTTTCGATTGATCGAGCCTGTTCTTCGATCGATCGAACCAGGCAGAATATGAAGTCTTCTTCCTGCAGCTTGTATGTTCTTGAATCTTGACTTGAATCACCTTGAGCATTGTCTAATAAAACCTATAGACTCTAAGATCTATATCTAGACAAGTTTGTGTTCACGATTTGCCAATTGTTCTAAACATTTAGAACCTAACAATGTATTTGGGCTTTCTTTTCTCACAATCCTAAACATATAAAATGATTATTTTAAGGGTAGTTAAAGAGGACACAAGTTGCACAAGTGTTGAGCAAAGTTTGTTCAAGCAAATTGTGACTGGAGACAGAGTTTTGCCATTGTTCATCATTCTTGTAGAAGTTGCTGTGTTTGTGCACTGTAGGGTTTTGTAACCAAACATCTTCTTGATCTTCATCGTGGATGAACTGAAAAACTTTGCAGCCAACAACCTTCTCTAGTTGGTGATTGAAGTCGCATACAAGGATCTACGCAATTGGTTAGTCACGTACTGGGAGCCATGCATCAAAAATAGAAATTGTCACTACAGAACAAGTCCAATTGGGTACTAGGGTAAGGGTTCAACTGTAGGTTGGTATAAGGTACTGGGATTCCTTTACTTGTAACCGCTTGTTGTGATAATAGTGGAGTTTTGGGAATGGTGACCTTAAAATCACCCGGTAGGATTTTTGCTGTGTTGGTTTTCCCCATTCGTAAACAAATCACCGTATCAATTTATTTTCCGCTGCATACTTAGTTTAATTGGTAATTTGTTTGTGCTATCACGCGTTTGCATGTTAATTTGATTAATTAATTAAACTTGGCTAATTAATCAATTAATTCGTCACAAGAGGTCAATTCATTTTTGGCCTATCGAGTGGTATCAGAGCAGGCACACTCTAATTAGGGTTAATTTTTGCTGTATTAATCCATTGACCCTTGTTTATCATGGATAGAGGACAGTCATTAATTATTCATCCTTTATTTGATGGCACTAATTATGCATACTGGAAAGTTCGCATGAGGGCTTTCTTGCAGTCTTTAGATGAGAAAGTGTGGCAAGCTGTTAAGGTAGGCTGGACCAAGCCGAAGGAAGTGCCGACCGATTGGGATGATGCAAAGATCAAGGCGGCAAACTTCAACAGCAAGGCATTGAATGCTTTATTCAGTGCGGTCACTAATGAGGAGTTCAAGAAGATATCCTCTACTGAAATTGCTAAGGAGGCATGGACCATTCTCTATACAACCTATAAGGGAACCAAGGCTGTCAAAGATTCAAAATTTTAGAGGCTCACTACAAGCTTTGAAGAAATCAAGATGGAGGAGGATGAGTCGTTCGATGAGTTCTATGTCAAGTTCAAGGACATAGTGAACTTAGCCTTCAATCTTAGGAAAACCATTCCTGAACCCAAGATTGTGAGGAAAGTGCTCATACCTCTACCCAAGAGATACCATGCCAAGATTATTGCAATCAAGGAATTAAAGGATATTGACAAGATTCCTTTGACAGAGCTGGTTGGAAATTTGCAGACCTACAAGCTAAGGTTAACAAGAATTGGCAAGTCGGGTAAGGGCAAGAGCATGGCATTGAAGGCCAAGAGCAGTGACACTCATGAGTCTTCAGATAATAAGGATTCGAAGATGAAGTCCTATATCACCAGGAAATTCAAGAAGTTCATGAAGAATGCCAATGGGAAAGGCTTCAACAAGGACCGTAGGCAATCCAATTCTTTACAGTTCAAGAGCCAAGACAAAGGGAAGGAGGATGCTAGGGATAGCAGTCAGTACACTGTTCCCGTAGGACCTAAGTGCTTTGGGTGTCAAGGTTTTGGTCACATGAAACAGGAGTGTCCTACATATCTCAAGAGCATTTGGAAGAGCAAGGCACTTGCTGCTATCTTGAGCGACACCGAGCCTGAGGATGATTCCGATAATGAGGATGACGGAATCTTGAATGCCTTCACTGCCACTATCAATCCTACTGAGGGGATTGCTGAAGACGTGGACGAAGAAGAGGACTTGGTGGAATCTAAGTTCGAGAAGATGGATGATCAAGATGATATCCATACAGCCTACGAGAAATTGCACAAAGTATCTGAGAAGCATGAGAAACTTTATGGGCTGGCCACCAAAAAGCTCAGTGATGTGGAACTTGATCATGAAGAGATTCCACAAAGTTTGATGAAGCCAATCAAACTATTGGAGCACTGTGGTTTGAAAACAATTTCTTTGCTGAGAAGACCAAGAAGCTTTAAGCAGAGCTGTTTCAAGTTAGAGCTCAATTGGAGAGGACTTCAAATGCAAAGCTTGATGAGATGCTCAGTCTTTAGAAATCTACTTCTGATCGAACAGGTTTAGGGTATGGTTTCTCTTCTTCTAATATTGCTTCTACTAGCACTAATGTTTTTGTTCCTCCTAGTAATAATGTTGAAATTGAGAACAATGATGTGCAAACTGATTTAGCTAGTGAGAACATAGACAAGGGTAAATCTATCTTAAGAGCACCCCCTAAGCAAGATAAGAAGGAAGCTAAAAACCCTAGGACTAAGAAGGCTAACTCTCAAAAGCCTAAAAAAAAGATGCAGCATCTTTGTCATCATTATAGAGTTGCTGGTCATACTCGACCAAATTGCTATAAAGGGTTAGCCACTCAACAGAGCAACGGCATGATAGCATCTGGAAGCCAAAATCAACTTCAATCCTCTCTTGCTCCTCTTGGAGATCTTCTCAAACTCTTATGTTCCTTTTGAACTTGAATGGTTTCAACTCCTCTCCCTCACCGCCGGTTCAAGGGTTTAATCAAATGAAAGGTTCTTCCAAAGTGTGGAAGAAAAAAGACTCCAAGTGATTCTATCACTTTCTTCTCTCTCTTCGTGGTTTTTTTTTTTTTTTTTTGTGTTTTTGCATAACTTGTGTGTTTGGCTTTTATTTTGAGTTAGTCTAGTTTTATGCTTTGCTTTATTTAACATGTTTTTGTTTGCTTATTTTCAGTTTTGTTTTATTTTTTTTTTTATAAAAATAAAAAAAATTAAAAAATCAGAAAAATACAAAAAACAGTGTGTGTTTTGTGTACATTGGTACTTGTGTACTTTGGATGGCCATTGAAACAAATTTTTCTAAACTTTGTATCTTTTGTAGCTTAGATGAACATCTCTATGCACAACTAAGCAAGTGAGCTTTATGGCTCTTGTTTGTGATGAGTAAGATTAAGTTATCTCTTGTACTTAATACTTGTATCACTTTTTTTGATGGGAAGGACTAGAAAATCCTAAAAGAAAGGTATAAATAACCATCTCACCACTGTTGCTCACCAATCATGAATGACATCTGTATGCTTCAGCATAGCAAAAGTGTAATGTCAATGACATTTGTGTGCTTTGGCATAGCAAAATTGGAATGTCAAATGATTAACATAATTGGGTATTTCTTTTTTATCTCTTATATGCCCATGCATGATTTGCTAAAAAAAAATATATGCAAAGAAAAATAAAAAGCAAAAAGATTAAAAATGCTTTATATATGATTGCAAGCGTGTATTCTAGGAGATGTGGGAGTTATAGGATATACCTCGGATGTAATAGTCCCCAACAAACAGTTATGATTGTGTGTGAGTTAAAGTGATTTTCTCATATATCAAATCGTCATAACATGTATACACTTATGCAATCTTGCGATGTTTTTCACACACAACATGCAATATTCTTTTCTACTCTTGATACATGTGCAGGTACAATATGATTTGGCCATCACAAGGTTTACATGTGTTAATGTATGCTCACTAAACTGTCTTGACTTTGTTTTTGAAATATAAATTTGGTTAGACTTGTTTAGAGTGTGTGTGTGTGTGTGTGTGTGTGTGTGTGTGTGTGTGTGTTTGGGATCTATATGCTTCAATTTGTTATTGAGAGATGAGTTTGAGAACTTATTATCTTGGTTGGATCTTTGGTTGAGTTGCAAGCTTGATTGCATTTCATATCTGTGTTTTTCCCTTCTTGAAAAATTGTTTTTAAGCAATCTCGACACCTCCTCGACACTTGACTCTCTGTCAAACTCTTAAGCTATTTCTTATTGCAATCTCGACACTTCCTTGACAGCTATGTGGATCGATTGAGAAAGCTCCTGTCCCCTCGATAGCTTCTCGACAGCTGGTGGATTGATAGAGATTCTTGTTAGCTTTTTGTTGATTTGTTCCTCGACAGATCCTTGACAGTTACATCTATCGACGTCTTTTTCTCGACACCTAGCTTGACAGATGTCTCAATACCTCTCGACACCTCTATCTGTCGAGATTTATTGAGGTTCTATAATTAGGTTCTGTGCGATCCAGAAATCATTTCTCTCGATCTCTCTCTCGATAGCTTTGTCTCTTCACCTCCCAAATCACTCTCGCTCACTCCAAACCTCAATTCCAAGTGATTTTCTAGGTTTTTCTTTCACTTGGTAAGTTTCTTTTCTCTCCTTTACATGCATTTCTTGTTTTGAAACCTAGGTTTTGGAGTTTTTGAAAAATTTTGGGGTTTTTCAAAATTGATGAGTCATTGTTGCAATTTTGGGATGGGTTTTTGCTTAAATGAGTTTCAAATCTCATGCATTGCATCACATTAGCATTATAACAGTATTATCATGCATTTAGAAGTATGCAAATTGATTGTGTACTGGTAGGATTGGATTGGGCAGAGCCCATGATGCTTTCTATATTGCATGTCACATGTTCATGCATTTCCTATGCATATGAACTCTCTTTTCAATATATTTTGATGTATTTGAATTGCTTGGGACTTTTTTGATTTTCTTTCTCTCTCCCTCTCTTTTCTGTTTACGTTAGTCGTGTCTATGGCACCTAAACGTAAGTCAGCTCCATCTTGGAACCCTCTTTGTTCCGAGGCATCGTCTTCATTTGATCCTACTCCTTCTCATATTCGGTTCCATGATGAGGATGCTCGAAAGGACTTCTCGAAGAACTTTTCTCGACAAGGTGTTCATTTGGAATGCTAAGTCATTTTGGCGGACTTTGTCGACACTGACCTTCCCGATGTCATTCACAGTCGGGGTTGGGAATCACTGTGTGATGTCCCGGTCACTTGTCCTTCCGTGCTAATCTAGGAGTTTTACTCCAACATGCATGGACTTGATTCTTCAGTACCTCTCTTTCATACTTGCGTTTGAGGTACGGGCATTGTTGTCACACCAGAATTGGTATCCGATGTGCTTCGTGTCCCGAGGGTAAAGCATCTTGACTACTCCAGTTGTGAGCGTCTGAGGACTGTGTCCAAAGACGGGATGATGTTTGCTTTCTGCGAGCGCCCTTCTGTTTGGGGTGATCATCAATTTACACCATGTAAGCTCTTTGCTAAAGGTCCTAGATTCATGAACATGGTGATGAATTTTGTATTGCACCCACTCTCTCACTATAATTCCATCACAGAGCCTCGTGCTCGATTTTTGCTTTCTTTGTTAGAGCACCTCACTATAGATTTTCTTTCACATTTTATTCTTTCTATTATAGATGTGTTTAGGGATACGGCTACCTGTGATAAGCTCATTTTTCCTTCAGCTATTATGTGGATTTTATGCCATTTTTCTGTTCCTTGTCCCTCTTCCGATCACTTCTTTGTCATGTGTGCCATAGACGCCGCTACCGTTAAATGTAGCAAGGTGCAGTTTCGGTCACGGTAGTTGGATTCAACAGCTCCTCCCTCTCGTTCGGCTCCATCTCGATCTGCTCCATCCATATCTGCTCCCTCCTTTTCTATGAGCGATGTGTCACTCGGAGACATCATGGCGCAGCTTCAGCGCATGGATGCTCACCTTGATACACTCTCTACAGAGTTGTATCAGGTGAACGTTCACGTCGGCCGTATTGCACGGCGGCAGACGATCATGAGTGGCTTCGCTTCTGAGGCTTCTCCTCCACCTCTTCCAGTGGCTTTTGATTCTGAAGCTGAGGATGATGATGATAATGGTGATGACGATGATGCTTCTGATGATGATGATGGAAATGCTAGCTCTACCGATGAGATGTCTACTTGACACTCTTACCCTTTGTCACTCGTGACAAAAAGGGGGAGTAGTTTTGGATATGAGAGTAGTCATTCTTAGGGGGAGAGTTAGTATAGGACATTTTTGTTAGGGGAAGTGTTGATATCTTGAGGGATGTAGTGAGGATTACTTGTATCTTTTTCTTTTCTCTACTTTAGATACATTTATTCTTGTACATTGGGTCTTGTGACCATTATTGACATACATTGTACTTATTTTCTTTATATGTTGATATATGTTTTTTTCACCTACCCTTACATGTGTTGTTTCTTTACTCTCTTTATGCACATGCTTCTTATTACTTGTATACAATCTATTATTTCTGTTTCACACTAAAATGCCTTGATGAGTTTTGTTTAAAGTGTTTCAGAAATACAGGTTGTCAAAGTCTACTTGCCAAAAAATCTCTTCTTGCAAAGTTTTTCAAGAGTTTGTGTTAGGATAGATTTTATTATATTCAACAAGTGAATATGAGTTAAGTGATTTATGACTTCTCTCATATGATCATTTGTTTGTTGTGATTTTGTCACGAATTGCCAAAAGGGGAGATTGTTAGGACATATGTGATTCACTTGTTAGGAACATATGTCACTACTTTATGTAATTGGCTAATCCTTTGACGAAATGCACTTTACTTGTATTTGGGTAGATCTAGGATGTGTTTAATACTTTAAGCAACTGTGATTCAAGATTAAGTGTTGAAGCTATGCAAGTCTGTCCAAGATTCAAGTCTGAAAAGTGCCTGTCATTAAAGCTCGACAGCTAGCCATCTGTCGAGGTTTAAAGAGCTGATCAGCCCTGTGGCTCGACAGCAGCTCGACAGCTAGGCATTTGTCAAGGCTTATGAAAAACAGAATTTCAGATCTGTTTTGACTTTAATCCGTGATTATGTGTTTAGGCTTTTTTTTCTCACAACACTAGACATATAAAAGGATTATTTTAAAGGCCGTCAAAGAGGACATAAGTTGCACAAGTGTTGAACAAAGTTTGTTCAAACAAATTGTGACCAGAGACAGAGTTTTGCCCTAGTTCATCATTCTTGTGAAGAAGTTGCTGTGTTTGTGCACCGTAGGGTTTTGTAACCAAGCATCTTCTTGATCTTCATCATGGATGAACTGAAGAACTTTGTAGCCAACAACCTTCTCTAGTTGGTGATTGAAGTCGTGTACTGGGATCCGCACAATTGGTTAGTCACGTATTGGGAGCCGTGCATCAAAAGGGGAAATTGTCACTATAGAACAAGTCCAATTGGGTATTGGGATAAGGGTTCAACTGTAGGTTGGTATAAGGTACTGATATTTTTTTACTTGTAACCACTTGTTGTGATAATAGTGGAATTTTGGGAGTGGTGACCTTAAAATCACTCGGTGGGGTTTTTGTCGTGTAGGTTTTCCCCATTCGTAAACAAATTACCGCGTCGATTTATTTTCCGCTGCATACTTAGTTTAATTGGTGTTTTGTTTGTGCTACTACGCGTTTGCATGTTAATTTGATTAATTAATTAAACTTGACTAATTAATCAATTAATTCATCACAAGGGGTTAATTCATTTTTGGCCTATCAAGGTAAGCTGCCCAGATGATCATGATGAAAGCTTCGTTTGCCGTTTTCTTTCTCAGGGGTGCAGTAAAAAGCAAAAATATCTGAACCACAATGCTAAAGAGAATAAAGCTCCTGAGACTCCATCTCTGCCATAATTGCCTCACTTTAGCGATATGCCTTAATAAATTCGATAATTGGCTGTTTCCCTGCAAAACAATCTTGGTTAATACCTTTCCCTTTTTGGGGGGGTGGGAATTAAACTCACTTGTTTAAAAAATAAATTAAAAAAATCTTTGTTTCCCTGCAGAAAATCTCATTCCTTCCCCTTTTTAGAGGATATAGAATATGAGTCTTAATGGATACAAAAATAAACAAATAAATTGAGTCTTAATGAGTCACATTTCTTAACATCATTTAATATAAACATTATTATCTGGGTTATTTCGACAGTGTGTTATTGTGTTTTGTTATTAATTATCTATCTTGTATTAGGCCTTTGATATATAGTTTATTGGTATAATAGAGTTGTTTTCTTAAAATAATAAATTGAAAAAAAGTGTGAGCTCAGTCAGCTTAACTGGTAAAGTCTCTGATGTTAGAATATGAAATATGAGGTTCAATTCTCGCTTATACAAAAAATCAATTAATGTCTTAGCCTGGTAAAAAACACAGTTATCAAAAGCATACATCATAAATTGAAACTCTATAATAACAATATATAAATTTAGGGGATATTTGAACCTAAATTGATGTCTAAAGTACAAGGCTTTTGACAATATTATTAATGACATGATCATAATTAAAGGCATGGGTTACCTAAAAATCATAGCTTAAATTGTTCTGAAGCAAAACAAATATGTGGATCATCACCTAGTATATATCGAATTACTCCATACTATTATAAAATTTGCATATATTGTACATGTTGCTTTCTCGTTTGCATAAAACAATGATAATTGCTTTCAATATCATACAATAAAAATCAACAAATACGAAAGCAACCGTAAAAATGGAAGTTATCATCAATTTCTCACCTTCAGGATAGAGGAAACCCCACCTATTGTCATGGAACAAAGTTATCATCAATACGAAAGCACATTACACTGCTTTAATTATTGTGCTCCCGGCCCCATGTGCCCATCAATCCCCACCCCACTCAACTGACAAGCACAAGCCTTATGCCTAATGCCCCAATCACAATAGCCAGCTGCCAATCAGAAAATTTCACAATCACAAATCATAATACACATTACACTAAAAGACAATCAATATCTCACCAACACCAACACACATTGACCAACACCAATTAATAAGAATAAGATAAAGCCAAATTTAAAAAGTCAAAAAACAGGCAAAAAGCAAAATATTAATAAAGCTAAAGTGTAAGGGTTCAGCCAGTCAGTCACAGACTCACAGTTCAAAAGAGAGAGAGTTAGACTCTTAAAGAATAAAGAGAGAGACTCTCATTCATTAATTTCATTTCATAGTTTTCATTTTAGATTCATATAAAGAGAGAGAGACTGAGAGACTGAGAGAGAGTTAGAGAGAAAAAGAGAGAGAAATACCTTAAGGGAGGGAGCATGAGCACGGAGCACTGGAGCAGCCGAGCAATCTGCGACGAGGGGCGAGCGAGTGATGACAACAACGACAAACTGACGAAGACAAGCGAGCTACAGTGACGACGAGCGAGCTGCGAGCGACGTGACCGTGGGTTTGGTCTACTCTGTATTGGGGTTTGGTTTGCTCTGCGAGCGACGTGACCATGGGTTTGATTTCTGATTTAGTGATTTGCTTTGTATTGGGGTTTGGTTTTTTTTTTTTTTTTTTTTTTTTTTGAGAATCTGCGGGTTTGCTACCTCTGTAATCTGTTGGGCTTGCCGTGGGCTTGGCTCTATCTTTGTTACAATTTTTTTTTTTTTTCAAATTTTAGTTAAAATTTTTTTTTTTTGGTTTTTTTTTTTTTTTTTTTTTTTGCTTGAAAGTAGAACAAATAATTTTTTTTTTTTTTATTTGAGGGTGTTCCTAATTTTGTGATTGAGAGTATTCCTAATACAGATCAAATATAAAAAAAATTAAAAAAAAATTAATTATTATATATAAATTTTTTTTTTCAGGTTAGGGTGTTCCTAAGAACACTTTGAGCTATACGTGGCGCCACCACTACTTTTAATTATGATGATTAATGGGCTAATATGAATTGAATCAGATATTGAGCTAGAGACATGCGCAAGGTGGAGGTGAAGGGTGCACAAAAAAACAAAAAATAGAGAGGTTCTTGGCAAGTAAGGGTGTTCTCTCTCTCATTGTGTTGTTTCCATTATTATTGTGTTTGCACCAACACAAAATACATCATAATATATATATATATATATATATATGACATTTTGTCCCAGAAAGCTGATTTAAGGAAACACTGGTGTTACCACGTGTTCCATAAGTGGTGTTATTACAACACGATCCATGGTCTTACTTTAGAACTCCAAATGGATTCACTCCGTGGTACCATAACCCATAGTCAAGAAACGTAAAAGAAAATTTAGTCAGGAAGATAATTTTAATGGCAAGAAAATTTGGAAAGTGGCTCTTTTTTAGCTCGTGGTTGGACCGGAGGGCCGACATCATGAAAAAATATTAAAAATTGACATCTAGATGAGAAAGTGGGTACATAAGGCACCCATGAGCCGAATTCAATGATTTCAGTGACAATTAAAAAATATGAAATTATATGACATTTTACACGGATCTGCTTGTATTAGCTTGCCTATTTGTCTCTAAAGATTTGATGAAAGACTTACCGATATAATTAATGGTGCATGGTTAAATACATTTGTTCTTTGAAAGCCTTCTATTCAAATCATGGCACGAGAAATGCTTGTTGGGTTTTATTTGTGGATTCAAAATTTAGCTTAACACAATCTTTCAGATTAATTTTTCATGATCAAATAAGTTTAAGGGCCGTTTGATAACGTTGTTCTAATAACGTTGTTTATTTTTTTAAAAAATACGTGTAGGTGAAAAAATATGTGAAAATACGTGTAATGTTGTTTAAAAATTGAAAAATATGTATTTAAACACATGTTTCAATTTCAGTTTGATTTTTCATTTTGCAAATATGGCATATGCAACTCATCCCAAGTGAATACTCTAACCAGCACAACATGTGATCACCTGAACAACGCTAGAAAAATATTTACAAAATTGATGACTAATGTCAAGTTGGGAGACCACTGTACAGGATAAACTGTTCTTTATATTGTGTTGTCTTGTCAGCAATAACTTTAATATTTTTGACCTTATCCACATTAAGAAGTAGGCAGGAGCCCCGATCTACCTTTAAAAAGGTGTACACCACTTACAATAATGTACATCAATCCAAAATCTAGCTGCCCCTCCTCTATATAAACCCACCAATATTGTGCCAAATGATCCAAGCACAAGCTTAATACAAAGCCATTCAGCTACATAGATTAAAAAAAAAAAAAATGAGGTCCTTGGCCAATCTCCAGTTGTCCATACAATTCCTCCTCTTCACTCTCTTCTTCATCTCCTCTCATGCAGCCATCTTTGAAATCCGCAATGAGTGCCCTTACACTGTTTGGGCGGCAGCAAGCCCAGGTGGTGGTCGTCGCCTAGACCGCGGCCAAAGTTGGACCCTCAATGTGGCCGCTGGCACTGCCATGGCACGTATTTGGGGTAGGACAAATTGTAACTTTGATGGTAGTGGTCGTGGCCATTGCCAAACTGGGGATTGTGGTGGTGTCCTAGAGTGTAAAGGCTGGGGTGTCCCTCCTAACACCTTAGCTGAATATGCACTTAACCAATTTGGTAACCTGGATTTCATTGACATTTCTCTAGTTGATGGGTTCAATATTCCAATGGACTTTAGCCCAACTAGTGGTGGGTGTCGTGGAATTAAGTGCACAGCTGATATTAATGGACAGTGTCCCAATGAGTTGAGAACCCCAGGCGGGTGCAATAACCCATGTACAGTTTTCAAGACCAATGAGTATTGTTGTACTAATGGCCCTGGTAGCTGTGGACCCACCAATTTCTCAAAGTTCTTCAAGAATAGGTGCAAAGATGCTTATAGTTACCCTCAGGACGATCCTACAAGCACATTTACATGCCCTGGCGGGACTAATTATAGGGTTGTGTTTTGCCCAGTTGGGTCACCTCGTTTCCCTCTAGAGATGGTAGGAAGTATGAGTGACGAGTAATTAAAGAGTCTTTTTTGGGTTTTTGAGGGTTTGAGAGGTTGATAAAAATAAGGCCTCGATCAGTATGTATTAGTATTTCCTTTTCTCTTTGTTTTGTTTCTGCTCAGCTGTATGACCAAAACCTTAATTAAAATAAAGATGTGTTTTATCTATATGTGTTGACTATGATGAATATATACTTTAATTATCATTCCCCAGTTAAATCAACTAATTATAATCAAATTCATTAATGTGTGTCATACAAATACTTTGGAGATGTAATAAAATGATTGAACATTTTGCATATATTTTTTGGGATGGAATTGGATGAGCATTTTGTTTACTTTTATTTCTCAGACTTACAGTTATGTAGATGATAACTTTCCACGGGTGAGCTTATATAGGGGTGGCAAAATAAGCCCAAACTCATTTGTCTACGAAAACCCACCCACTCTAATTAAATCCAAACTCACCTAATTATTAGTTGGGTTAAATGAGCATCAACCCAATTAGACCCAGTGATTATTGGGTTTTAACTAAAAACCCGTTTAACCCAAAAACAATATGCCCAAATTCAATCTAGCCCTTTTTCATATTAAAAAAAAAAAAAAAAAAAAAAAAAAAAAAAAAAAAAAACCCAACCAGACAAAATTAGACTCTAATTTTCTTATTCAGTTTCCCTAACTTTCTCGGCAACCAAATGCATTCCAATTTCTTAATTATCTTTAACAAAAGCATTAAAAGATAGCTCCCAGACCGCCATTTTCACTCACACTTCTTCTTCTTCTTCTTCTCACTTTCTCTCTACCTCCACTAATTCACTCCACCTCCGACTCAGAGCTCCGATCCTTACTTGAATTCAAGAAAGGGTCCACAGCGACCCCAATGGTGCCGTTTCGTCTTGGGACTCGGCTACCGTCGCATCATTGAACGCCAATAATTGTCCCTCCGCCTGGCACGGAGTCTTCTGCGAAGGCGGCAACGGCGCAAACTCCGACAATGTCACCACTATCGTCCTCGAAGGTCTCGCACTCACCGGCGAGTTGAAGTTTCAAGCTCTCATTGAACTCAAAGCTCTCAGAAACCTTAGCCTCGCCGGAAACAACTTCACCGGCCGGGTCGAGTCGGTTCTCGGCCCAATCACTACTTTGCAGCATTAACAGCTTCTAAGGCCCAATCCCGGCTCGGATTAACGATCTCTGGGGATTGAATTACTTGAATTTCTCTCAAAACAACTTCTACAATGGGTTTCCGACCGGAATTCGGAACTTACAGCAATTGCCGAGTTGGATATGCACAGAAATGGTCTATGGGGTGACATTGCCGAGTTGGAATAATTCATTTCCTTATTTTTCTAAATTTTCTCGGCAGCCAAACGATGTACCACTTGGTTTCTTATCTTATTCCTCCTTGTATTACTGTGTTTATGGGCATTTTGGTAATTTTTATAATTGGATAATTGAGTGGGTTGGGGTTTACCCATTATAATTGGGTTGGGTTGGTTTTGGGTTAGAAGTAATTAATTAAATAGGTTTTAATGAGTGAATGAGTTTTATATACCCAACCTAATTATGCCTACCCCAAACCTACCCATTTGACATCCTTAAGCTTATACGTGTGTGTGCTGTGTGTACACGCTTTTGTTCTATTTTGCAAAATTTTCTTACATTCACCTAAGACTGTTCTCGCATCAACGCATGCATAACTTGAAGAATGTGAAAAAAAAAAAAATTTAGTAGATTTAAGAATATCGCAGTCACATCATTTTTTGTTGATGCTAAAAATTTTGAAATGAAACCAACGGCCTCAAGTATCAATCTCTCATTTTTAAAAAATAATAATAAGGGACACTTTTCCTTTCTTATTTTGAAATTACAAGTAAATATTGTCCTCGCATTCAAGTCAACTATTGCAATACCTACTTCAAAATCTCTCTCAAATGCCCCTGCCCTCGTTGCGTTACTCTTTAGTGGGTGGGGCTCATCATGATTGACAATTATTTTGTGCTCCTCGTGATTGACCATTAATAAAAAAAATCAATTGCTCGTGGCAAGGGTTAAGGATAAAGTTAACGACGAATATTCTTAGGTGCCGATTTTTCACCAAACCTTTTGAATTATTATCATAAGTTTAAGGACCCGTCCTATCAAAGCAGACATACTTTCATTGTCAAATGTTTTGATGCAATGAATTAAAGATTGTTATTTCGTCTTGAAAAGGACAATGTTGAAAGGTAGGGGCAATTCTATCCTCAAATGCATTTGGGCATCAGGCGAAAACTAAATTGAAGCTTTTTCCTTTGTTATTTTGAAATTACAAGTAAAAATTGTCCTCGCACGTGCAATTACAGTATTACATTCAAGTCAACTATTGCAATACCTACTTCAAAATCTCTCTCAAATGCCCCTGCCCTCGTTGCGTTAATCTTTAGCGGGTGGGGCTCATCATGATTGACAATTATTTTGTGCTCCTCGTGGTTGACCATTAATAAAAAAATCAATTGCTCGTGGCAAGGGCTAAGGATAAAGTCACGACGAATATTCTTAGGAGCCGATTTTTCTCCAAACCTTTTGAATTATCTAATCTAATATCTAATCTAATCTAATCTAATCTATATATTACTAAAAGCTGAAGCGTAGCGTTTAATGTTGCTACACTCACATTAAGCCACGTCAGCCGCCATGTCATTCCCATCCTATTTTCTGAATTTTTAATTCAATTTTAAAATAGTTTTTACTAATTAATAAAATACTAATAAAGCTAAAATTATATCCAATCTTATTTCTGCTTTAAAGTCCACTTCATATACATTTAAATCCATCATAAAGCCCAAGCCTACACCTAAAGCCTTTTCAACTAACTCCCTTTGTCAAACCTGATTGTTTTTCACCGGTTACAACTTA
Organism: Quercus aquifolioides; assembly: GCA_019022515.1. Classification (NCBI taxonomy): domain Eukaryota; kingdom Viridiplantae; phylum Streptophyta; class Magnoliopsida; order Fagales; family Fagaceae; genus Quercus; species Quercus aquifolioides. Next base: position 14,741,120 of record CM032330.1, on the reverse strand, counting down.
TGCTATTCCCTTCCCTTCTGTTATAACTTACAAGGCTTATGCTTTAAGTTTTCACGGTTACAACTTATTCATCGTTTGAGGTTTAGTTTCTTCCCCTTCCCCACCTTTTGATTCTCACGGTTTCATCTTCCTGTTCTATGGTTTCAGCTTTTGTTTTGGATTCTAACGGCAGCCTCTCTGTCTTCCTTCCTCTCCTCACATCTATATAAATACTGATGTAAGCTGGGTGGTTCAGTTGAGGTATCCCTACATCCCAATTTCTTGGTCTATTATTTTGTTTGATGGTTTCTTTTTTCTTTTCTACGTTTGTTACTGTTGGGTTACTGCTGGGTACTTTCTTTTGCGTTACATGCCTAGGTTATTTAAATGGCGTGGGTTGTATTGTAAAGCATGTAGCTGTATGGATGGTTCTCCAATTGGTTTGTGAGGATGCTAGGATCGTCAGTAGAGATGTTCGTCCAGGATGTGATCGTCAGCCGCCGTTCCAGACCCTGAAATATCTCAAAATAAAAAGAATGTGGTCACCGGTGTGGCGCCAGCCACAATGCCTCCGATGCCAAAGTTAGGAAAGGCCTTGAAATCAAGGAAGAGGAGAATATCTTTAATAAGTGAAATTTCTAGTGAGTGTTTCTTGTACCTTTTCCGGATCTTGTTTAAGGATATATATAGGTTGTTTCAGTACTCTTCTAGCCGTTGGTTCTGCCATAATGAGGGTGTAATTCCTTGAGTTTGTAACGCTCGTGCAGGGTATTAAGTTTGACAGATACTTCTTCAACGGTATTGAAATTTATTGATCTTTTTGTAACGGCTGGTCGTGACAGGGGGATTGACGATTAACTTGCAGGTTCGGGCAATCCCACTCGTACTGTGCTGTCAGCGAGGTCGTTCTTGTACATCGTCCACAAGCAAGGGATGGACGATTATATATATTTTTTGGGTCTATCAGCTGCCCCCTTATTCCAAGATCGTCCACAATTCGGACGGTCCTGGGAATACAAAAGGTTTTTTTTTTTTTCTCCGTATTAATTGCCTTATGGCGGCGTGGCGTGCGTTGTGGCCACGTGTTCAGTTCTGACCGGTGGGGAGGCATCGTTTCCGGTGAGTGCCTTTTCGGTTTCCCGCGATTTCCAAGGCAGATTTTAACTTTACTTTTCTTTTTCCCCTCATTCCTTCATTTTACTTTCCTTTGGTTTTTCTGGGTTTTTCTTTTTTTTGGTCCTCTCTGTGTCTGATTTTTCTGAGTCTTTCTGCCGCGGCTACCTCGCCCTTCCGACCTCTGATTTTCTTCCTTTTCTTCAGGTGCGTATCCCTTCTTTTTCGCTCCTTTCCCTTTTGCTGCTTTATATTTCTTTGCTTACTTTCCTTTTTCGGAATGTGTATATCCTTCCTTTAATGGTGGATCATACTGCATTTCAGCAAATTTCTCCTTCTATTGCTTTTCTTTTTGCGCGCTTGGGGGGATTTTTAGAGTTTTCCGGCGACCGGTATCCATACCTTGGTGATTTTGTGGCAGGGGGGAGTGGTTTAGATTTAGCGTTGAGTGATCTGTACCCGCTGTTGCAGCAGTTGTTTTCCTGGTTTAAATCCGTTCGTGGGGTCCTTAGGAGGGAAAAAATGGGTTTTGCGGTGAGGTCGAGTGATCATGAAAGGGGTTCTTTGTCTAGCGCGGCCGTGGACGGGGCTGTGATGGACACAGCTACCTCCGTGCTTCCTTCGTCAAATCTTCCTTCGACTTCCGCTGTCATTCCTCGTCCCTTCCATGCCCTCAAGGAAAAATGTAATTTGAAGGTTGATGTCTTTAGTAAATTTAGGGATAGGTTTCAATTCCCAGAGGAAACTAGGGTTCATCTTCCCAGGAAGGGTAAAAAGGCTTGTGCCTTTGCCCACGGAGAGGTTTGCTTTTACGAGGCGGCCTTCCTGTGTGGTCTAAGGTTTCCTGTCCATCCATTTGTTATGGAACTTCTAGATCACCTGCATATTGCTCCTGGGCAACTTATGCCCAATTCTTGGAGAATTGTCATAAGCTGTATGGTGATCTGGACGACTATAGCAGATGGAGAGATGATCACGGTGAACGAGCTTACCCATCTTTATTGCCTAAAAGAGTCTAAGGAATTTGGGTATTATGAGCTTGTTCCCTGGGATAGGAGGTCCCGTCTAGTAGCCGACCTCCCTTCGTCCTTCCGTTATTGGAAGTCAAGATATTTTTTTGTGTCAGGAGACAGTTGGGAGACCTTGTCAGATGACTTTTGGGGAAATGTCCCCAAGCTGCTGCGCCGGTGGGAGACCCCTTGTCTTGGTGCGTTTGCCTTTTTATGCTCCCTTTTTCTATCGTCGTCTGTTTCTCTATGATCGTCTTTGTAATCTCGAGTGACTTTTTTTTGCTGTGCAGTGAAGGAGCGCCCTGATTTTGATAGCCAATTTGAGGCGAGAGTTCAGGAGGCGATCAAATATTCAAGGACGATCGACGACTTCGACGAACTTGTTGATCTGCGTACTCTGGCTCGTCACTGTTTGGGACCTGAGCCTTCACTCTACGTCCTTCAATTCCTTGATCGTGAGCAGCGAAAACGTGAGTAGATGTGTGTATTTTTTTTTTTTTTTTTTTTTTGACTTCCTTTAACTTTCTTCTGCAGAAATGACGAGCAAATTCAACAAAGATCTGTATGCGAAAATCAGGGGGAAGAGGAACGAACCCCTTTCAAGCATTGGTCAGAAAACTCTGAAGTTTACTGACAGAGAGAAAGAAAAAGAGAAAGAGAAAGAGACGGTGGAGAGAGGCTCGTCTACCCCTACTCAGGACGAAGCAAGGACAGCTTCTCCTGCAGTTTCGATCGAAGAGGTCCTTGGACCAAAAAGGCGAAAGACAGCGCACAAGGGTAAAGAGAAGGTGGGTTCCAGTATTTGGGACGATGCGGAGGCCGCCGTAGCTCGGGCCAACAATTTTTTAACTCCTGAAGAGAGAAAAGAGATTTCTCTCGTACCTTCTCATGAGATGGTGAACCAGCACGTTCATAAGCTCGTGCAGGTATGCTTTTCTTGCCTTATCATCATTATTATCGTCATCCTATTGCTTTATTAGCAAGCTCATAAGTTTTTATTCTTAGGTGCTGGGGGAGACGATGCATCTTACCTCACAATTCTTGGCGAGTGAGGAGAAAGCTGTCCTGGCCACTTCGAAGGTGGAAGCCTTAGAGGCTGAGGCTTCGGGCTTGAGGAAGGACCTGATCGCGGCGATGGACGCCCATAATACCTCCAAGGAGCAAGTTAAAGTCCTGACTGAGCAACTTGAGGCTGAAAAGGAGAAGGTAAAGCAGAAGGACGATCTCCTTGCGTTCGCGGGTCAGAGGATGAAAGCTGCTGTAGCCAAGGCCGTCCTCGCCTTCCAGACGACGGACGAATACAACACCATACTGTTCCAGTGGTACTTCAAGGGGTTTGAATTGTTAAGAAGATACATGATCAAACATGGGCAAGGAGTCAATCTGGACGACTTGGACTTTGAAGCCGTAGATAAAGAGATAGAAGCGGACGAGGCTGCTCTGGCAGCTCAAGCTTCTAGGGCTTCAGGCGAGGACCCTCCTGCAGCTGATGAGGGTGATGACCATGCTCCTCCTGCATAATCACTTAGTGCCCTTTTCTCTTTTTATTTTTTATTTTTTTTTCTTTTTTCTCTGGACGAACACTCTTTCAGGTCCCCGTATGTTTTGGGGTTTTTTCTTGAACAATTTGCATCTTCGTGCATATATATATATATATATGTATGTGTTCTGTTTGTTGTTGTTTCTCATGTTTATTTTTATCGTTTCTCCCCTTTAGACTTAGAAGAATTTGAGTTGAAATTACTTCTTCGTTTCTTGAAGTATCTGTTTTCCTCGTCTGTCTGTGGACTTAGATGATTTGTGCAGGAATGCTCTCGGACGATTAAGGGATTTCCTCGTCCTTTTGATCTGGACGATGAGCATCCTTTGCAGGAATTTCATCATCTTTTCGATCTAGACGATAAGAGTTTTTTCAGGGAATTTTATGGCCTTCTAGATCCGGACGATGTACATCCTTTCGCAGGATTTTATCGTCTTTTCGATCTGGATGATGCAAATTCTTGCAGTGATTTTTATGGCCTTTTCGATCTGGACGATGTACATCCTTCGCAGGAATTTCATCATCTTTTCGATCTGGGCTATCAGCCGTTTTAAATTTTTAGAAGACAATAAGAACACGGGAAATGCTGAATGATCACTTATGGAGTCCTGAATGACTACTTATATAATCTTGCATAAATACATAACTTGTGGTAGAAAACATAAGATCAATTTGAATAAATAGAAAGCATGGAATCAAATTATGTTAACTGCTTACAATTAGGCCATGGGTTCTTTCTCGTAATACCTCTTTAGGTGCTCGACATTCCATGGACGAGGTAACTTGTTTCCTTCTAGGTCTTCTAGGTGGTAGCTTCCTTGTCGTGAGTAGTGGACGACTTTGTAAGGTCCTTCCCAGGTCGGACCCAGTTTGCCTTGTGCAGTGTCTTTTGTCGCAGGAGTTACTTTCCGGAGGACGAGGTCACCAATGCTAAATCTTTTCAGCTTCACTCTTTGATTGTAGTACCCTGCCATCTTCTGCTGGTATTTGGCCATTCTCTGCGAGGCTTGATCTCTGACTTCGTCCACACAGTCCAGGTTCAATCTTAGCTGGTCATTATTTCCTTCTTCGTCAAAAAAGTCTCTCCTGATGCTAGTGAGCCCCACTTTGACGGGAATAACTGCTTCCGTGCCATATGTTAGATTGAAAGGAGTTTCTCCTGTTGGTGTTCTTGCCGTCGTCCTGTAAGCCCATAGGACGCCTGGAAGTTCCTCAGACCATGCTCCCTTTGCCCCCACTAACCGAGACTTGATAATTTTGAGCAAGGTTCGGTTCGTTACTTCCGTCTGTCCGTTGGCCTGAGGATGTCCTGGTGAAGAATACTTGTTTTTGATACCTAAGCTGGAGCAGAATGATCTGAACCCTTGGCAATCGAATTGACGACCATTGTCTGATATGATCGTCCTGGGAATCTCGAACCTGCAAACAATATTTTTCCACACAAAATTTTGTACCTTAGCTTCTGTGATCGTTGCAAGTGCTTCTGCTTTAACCCACTTCGTGAAATAATCAATCGCGACGAGTAGGAACTTCATTTGTCTTTTTCCCTGTGGTAGGGGATCGACGATGTCGATTCCCCATTGTACAAATGGCCAGGGTGAGGAAATGCTCGTCATTATTTCACCTGGGACTCGTTGAACATTCCCATATCTTTGACAGTTGTCACATTTCTTCACAAAGTCGGCTATGTCTTGCTGCATTGTGGGCCAGAAATAACCTGCCTTCATGATCTTTCTGACGAGTGACTTTGACCCCATATGATCTCCACAAATTCCTCCGTGAACTTCCTCGAGGACATACCTGGCCTCTTCTTCTTCTACGCATCTCAAGTACGATTGAGAGAAGCCTCTTCTAAATAGTTGATCATTCAAAATAGTGAACCGGGCAGCTCTTCTGCGGACTTTCTTGGCCTCTTCAGTGCCTGATGGTAGTCGCCCGTCTTTAAGAAAAGCAAAAATCGGACTCGTCCATCCCTGGTGTGTATGCACAGAGAAGGCTGGTAATTCTTTAATGCTTGGGAGACTTTGTTCTTCTAGTCTCCAATCATATTTCTTGTCCTGGAGATCTGCTGATGCACTACGGGCTACTTCGTCAGCTTCTGTATTCTGTTCCCGTGGAACCTGTAAGAACTCCACCCGATTAAAATTGCTTACCAGCTGATTTGTTAGTTTAAGATATTTTTGCATCCTCGTCTCTTTTGCTTCAAAATCCTCTCTAGCTTGCCCTATGACGAGCTGTGAATCACTCTTGACCATAATTTTTTCAGCTCCTAGTGCCTGGGCTAGTCGGAGACCTGTTCACAGAGCTTCATACTCTGCCTCGTTATTGGTTATGGGGAATTTCAGCTGGACCCCATATTTGAGGACATCGTCTTGGGGAGAGACAATAACGACGCCTGCTCCTCCCCCTTTTTGTGTGGACGATCCATCTGTGTTGATCGTCCAAATGTCTTCCCGATCTTCCTCCTGCTCGTTGGTGGTGAATTCTGCTATAAAATCTGCCAATGCCTGAGCTTTTATGGCTATTCACAATCGGTATTCGATATCGAACTGGCTAAGTTCGATCGCCCATCGCACCATTCATCCAGCTGCCTCGGGCTTGTTCATTGCTTTCTTGATTGGCTGGTCCGTCATTACCTTTATTGGGTTAGCCTGAAAGTAGGGACGTAGCTTTCTGGAGGCCACTATTAGGGCGAAAGTAATCTTTTCTATCCGGGGATATCGAGCCTCTGCCCCCTGGAAGGCTTGGCTAACATAATACACAGGAAGTTGTACCCTGTCTTCTTCCCTGATTAAGGCTGCACTTACCGTTGTGACAGACACTGCCAAGTATAAGAACAAATCTTCGCCTTCCTTGGATGGACTTAAGAGCGGGGGATTACTCAAGTACCGTTTCAACTCTTGGAATGCTGTCTCGCATTCCTCTGTCCAGGCAAAAACCTTCTTCAAGGTCTTAAAAAACGGAAGGCACTTGTCCGTTGCTCTCGAGACGAACCTGTTGAGGGCCGCTACTCTTCCTGTGAGTGATTGTACTTCTTTGGTCGTCCTCGGTGAGGACATTTCAATGATGGCTTTTACTATTTCTGGATTTGCTTCAATTCCCCTTCGCGAAACCATAAACCTGAGGAACTTCCCTGAGGAGACTCCGAAAGCACACTTGGAGGGGTTTAACTTCATGCTGTGCTGCCTGAGCGTGTTAAATGTCTCCTTAAGATCGTCCAGATGATCCTCTTCTTCTTTGCTTTTGACGAGCACATCGTCGACGTACACATCCACATTTCTCCCAATTTGCTTGTTGAACATCTAATTTACCAATCTCTGGTATGTGGCACCTGCGTTCTTTAAACCGAAGGGCATGACCCTGTAGCAATAAAGCCCTTGGCTAGTGATGAATGCAGTTTTTTCTTGATCTTCTTTTGCCATTTGTATCTGGTTATACCCCGAAAATGCGTCCATGAAAGTGAGAAGTTTGTGCCCGGCGGTAGAGTCTACTAGCTGGTCAATTCTGGGCAAGGGGAAGCTGTCTTTCGGGCAGGCTTGGTTTAGATCTGTGAAGTCGACGCACATTCTCCATTTCCCATTTGCCTTCTTGACCATGACGACATTGGCCAACCACTCCGGATAATAAACTTCTCGAATAAAGTTTGCAGCAAGTAGTTTTCTTACTTCGTCCATCACCGCTTTGTTTCGTTCAGGGGCGAAAACCCTTCTTTTCTACTGGACGGGCTTCTTTTCCGAGTCTACGTTTAGGCGGTGTTGGATGATGCCTGCTGGAATCCCTGGCATATCTTCGTGGCTCTAGGCAAATACATCAAGATTGTTCTTCAGGAAAGTGATGATTTCTTCCTTCGTCCTCGGGTTTAGGTCCGTCCCTACCTGAGTCGTCTTTATCGGATCCCCTTCGATCAGTTCTACTGTTTCTAGCTTCTCCACGATCTCAGGTGTCTTATCTTCGATCACCCACGTATGGTTTTCTCTGGAGGCCAGGACGGCCTGGTAACACTCTCTTGCCAACACCTGATCTCCCCTTATTTCTCCGACTCCCTGTTCTGTTGGAAACTTTACCTTCAGGCAGTACGTGGAAGTGGCAGCTTTCCAGCGGTTAAGGGTAGGTCGTCCTATGATAACATTGTAAGACGAAGGTGAGTCTACAACCAAAAAATCGTGTTTGTTGGTTACCTGGAGGGGGTATGAGCCAGCTGTGACCGCCAACGTCACTATTCCGCGGGGGTACACCTTGTCTCCACTGAAGCTGACGAGAGGTGATTCAAAAGGACGGAGTCTCTTCGGGTCTACCTTTAATTGCTGGAAGGTGGACAAATAAATAATGTCCGCTGAGCTCCCATTGTCTACCAGAACTCTCCTTGTGTTGAAGCCTTCAATCATGATCATGATGACAAGTGGGTCGTCATGAGGTTGCTTTATCCCTCTGGCATCTTCCTCTGAAAAGTTCATATCCTGGTTCATTCGTCGTTGCTTTGCTGGTGGTAAGCTATGAACACTGTTTATTTGCCTTTGGTATGACTTTTTGAGGGATCTGAACGAGCCTCCTGTGGATGGCCCTCCCGTGATGGTTTTTATCTCTCCTTTGGTATTTTGTGGACGAGGTGGTTGATCTTCACTTCTTTGGAAAACTCCGGGCTGATCCTTCTTACCGTATCTGCTGGCTTCTCCCCTCTTTATATACCTTTGAAGTTTTCCTCTCTGGATAAGTTCTTCTATCTGCTCCTTCAGGTCTCGGCAATCCTCCGTGTAATGCCCATGGTCTTTGTGAAAACGGCAATACTTCTTCTTATCACGTACAGTGGGTGGTGATTGAAGTGGCCTGGGCCATTTAAGGCATTGTTCGTCTTTGATCTCCGTCAAAATATGATCGACGGGCATAACTACGGTGTGAATTTCGTTTGCCGAGAATTTTTATCATCCCTTTGTCTATTCCCATCGTCGTTACATCGGTCAACCCAATCTCTCTTCTGCCCCCTTCGGTCGTCTCCTTTTTCGTTCTTCTTCTCCTTTGTTTTTTCTGCCCCATCTATGGCTGCCAGGGCGTCTTCAGCGTTCATATATTTCTGCGCCTTCAACAGTGCTTCCGCCATCGTCTTGGGAGGGTTTTTCGCCACAGAAACCACAAAGTCTCTGGACTTCAATCCAGCCTTAAAGGTCGTAAGCTGTACCTTATCGTCTGACTCGTCTACTTCCAGCATTCCTCGTGTGAAGCGTGTCACATAGGACCTCAACGTTTCTTTCTCTCCTTGTTTGATTGTGAGCAAGTGATCGGCCGTTCTTTTTGGACGTTGCCCACCAACAAAATGACAAACAAACGAACTGCTTAACTATTCAAAATTATCAATGGAAGATGTAGGCAATTTGGTGAACCATTCCTGGGCAGCCCCTTTCAAGGTAGTGGGGAAGGATCGACATAGAATCTCGTCAGGGGGTTGTTGAAGACCCAAAGTCGTCTTGAAAGTATTCAGGTGATCCAACGGATCTTTCAATCCGTCAAAGGGTTCGAGCTGGGGTAGGCGGAACTTGGAGGGCACTGGGCATTCCTGGATGGCTGCAGTAAAAGGAGAATCAGTTCTCCTGACGATTCAGTCCAACCCTTGATCCGTCTTTCCCCTAATAGCGTTTCTCAATTCGTCCATCTCTTTCCTCATCTCCTTGAGGAAACTCGAGTTTGGTTCTTCTGGAGTGCTGGTTCGTCTCCTATGACTGTCTCCGTCCTCATCTCTGTTGACTTCTGTGTGGTTATCTCCTTGTTGCAGTCGCTGTTTCATCTCTTGATTTTGCTTGGTGAGTTCTTCCACCGTGGCTGCGAGTGCTTGAATTTGCAGGGACAACGCAGCAGGGTCTGGGATACAGCTGGACTCCATCTCCTTAGAATAGAACAGTACCCTTGAACCGAACGCTCAAGAATAATACGTTCCCCATAGACGGCGCCAAACTGATGATGCTAGGATCGTCAGTAGAGATGTTCGTCCAGGATGTGATCGTCAGCCGCCGTTCTAGACCCTGAAATATCTCAAAATACAAAGAATGTGGTCACCGGTGTGGCGCCAGCCACAATGCCTCCGATGCCAAAGTTAGGAAAGGCCTTCAAATCAAGGAAGAGGAGAATATCTTTAATAAGTGAAATTTCTAGTGAGTGTTTCTTGTACCTTTTCCGGATCTTGTTTAAGGATATATATAGGTTGTTTCAGTACTCTTCTAGCCGTTGGTTCTGCCATAATGAGGGTGTAATTCCTTGAGTTTGTAACGCTCGTGCAGGGTATTAAGTTTGACAGATACTTCTTCAACGGTATTGAAATTTATTGATCTTTTTGTAACGGCTGGTCGTGACAGGGGGATTGACGATTAACTTGCAGGTTCGGGCAATCCCACTTGTACTGTGCTGTCAGCGAAGTCGTTCTTGTACATCGTCCACAAGCAAGGGATGGACGATTATATATATTTTTTGGGTCTATCAGTTTGTTTTTTCTTTTTTATGCAATCCCTTGTGAAATTTTCCCACTAATTTGGATGGTTCTCCAATTGGTATAATTAAATTTTGATAATTTTGACAAAACCGTTGGTATTATTCATTTGTGCCCCAACCGTTAGTCAGCTAGCCTCCTTTTGTACCGCATTAGGCTACTGTCTCTCCCTCTCTCTTTAGACTCTCCAGCTTAAGTGTTCTGTTTCCTACCTTGCCGTTATAAGTTACAACACAGACAGTGAACCGGTGTAACATTTCTCTCTAGGATGTATATAACTACCCATGTCCTTCCTTCCACCATCAATGGCAATCCCCTTCTCCCAAGTCCCAATTGTGCTTCAAATCCAAATATACATGTACGCTATGCTACTTCCTACCTTACCAAAGCTCAAGGTATTTTGTCTCTTTTATTTTCTTCTGTACTTCTTTTTCTTTAATTTCTTTTATTTTCTCCCCTGCCCTTGAGTCCTTCTCTAGAAAACTGCCCACTTCTCTCTCTTTACATCTTCCTATATCTTTTAAATTTTGCTTTTGTTAGATGCACGCCAATTGTTTGATAAAATAGCTGAGTGTTTCAATTGTTTATTTATTATATATTCAAAACTCAACAGATTTAGTATGATTATATGCTGCAGTTTTATTTTAAGATGGGTTGGTAGATTGTTTCCTAATTCTTAAGCATCGTGCAAGAGAATGTGTAGTCATATTATAGTACCAAGTTACTTGGAATGTCAAGATTTTAGTAGCTTTCCCTTGTGTGAGTTGTGACCCCTAAAAGAATCATGCTGTATATATCTATTTTAATATTCTTCAATACTTGAGATACTTTTTTTGTGGATTCTTCAGTACAGACAGAGTAGAAACCTGCATATGCTAATTTCAGAAATACTCTTTTGTGGATTCTTCTCTGTCTCTCTCTTTTTCTTTACCACTCTTTGAATGACTCCTCCAACAAAATAAAACATGGTTCCCCCTATTATGAATGTCAATTCAACTCAACTTTCTTCTACATGGTGAGATGAACCTGGATGAGAGGATTACATTATTTTAATTGTTGTGTTTTATTATTTTTGTATAAACTTTTAGCATTTAGTACAAGTATCATGTCAAAAAGTTGTTCACACTTGGTAATCAAAAATTGGAGTTTCAAATCACCATCATCTAATCATCTTTGATAGTTGTCCCATGAAAGAAAGATTGTTACATAGCCTGACAGTACTGCAATTTCATAGCCTGAAAATATTGCATCTCACATATTATCCATTTCATGTCTCACTTGCTATCTTACTGCACATCAATCTTCCTTAAGAAAAACTGTGATGGTTCTGCTTTGGCTAAATCCTCCACAGATGCTAATAACCCTCTTGCACCTTTTCCTAGAACAAAATGATCGTAGAAAATCATCACTTCTTTCAATAATCCTCATCATAAAGACTAATCCCGCTTCCTCCACCTTTACTTTGTAGGATTTCTTTTCAATATATATTATAGAACTCCCTTGACATCTTATTTCAACAATGGTGAAGTACTTACTTTTTCTCCACTAAAAAGGTTCCAGAAAAAATTTCTGACTAACCAAGCGGTGGCTTAAGAAAAGAGTGAGGACTTCATTGAAAATGAATTTTACACCAATGCACTGGATTAACTATCAAACAATGCCTTATCTTGTGATACCCAAAATAAATAAATTGAATTAAGAAATTGATTACAAATTTAATTGGGGTTTAGGAGAAAATTTTAATTTTATAGAAATCATATTCTAGAATTCAAATGCCCCCACCCCAACTATCGATGTAAAAAAAGGTTTAAAATTTTTTAAATCCTTTCTTTCTATTGATTCTATTGTTTAAAGAGAAAACTTACCCCAGGATTCAAATAATCCAATTTGAGGCGAAGAGTCTTTAGGATTCTAACTTGATTTTGGCCATGTGTGAATTGGACTAGACCTGTTTTTACATTTTCCTTGTGAGTTAGACCTTTTAAAAGGTTTGACATTTGCATGGATGGAGATAAAACCCTCTGGTATAACTCCATATGGTTTCTCAGTCCCCTTTTTAAAAAGGCGTAGAGTGTTGTGCAAGATGTTACAAGTGCCATTCAATTGTTTTTCAGGTCAGGTACTAATTATTAAGGAGGTAAACGCCACCATCTTCTCATGAATTACTAAGGTTCCCAAGCCATCTAAAATGGGTGATTGTAGACCTATCTATGTTGTAACATAATCTATAAATGCATTACTACAGCCTGGGCCAATAGGATTTAAGCCTTGGCTTAAGTCTATTGATTGGTCAGCACCAAACCAGACTTGTCATGGGAAGGAATATCGAAGAGAATGTTCTCTTAATGAAAGACATGAGGGATGCTGTGTGCTTTGTAAATTGTACAGCTCATAGCTGTATGAAATGGTGGCCATTAAATTAGTAAAGAGTTTGTGTTTTCTTTTTTATGAGATCCCTTGTGAATTTTTTCCACTAATTTGGATGGTTCTCCAATATTTATGTGCCGCCTTAAACAACTGACTGTTTAAACCCTTCAAATTCGTCCTTTTGTACTCCACTATAATAATTAATTTAAAAGAAAAGAATCCGAATCCTATTTCTCTTTCCTATGAATCATAGGCTATGATGTTACTGAAGATATTTCTGAAATCCTCTTAGCTCTTTTTTTTTTTTTTTTTTTTTGCCACCATCTGCTCATATATTATATATCACAATAAATTTAAAGCCTTCTTTTGGAAACAATCTTGCCCTTTTATTTTTCTTTTTCTATCTATGTTGAAATTTCAATAAAGAAAAAAATGTAATATTCTTCACATTTAAAATATGTTACAAAATTTCTCAAAAAAAGAAAAAAAGAAAAATATGTTACAAAATATCTATGTGAGTGGGAAATATATTTTGCTCTCCAGCTAAGGAACTTAATCTAATATGGATGTTTTTGTTCAGCTTGATGTATAGGTTATGTAATTGTAAAGCCATAGTCATATGGAACATGTTATTGTGTAGGTGTGGGAGCAAATTTCATATTCGTAAGGCAAAAAATACAGAGAATTCTCATATAAGCCACTCCATAGATATTAGGGATTTGCATAATTGTTAATTGCTGGATCTTCTGAAAGGTATTCCAATGTCTTGGATTAAATCTCCTCCACCTAGAGGACAACTTTAAATCATGGACAATCAATATGACTATAGAGTCTGGTAAGTAGAAAATATGCCTCTTAATATGTAGTGATCCTACTATATGCAGAATTGATACCTTCATGGCCCCATCCTAAACACTTCTACTATCTGCATATTTTTTTACTTATTCATTTTTCTTTTTCAGGCAAGTAATTCATTGAAACAAATCTAAGAAACATTTAGAACACAAAATATCCTCACAAGGCATCCCAATACATATGGGAATCACATATTACAATTTACAACCAATACATTTCACCTATTCCATTTTGTTTTATTGGTAAGTTATAGACGTACCTAGCGGGTTTTAAACTATTGACCTCACCTTTCAACTAATTATTATAGGAGAAAGAAGTGCCAATTGAGCTATATTTAAGCATGTATTTTGATGAAATATGTAATGATTGCCATGTTACTCTTTGCTTGAAATGTTCGGTTTTCTTTTTTTCCTATTGGATGTTTTTTTTTAATTATCTGCATTGAACAACTTGCTAAATACAGGTTTTGTTACAAAGCATGGTTTAATACATCAAGTTTCTGATCATATTTTCATTTTGGAGAACTGTGTGAGTGTGGTTTCTATGATATTTCAAAACCAATGGTAGCTAGACTTGATATTTAGATAAGCCCCATGATGTGGCTTGGTGACAAATGGGCATAGGTACAACTAAAAATACAATACAATTTGATGAACAAGTACTTCACCATTACTAGATGCAAAACAAATAAGGAGTTTGAATTAACTGTAAAATTTGAAATTTCTCTATAGGGACTGTATGCTTCTAGGTGTTGGTATTTTTTTTTTTTTTTTTTTTTTAACATGTTGCAATACCATTGGACTAATATTCAGATTTTGAGATAACGTCAGATGAGATTGTAATATGTTCAGAGATTAGATATTTTCTATTGAAAATCATGACTGGTGCAAAATATCACATAATTTTTATCTATGTTTTGCAGCCACAATGCTTAATAAAAGGTATTTATATTTTCATTAAATTATATAGAGCAGTTTTATGCTCCAATGCAAAAAAATAAAAGCTATAAATTCAATTTGGGGTTTTCCTCATTAAATGTTAAAAATGGTTTTGTATTTTCTTAATATAATGAAAGATGCATAATGAGCATATGTGCATATAAAATAAATTTAAATGTAAATGTAAATATACCTTAGAGGGTATCAATATTTTAGTAATGATCTACATGTCAAATTAAGTTGCATTTTTTTGTAAATCATCTACAACATTGGTGGTTCACTTTAGGGTTAGCAATCAAGATTCATGAGTAACCTTGCCCTTTTTATGGACTAAATTTTTTTTGAAATGTCTTTAAAGGAATTTCAATTCCAGGTTTAGGACCATGAATGATGGGAATATGTGGTGTTGGGAGAGAAAACAACACAATGCACATTCGAAGGTTTGTCTTTTTAATCCCTTACAAAATTGGACTATTAACTCCATATGCATGTTTTTTTTTTTTTCAAAGCAAATTTGCATCATTGTAGTTTCTCTTTTGGTGTATTTTACCCCACACCATTTATGAGGCCCGAGGTTCCCAAAATGATTTGGTGGGTGAAGGAGATTCCTTTTGATGTAGCTTTAATGAATCAACACACATCTAAGATTTGGTGGTAAAGTCGCTCTCTCAACTATATCTACTCCTTGATTTCTTAGGTTGGTTTTTACTTTAAAATGTTGGTTTTTGTAGCACAGAATGTCATCACCTCTGATTTTGAAGTTGGCCCCTTGTTTGATTGTCCCTTTTAATATTCATAAATCATATATATTTTTACAAAAAAAAATATGTATAATCCCTAATGAACCCCACCCAGAGAAGTTCCAATCTTCAAAGAAATGTGTCACATTGGGTTGGTATATCTTTTGTGACAAACTTTACTGAGAGCTTGAAATCAAAGCATATATAGGGGTTAGTTACTTTGGAGATATAATTACTTTATAGAAGTACCCTGCTTGGGTTTCAACACTCTATATCAGTGTTGTAGTTATGAGGTTACTTGGGATTCTAAGATATTTTGGCCTTAATTTTTTTAAACTGGGGTTGCAATTGCTAAACATATTTTATGCTTTACTTGCACAGGGTAAAGTTTCAATATTGTTTATCTTCAATTAATGAGGAATTCTTTGTAAGCATGACTGCACGAGTCATTAGCTCACGTTGACTACAACCATGCCCTTTGTAGACACTGCTCATCGCTCTTATCCATTGAATAGTTTGGTGAAGTGTTTGGATCGCAGCAATGTGGGTGGTTAGTTGGTATATCTTGTGTAGTCTAGCTCCCTATCCAGAAATTTTTGTGCTCTCATAATAAACTAAATGTTATTGTTATTTGAAAGAGGTAGATTGTCTAATTTATGCTTATTGAGAAAAAATTTCTTTTTAACTATTAGTTAGGAATGAACAGCTTTTAGCTTTACCATTTGAGTTCTTAAAATAGAAATAGTATTTTTCACTATAGTAAATAAAAAATTTTCCCGCGCATTGTGCGGGTTTGCGATTAGTACTATATATAATAGCAGAAGCTTTTAACAAGGTGCTGCCGCGTTAGGAAAAACACCTATTTAAAATACTGACACGTACGTAACTTAAACTTAAAAGAGCCGCTCGGTGCGTTGTTTGGAGGGGCTCACTTTCAGACAGCAACCTGCTTATCCAAAAAGAATAAATAAATAAAAAGACGGTGCGTTTTTTGAGGATTTTTTTATAAAATAACTACAAAACCCAAACAATATTATTAGTTAGACAACGTTTCAAACAAATTGTATTTCTAACAATTCGACTTCAGAGGAGTCGATTTTACTGTTCATATCGCCTATTTTTGTGCCATGTAGATCAAGAAATCGAGACCGTTATAGTCATTTTTTATACATAGAAATCGACTTCAGCGGAGTTGTTTTCAATACAAAGAAAACGACTCCAGTACAGTCGCTTTCATTGTATTAAAAGCGACTCCACTGAAGTCGATTTGCCCATTTCTACACCACGACCAAACACTTAAGCTTCAGTTGTCTTAAGCTTCAGTTGTCACAGAACCCAGCAAGCGCCGACGACGAGCAACGACGAGCGCCGATGAGCGACGACGAACCCAGAAGAACCCACAGCAAACGAACCGACGAGCGCCGACGAGCAAGCAGACGCCGACGAACCCAGACGCGACGAACCGATGAGCGCCGACGAGCAAACACTTAAGCTTCAGTTGTCTTAAGCTTCAGTTGTCACAGAACCCAGCAAGCGCTGACGACGAGCAACGATGAGCAACACCGACAAGCGCCGACGAACCCAGGCGCCGACGAGCGCCGACCAACCCAGAAGAACCCAGCAAACGAACCGACGAGCGCCGACGAACCCAGGCGTCGATTTTGACCAAACTCCGGCGAAAGCTTCAGGTGATCGGATCGAATCAGTGGGTACGACTCCGTTTTGGATTTGAAGGTTGTGAGGTTTTTCAGGCCGGCAATTACGCAATTTTCTTTGAATTTTTACATAGTAAAATCGACTACAGTGGAGTCGTTTTCTTTGTATTGAAAGCGACTCCACTGTAGTCGATTTATGTGTATAAAAATTGACTATAAACAACTCGATTTTTTTATCTACGTGGCGAAAAAAATAGGCGATATGAACAGTAAAATCGACTCCTCTGAAGTCGAATTGTTAGAAATGCAATATGTTTAAAACGTTGCCTAACTAATAATATTGTTTGAGTTTTGTAGTTATTTTATAAAAAAAATCCGTTTTTTGAAGACTCACTTTCAGACACCCATTCACTTATCCAAAAGGAAAAAAAAAACGCAAGCCTTATAAGACACCAGCCGCTTATCCACAAAACAAAAACAGAAAAAAAAAACACAAACCCTAAAACCCAAACCGCATTTCCCGATCAGAATTCAGACTCATCCAGACTAGCGATTCTTCGCTGCACCTCCAAACACACACAGATCGGACTTGCGTTTTCCAACCTATCAAACTGACGGAAAAAAAAAAAAAAAAACTCTGCAACAGTGAAAACCTCTGCAACGTTGGAGCCTCTGTTCGTTCTCTGCAACAGACGATTTTGAAGCTATCCCGTCTCTGCTCTTCAACAACAGACAATTCAGAAGGTAGATATTTTCCCCCCTTTTTTTGTTTTCTATTCAATTGCCGTTTCTAGGGTTTCCAAAAAAAAAAAAGGGTATAGCCGAAGGTAGGCATTTTTCCCCCTTTTTCCCTAATTTCTCATTTAATTTTACAATTCCTTGAGTCCTGTTATGTTCGATTGTAGTATTGATTAAATTTAGTTTTAGTTTGGCAGATTTTTATCGAGTTTTTTTTGTTGGATAGGTTTAGATTTTATTTTGGTTTTGATTCTTTTTTGTTTCGGGCTTTTCTAATATTTGCGTTCATAAATTTTTTTTTTCCTGCGGTTTTGATTTGGAAAACCGGTTTTGCTGTTGATTCATCACCAACAGCGAAACATTTATCCCTATTGAAAAATATATGGGTTTAGTAGAAGGTAGGCATGGTATTTTTTTCCCTTTTTTTCTTATACAATTACCGTTTGAAATTGTATAAAACTATTCCCTTTTTTGATTTGGGAAATTATGATTCATTCATTCTGTTCTTTCTTTGCTGAATTTATTTGTAATTAAGGAACTGTCATTTTGTATGTGAATGTTCTGCTTTATGAAATGGGCAGTACTTTTATGATTTCTTCTTTTCATTTTGCTTTGTTACAGTGTGAAACTTGGAAAACATTTGTTTGTTTATATGTGAATTTGATTTGGTATTTGATGTTTACTATTAAGTAAAGCCAATTATTTATTTATTTATTTATTTTTTTATTTTTTATGAATTTCATGGCGTTGAATGGGAAGCCAAGTCCAAAGAAGAAGAAGAAATTGTCAATTCCTCCCCTTAATTGTATCTCTTATTTGGTGTTTTTACTTTTCTATTGATTTCAATATTTGTTTTATATTGAAATATTAGGTGCTTTTTCTTTTCTCTCTTTTTCTATGGATTGGCTGCATTGCCATTAATTTTGTTACTGACAATAATTCCAATTTTTGTATCTTTATGGTTTCATATGTTTGAAGAAATGCAACCTCATTGATAAATGGGTTTTCAGAACAGATAAAAATTGTTCATGTGTGATTCATTAGATTTATTGCAAAAATGAAAGTAGTGACATGTAATCTGTCTCCATCGTTGTTGGGCATGGAAAACACAGATTGACTATGCTTCCAACGATCTCCGCTTTTACAAGTGCCTTCAACCTCTCTCTCTTAATGATTTTCCATTATCTATTTTTTGTTTTTTTTTTAAATCAAAATTTTCCATTATCTATTCGAAGAAAGGCTTGAACTGAATTATTGGTCAATTGTTTCTTAATTCTGATTTTAGTTTAAGGTGAGTGGAAGCATGAAGGCAAGCAGATGTAGAAGCTGTCCAGGAAGCCAGACATAAGATAAAGCTTAAGAGATAAAGCAGCACGACAAGCATTAGGCCATTGTGACTGAACAAATATGAGGTAATGTTCTACCTTACCAAAACAATGGTTAAGGTTTCTGTATAGATATTATACGCTGGATTTGATTTACAGATATGGATAACTACAATATAGATTTTTAAATTTAAACTACAAGATCAACATAAACAAAACTCCTAGAATATAGCTTCAGCTTCTTTCTATCTTATCTCTTCTATTTGTAAATGATTGTGATCATGTAGTCTTTGAATTTGAGTAGGCTGACTCCATTTATGGTTGCACCTTATCATTATCTGGCCCACCAAGTGGATATGATGGTGGGCATGGTACTGGTGGTCCAGGAGGGTTATGGTGGTGCTTCTGCTGAGGCCCCCAGATGTGACAACTGAATAACTAAGGGAGCTTTTTGGAGGCATTGGACAAGTAATATACTACATCTTTTCTTTTGAACTCCTTGCATTTAAGTTTTTATTGCTTAATTTTGAAGTATGATATTGTTGTCTATCTGTGTGCCCTTCGCAGAATATGTGTATAGCATTTTCTCTGTATTCGGGTGTTGTTTTTTAGTTTACTTTATTGTTTTATATAACAGGAGGATGATTTGACCTTGAAATTATCAAACCATGGGGTTCACTTTCCTCTAACCTTATCTTAATAATGTATTTGATGAAAATACTATCAAATCTGATAAACTTAAAAAAATTACCATCTTGGTTATTTATTAAAAAAAAATTTGCCATCTTGGTTGTGTTTGAATGAAGATCAATGTGCTGGATTTCCATCTGTCTCAGCTGTGATGGAATGACAGTGGAAAAGGGATTTTAGTGTGATGAATCTGAAGTTTCCAATTCCCCCACCCCCAACTATTTGATGTATCAAAAAGAAATCTAATTATCCATATGTTACTTAGGTTGGAAGAATTAAGCAAAAGTGAGGATTTAAGGATCAATGGCCATGGAATATAAAAATATATACAAGTTGAGATGGGAAACAACAAAGGCGATGCAATTTTTTCCTATGAAGATCTGTCTGCTGGGATATCATCATTTTATTGGTAGTGTTCTTACCAGGAGCCTTTCTTCACAGATTATGATATGAGGGGTTTTAAAATCAATGTTGCGATGGCTGAGATGTCTGCACCAAAGGCTTCCCCTGCCTATGACCAGCAGTACCTCCCTGACCAATGTCCTCACTTTATTTTTACATGCAATGTTGGAATGAGATGTTTAGTACTGTGTAGTGCCATGTTATTGAGATATCAGCGACTGCATGAGAATTATGTTTTCTCATGTAATCTTGATCTTATGAGTCTGATGTTGCGTTTTAGATCCTTTTTATGATCATCAATGACTGATTAATATGGGTCCTGCTGTCCATGGTGGTTAAAATTGTTTGCCAATTGTAATGTTCATTTTTACTAAGGTTGCATGCTTTTTCTAAGGACAGGGTTACCATGGTTGTTAGTGCTCAAATGTAAGACTCAAGTAATTTTCCTTTTTCCTTTTCCTACAAACAGAGCGGGAATTGATATGGTTGCTTGGAGTTTAAAGTGTTCGTTTTGATTTTGGATTTTTATTTTTTGGGGATAGCTGAATTTGATTTTGATTTTTCCTTTTATTTTATTTTTGGGGTGGAAAATGTAATTGGGCTATTTGCATGCCTTTTTCCTTCTATATCACATAAAAATTACACATTGTTTTGAAATTCATAAGTATATATTTGTCACATAAAATAGTCTCATTTTCCCTTTTCCTTTTTCCTTTTTTCTTTATAATTTTTAGAAATTTCTTCTATATTGGTTAGGAATTTAATATATACAAGTTGCAATTGGTGGAGGCACAAAAGAAGAAGATAAGTCAAGAGTACGAGCAGAGACAGAAGTAAGGTGATTTGTAAAATAAGTAGTTTATTTTACTAAAATTTCCTTTCATTTTTTATTTTATTGATCTAAACAAATTGTTTTGAATAATCTGTGGGATGAAATTTTAAGATTAAGCTGCTCACAATTGGTGGAAAAAGATTGAAACTTAGAATTTGGGACACGGGTAATTGCTGGAATTATTTTGAATTGTAGTTTCATTTTAATCTTTGATTAAAGATGCTTGGGAAGTGATAGTTTATGGTAACATGTAATCTCTCTCTTCCTTCAAGTTAGTAACTGTTCCGACTTCTGATGCATAAATAGATTATTTGTACATTTGCCAATCTCCACATCAAACCTTCTACTTTTTTAGAGAGTATATCTCACTAATTGGTTGGTTACCTTAAGAAGTAGAAATTGTTCATTACATATATTATATACCTATGAAAATGATTGTTGAGGAAAAAAAATGATAATTGCTTTAATTATATCTGTAAAAATATGCTTATTACATTTTCTAATTTCTTTCATTATTATATTCTGTTATGGAGTATAAATCCAAGTGAAAGATCACATTGCGACTCATAAAAAAGCAGGAAAAAATCATTCACTCAGAAACTTAAAAAAAATGTTCTCAATAAATACCACTATTGTTTCGTTAAAAAAAAAAAAAAAATGTGAAGGGGTATTGAATTTTTGGGGAGTTTGGGAAGTCGGTACTGCTATTGGGGTTTTTTTTTTTTTTTTTTTTTAATTATTTTATTTTATTTTGTTGGGTTTGTTTATGTGAGGAAGAATAGTTAATAAGTATTTGTTTAATTATACATTGAACTAAATTTACAATGATGGGCATGGATATCTAATGTTATCTGCACTTTTTTTGTGTCAATTGTATTGGATTCAATTGCCAAGGTTAGATCTTTTTCGGTCCTGTTTATTGTGGTTGTTTTAGTGAGGAATAATGGTTAATTGTGCATTGAACTTAATTCACAATGATCTATACTCCTAGACATTGAGTACATTTTTGTTGTGAATTGATGCGGGCTTACCGACCGGTTATGCATGGCATCATAATTCAGCTTTCAAATTGGTTTGTAACAAAATTGCAATAGAACTTATACTACCTAGAGCAATTTTCATGTGAATTGGAATTATAGGAGATGACACATTATATGAGTTTGTAATGATACAACTAATACTGAATAGAGATGAGTCCAAAGGGACTATTCTTTATAAAGGTTTCCTTTTAATATATTTTCTTGATGGTCTATATATGATCTAAATTACAGACCTATTATCTTGCCATTATGTAATTATTGTGTTCATTCTTTGTGTTAGGTTTCATCAAACTCTTGACAAATTCGGTGTTATATCTGCTTCTTCCAGTGATATTTTGGATTCGCTTAATTTTCAGGTGGCTTATTAGAAATAGGCCCCTAGAGATAAAAAAAACAACTGTCCTACCAAAATATTATTTACAACAAACCCTTATGAATATCCTCTATAATGTACTGACTTGACTTTGAAGATTTGTTCCAAATGTTTAGATAATGATGTTATACCAATTCATTTGAATATATTTGCAATATTTTCTAAATGGCTTCCATTGTAATAAATTGTTATTATTTGTTTCCCCTTATTTCTAAGTAAGTTATGATGTCTGCAACTTTGAAGATTAGTCTCAAATGTTTAGACAATGATGTTATACCAATTCATTTGGATATATTTTCACTATTTTCTAAATGATTTTCATTGTAATAAATTGTTATTATTTGTTTTACCAAGTTTAGATTTTTATGTCAATCTTGCTCAAAGTAAGTTAAGTTTTAATTGCTTTGAAGATATTGGATGGTTTTGAAGATATTGCATTTTTGCATGCAAAATAGAGAAGCATTCTAGAGAATTCCCTTCATTCAAACTCATTTGAACACAATGAAAGTAATAAAAGTGGTGGTTGCTCATTTCATATGTTCCTTCAAGTGGTCTATTGGAGAATGGAAGTACATTATGTGATTTGAAGAGAGTAATGTTTAAAATTTTTAGGGGATATTGGATATTATGCTTAAATATACTAAATTATTTAGGTTTGAATGTATGTAGTAGAAGTATGAGAACTAAATTTATGTTGGATGCAAAGATCATTAATATGAAAAATGATCCCGCGCATTGCGCGGGTTAAACACTAGTTATAATAAAGTTTAAGGACCCGTCCTATCAAAGGAGACATACTTTCATTGTCAAATGTTTTGACGCAATGAATTAAAGATCGTTATTCCGTCTTGAAAAGGACAATGTTGAAAGGGAGGGGCAATTCTATCTTCAAATGCATTTGGGGTATTATGGTGAATTTGGTTCAGTTTTTTGAAACTAAGTTTTTTGAAAAAGTAGGGTTTCTAAAAAGTGCGGTATAAAATTGTGTTTTTTTATAAAAGTTGAGTATTTAGTAAAAGCTGTCAAAAAGTGTTTTTTGAAAAAGTTAAGTGTTTGGTTAGCACTTATAAAAGTGGTGGTTTGAGTGGTAAATTACCAAAAAAGACGATGTATATTTAAAGGAGTTTATTTCATACCTTTTTTTTTTTTTTTGAGAATCAACATCAAATGCTTTTATTAAGTAGTTGCAAAATCAGAAATAACAAACCGTTCTATGTCAGATGGAACATGCTCCATCCACACTAGTAAAGGAAAAGAAACAATTGCTCTCTTAGCCAAAGCATGGGCCACACAGTTACCCTGCCGCCTAGTATGAGAGAAAGAAAAGGTTCTAAGTGAACCCACAATAGACAAAATGTCTTTGATAATCTGGCCAATGGACGGGTGACTCCAATCCGCTGTCCGCAAATACTTAAATCAACTACTTGTGATAAATTGATACTAATTTTAATTTGAACATACTATTACAATTATTTTTTTCTTTTTCTAAAAAAAATTATTTTTTCTCACCAATATTAGCTAATAATAACTTCCACTTAAAATTTATTGTGATAATTGATATTGATTTTAATTTGAACGTCCTATTAAAATTATTTTTTTCTCTTTCTAAAAAAATTATTTTTTTCTCACCAATATTAGTTAATAATAACCTACCACTTAAGATTTATTGTGAAAGTATTGTGAAAATATTGTGATAAAAATTGATATTATTTTAATAATATTATTTTGCAAGGAAGCTTCCTTTTTCACTCTTTAAACACCACATATATCTGACCACATCTTGAAACTTCCTTTTTCACTCTTTAACCCTCCACCACATATCTGACCACATTTTCTTTTTTCCATTTACGTTGTCTTTTCTCTTCATCTTCATCTTCCTTCTTTTCTTTTTTTCTTTTTTAATCTTTTCCCTTGCTGTGCTGCTAGAGCTCTCAAGTTCTTGTTTATCTCTTGTCATCTTTAGATCTTCTTCATCGTTTGTTTCATTCACCTCCTAAGTTTATCAATTTTCACAGAGGAGAGGAACCTGGGGCTGCACCGTTGATCAAGCTTGTTTGTGAATTTGTGATCTGCTCTGGTTCTCTGGGGCTACTGCTGCAATCTTTGATTTGTGTTGCTCACTTTCACCGTGTAAAATTGTGTTATAAGCAAAGGGATAAAATTGGGTTTTTAAGAATAACTAGTGGGCAATTTGGGAAATCTGCGCAACCTCCAACGGTAACTGGAAAAGCACTTTAGCGTTTTTGTGCAAATGGTGCTATTTGCTGCTTTTCCGATTTGTGCTTTTCCTTCACAAATGAAAACGCAGCTTTTAACAAAAAGCAACTTTGAAATCCTTACCAAACGCACATAATATTTTTTTGGTTTCAAAACGTGTGTTTCAGCTTCTAAAAGCTAAAACAAACGGACACTTAGGCGAAAACTAAATTGAGGCTTTTTATATATATTTAAATATGACTTTTTTATAATAAAAAAAAAATTTAATAGTATTTCAACTCTATTATTTTGTTTTAGATACAAAATTACTAATGTGGAAAGGTGAGGCCTGAGGAAAAAATGTCACCAGGCAGGCCGACTCGAGGGGAAGGTGGGCTTAACTTCTCATCAGCTTTGGCCCATCACATCGACAAAAACCCAGATATTGAAACCGAAGAAGCGGACCGTCCGAGGAGCCCGAGGACCGAGCACTCCTCAGAAGACTGTGTATAACCCACTTGGACCAGAAGACTGAAGACTAAAGAAAGAAGTAGAGATGTACAAGTAAAGAAGATGAGGAGCTTCTAGGTAAAGTACTCATTACCTCCACATTCAATGTACTGCACCCACTTAACTAGTCGCATTAAAGGTGGAATGACCTCTAAATAGTACCCTCACAACTTGCAGCACGTTTTACAACCTCCAACAAAACCCTAATGGGACAAGCATTCAAATGAAGATTAGTGATTTTACAAGTGGAGGGCTGAGATAAACTTCAAGTATCTATATAAGAAAAGGTGACTACTCCGGGGGGGGGGGGGGGGGGGGTGGGGGGACAGAGAAATTATAAAAAACTGATACAATTAAAATTAGCTAATGTTATGTTCACAACAAATTTTAGGTGGTATATTGTTACTAGTTCTAATCTATACCCACTACTAACATTATTTTTTTACCTACTAATAACAACAAAACATCTATATTTTGTTGTGAACGTAGCATTACTTGTTAGTATTTTAACTTTATTATTAAATCCGCCAATATTAGTGCATTATGTATAGTTTTAACATCAATGTTAAGCCTATCCAGTGTCCCAATGCCATCCACACTCTTTTGGGGTTTGTGTTTAAGGTTTGATCTCTTAGCTAAAACAAAAGGAAAAAAAAAAAAAGTTTGAACATAAATACATAATTTAGTGTTAAAATATGTTCCAAGTGCAACGATTTTTAAAATCATAGGTGAAAATTGATTCAATTGAAACTTATTAGTAATTGGAATGAGAAAAAACACCAATAAATTGTAAAAAGTCATAGTTAAATCTTAAAAAGCTTTTAATGGTTTTATTAATCATCAATGACCCCTTCAATTTGTTGCCCTTTGTCATATAACCCACAAAGAAAAAGACTAGTCTCCCAAGACAAGTGTAATTTTTCTCTTTAAATTAATAATATTTAGAAGTATTATTCAATTTTTCATTGTGTTATTTCCATTATTATTGTGTTTGCACCAACACAAAATACGTCATGATATATATATATATATATATAACATTTTTTCCTAGAAAGTTTCCATATTGAGTCCTTTTAGTATCTAATGTTTCAAATGAGCAATTTTAGTCCCTAAAGTTTTGAAATTAAGCTTTATTAGTGTTGCATATAGGCCTTACCGTCATGTGGATTTAAAGAAACACTGTGGTGTTACCACGTGTTCCATAAGTGATGTTATTACAACACAATCCATGGTCGGTCTTTAGAACTCCAAATGGATTACTCCATGATACCATAACCCATAGTCAAGAAATGTAAAAGAAAAAGCAAAAGAGAATGTAGAAAATTAGAGAGAGAGTAGCATAAGGTTAGAACACATTGTGTCCCTAAAGTTTCCACATTGATCTATTTTAGTATCCAATGTTTCAAATGAGTGATTTTAGTCCCTAAAGTTTCCACAAACGAGCTTTATTGGTACTTCTATATATCTAATTCATTAATTTTTTTATGTATGTGATTAAGGTCAAGACAAACAGAAAAGAACCAAGATGAACAAAGGATAAAACCAAGGGCAGACTGCAAGTTAGCCCAAAACAATATAGAAAATAACAATCTATATGATGCATGAACAGTATAATGTCATGATGCAAGGTCTAATGCAGTGAGAATAAATTCAATTCAACTTTAAATTCTCAAATAGGCTTGAGCATAGAGTTTATATCAAAAACCCCAAAATTTGAA
The DNA here is from genome assembly GCA_019022515.1 of Quercus aquifolioides. NCBI lineage: Eukaryota > Viridiplantae > Streptophyta > Magnoliopsida > Fagales > Fagaceae > Quercus > Quercus aquifolioides. Next base: position 14,714,627 of record CM032330.1, on the reverse strand, counting down.
AAACCACTTGTTCAATTTTTTTTTAAAAATTGACCAATTGATCATTAAACAATATAGATAATACAAACTAATGATCATATGAATCAATTCAACAAGCCAATTTCATCAATTTAAACCTAATTGAACAAAATCCCCAATTCGGGTATATCCAAGCCCTAGAATTTTCAATTTCTCACAAATCACTAAATTGATCAAATTAAACCATCATGAACATTTGTATATCATCCCACAACAAAAACCCATTGTTCAATTTGGAAAGAAAAAGCTTAAATCAACAAAAACCCCCAAAAATTCTTAGGTTTGAAATTTTCCCCAAAATGCATGATTTAATGCATGAAACATGAAAATAAATGCAAAAGGAAGGGTAAAAAGGTCTTACCGGCCTTGGGAGAGAAAAACCCTTGAAGAATTTTGATGGAAAACGACAAAAATCTTGCTTGGACTCTTAGACCGATCGAATAGAGAGAGAAAGAGTTTTGAAACTTTTGAAATAGTGTATGAACACGTGAGAAACTCAGTTTTTAAAAAACTCTCTATATGATTTTCGACTAATCGAAAAATAGGTTCGATTGGTCGAAAATGCTTCGATTGATCCATTAGCAATCGAGCACCGATCAAAACAGATAGAGCCTCACCAAAATTTTTAATCGCAATTTTGATCGGTTGAAAAACAGGTTCGATCGATCGAAATTCTGGAAAAAACACATTTTTGAAAAACAAAGCAATTTTATGCAGAAACTCCTCAAAGCATTGAATTTTAAGAATAAAATGCATGAGTATGAGATGAAATGCTTTCCAAAAACACATGTTTTGAACCCAGTTTTCTCAAAATTAAGATTTTCAATCAATTCACCTTATATTCTCAAACAACAAACATGTTTTGCATAAAACTCAAGGAATTTTCAAACTTGGTTGGCCAAACCAAAATCACACACAATAACATGTACAAAGTTTAGCAATGAGTAACTTGTGTAGTGTGTGCAACTAGCAAAAACTTGAGATACATGTGAGGTGGTATGTAAATAAAAATCAAGTACAAAGTCTACAAAATTCATCACATTGAATTCGAAAGAGATTATCACCTAAAGAGTTATATCATATAACTCCCACATTTCCTAGAATAAAAGCTTGCAATCATGTAAGTTTCTTAATTTTGCCTCATAATGTACACACCAATTTTAATTGATCAGAAACTTATTAAAATAGCCGAGATAATGTACACACCAATTTTATTTGATTGATTTAATTATAGTCCAATAATGTACACACCAATTTTAGCATTTAAACTGATGCTATACTTTATGTTCTTTTTCTGCATGTGCTACACTTTCTCGAGCACAAAATCTTACGATATGCACTAAGGTGTTCATGATTGGTTAGTAAACAGTGGTGAGATGGTTATTTATGCCTTTCTCAATAAGTTCAAGTCCGACAATCAAAGGCATGTGACTTCAAGATCAAGACAAAGTGATCAAAAACTATAAACATCTTCCCACACAACATGCACTACTAAGCTCAAACTAGTAGAGTGTAAGAAATAAGCTTATCAAAGCTAAACAAAGGTACATAAACATGTTATATAAAAAAAAATTGGCCAACCTTGATATCAAATTCAAGAAAAATAATGCAAAACACATTTTGCTTCCTTTTTCCCTTTTTTTTTTGTTTTTTTTTTTTAAAAATAAAAAATAACAAAAATAAACCTAGAATGAAATGCATGAATGTTATGCAATGCAAATCCTAGAAAACAAAGAAAACAAAACAGCAAGAAAAATGGTCACAAAGAGTAGAGCGGTGAAGTATAAGGACCATGTCAGAAAGACTCAATTAGATTGAGCCTTTTGTGTACAAAGCTTTTTAGATGCACCTCGAGCATTGGAGTTCTTTTTCACATTAGAATGATTACCAACTCCAAGATTGGAATAAATGTTTAGAGCCTTTACCAATTCACCAATAAGTACCACAGGATCTTGTGCTTGAGGAACAGGTACTTTTGGTTTATTTGCTCACTTAGTAGCTTGCAACTTGAAACAATTTGGACAAATGTGCCCAGACTTTCCACAAAAATGACAAACCCATGCAGGCTTATCATGCAACTTGCCCTTAGAAGGATTAAGAGCCTTAAGTTTAGACTTTTGAAGATCAACCCTAATCTTCCTAGGAGGTGTATCATCTACAGGTTTAGCAGCCTCACTCACAGAGGGTTTGACAACCTCACTCATAGGGGGTTCAGTAGAAGGAACAAAATTTGTGGAATGGGGTTCAAGCACAGAGATGCTTTCAACAAAACCTAAGCCAGTTTTGTCAGAGGGAGACTTTTGAACACTCAGCATGTGATCAAGTTTAGAGCTTGCAAACCTATTAGTTTGTTCTCTAGCAACAGATAATTTAAGTTCCAAATTCTTAACTTTATCAAGCAAAAGCATGTTCTCAGTCTTCACATTATTCAACAAATCATTAACATCAAATAGTTGCACAAGCAAATTTTTCTTTTCAAGTTCAAGAGATGCAATTTTCTTTAAGCCTAAGTCAACACTCATAGCATCCTTTGCAGCAACTTTGCAAAGTTTATTGTAGGCTTCTTGTAAATCTGCATCCTCAGAGAGTTCCCCATCGGAAGGGTTCTCCTCAACAGAAACACTCTCATCAACTACAACGGTAGCAGTGAAAGCCACGAAGTTTCTATCCTCATCACTACCAGACTCATTGTCAGAAACTTCATCATTACTAAGAGTTACAGCCATAGCCTTACCCTTAGACCTCAAGTAAGTAGGACATTCAGATTTAACATGACCATACCCTTGATACCTAAAACATTGTTGACCCATAGAATTATTAGAAGGTTGACCTACTTTCTCTTTAGGGTTTTCAATGTTATTAGCCTTAGTGGGATCATTCCTCCTAAAATTTCTAGGTTCAGCAGTGTTCTTACCTCTTGCCCTTCTGTTATTGTTCCTAAGAAAATTTCTAAAATTCTTGGCAAGATAAGCAATTTCTGTAGCAGAGAGCTCATCATCAAATCTACTCACATCAACATCATCAACAGACTTAAGAGCCATTGATTTGGATTTGCTAGTCTTAGGTAGGTCTAACTCATAGGACTGAAGAGATTCTACAAGTTCATCAACAGGGATGGAGTCCACATCCTTGCTTTCAGTGATGGCAGTCACTTTGGGTCTAAAATCCTCAGTCAAAAATCTAAGAATCTTCCTAACAATTTTAGATTGATCATAGATTTCACCCAGATTATAAGCAGAATTAACAATATCATTAAGCTTAGCATAGAATTCATCAAAAGATTCATTATCAGACATCCTAATGCTTTTAAATCTAGAAGTTAATTGATGTAATTTATTTATCTTAACTGTCTTTGTGTCTTCATGCACAGTCGGGAGGATATTTCAAGCAGTATAAGCAACCTCAACATTAGAGATTCTCTTAAATTCCTCCATAGAAACAGCATTAAAGATAGTATTCATAGTTTTGCTATTAAAAGCGGCTGCTTCTTTCTTAGAAGTTTGCCACTCATTCACAGGAGTAGTGAGCTTCTCCCATCTGTATTCAACGGAATTCCAAACTCTCTCATCTATAGATTTCAATAATGCTTTCATCCTTACTTTCCAATAAGCATAGTTATTCCCATCAAAGTGAGATGGAATAATAAGAGAGTGTCTGTGTTCCATGACAGCAGGGGTCAAGGATCAGCTGTTAGATCAAATGATCTGTTAGGACATATATGTTTCACTTGTTAAGAACATATGTCAATATTTTATATAGTTGGCTAATCTTTTGATAAAACACACTTTACTTGTATTTGGGTAGATCTAGGATGTGTTTAATACTTCAAGAAACCTTGTTTCAAGTTCAAGTGTTAAAGTCATGCAAGTCTATCTAAGAATCAAGTGAGAAAGTGCTGAATTTTAAAGCCCGATAGTTGCTCCACACCTCTCGACAGCTAGGCTATCTATCGAGCTCTTTAGTTGATTGTTATCACAATCTCGACACCTCTCGATAGCTAGGCCGATCAATCGAGAAACTTTCTGTCCCCTCGATAGCTCCTCGATAGCTTCTTGATAGCTGTATCAGTCAAAATTTAAAGCTCGACACCTCCTCGACACCTAGCTATCTGTCGAGGTTACGGGAATTCAGATTTTCAGATCTGATTTTTGGCCTATGCTGACATGTATGTGTAGGGTTTCTTTTCTCACAACCCTAAACCTATATAATGCTTATTTTAGAGGCGGTCACATAAAAGAATACAAGGAGAACATATGCAAAAGGTGACCGATACCTTATTCTCTCTGAAAGAAGCTATTGCATCTTTGCGCCTTAGGGTTTTGTAACCAAGTGCTTCTTGACCTTCATTGTTGAAGAAGTGAAGAACTTTGCAGCCAACAATCTTCTTTTAGTTGGTGATTAAGTTGCGTACTGGGATCCATGCAATTGGTTAGTCATGTATTAGGATTCGTGCATCAAAAAGGGTGGCGTTCATATATTGAAGAGTTCAGAGGTTCTGAAGCGGTAGAAGGTTTCTGCTGTGAGTTCATCTACAGGGATTGTAGAGTCTAGGGATAAAGGTTTTGTACTAGATCTGAAACATCTCTTTACTATAGTAGATTGCTTTTCGGGAAGGTTTCTCCCTAGGTTTTTTACTATGAAACTAGTTTGTTTCATTGGTTTTCCTGGGTCATCATATCTTGTCTTATTTATTTTTTCACTACATGATTTTGACAAGATATTGATGTTTGTTTGTTTTAACAAGTTTTATTCATAATAAATCTAATTAACAATTTTGATTTAAAACTTGTTAATTCTATCAACTGGGATCTAAATTTCCCAACAAGTGATATCAGAGCGAGTTCACTCTGATTGGATTAATTTCCTGAGTGTGATCCTTGACCTCCGTTGTCATGGGTTGTGGACAATCTCTTTTGATTCCTCCTTTATTTGATGGCACTAATTATACGTACTGGAAAGTTCGTATGAAAGTCTTTTTGCAGGCTTTAGGTGAACAGGTATGGCAAGCTGTTAAAGTTGGCTGGATTAAGCCTAAAGAAACGCCGGTGGATTGGGATGATGCAACAATCATAGCAGCAAATTTTAACAGTAGGACCTTGAATGCTTTGTTTTGTGGAGTGACTAATGAGGAATTCAAGAGAATATCATTCATAGAAGTTGCCAAGGAAGCATGGACTATTCTTGAGACCACCTGTGAAGGTACCAAGGCAGTAAAGATTGTGAAACTTCAAAGACTCACAAGTAGTTTTGAAGAAATAAGGATGGAAGAGGATGAGACCTTTGATGAGTTCTATGCTAAACTCAAAGATATTGTGAATTCTGCTTTCAACCTTGGAGAATTTATAGTAGAATCCAAAATTGTTAGAAAAATCTTTAGGTCCTTACCTGAAAGATTCTATGTCAAGATCACTGCCATTGAAGAAGCAAAGGACATTGATCAAATTCCTTTGACTGGGCTTGTAGGGAACCTTCAAACCTATGAGATGGGATTAGGTTTAATGGGAAAAGGTGGAAAGAGTAGAAACTTAGCCCACAAGGGTGTAGAGGAAGAGATTAAGGACTCTAAAGATGAAGATGAAAGTAAAGATGAGGATGATGATCTAACCTTCATAACTGATGAGATTATCAAACTTCTTCAATTTAGGAAAAAATTTAAGGGTAAACCTCCTAGGAAATCTAAATCCTCTAGGAGGGCAAGAATGAGAAACCACTCATCAAATGCCATGAGTGCAAAGGTTTTGGTCATAAAAGGATAGAGTGTCCAAACTACTTTATGAAGGAAAAGACCAAGGAGTCAAAATATAAAGGGTTGGTTGCTACCTCATGAAGGAAAAGACCAAGGAGTGATGCTGAGAATGACTCTTCCGATGAGTATATGGATGAATGTCGTCACGTTATGGCTTTTGCTACTTCAACTGATAAGGTGATTGTGGAGAGTGCTAGTGACAGTAAGGATTCTTCTGATGATGAAGTACCCAAGAAGATGACCCTTCGGGAAGCTTATGATAAGCTATACACTGAATTTATAAAAACTAAAAAAAGCTAATCTATTAGTCAAACTAGATGAGACTACAAGGTTAGTTGAGACTCTTATTGTGGAGAACACCTCATTAGAAGAGAAGGTTAAGAATCTTGAGGTTGAGCTTAGTCAAGCTAGAACTCAAATAGAGAGGATGTCTAGTGCAAAGCTTGATGAGGTATTGAGTGCTCAAAAGCCTAGTTCTGATAAGACTGGCTTAGGATATGCTGTTTTCTCCGGGCCCTCCTTGTCTACGGCTTTTGGATCAAGGACTATCTTTGTGCCCCAATCTGAGAAAGGTAATAAAGGTATGAAATCCAAAACTGATTTGTCTAATTCTAAATCCTTTATTAGACCTCATATTTGTCACCATTGTGGTGTTTCTGGACACATTCGTCCTAATTGCTTTAAGTTGTATCCTCATAAGCAATTGTCCAAATGATCACAAGTTTCCTCTCAAGGACCTACACCTTTGTTTGGAGAGTTATTAAAAGTTTTGAACTTTTTAACTCAATTTCAGAAGAATTCTAATTCTTTTATGTCCTTTAGTAAACATACTAGAACGCGTGCCTTTTCATCTTCACGGCCAAAAACTCGTGCTGTGTGGGTGAGAAATGAGCCTAAGACTTAATTGTCTTTTCTGTTTGTCCTCTAATTTAATTCTTTCTATCTAAAGTTGGACTCTCTTTACTTGATTTCTTATGTGTTTTTGGAATCATGCTTTCATGCATCTGCACCTTTCTATCATGCCTTCATGCATATGCATCTTTCTTTCTGCTTTCATGTTGTTTATCTATTTTTGTTTGGGTGTTTAGTTTTTATTTTGTTTTGTTTTTAAAATAAAAATAAAAGTAAAAATCAGAAAAATACAAAAACAGTGTGTGTTTGTGTACATTGGTACTTGTATACCTTGGATAGCCATTGAAACAAAGTTTTCTAAACTTTGTATATTTTGTAACTTAGATGAGCATCTCTATGCACAACTAAGCAAGTGAGCTTTGTGGCTCTTGTTTGTGATGAGTAAGATTAAGTAATCTCTTGTACTTACACTCATATCACTCTTTTTGACGGGAAGGACTAGAAAATCCTAAGAGAAATGCATAAAAAACCATCTCACCACTGTTGCCCGCCAATCATAAAATTACATATGTATACTTCAGCATAGCAAAAGTGCAATGTCAATGACATTTGTGTGATTCGACATAGCAAAATTGGAATGTCAAATATCATTGGGTATTTCTTTTCTCTCTCTTATATGCTCATGCATGATATGCTTATTTATAAAAAGAAAAAATATGCAAAGAAAAATAAAAAGTGATAAAAAATTATTTAAATATGATTGCAAGCATGTATTTTAGGAGATGTGGGAGTTATAGGATGTAACTCGAAGGTGATAGTCCCCATCAAACAATTATGATTGTGTATGAGTTAAAGTGATTTTCTCATATCTCAAATCATCATAACATGTATACACTTATGCAATCTTGCGATGTTTGTCACACACAACATGCAATATTCTTTGCTACTTTTGATACATGTGCAGGTACAATGTGATTTGGCCATCACAAGGTTTTTCATGTGTTAATATATGCTCACTAAATTGTCTTGACTTATTTTTAAAATATAAAATTGGTTAAACTTGTTTAATGTGTGTGTGTGTGTTTTTGGGATCTATGTGCTTAACATTTTTTCTTGTTGAGAGATTTGTGTTTCACATGTTTTGCATCCATAGCATCTTGTTTCATTACATTCATGCATTTATATGGATTTCTTGTGCCCCCTTGATCATCCTTGATCATCTTTATGTTTCTCGGGTGAAGCTTTCTAGCTTCTTTATTGGAGTAGAGATCCTTGGAAGACAATGCTTTATCTCACCCCCTTTATTGGAGTAGACAATGCTTTATCTCACCCCCTTTATTTCTCCTTACAGATACATTAGATGAATTATTGGAGTAGAGACCCTGGGAAGACAATAGTTACGAATTAGTTTGTAGAACTGATGATTTTATTATTATTATTATGGCATTAAACAATTGTATTGGAGAATTATTTTGAGGATGTTTTGTCATCGGTGGATTAGAGCTTTGACATTTGTGATGAAATTTTAGGTTGCTGGTTTCTTTTATTTAATATTTTTTTATGGATTATTCAGATTAAATAGACTTTTATTGCTTATGATTTTGGGGCGTTACAATACCAGCCCAGTCCGATAAAAATGCCCAAAATCGAGTTAAACCGGGAACCAGAGGCAAAAACGGTTTTGCTTTCAGTCAAGCTTTTAAAACCGTGGATAAACACTCATGTAGCATTGCTTCCAAAAATGTTTATTGTAAACAAAACAACATTGTTTTGATGGGGAAAATATGTTACGGGTATATGAGTCCTCTCCCTCTCACAGTTAATGAGTCCCACTCAACTGTGATATAGAGGACTTATATACCCGTAACATACCTCCTCTTTTAATTGATGGGCCCAACAAGCAACACAAATTAAGATGCTCAAAACAAGTATTTATATTAATTGAAACCAGGTACAATAAAAGTTCAAAATAATTTTAATTAAATGCCAAATTTATATTATGTTTTGAGTAAGAATATCATATTCCAAATCAACTGTTTCTTTATATAAATCTCTTAAAAATAATCATAAAATTCCATATATGATTTACATGTTACTAAAGGATCACGAAATGTAAATTATTAAAATTAATATAATTAAAAAAATGAACATATTATTCTAGTGAATTAATTACTTATTTAAACTAATTTAACTTATTTAATAATACAATTTAGCTTTAAAAAAAAAAGAATATTGAATGTTCAAATAGCATATAAAATACTATGAACGTTTAGACCCCCAATTTACAAATTACCAATTCAAGCTTAATATCAAACAATGTACGTGCAGAAAATGAACATAAGCTTATAATAGAATTGATAAACAATCTAAACCAAATAAAATCACATCCACAGCAGAAATTAAATGGCAAAGATAAAGGAAAGAGAGATGCAAACACAAGGACAACACAACAATGTGTTATCGAAGAGGAAACTGAAGTCCTCAGCGTAAAACCTCTCCGCTGCCTTCCAAGCGGTCAATAACTAGAAAATGAAGTTGGGATACATGAACAGCAGAAAACCCTCCAAGCCTAATCTACCCAATGTACCTAAGCCCTCTAAGCTTCTTGCTCCAATGAGGTTACACCGAACCTTTGTCTTTTCTAGCTTACCGGATTCCGCTATAGCCCATAGCATCAACCAATATCCATTGGTCCCTTCCTAACTGCTTCCCAGGCACCAAAAAGCCTTCTCACAGACATGGGTATGGTGAGAAAATGATTTAGGTAATGAACCTCTCAAGGATGTAATAATGGAGAGGGTGAGAGTTGAGGAATTTGAAGAGTCAATATGTAAAGATTGTGGATGAGTCAATCTTGTTTTTCTCTAGGGTTTCTCTCTCAAAATTCTCTCTGGAATCCCTCTACATTTCGTGGGTATAAGGGGTATTTATACTGGGGTGAGAATGGAATACGAAGAGTTAGTTTTTCAAAACAGAGTAGACTGGCGACTTGGCCTCGTGACTTGACTGAGTCGCAAGTTCAAGCCGTGAACTAATTGAATGGCCAGTTTGGACTTTTTGTCCTGTAGTGCTCTAGCTGGCATGACTATTCAGCTCCTCTACATGCTCCACGCGTGTGCCACTTTTGGCGACTTGCAAGCCGCGAGCAAGCTGCGAGATCCAGTCGCGAGCCACTTGTTGAGTGCACAAACTTGAGCTTTTTTTCACTCTCTCACACACTACCCTTACATTAATCCCACCTAAATACAGGGTTTCTAAATGTTGAAATACAAGCAAATTTGGTACGAAATAAAGCCAACAGAATGGTTGATTAAATTCAACCTTACAAATACAATTAATTTTTGTGTTTATTATTGTGTGTGTTATTAATTTTCTTTTACTTGAGATAGTTTTTTTTTTTTTTTTTTTGATTGTTACCAAAGAAAACTACATTAGGAAGAATGTTATATTTTAAATCTTTTTTTTTTCTTTTACCTGACAAAAAAATTGTGTTTTTTTTAAAGTAAAAGAGTATTACTATATCAATTTTTTTTTTAAATAATTATATAAAATCCATTTATATAAATAATTAGTGCAACATCTATAGATAGTACATGAAAATAAATGCATTTTCCTCAATAACACAAGATGATTAATTGGTAGACAAATATACAAATTATAGTACCTTTTAAATATAGTTAATTGTCATTTTGATTATATAAGTTTCATTTTTGTTATATTGGTCATGTAAGTTCATAATTTTTTGTCACCATTAGTTCTTCCTCTATAGTCCATATATTCTTTTTAAAATTTGTTGTGAAGAAATACTAATGGTGACAACAAATGTAAACTGAAATGACAAAAAAAAAAAAAAAAAAAAAAAAAAAAAAATCTTATAAAGACCAAAATGACAATTGAGCAAACTTAAAGATTGTAATTTAAGATTTTGCTTCTTCTTTCTTTTTTTTTTTTTTTTTTTTTTTTTTTTGCTGATAAATTTTTAGTAATAATTTTGTTAATAGTTAATAAGAGTTATGGACAAAAGGACTAACAGTTATAACAAATGTAAACTTACAATACCAAAATGACAAAAATGAAACTTATAGAACTAAAATAACAATTGACTTTTTTTTTTTCTTTTTTTTGAGAAAAAAAAATGACAAGTGACCTAAAGGGTGGAATTTGTAGTTTTACCCAACTGATTCTTTGATAAATGCAAACTTTTGATTTTGATGAGTTAAAGGATAAATGAAAAAAAAATATATATATATATCCTACCTTTTCAAGAATAGTATATAATATGTATGTATAAAAACTAGAATACGGTAATAAATGAAGGCTTCTATACTCTTTTTTTTTTTTTTTAGAGAATACTAAATATTTTTAACACACACGGGGAGAGATGAAAAGGTCTTAAAGAAACTAACAGTGGTGTATATCTAAAATGGTCTAACTCTTAAATACACAGCATCACGTGCTTTAAACTTCTTTAACTCACATTCATTTTCTAATATAGAATTAACCTACTGTAAAGGCTTCTATACTTTGATAAACTTCTTGTTCATGATGATTTATATACGGATAGATCATGACTCTAGTTTGGTCCGTTTCTTTTTTACTAGAATCAATCATGTACTACAGCTCATACATGAAGGAGAGGTGGTAAAGTGTTAGCTTTCAGGTTCAATGCAATCCTGTTGGAAATTTAGACCCCTTAAACCAAACAGATTGCGTAGCCTAGTTAATTAGCCAAGTTGTTACTTAGTCCAATTATGCAATTCTAGGTTAAAACAATCAAATAATCATATCAAACATATAAAGCAGCGGAAAAATAAAAGACACAATGATATGATCATCCAGGAAACCACACGGTAAAAACCTGGGGAGGATTTGACCCACCTATCCTCAAGGCAAACCTGAATCCACTATGAAAAAATCGAAGTTCATACAAAAGGACTTACAAGCTCCCCGCTCGACTTCCTAATGCTACCTACCAGTAAAACTTACTGACACGACCCCGTGCAAGCTCCGAATCCACGGACTCCTTCTTTCTTGAATTCTTCAATCAGCTATAAGCACCCACGCTTGATATTCTTTAAGCTTCAATGGCAGCAACCTTGTTGATCATCAATATGTAGATAATATCTCTACCTTAAAAACCCTAAGTTTATGTGAAGGAAAGCTCCTCAAGGATCTCACAAGAGATTCACATAAACCGCAAATATGAGCAACAAAGACTTAGAGAGGTTTGGGTACAAAACCCTAAAAATAAAAGGAGGCACAAGAGGCACTCTAATCTCTCTCCTCAAAAATCACAAAAACGTTCGAGGGTTTCCCTTATATATAGGAGTGTTTTACTTGAACCCCAAGACGTTTAAATAGAGTTTGGGCTGAGCTGGAACTCTGCAGAAAAATAAATCTGTACGTGGTTCGATCGATCGAGTCTAATTTTCGATCTATTGAGCCTTACAAATTTAGTCCAATAAATTTGCAATCACTCGATTCCAGTTTTACAATAATTAATCAACTTTGAGCAAGCCTAAACAAGACTAAACATATTGTTTTGATCATGGTTTGCCAATATTACACATTAGAGTTCTAAATACATAAAATCCTAAATCTTTAGAACCTAACTGAAAGCTCGAAAACGTGTTGAAAACACAAGAGCTGTTTAGACCCCCAATTAAAAATTACGGCTCAATAGATTTTACACAACTTTAATACAAAGTGCGGAATAGTGTAAAAGTGAGCGGATGAACAAGTAAGCTACTCTAATCCATAAACTAAGCAACACAGCAGTATAATGGAATTAAACAAGAGTAGGGAAGAAGGATGCAAACACAGAAAACACCGAGACGTGTTCTCGAAGAGGAAACCGAAGAACTCAGCGAAAAACCTCTCCGCCGCCCTCCAAGTGGAAATCGATCCACTAGACAATCAGTTGGGATACATGAGTAAGCAAGAGACCCTCCAAGCCTAATCTACCCGATGTACCTAAGCCCTCCAAGCTCCTACTCCAACAAGGCTTCTCGGAACCGTGTCTTGTCTAGCACCCCGGATCCCGCAACAAGCTCCATGTTGCATCTGCCATTCCAGGCTTCTTCCAATGCTTCCCAGCAGCACCAAAACGTCACTCAACACTCTCAAAAGGTGTGGTAAGTGTTTGGGCTATCAACCTCTCAATGGTGTGGAAATGGAGAGGGAAGGGTTGAGGAGATACCACAAGCAAGTGTATAGAGAAAGGTGGGGATGACAATCTCTAATTGCAAATGTGTTTGGCTAGGGTTTTCTCTCTGAAGCATTCCTCAACATTTGTGGGTAATGAGGGTATATATAGGATAGGTGCAAAATGTGTGAGTCAGTCAGTACAGGCTGGCAGAACAGCATGTCTCGCGGTGTCTCGCGGGAAGGCCTTACCCGCGAGATACTCGCGAGAGACAGCTGTCTCCATCTGTCCTGACTCTTCGCATTCCAGCATGTGCAAGGCACATGCTTCACTTCGCGGGAAGCTTAGTCGCGACATACCCGCGAGATTCCTTCAGCTTCCAATTTGCTTGAGTCTTCACACACTCTTTATCACACAACCCTTACATCAATTCCCACAACAAATACAGGGTATTAACAATTGATAATAATTACAATCAAATTTGGCACGGAATAAATGCCAACAAAACACATAGTTGTAAATCACAACTTTACAATCTCTCCCTTTGGCTATTCCGTGACAAAACCGTAAAACAGACTCTAGACTTAAACGTGAGTTTAGGAACAAAGGCAAAACTCACTCACACCTAATTCTAGATTCTGATAAGCTCTTGAAACATATGAACAAGTAACTCCTAAAACACAACAACAAAATATTATCATTGTATGCAGAAAACTTGAAAAGCATATGGAGCAATAAGCGCATGATCAAGCAAAATGAAATAGAAACACTAGATCATGGCAAGATCAAACAAGTAATCACTATACACAAGCAATTACTATGCTCATTCACACAAGGAATGAACATCCGGATATGCAAGATGATAAGCTCATATGAAGAGTACCATTTGCAAATCCAACACTCAACCAATGCAAAATACTTGAAGTATTTGCATCTAGGAACAATCCTACTAGGGCACAAGAGTGTTCATCACTCAACCAATGCATAGAACGTATATGCATCTAGGAACAATCCTACACGGGCACAAGAGTGATGTAGTGAAGTAAATGTATGACATTAAACTTCAATAACACAAGCATAAAGGCTGCATAAACAAAGAACTGAATATGCATGGCACAAACCATAAAAGCCTACAAAACATGCAATGAAACAAACCCTTAAAGCTTACAAAAGCAACATGGGTACATGCAAAGTATGCTACAAAGCATAGAGAATATCACAAAAGAAACATCTGAAATAATACTTAAATAAAGCATAGTATCAAAGCTTTAAACGCAAAACAAGTAAACATAAGACAACAAAACATGGGAACTGTTGACTTCTTCTCCCCCTATCTCCATACTCCCCCTATCAATGACATCATCTCCCCCTTTTTGTCATGGAATAGCTAGTCATCCTCTTCTAGCTTCCGTTAAATTTCGTCCATCTGAGTTTGGAGAGATGTGAACTGTGAATCAAGACGTCGGTGGTGAGTGTACATGATAGTCGCCAGTCCGGACATCTTTGTACTCATCTCTTGAAGAGCAGTGAAGATATTGTTGAACTGTTCATCATTGGTACGAGTTACAGAACTCGAGGAACCCGATGGTGCATGACTTTCTTGCTTGGTGTACTTCTTGGCGTGGCTCATACTCGCATGGAGAGACCAAATGTTTATTGGACTTGGCCTTGGATATGGACGTTCATCATCCAATGGACGGACACCTTTGAGCTTCAAAATCTTTGAAATAAGGCGAGAGAAAGGAAGACAATTCCTTGAAGCAATCCGGTCAACTGTTTTTGCCAAAATGTGAAAGATATGAGAGCACACATCAATCTCTACATCCGTGATCAGATCATTCAAAAACAAAGCTCGACCAAGGTTCATATATCCGGTGTTGGACAAGGGATAGAGATTGCTACACATGATCATAGAGAGAAGTCGTAGCTCGGAAGAGAGGGATGCCACATTGATTGACTTCTTAGTGGAGGAGAATTCCAAATCAGCTCCTAAAGACTGTCTGAGATACTCTTCATCTGGGTTCAGCTCATCATATATCGGCGGTATGGGGAGTATTGGCCGGTTAATGTGTAGAATTTCCGCCAAGTACATTGGTGTGACAGAAAAGCTCTTTCCTCGAACCCAACATTTAATCTCGTCGCCGACGACACTGGCATTGGCATAGAATTCCTTAACCATGTTCTCGTATGTATCCTCAAAAGTTGATAGCAGATAGTTCCAATCTTTCGTGGCAAACCAAATGGGTATTTGTGTGTCCCTGAGTGATGGTTGGTCAACCCCCCTTTCAACTATCAAAGGAGCACCCTGAAAGTGGTTCTTGAAGGATTCAAAAGCAGCATAAGACTTGAACAAGTGAGGATCAAAAATTCCTGTTGTGCCACGAGTTCGCTCTGGTCTAGGTGAATCAGCATCAACATCAATGATCGGCTCTTTCCCTTTGTTGCGGCCTCCTTTCACAGCTGAAGTCTTGAATGGAGATATCTGTGCAACATAGCACACAAAACAAATAGGAGACAAGTGCATAACACACAGACCACAGAACACAGAACTTGATTAGATTCAAGTTAGGTCAAAACAGAAGTAACACTGCCGAATGCATAGACACAATGCATGGAACTAAGCAAATGTGCATGTGTGTGTATATGTGAGCAAGAGCTAATGTGTGAGTGGCATGTGCAAGGTGCATGAGACACACTATCAATGACCAAATTGAGTGAAATAAGGTCAAACATGTGAAAGTCCATGGATTGAAATCACTTGATTCCGAATTGGCACAAAAATGTCACTCGGACATTTTGACAAACACCTAGCATGCACAACTTCAAATATGACATGAGCAATGCATGAACATGTGAAAATCTACCCTTAATACATGATAAAATGCCACAAGGGGCCAACACAGATGCAGAAACAACAAATGGGACACAGCCCAAGCAAAAGATTTGACAAAGATCCACCCAATTTTGAAAAAATATCCAAATTTTCGAAAAACCCCAAATTTTTGAAACCCTAACGAAAATTCTGCATAAAGTAGGACAAAACTTGAAGGAGAATGCTTTAGAAGACATACCTTGAAGTTGACAATGCAGAAAGGATGCTTGAAAATGATGGGTTTTGAAAAAAAATGACCTTGGGTTGAAAAAGGGTTCGACAAAGGTTGAGCGAGGGAAGTTTTTGTGTTTTGAAACACTGTCACATCAGCAAGATAAAGACAGAAAACACGCGTTTTTCGCGGGTTAGAGAGTGGCGACACAGTCGCGAAACAGTCGCGAGAAGAGCCACTGAAGCACAAAAATTTCGCGAGAAGCATTAGGTCGCGAAACAGTCGCGGTAACTTCTGTCTGAATTCTGAAAAATCCAATTTTTGACTAAACAACATTTCGCGAGAAGCTGTTGGTCGCGAGACAGTCGCGAAAGTTTCTGTGTGACATGATAAAATAAAAATTTCCCTCAACTCCTTTTCGCGGGAAGCTCTAAGTCGCGAGCTTCTCGCGAAACTACCCCTGAACCAGTTTTTGAAAAAAACACAAAAACATGCATTTTAATCAAAAACAAAAGACAAGAAAGTATAAAATCACTTTCAAAAACAAATAAAACACTCAAAAATCTTTTTGGGTTTGATCAACAAAGATTGAGCATGTGAAAACACATTTAATCAAGTACAATCACACAAATGAATAAGACATTCATTGAACATAGACTTGTGTGTTGTGTGTGGATATAAAAAATGAGATAGTCCTTAGTCCAATGTGAAGCTTCAATGATCAATTCAATCAAGGCATACACAACTAGCACTAGATTATGTGATCTATCTCAATTATAGAAACATGCATATATGACCTCCTACACGTACTTGATAACAATTCATTGAAGCTTTTCATTTGGCTCCATATTTAACATATCATTTGCAACTTTTGAGCAAAGAGAATCTCATTTAGAGAAAGATGCCTGAAATTTTTGATATTTCAATAGATGAGTTAGCCTTTGGCTTTTTGGGCATCATACATTTTATTTTGGTCGCTTTCCCTTTTTCCTAGTCGAATACTAGTTTGTGCGACAGGCTTTTGCAGCTCTATGTCTCTTTTCATTTGGAGATTTACATTTAGAGAGCTCTTTTAAGCAAAAATTAAAAGTGGGAAGATATATAGGCATGAGTCTATGCATGTCTCAAGATCAACAAAACCATTCACTAATCATTCATGACAAGGTTGAAGATCTATTTACAACAGTCACATAGATTTCAGAATTTCTTCCATAATGAAATGAGTGCATGAGGGACAAGCTAAGCTCGTTAAATGCACAAAGCCATAAGTACAAAGGTACAAGGCAAAACATGCTTTGAGACAAAACTCAACAAAGTGATCAAACTTTTTGGATTTTCTATTTTTTTTTTTATGTGTTTTTGAAATTTTTGAACACACCCAAAACAGAGCAAGAAAAGAATGATCAACAAAAATAGCAGGTACAAATCAAAATAAATAAATGAAAAGCTATAAGACACTAAACATGTGGAACCAAAACAATAAGTATGCAACAAAGAGTAGTATAGGTTCACACAAGAGATAGAGTTCAGGGAATGATACCGACACCGATGGTCTTACGCAAAGATTCAAACTTTGGGCCATCTAGAGGTTTAGTGAATATGTCTGCCTTCTGATTTTCAGTGTTGATGAACTCTAAGTACATGGTCCTTTCCTCCACCAAATCTCGAATGAAATGATACCGAATTTCGATATGTTTTGACTTCGAATGTTGAATTGGATTTTTGGACAAATTTATGGCACTTGTATTATCACAATATACACACATCGTGTCTTGAGTGATTCCATAATCATGAAGAAGCTTCTTCATCCATAGTAATTGAGCACAGCAACTTGCAGCTCGAAAACGTGTTGAAAACACAAGAGCTGTTTAAACCCCCAATTAAAATTACAGCTCAATAGATTTTACACAACTTTAATACAAAGTGCGGAATAGTGTAAAAGCGAGCGGATGAACAAGTAAGCTACTCTAATCCATAAACTAAGCAATACAGCGGTATAATGGAATTAAACAAGAGTAAGGAAGAAGGATGCAAACACAGAAAACACCGAGACGTGTTCTCGAAGAGG
Source organism: Quercus aquifolioides (assembly GCA_019022515.1). Lineage (NCBI taxonomy): Eukaryota > Viridiplantae > Streptophyta > Magnoliopsida > Fagales > Fagaceae > Quercus > Quercus aquifolioides. Next base: position 14,696,754 of record CM032330.1, on the reverse strand, counting down.
AAACCAAAGAACTCGGCGAAAAACCTCTCCGCCGCCCTCCAAGCGGAAATCGATCCACTAGACAATCAGTTGGGATACATGAGTAAGCAAGAGACCCTCCAAGCCTAATCTACCCGATGTACCTAAGCCCTCCAAGCTCCTACTCCAACAAGGCTTCTCGGAACCGTGTCTTGTCTAGCACCCTGGATCCCGCAACAAGCTCCATGTTGCATCTGCCATTCCAGGCTTCTTCCAATGCTTCCTCGCAGCACCAAAACGTCACTCAACACTCTCAAAGGGTGTGGTAAGTGTTTGGGCTATCAACCTCTCAATGGTGTGGAAATGGAGAGGGAAGGGTTGAAGAGATACCACAAGCAAGTGTATAAAGAAAGGTGGGGATGACAATCTCTAATTGCAAATGTGTTTGGCTAAGGTTTTCTCTCTGAAGCATTCCTCAACATTTGTGGGTAATGAGGGTTTATATAGGATAGGTGCAAAATGTGTGAGTCAGTCAGTACAGGCTGGTAGAACAGCATGTCTCGCGGGTGTCTCGCGGGAAGGCCTTACCCGCGAGATACTCGCGAGAGACAGCTGTCTTCATCTGTCCTGACTCTTCGCATTCAAGCATGTGCAAGGCACATGCTTCACTTCGCAGGAAGCTTAGTCGCGACATACCCGCGAGATTCCTTCAGCTTCCAATTTGCTTGAGTCTTCACACACTCTCTATCACACAACCCTTACGTCAATTCCCACAACAAATACAGGGTATTAACAATTGATAATAATTACAGTCAAATTTGGCACGGAATAAAAGCCAACAAAACACATAGTTGTAAATCACAACTTTACACTAACAAACTCCCCCTTTGGCAATCCGTGACAAAACACAAACTAAAAGCTCAAAGTTTACAAAGTAAAAGCCCATTACAAAAATAATGCTCATAACAACAAATCCAACCTAACTACTATCCATCAGTTGCAAGTATAGACAGCAGCTCAATTGAATCAACCTGTATATTTCCTGAAACACTAAACAAAATGCATAAACGCATGTGTAACAGAAAAACAATAAATCAACAAATATGCAAACTAACTCTCCCCCAAAGTTAGATACATCAAAAACAAAGTTAGCTCCCCCTAAACATAACATTCTTGTATTTTCCACACATATTCCCACATTTCAAATAATTCTCCCCCTTTTTGTCACGTATTGACAAAAACAACTCATACAAAGAGTAAACAGTCAACATACGCAATAAAGGATAAGAAAAAAAATCAAGGGGACACAAACCACTTCAACTCTATAAAAAATAGAGACAACTCCCCCTATGAACAGCAACAACTCCCCCTATAAAAATAGGAAAAACAAAACAAGTTTGGGAAAAACAGTTTGGGGAAAAATAAAGGAGGTGGGGGAAAATCAGCAGCAGCAGCAGAATAATAAATAACACAATGATATGATCACCCAGGAAACCACACGGTAAAAACTTGGGGAGGATTTAACCCACCTATCCTCAAGGCAAACCTGAATCCACTATGAAAGAATCGAAGTTCATATAAAAGGACTTACAAGCTCCCTGCTCGACTTCCTAATGCTACCTACCAGTAGAACTTACTGACATGACCCCGTGCAAGCTTCAAATCCACGGACTCCTTCTTTCTTGGATTCTCCACAAGATACAAGCACCCACGCTTGTTATTCTTTAAGCTCCAATGGCAGCAACTTTGTTGATCAACAAGATGTAGATAATATCTCTACCTTGAAAACCCTAAGTTTATGTGAAGGAAGGCTCCTCAAGGATCTCACAAGAGATTCACATAAACCGCAAATATGAGCAACAAAGACTTAGAGAGGTTTGGGTACAAAACCCTAAAAATAAAAGGAGGCACAAGAGGCACTCTAATCTCTCTCTTCAAAGTCTCAAAAACGTTCTAGGGTTTTCCTTATATAGGAGTGTTTTACTTGATCCCCAAGACGTTTAAATAGAGTTTGGGCTGAACTAGAACTCTGCAGAAATAAATCTGTACGTGGTTCGATCGATCGAGTCTAATTTTCGATCGATTGAGCCTTACAGATTTAGTCCAATAAATTTGCAATCACTCGATTCCAGTTTTACAATAATTAATCAACTTTGAGCAAGCCTAAACAAGACTAAACATATTGTTTTGATCATGGTTTGCCAACATTACACATTAGAGTTCTAAATACATAAAATCCTAAAAATACAAACTTTTTTTACAAAAATTTTACAGACTGCTGATGTGGTGAATGGTTATTGATAAATGAAAAAGTGAAGTTAATGCTGGGTCTAAATAAAAACCAATGAAAAGTTGGCTACATACATTAATAGTTTATAAAAATGTTGTAAAATAGTTTAAGGGGTTTCCCCTGTTTGGATTCCTTATTTTTTATGCCTAAAATATCCTCATCATACCCACTTACTATTTTTCAACTACTGGGGATAAATATGTAAATTAAAACTCTTACACTTTAAGACCCACAAACTCGCGTACATTTTACAGTTTCTATCTCACTTTCTATCTCTCATTCTTCTTCAGATTGAAGACATTTAGTTTAGCTCTATATCCTCCTTTCTTTTTCTTTAGATTAAAGACATTTACTGTCAAAGGCTCCAACAAATTTTCAGGTTCTATCTTTTGCAAGTTCTTCTTTGTTTTCTTTTCTTTTGTTTATGATTGACTTTTTTTGAGATCTACTTTTTTTTTTCTTTTTTTTTTTATATGTAATTTTGAGTAATGCTAAAAATACAAACTTTTTTTACAAAAATTTTACAGACTGCTGATGTGGTGAATGGTTATTGATAAATGAAAAAGTGAAGTTAATGCTGGGTCTAAATAAAAACCAATGAAAAGTTGGCTATATACATTAACAGTTTATAAAAATGTTGTAAAATAGTTTATGGCTACAGCACTCATCCCAAATTAAGTGGCAAAAAGAAAAGTTAATGATTGAAACCTGTTATAGAGCGTCAACTTATCAGCTTAAAATTTTGGATTAAGGTGAAATTTCAATAATAACTTGTTCTATAAACCTCATAAAAGAATGTAAAGGTAAAGCATTAGCACTTATTGTTTAATTACGTGGTGTTCGGCTTCAAAAAGAAAGTGGTGTTCCAATAGTTATTTCATGATCTTACTTGAGAACTCCATAGGATTCACTCTGTGATACCAAAACCCATAACCAAGAAAGATAAAGACATGGCGGAAAAAAAGAAAAAAAAGAAAAAAAAAATGTAGAAAATTAAAGAGTGAATAGCATAAAGTAAAAAAGATGGAATTCGTTGGAATAAAAACAATTAAGAGTTAAGATAATCAGAGTAAATTCTTTTTATTGTTAGTAAAAGAGATAGGTGTGTAAATTAACTAAGCTATTTATGAATAGTTCAAGCTTGGCTTGAGAAAAAAACTTATTTTTATTTGTTTGTTTAGTAAACAAGCTAAGCTCAAACCTAAGTTAAGTCTCAACTATTAAATGAGCCAAACTCAAACATAATAATGTGTTCATTAACAAAGTTCACGAACATGAGCATTTGTTTAACTATATAGGTTATCATATTTTTATATGTATATTTGTCAAAAATTATATTTATATAGACTTCAAATTGGAATTGATAAGTTTGTAGATAGGTTTATATAATATAAAATTTTTATTTTATTGAGAATAATAACAATCAATCCGTAGTAAAAATTCATAAATTTGTATATGGGTGCAAAGTTTTAATCATAATTTTGTTTGGTGATAAGCTCAAACTTAGCTCATGTTTCCAAAAAAAAAAAAAAAAAAAAAAGAAAAAAAAAAAAAAGAAGAAAGAAAAAGCATAAACTTTTATACTTGCTTTGGATGGGCTCGTTTACAGCCCTTAAAAGAAATTATCTCTTATTCTTGAGTGCTTTTATAATTTTTTTATTTTTTTATTTTTTTATTATTGTTTTTAATGTGTGATACTCATTGTAGATCAAAGTGTAAATGATGGAAACCTAGTCAATCTTGAACAAACTCGTCGAAATAGTGGAAAACCCCTTTCTTCAGAAGAATAATGTGTTCTTTGTGATCAGTAAATGGAAGATATAGGTCATTCGGAAATAAATTTTATTAATTATTCACATTATTGGCATCTATGTTTTTTTTAATTAAATACAACCAAGAGGATGGATTACAAGCCAAAATTCCCCCACCCCCACCCAAAACACCCCTTATATTTGTTTCGATTTATATTTCATTTTATGAATATCTCTTTTATTTTTTTAAACCACATTGAAAAATAAATTTTCATATTTTAAAAAAATTTTAAAATTCAAAATTTATAAAAGAAAAATAAGGATATATGTACCTTTAAAGATCTCAAATATGTATTTATATGACCATATCACAACTTTTACAATTGGTGTCAATTTGGTTTCTGACCTTTCCAATGTGCCAATTTAAAATGATCACCATTGTTAAGTGATAAAAGGAAAAATTAGTTTTTTTTTTTTTTTTAAATTTTTTTTGCCAACTCAAATGTCATGTGTAATGCTAACTAGGATTAAACTTAAAAGAAAAAATAAAATAAAAAAGAAGAAAAAAAACTCACATGCTTGGGATCAAATCAAAATCCCTAAATCATTTCATTAGAATCCGGATGTTACAACTTGCAACCCACAAGGGCCACAACCCAGTTTTCTCCTCCACCGATCGAACATAATGAGTACACAGCCATCGACACGTCCTTTTTCTGGGGGGGGGGGGGGGGAACCCTCATTTTTCTAGAAGGTTTACTAATAAGATCAAAATCATTGGTGGTGTGAAAATTTTTGCAATTTAGCACCACAAAAATTTACTTTATCTATTTTACCACCTCATTTTACAAAACATCCAACATCAGTGGTTTTATTTTAGCATTCAACATATTAAAATAATACTAGCCTCTAAGCACACGCTCATGCGAGTGTTCAAAGGCTTTTCTATTTTTTTTTTTTTGTAAAAGTTAATAATTTGCATCCATTATAAATTGGGATTACTACATTTTTCAATCACAAAAATACCTGAGTGTAATGAGTATTATGAGTGGAGAAAGGTTAATAATTTTAATATTTGGTACAAACGCATAACACTCATCACACCCCCAAGTATTTTTGTAATTAAAAAATGTAGTAATCCCAATTTATAATAGATGCAAATTATTAACCTTTACCAAAAAAAAAAAAAAAAAGCCTCTGAATACGCGCGTGAGCGCGTGCTCAGAGGCTAGTATGAAAATATTTATAATCTTAAAAGATAATCACATAGTAAAAAAATAAATAAAAATAACTAAAATAATTAAATGTTTTAAAACACCTTGAATACGAAAAGGTTAGTAGCTTTTGAATACATTTGTGTAGTACCTTGGTTTTGGATATATACATCTGTGTATTTTTCGTTGTGCATATAGTTTTTTGTTTGATTTAATTTGTATAGAAATTTATTTAATTGTTAGGCTGGATTAAAATTGATTGGTAGTTGATTTTGAGTGTAATATATAATTTCAACAGTTATAATCTGAAATAATTATAATTTGAGATTACTACATTTTTCTAATCACAAAAAAGAAATGTAGAGGTGTAATGAATGTTCATTGTATTTTGTTGTTGTGTTAGCCATGGATGTAAACAATCTTAAATCCATTTCAATAAAAAATTTTAACTTCCACTCAAAAATTTATGGTATTATTTGTTTGTGGTTGATTTGGATTCTTTAATGTCGGTAGTGTACAGGAAAAATATTAGTATGATATAAGATGATAGTCCTTTGACTCTTTTATTGTAGAAATTCCTAAATTCCATGCTAATCTATTTCCACAGTCTTCTTACATATTATTAGGTTTTGTTATTAGAAAATATAGTAATCCTAAATTATATTGAATGCAAATTATTAACTTTTACAAAAAAAAAAAAAAAAAAAAAAAATAGAAGAGCCACTGAGCAAGCACGTGCTGAGAGGCTAGTTCATTTTTTTGTGTATCTACTAATTTGATAGTTGATCGTTTAATTTTAGAAATAGTAAAATAATTAGATTTAGAATTTGTATACCAGAAATCAAACTTAATATTTCTACACAATGTGTGTGGTATTTATTTATTTTTTTCCTCATTGGGGAAATTTTGCGGTGACTTCTTTTGAACCACATTTGAATCTCATGTTGTTCTCCATTAGCATAAGTGCAATGCATAACCAACTCATAAAGTCAAAAATGAATTAATTTTTTATGCTAAACCTCATCTTTTTTTAATTAGAAAACACATCAACCTCGAATTAGGTGAATAAAAAGTAGTGGCCTTTAGGGGAAAACAAGAAGAAAAGAGAATTAAGATAAATATCAAGTTATTTTTTACTATTTAAGTTTGAACATTTTTATTTTGAACCTTCGTATTTTGATTTTATTTTCATTTGGTGTTATTTCTCTCACCCACGTACCCAATAAACTTGGATACATTATATCCACCCAATCCTTAGAATCATTGATGTGTGGGGTGAGTTAACCCATCTAATGGAGCATCTGCAACACTCTTATAAAAGCATTCAGATAGAAATGTGTATTAAGATAAATATAATCCACTACAACTTTGCAAACCAAATATGAGTACATCTCAAAGGTGTATTATGATGATAAAAAAAAGTTTATTAAAACGACATAAAAGTCTTTTTAAAAAATTGTATGTATCAGTAGCAAATTGAAGTCCATTATTGCTAAGCCTAACCAAAGGTTAACACGCACAAAGAAAAATATGGGAACAGGGTTCACTCACTTATATGCATTATTTTATACAACTACTTAAGTCTAGAAATTTTTTTCCTATCACCGGTTTAAGTATGAATTTCAGGACAAAATTGCTTTTTGCCGCTTTCAAAAAAAAAATCCAGCATTTTGTCATTTTTCTCAAACTAATTAGGGAAATGCCCCTCTTTTGAAAATCGAGTTTCTGAAAATCGATTTAGGCCCTATAGCGGCGTTTTTAAGGACCCTATAGTGACGTTTTAAGTACTTATAGTGACGTTTTGTAACTCAATTTTCATAAAGTCAAGTTATAGGTAAAAAAAAAAAAAAAAAATTGCATGTAACTCGACTTTATGAAAATCGAGTTACAAAATGTCACTATAGGGTCCTTAAAAACGCCGCTATAGGGCCTAAATCGATTTTCAGAAACTTGATTTTCAAAAGAGGGGCATTTCCCTAATTAGTTTGAAAAAGAGGGCAAAATGCTGGATTTTTTTTTTGAAAGGAGCAAAAAGCAATTTTCTCCATGAATTCCAAATTTGTGCACTTGCTGTAACCTTAAGTGTGCTAAACAATAGGATGATTACAAAAGATGAAAACAATAGTTTAAACCAAAAAAATAATTCATTCAAAAACCAATAAAAATAGACCAAAAGTACAATTGTAAGTAAAAGTTAATGTGGAATTTGAAGATCTATTAAAACCTTTCACTGCATATTTGGCTGATTCATATGTAATTTGGATCGAGGAACCGTAATCTTCACATTAAAACCCACAGGAGGCTTATTTTCCCTTTAGCATCACATCTATACTCTTTGAGACCTCAAGTGCTTCAAGTTCTTTGTAGCTCCCACATGAATCCTAGCATCAAAAATCAAAATGAACAGCTAAGGTAATCACCATAAATTCGTCTAATTTGACAATAAAATCCCAAGAGTTAATTACACACCAAAGACAATAATTTCTACAAATTAGAACCATTTGAGCCAAAAATAAAAACTAAAAATCATTCACATATGGAGGCGAAGAAATCAGGAATGAAACAAAATTCCACCCAAGCAGAGTGCAATATATTAAGGGAAGAAGAGACAAACCAACGTATAAGAACAAAACTTGCAAGAGCATGTTAAAAAAGGACTGAGACTCCTAAAGAACCAATAAAGAAGACCATGAACCTTAAATAAGTCTTTATCCCAATACTTAAGTCACAGTTGCAACTTTTACAAACCACTTGCTACAAAGTGCCGATACTCACAACTTTCATCAAACACTTGCTGCCCACCAAAATCATACCCAAGTGAAGGCCTTGACACAAAAAATACACATAATCCATATTAACCACTGATAGCAGAAAAGAATGACACTCTTCCACCCAGTTTGAAAGGTGTACAATGACCAAATTTGAAAAGAAAAGAAACGAACACATTAAAACCATATAAACATCCTAAGTAGAGAATATAAACACAATCACATGGTGAAATTTCTACACTTGACCTTATAACCGCCGAAGGAGAAGCATAATAGGACGAAGAGGCTGAATTTTATTTCTCTTGCGTCCTTACTGTGTGCTCTGCTATTGCCTCCATGACTTGACAATGTTCTACCACAGAAACACCAACTTGATCTATCATTTCATAGAACAAAATCTGTTCAGTCTCTAGAGAGAAAGGGATGGTGTAATAAGACTTTAGCTTCACCAAAAAAAAGGGAAAATATAAATGATTGTGGGTGTATATTTGCAGGGAAAGAACCATTCCTATGATGCAAATGGTATGTATACATTATTAATGTTATTAACAAAGCTGTGTGAAACCCAATAGTAACAAACAAAATTCAACAGAAACGAACTACAAATAATAGTAATTTTTCTTTTTTTTTGGCCAGGCAATTGCTTGCCATCTTCCCTTGCAGTTCCTATTCTTCAATATCTACCCGAACATTACAGAGAGAGAGAGAGGGGGTGGAGCAGAGTCTTTTTGGAGGTTTTCTTTTTTGGGGCGGTTTGTGTGAAGATATGATACATGGAAAAGGTGGGCAAGGTGATTCTAAGAAACTTGCCTCAGAGAATGCTACGATTTTGTCGGCATGTTTTTAGTGGGAGTAATGCATGTATTTTTACTAGACTATTTTTTAGTTTTGTTTCTATTTAAACTTAGAATTGTTGGGGGTATTTTGGAATCAGAAGAAAATTCGGTCCAAACAGGTGCAGCTCCTTAAATAGTAGTATAGATGCAAATGGTATGTATACATTATTAACATTATTAACAAAGCTGTTTGAAACCCAGTAACAAACAAAATTCAATAGAAATGAAATACAAATAATAGTAATTTTTCTTTTTTCTTAGCTAGGCAGTTGCTTGCCATCTTCCCTTGCAGTTCCTATATGTGATCTCCTATTCTTCAATATCTACCAGAACATTACACAGAGAGAGAGAGAGAGAGAGAGGATGGAGCAGAGTCTTTTTGGAGGTTTTCTATTTTGGGGTGGTTTGTGTGAGGATAGGATGCATGGAAAAGGTGGGTAAGGTGATTCTAACAAACTTGCCTAAGAGAGTGCTACAATTTTGTCGGGCATGTGTTTAGTGGGAGTTAGACATGTATTTTTACTTAACTATCCTTTAGTTTTGTTTCTACTTAAACTTAGGAGTGTTGGGGGTATTTTGAAATCAGAAGAAAATCCGATCCAAACAGGTGCAACCCCTTAAATAGTAGTATAGATGCAAATGGTATGTATACATTATTAACATTATTAACAAAGCTGTGTGAAACCCAATAGTAACAAACAAAATTCAACAGAAATGAACTACAAATAATAGTAATTTTTCTTTTTTCTTGGCCAAGCAGCTGCTTGCCATTTTCCCCTGTAGTTCCTATTCTTCAAAATCTACCCGAACATTACAGAGAGAGAGAGAGGGTGGAGCAGTCTTTTTGGAGGTTTTCTTTTTCGGGGCGGTTTGTGTGAAGATAGGATACATGGAAAAAGTGGGTAAGGTGATTCTAAGAAACTTGGAGAATGCTACAATTTTGTCGGGCATGTTTTAAGTGGGAGTTAGACATGTATTTTTACTTGACTATCATTTAGTTTTGTCTCTACTTAAACTTAGGAGTGTTGCGGGTATTTTGGAATCAGAAGAAAATCCGGTCCAAACAGGTGCAGCCCCTTAAATAATAGTGTAGATAAACAATACAATAAAATAATATATCTACTACAACAAACAACCACTACCACTACCAACATTAAAAAATATTATTTTTTCTTTTACCATCTTAGTTACAATGCACAACCAAAGAGCTCAAAAGCCAAAAATTTAGCTTTGCCTCCACTAATGCAGCCCAATTTTACTATATTTTGATAGTAAATTTAGCATTTTAGCAAAATGTCTACACCAATACCAATGCTCATCTCAAAAAAGAGCATAATAGCTTTGGGATTCTTTATTTGTCTCTCTCACGATTGGGGCTATTTCCAGACCATAAAAGAATACTTATAATCTCCTTTGATTATCGTCTCTTTCACGATTTGCCTCAAATTTTTTTCAGGAAGTATTGTAAAACAGTGTAAAAGCCTAAAAAGTTATTGGAATTTGGAACCAATCTACAATGTCGGCTAGAATATATGTATTATCTTTTTTAGATTTGGTAAGGCTTTGAGAACTTTGAATTTTGATTTCTTGCTTATTGAATAAGCTTAGGTGTTTGCATTAATGATAGGCACATATCTGAGTTCTCCGAAGCGGAGACCGCATGAGGGTGAGATTTTAGTTTAAATAAATAAATTAGAGGTTATATTGACACAGAACTTAAAGGTTATGGATCTAATACTTAATTTATCTTCTTCTTCTTTTTTCAGAATCTATATATAACACAATTTGAAAGTGAAGTAGATAATTGCGTTTTTACTTTTTAATGAGCACACTTAAGGTGATTAAAACCCTGCTCTTTTTTTTTTTTTTTTGAGAAGATTGAAACCCAGTTATTGAGCGTCAACTTATCCGCTTCAAATTTGGATTAAGGTGATATTTCAATAGTAACTTGTTCTATAAATCTCATAAAAGAATGTAAAGGTGAAGCATTACGTATTTATTATTTAATTACATGGTGTTCCAATGGTTATTTCATGGTCTTACTTGAGAACTCCATAAGGAGTCACTCTGTGATACCAAAACCCCTAACCAAGAAAGATAAAGTAGGAAAAAGAAAAAGGTAAAGAGTGAATAGCATAAAGAAAGAAAGATGGAATAGATCTACCCAACATAAATTCATGCAACCAAACAGGTCAGTAGTTATAAATTAAGAGAGTCAACAATAATAGGTAGCTTGACAAACGAAGTTTCGAAGCCAAATCCAAGTACTATTTCAATTCCAACGTGAGTGTTGCTTGCTGTTATTTTTTAAAATAAAACAGTAGTTTGTTCTGTATTATCGAAGTGAAACACAATAAGGTTTTGTTGCTATTTTGAAATTAATATTTATGATGAGTTAGTGGGCGTTTTTCTTTGCTTATATTCCATTTTTTTCGCTAAATTAAGAAATTCAAGTCTAATTTCATATGAAGATGACCATCCTTTTTTAGTGCAGGGAGCATTTTGTTGAAGTGTTCAGAAAGTTGTACCCGTTTGAAGAGTTCATTTTCCAGGTAAGTATCCAAGAGAATCCATTGATTCTTATTTATTCACATAGATATATAACAACACCTAATCAATTAAAAGCAAAACGCACACAGCTATCAAGTCCAATAGACAAGCAAAACATCCACCAGTACTTTTAACCTTGCACGTGCAGTTTCTGCAATTTACCTTGCAAACATTCTGTTTACCATTGCCCCCTCTGTAAACTTGACCTTGATATCAAATGTGTCTCGCAACCGCTCTCATTTGAAGTTGAAGTTCGTGAGCACCAATTAACACTACTTATTAATTGAGTCAAAATTAGATATTTACTCCATTCATGAGTTCAAGGCACCAATAAAAAGCAAAAAATATATTTAATATTTAGTTCTATACATTTTTTTTCTTTTCTATTCCTTCTTTTACATTTAACTTCCATCATTTGATTCCTTTCTTTCTTATTTCAAATAATTTAACTGTTCATTCTTTCCCACTCATTTAAGCTCTCCAAATATTATTTTAGAAATCTAAATAAAGAGAATTGCTATACACACACAACATTTTCACAATAAATTATAGGTGATTAATTATTATTGGTTCAAATTTGAACCTACCATTAAGATTACTTTTTTGCCCAAACAATAATAACCAATAACAACCTGCCACCTATGATTTGTTGTAAAAATATTATGGACATAGCATTTCTTCTAAATAAAAAGAGTTTGATAGAAGTGGAGGTTTAAATATAGGTCTACCTAAGCTTAATTTATGCAACCAATTAAATGGACCGCTCCTTATATACTTAAGAGAGGTAACATGGTACTTGACCAACAAAGTTTTGAAGTCAAATACAAGTTCTTGTTCCTACGTGAGTATTGCTTATTCTAATATACTAGTCGCTAACCTGTGCGATGCATGGGAAAATTCAAAAAAATTGTTCAAGAAATTTATTTTTATTTTTATTTTTTAGTTCATCTTCCTCTAGATTGATGAAAGCTATAAGATTAATTCCTAATATTCATGTACTTAAAACAGCAAGTTTAAATGGTTTAATGTTACAAGTTTGATGAATCCATAATCATAACCTTTAAAAATACTTCATTCCAAACTTACAAAAGTAAATTTATGAATCTTTACTCCTCCTTTTGGGCAAGCCAAATTATTTTAAAATTAAATCTCCTTTCAAATAGTGTTTCTCAATATTGGTACATTTTGTAGTTGGAAAAGAGATATGCAAATCTAATGTTTAGTTCATATTGCAAAGTTACATGCTACTTATAATTTGTTTCTAAATATTTGAAGATTGATCTATTTAATGAGGCATGTTATATAAACTAATTCATTAAAAAAAAATGTCAAATGTTTCTTGAAAATTCAGTTGGTTGAAAACACAATCAGAGCTATCTAACAAATTTCCACATTGAATTCATTAAATTTTATTAAAATGCAAAACCCTATTTAAGACTAACAGGTATTTGCTAAACTATCTAGCCATGCAACTATATAAGTTGATAGTGTATATATTGTATGCAGGAATGTGGATATGCATACACATAAACACACATAATTAAAATACAAATTCTGTGTTCCTACTTCTCTATAAAATCTAAAAGGGAATAAAAACCAACATCAAAGTTGAATAAAAATTGTATCCAAAAACATAATATAAAAGACATTTCTTATTAACTTATATCCCAAAATTTTAAGGAACATCTCAAGTAGTTTAGTAGCTAAACATAGCTTTTAGTAACTATAGCATTCAGCAAGAACTTTCAATATCTAGCGTAATTTACAATATTTTTTTTCAATAAGTAGCCTAATTTACATACATGACAGCTTAGCAACTGAGAGAAGACTTTCACTGAAACTTCTATGGCACCATCAAACCCCAAACTTGTCAACCATAATAGCCTTTGAGACATTTGCTGGTTCCTCTTTCCTTTAGATTCAGTTTTTCCACCATGTTTTATAATAAATTACATACAATCATCATAGAACTCCTAATTATAACTTGAGGCAAATTTTCAATAACTTCATAGAACTAAAATTATGGTTTTCTTCCACTCTATCTGTGTGGGAGTGCGCCATCAGGTACGCAATTCAATGTAAACATTCATCTTTAGTTAGAAAAAAAAAAAAGGTAAATAATCATCAGTTGAATTATTTCCATTTAAAATAGATTTTGGATGCATTTTTGATTCAATAACTAAGTAAAAAAATAATTAATAGGAGTTTCTTTGAATATATTATGTTGAACCTATGACTATATAAGATTTCAAAGAAAATGTTACCCATTTATAGCTTAATATAAAGGAAAAACAAAAGCCTTGAGATAGAAGACAGGTAGCTCATTATCTTTGTCTAAGTCCCTCTACATCACCATTCACATCCAATAAATCAATACGAACTACAAAACACAAACATAGAAAACTCATCAAATTTTTCCCACAAGTGAAACAATAGTACAAATACAAAATAAGTTTGTCACTGAATCCTTAACATTAAAACAGTAAGCAACAGAATTGATGTTAGTTGCATTGAAATCTATACATAACAATTTCATCTAAAATAAGAAAATTGTGTTATTTCAATTTCAACTAACAAATCAAACGACAAAGCTATATTAGGGGAAGGAAAAGAATTGAAACAAAAACATGCCAACAGACTACCTAGATGTTCATGGCCTTCATGTTGGACTTAAGTTGTTCATGGCTTTCTTGTTAGACTAAAGTTGGCTTCCTAGACAGTAAAAGTTTATGAAATTTTCACACTATTACATTCCCCAAAATTCACCATATTTGAAACAATATTCTAATTGCAAAATGTATGTACTAAAACCCCAGTAACTTGCTCAAAATTTAAAAATTAACAAAATCAAAATTCTTTCATTTAAAAAAAAAAAAAAAAACCTTTCTGGGTAAACTCTATAAAATAAGCAAATTTAAGAGGAAGAGAGAGAGAGAGATTTATCATGCACAAAATGCTTTCACCAATTCATTACAATTATCTAACATTTCCAATAATCCAACAGCAATATCAGGATCTACATCATTTTTCTTATATTTCTTGATCACTGCATCAATTCTATGTCCTATTTCATTATCTATATCATAGTTATAGAGTTGAGCGAATGTAGGTTTTTCCCCTTCAATAGGAAGAAGTGACCCAATCCTATGATAATTTTGGCCATTGAGATGGAAAACATATGGGCTTGTACCTTTATTTACCGACCGGTCTACTTTACCACCCAAAGAGGTAAAAGCAAACAATGAAATTCTTCCAAGCAGAGGTATATTTTCTCTATTTCTTGTCTTCTTTGTTTCTTAAATTTATCATATATTTTCAACTCTTTTCTTAAATTTATATTTTCAACTATTTTCCTTTCACTTGAAATTTCATGGAATCAGTTAGCTAAATATATAGATAAACAGCTTGAAAGCTCGAAAACGTGTTGAAAACACAAGAGCTGTTTAGACTCCCAATTAAAATTACGGTTCAATAGATTTTACACAACTTTAATACAAAGTGCGGAATAGTGTAAAAGCGAGCGGATGAACAAGTAAGCTACTCTAATCCATAAACTAAGCAACACAGCAGTATAATGGAATTAAACAAGAGTAGGGAAGAAGGATGCAAACACAGAAAACACCGAGACGTGTTCTCGAAGAGGAAACCGAAGAACTCGGCGAAAAACCTCTCCGCTGCCCTCCAAGCGGAAATCGATCCACTAGACAATCAGTTGGGATACATGAGTTAGCAAGAGACCCTCCAAGCCTAATCTACCCGATGTACCTAAGCCCTCCAAGCTCTTACTCCAACAAGGCTTCTCAGAACCATGTCTTGTCTAGCACCCCGGATCCCGCAACAAGCTCCATGTTACATCTGTCATTCCAGGCTTCTTCCAATGCTTCCCAGCAGCACCAAAACGTCACTCAACACTCTCAAAGGGTGTGGTAAGTGTTTGGGCTATCAACCTCTCAATGGTGTGGAAATGGAGAGGGAAGGGTTGAGGAGATACCACAAGCAAGTGTATAGAGAAAGGTGGGGATGACAATCTCTAATTGCAAATGTGTTTGGCTAGGGTTTTCTCTCTGAAGCATTCCTCAACATTTGTGGGTAATGAGGGTATATATAGGATAGGTGCAAAATGTGTGAGTCAGTTAGTACAGGCTGGCAGAACAGCATGTCTCGCGGGTGTCTCGCGGGAAGGCCTTACCCGCGAGATACTCGCGAGAGACAGCTGTCTCCATCTGTCCTGACTCTTCGCATTCCAGCATGTGCAAGGCACATGCTTCACTTCGCGGGAAGCTTAGTCGCGACATACCCGCGAGATTCCTTCAGCTTCCAATTTGCTTGAGTCTTCACACACTCTCTATCACACAACCCTTACATCAATTCCCACAACAAATACAGGGTATTAACAATTGATAATAATTACAATCAAATTTGGCACGGAATAAAAGTCAACAAAACACATAGTTGTAAATCACAACTTTACAATCTCCCCTTTTGGCTATTCCGTGACAAAACCCTAAAACAGACTCTAGACTTAAACATGAGTTTGGGAACAAAGGCAAAACTCACTCACACCTAATTCTAAATTCTGATAAGCTCTTGAAACATATGAACAAGTAACTCCTGAAACACAACAACAAAATATTATCATTGTATGCAGAAAACTTGAAAAACATATGGAGCAATAAGCGCATGATCAAGCAAAATGAAATAGAAACACTAGATCATGGCAAGATCAAACAAGTAATCACTATACACAAGCAATTACTATGCTCATTCACACAAGGAATGAACATCCGGATATGCAAGATGATAAGCTCATATGAAGAGTACCATTTGCAAATCCAACACTCAACCAATGCAAAATACTTGAAGTATTTGCATCTAGGAACAATCCTACTAGGGCACAAGAGTGTTCATCACTCAACCAATGCATAGAACGTATATGCATCTAGGAACAATCCTACACGGGCACAAGAGTGTTGTAGTGAAGTAAATGTATGACATTAAACTTCAATAACACAAGCATAAAGGCTGCATAAACAAAGAACTGAATATGCATGGCACAAACCATAAAAAGCCTACAAAAACATGCAATGAAACAAACCCTTAAAGCTTACAAAAGCAACATGGGTACATGCAAAGTATACTACAAAGCATAGAGAATATCACAAAAGAGACATCTGAAACAATACTTAAATAAAGCATAGTATCAAAGCTTTAAACCAAAAGCAGTAAAACAGTTATAAACACTAAAAGAAACTGAATAAAACCGTCTTTAAAACCAATAACCAATGCTACTAAGTTTCTACGCTATGCTCCCCCTAACGCTGTGCAAGCTCTTCTCCAGCTCCCCCTCAGAATTTTCTCCCCCTTTTTGACCGGAATGGCCAAAGGGCTAGACCTAGTCGGAGTCGGAGTCTGATCCATGAGTGGAGGACAAGTCCTGAACCTGCGATGCCAATGCGGTGATCTGTCCCTGAAGGTATGCGAACTGATCTGCTGTGTGCTGCACATGGGAGTCAAGCACGGTAGACATCTGATCCATCTTAGCAAGCAACTGATCAAGTTTGCTTAAGCCTTGTGGTGGAGCAGAAGATGATGGCTGTGCAGAGGGCTCTGGAGCCGAGGTGAACCTGTCAATCTCTTCCTCTGTATCTTCAGCTTCCTCCTGCTGAACCCGTCGTGGTGGTGGTATGGTATGCACACCAGTCTTGGAGCCTCTAATGTGTGCAGTGCTCCTAGTCAGTGTATGACCACCAATGGGGTAATCCCTCGGAACAACTGTGAGTCCACTGGGTAGCTTGAGCTTTGTCTTTGCAATCAATCCCATGATCAAAGAGGGAAACGGCATCACAGTCCGTGAATTCTGCTTTGTGATGCTCTTCTTCAGGACATGCATGATATGGCCACAAATGTCAATCTCCTTATGTGTATAGAGATCATACAGGAATCTTGTTCTCGGAGCAGATAGAGTGGTGAGATTGGTGATCGGATACAGATTGTGAATCATCACATAGCTGAGTGTCCTCATTTCTGGAGAGAACTTGAGAGTGTCCATGGATGACTTCTTCGGCACACCACCAAGGACTGTAATCATATCAGCAATAGAACCCAATCTATCCTCATAAGCAACTGTGATTTGCTGAGATGGAGGACGAGTCTCCAAAAAGTCTTGGATGCTCTCTCTTGTAATCTTAAACTCTTTGTGTCTTACGTAGCACTCAATACAATCTCCATTGACAGTGGCATTAGAGAAGAACTCCTTGATAATCTCTGAATATACCACTCCAGTCGGGTTTAGCAGCTTGGTCCACGTTCTATCCTTGAACACTTCAGGGATGCAAGTGCCTTCAAGAGTCTCTAACTGGACTACCCGTTCCATGATGATCGTCTTGTCCTTGTAGCAGTCATTGTACTTCATATCAGCATCTATAGACCTGAAATGTTCAGAATCAGTTCGGGCTCGCTTTGAAGTCGATTTCTTCCTAGCTGCATGTTTGGTGGGAGACATCTGCACAATTTCACAAAGCAAAAAAGGAAAACAATGCACAAACACAAACCAGAAGACAAACTTTATTAGATTCAAGTTAGTTCCAAATCAAACTTAAACTAACTGAAAACAGAGCATGGTAGACACTAAACATCATGCTAAAAGACTCCAACCTATAAATCATAACTACAATGCAACAAATTAAGAAACAGTGCAAGAGTGTGTGTTTGTGTGCAAGTGCTGATGAGTGTGTGCGGCATGAGATGCATGAGGGTGCCTAAGTGTGCCTAGTTGTGTGCCAAGAGTGTGCAACATGAACAAAGTGAGTGAAACACATAATCAATGACCAAACCAAGTAAAATAAGGTCAAACAAGTTAAAGACCATGGATTGAAATCACTTGATTCCATTTTGGCACAAAAATGTCACTCGGACATTTTGACAAACACTTAGCGTGCACAAATGCAAATAATACATGAATAATGCATGAACATGTGAAAATCTACCCTTAATACATGATAAAATGCCACAAGGGGCCAACACAGATGCAGAAACAACAAATGGGACACAGCCCAATCAAAAAAATTGAGAAAAAATCACCCAATTTTGAAAACCAACCCAAAGTTTCGAAAATCCCCAATTATCAAAACCCTAACAAAAATTCTGCATAATCTAAGCAAAAACTTAAAAAGAAATGATTAACAAACATACCTTGAAGAAGAAAATGCAGAAAAAATGCTTGGATTGAAGGGATATGAATGGAATAGTGATTTTGGGTTGAAAAAGTTCGAGAGAGGTTGAGCGAGGGAAGTTTGAGAGTTTTGAAAAACTGTCACATCAGCTATATAAAAACTGAAAACACGCGTTTTTTACGGGTTAGAGAGTGGCGAAACAGTCGCGATACAGTCGCGAGAAGGACCACTGAAGGACAAAATTTTCGCGAGAAGCATTAGGTCGCGAAACAGTCGCGAGACAGTCGCGGTAACTTCTGTCTGAAATTGGAAAAATCCAATTTTAGCCAAACAGCATTTCGCGAGAAGCTGTTGGTCGCGAGACAGTCGCGAGACAGTCGCGAAAGTTTCTGTGTGACATGATAAAATAAAAAATTTCCCTCAACTCCTTTTCGCGGGAAGCTCTAAGTCGCGAGCTTCTCGCGAAACAACCCCTGAACCAGTTTTTGAAGAAATACAAAAACATGCATTTTAATCAAAAACAAAAGACATGAAAGTATAAAATCACTTTCAAAAACAAATAAAACACTCAAAAATCTTTTTAGTTTTGATCAACAACGATTGAGCATGTGAAAACACATTTAATCAAGTACAATCATACAAATGAATAAGACATTCATTGAACATAGACTTGTGTGTTGTGTGTGGATATCAAAAATGAGATAGTCCTTAGTCCAATGTGAAGCTTCAATGATCAATTCAATCAAGGCATACACAACTAGCACTAGATTATGTGACCTATCTCAATTATAGAAACATGCATATATGACCTCCCACACGTACTTGATAACAATTCATTGAAGCTTTTCATTTGGCTCCATATTCAACATATCATTTGCAACTTTTGAGCAAAGAGAATCTCATTTAGAGAAAGATGCCTGAAATTTTTGATATTTCAATTGATGAGTTAGCCTTTGGCTTTTTGGGCATCATACATTTTATTTTGGTCGCTTTCCCTTTTTCCTAGTCGAATACTAGTTTGTGCAACAGGCTTTTGCAGCTTTATATCTCTTTTCATTTGGAGATTTACATTTAGAGAGCTCTTTTAAGCAAAAATTAAAAGTGGGAAGATATATAGGCATGAGTCTATGCATGTCTCAAGATCAACAAAACCATTCACTAATCATTCATGACAAGGTTGAAGATCTATTTACAATAGTCACATAGATTTCAGAATTTCTTCCACAATGATAAGAGTGCATGAGAGACAAGCTAAGCTCGTTAAATGCACAAAGCCATAAGTACAAAGGTACAAGGCAAAACATGCTTTGAGACAAAACTCAACAAAGTGATCAAACTTTTTGGATTTTCTATTTTTTTTTTATGTGTTTTTGAATTTTTGAACACACCCAAAGCAGAACAAGAAAAGAAAGATCAACAAAAACAGTCGGTACAAACCAACTGGACAAAAAAAACAACATAAAACAAAATGCATGAAAAGATCCAACAACAAATGTCCCTAAACATTGGAAGAATTTATGCGTGGACATGTTATAATGCTTATGCATGAGTACCCCTCTTCACCCACACGTCACGTGCGTTTGGAGTGATATCCTTAACAGATTAGGTACGAGAATTTGGACTGTCAAACCTTCTGGTGAAACTCTCCAAGCAGGTGGTGAAGGCACCAATCATTTTCATCACGTCCATCACACCAGGATCACGATTTTGACTTCTCGGTTGTTCACCACCCCAAGACCTCATGTCATTTCTCCTTCCTCGTGACCGAGGTGTGCTTGAATTGTTGTCTGATCTCAGCTTTTGACAGTTGGGTCTGGTATGTCCTTGCATTCCACAGTAAGGATACACATAGTCTGTTCTGGGACCCCGTTGTGATCTTGGAAGAGATCTTGCTCTGGTTTCGTGTCTGCCCAAGGATTGATTTCGGGGCTTATTCACCATTCGTTGCTCACTCACATTCTTCTTCTCAGCCTTAACATTCTCAGGGATGGTTTCTTCTACAATAGGCTCTATGGCCTTCACAAATTTCACTTCTTTGGTAGCTTTGGCTGAAGAGCTGCTTCCTCCGGTGTATCCCAACCCGGACTTGTCTGAAGAAGGTTTTTGAGATGAGATAACATCATCTAACTTCTGGGAGGAGACTCTCTCTATCTTGGCATGAGCTTGCACTACCTCTTGCTCAAGAAACCTCACCTTCGTATAGGCTTCAGACAACTCGCCATTTAGTGTCTCAATCTCACACTTAGCCTCTTTGTATCTGACCAAGTGACTTTTGTAATCTTCCTCAGCTTTCTTCATTTTCCTTACAGCTGCCTTGGCTACTCTGGTATACTCTCCCGACTTCTCAAGTAGTAAGGAGTAATTTTCTTGAAGATTAGCTGTATTCTCTTCTTCTTCTTCTTCAGCATCAGATTCTTCCACATTCCCAATAGACTCTGAATCAGAATGCTCACCAAGCTCCTTCACAAGTGCACCCAAATCATCTGATGACTCCACATGAGCAATGGTCATGAATGCGGAGTAGTTTCCCTCTTCGTCACAGCTCTCTTCCGAGTCAGAATCAGAGGAGTCTGAATCACTGAGTGTCGTGGCATACGCTTTGCCTTTTCCCCTCAGAAAGTTTGGACACTCCTTCTTTAGATGTCCAATGCCATTGCACTCATAGCACACAATGTCTGAAGGAGGTTGAAAATCCTTCCCTTCTTTCCTCTTAAACTCTTTCCTATCACCTCTTGAAGACGAAAACTTCCCTCTGTTGAAAGGTTTCCCACTGTTCTTCATCTTCAGAAATTTGCGGAAGTTTTTCGCAAGAAATGCTACTTCCTTCTCCACCCCATCTTCTTCGGAGGAATCATCCATCCTTTCGGTGATGGTTTTAAGAGCAAGTGATTTACTCATCTTATGGGAAGGCAGTCCCATCTGATATGTTTGGAGAGACCCAACTAATTCTTGAATTTTAATCTCATCCAAATCCTTGCTTTCCTCTATGGCTGTAACTTTTGCTCTAAAACTTTCAGGCAAGGACCTCAATACTTTTCTCACCACCTTAGCATCTTCAATCTTCTCCCCAAGATTGAGTTTAGCAATTACAATTTCATTGAGCTTCCCATAGAATGAATCAAACGGTTCATCATCACCCATCTTGAGCTCTTCAAATTTGGTGGTAAGCATCTGAAGCTTTGTGTCCTTAACTTTCTTTGTACCCTCATAAGTAGTCTCCAAAATCTCCCAAGCTTTTTTGGCAACTGTCATATGAGAGATCCTGTGGAATTCATCAGGAGACACAACACAAAAAATAGCATTTAAAGCTTTATTATTAGCATTGGCTGCTGCAAGAGCTGCCTTATCCCAATTAGCCTTAGGAGCCTCCGGCTTAATCCAGCCTAGCTCTACCGCATCCCAAACGGTATCTTCTATAGAGCATAAAAATTCTCTCATTCTGACTTTCCAGAATGCGTAATTGTTCCCATCAAAAAATGGTGGAACATTGAGCGATTGAGACCGGTCCATCTCAAATAGGGTCAAGGATCACACTAAGGTATTTAAACCACAGCAAGTGTACCCGCTCTGATACCAATTGAAAGCTCGAAAACGTGTTGAAAACACAAGAGCTGTTTAGACCCCCAATTAAAATTACGGCTCAATAGATTTTACACAACTTTAATACAAAGTGCGGAATAGTGTAAAAGCGAGCGGATGAACAAGTAAGCTACTCTAATCCATAAACTAAGCAACACAGCAGTATAATGGAATTAAACAAGAGTAGGGAAGAAGGATGCAAACACAGAAAACACCGAGACGTGTTCTCGAAGAGGAAACCGAAGAACTCGGCGAAAAACCTCTCCGCCGCCCTCCAAGCGGAAATCGATCCACTAGACAATTAGTTGGGATACATGAGTAAGCAAGAGACCCTCCAAGCCTAATCTACCCGATGTACCTAAGCCCTCCAAGCTCCTACTCCAACAAGGCTTCTCGGAACCGTGTCTTGTCTAGCACCCCGGATCCCGCAACAAGCTCCATGTTGCATCTGCCATTCCAGGCTTCTTCCAATGCTTCCCAGCAGCACCAAAACGTCACTCAACACTCTCAAAGGGTGTGGTAAGTGTTTGGGCTATCAACCTCTCAATGGTGTGGAAATGGAGAGGGAAGGGTTGAGGAGATACCACAAGCAAGTGTATAAAGAAAGGTGGGGATGACAATCTCTAATTGCAAATGTGTTTGGCTAGGGTTTTCTCTCTGAAGCATTCCTCAACATTTGTGGGTAATGAGGGTTTATATAGGATAGGTGCAAAATGTGTGAGTCAGTTAGTACAGGCTGGCAGAACAGCATGTCTCGCGGGTGTCTCGCGGGAAGGCCTTACCCGCGAGATACTCGCGAGAGACAGCTGTCTCCATCTGTCCTGACTCTTCGCATTCCAGCATGTGCAAGGCACATGCTTCACTTCGCGGGAAGCTTAGTCGCGACATACCCGCGAGATTCCTTCAGCTTCCAATTTGCTTGAGCCTTCACACACTCTCTATCACACAACCCTTACATCAATTCCCACAACAAATACAGGGTATTAACAATTGATAATAATTACAGTCAAATTTGGCACGGAATAAAAGCCAACAAAACACATAGTTGTAAATCACAACTTTACACAGCTGATTTACATACTCTTTCTAAGAATAACTCCATTGCCCAACCTTTTTATTAATCTTTTTAGTCAAAGTCTAATATAAAGAATATTAAAAATAATAAAAAATATTATTTCTATATAGTATTTTTATAGAATTCAAAACAGGGTTTATATTATTTACTTGTAATCTAACATACACATATTAGTGCATTTGAGGTCCGAAATATTTAATTAGTTAACTCATGTTAAACATTACTGACATCTCCTTGTTTAAAATATTGTGTCAATTTTTGTTTGTTTGTCTTTTGGTTGTAGTTGCATATTCTAAACACATTGATTCTAATTCCTTTTCATCCATTTGTTAGTAGAGTAGTAGAGTTTAAACAGAACTCATTTGTGTGAGCAGTTGGATTTTTTTTTTCTTTTTTGTCTCTTCTTTCATTTTTTACTTCAATAGTTTAGATTAATTTCAGCATTCTCAAATAGTAGAGTAATAGAATTTTCGTTAGAATCAATTTTCTGAGAGCAAAAATTGTGTCATCATTGAGTTTTCTTGGAGTCGTGAATTTTCTTTATTTACTTATTTTTTATGCAGCAGCTGGAATTTATATGTTTGAGTAAAGTAATACAATAATTTATATAAAATTGGCTAAGCCACAAATCAGAAATCATTGTACAATGATAAACTAATATTAATATAATTATTATAAATAAATAGCATCTCTCTCACCAAATAATGGATATTCAAAGTAATTAAAATTATTATCCTAACTATATAATGCTCCACCAATCAAACTACCAAATATGCTAGAACTCGAGTCCTCCATCAATTCTGAATAATGCATATTCTTATGTTATGATTAGGGGAAAATACAAAACAAAAGGGAGTGAAACTACACATGGGGTAACGTGAGAATTGTAGAGAGTAAATGCCAAAAAAGAAAAAGCAACACAGAGCAATGCAAATAAACAAAAAAGCAATGCAGAGCAACCCCAATGAAACCAAACGGCATGCTGAGGCAGAGCAAGAATGATAGAAAAATCAAAAACAAAAGTCAACAGACCGTATTGTCTACCTGACGCCTATATGATCCTAGCCAAAACCCATTACGTGAAAACAACATAGCGTCTCACCAATGAAGCTGTCTTAGTCCCTAAAACTTGATCCGTCTCAATCACTGATTTGACGGCATGCCGAAAAGAGTGTATTTGGCCGATACTCAAACATTGTAACTACCAACCTAATCCTTGTAAACAGTTTGAGAGGAAAAAATCCTCAGACAATGTAAATGCCAGCCTAGGCTAAAACCAAAAACACTACCACGTTTAGATTAAAACCAAAAAAATAAAAATAAAATAAAAAATAAAAAAAAGGGCACTCCCACACAGCCACAATTATACACTTCCATGTTTAGATTATAAAAGAACACTCCAATGCCACGGAAATACACTCCCACGTATAGATTAAAAAGAAACATTCCCAATACACTCCACATCCCTCGTTTAGATTTAAGAAAGAAAAGAGAAAAATAAAATAAAAACCCAATCCCTAGTTTAACTCGAATACCCCAAACTTAAAGCATTCTTACCCATATTCCTTAATCAAAATCAAATTTAACCCAAACACCTAATTCAATATCAGTCCGACCAATATATAAATATATAACCAAATCCATTAAATCTACATTGACACAAACACAGAAAATTGTTTCAGCTGCAACAATATTGTCTTATTTTGCACATACTACATGAACTAATCTGAGTCGCATCACAACACTCAAGAGGCAGTAGGCAGTAACAAAATATAAGAAGGGAATAAAAATATCAAGCAAAAAGAATAGAGCAGAAAACAAACTGGGATTTAGAGATACCTGAACTGAAGTATCCAGCTTCTGTCAGTATTTATAAACTATGAGGAAAGGAGTAAGGAAGATAGGGAGGCTGCCGTTAGAAGGTGGGGAAGGGGAAGGAACATATGTTGCATAAGAAGTCTGCGGTTAGAAAGTGGGGAAGGGCAAGTCACACAGTTTGCGTTTGAAAACTGCCATTAGAAGGTGGGGAATGGGAAGGAACACGTGAGAAATAAAAGGGAAGGAAATTAAGGAGGTTGAAACCGTGATTTTCAAAGGGTTTTCAGCTTAGAAGGCTTGGTTTGGGCTTTAAGTTAGAATTTAATTTATAAGTGGTGGGCTACTGGAATTAAATTTAAAAGAAGTGGGCTTTATGGTGGAGATAGTTAGAAAATAATTTTAGTTTTATTAGTATTTTAAAATTGATAAAAATTATTTTAAAATTGTAAGATAAATTTAGGAAAGAGGATGGGAATGACATGGCTGCTGACGTGGCTCAATGTAAGCGTAGCAACATTAAATGCTACGCTTCAGCTTTTAGTAATATATAGATATAGATGTGTTTGTGTGTGTATATATATATATATATATATTAAGGGAATATTAATATATATGTATATAAATATAAATATAAAAGTAGCTTACATTGTATTAAATTATTAATAATACAGTATTATAGACTAATAGAAGTGAAATGCAATAAGATTTTTTTTGCTATTTTGCTATTCCAATTGAAGATGATCATCATCCCTTTTTAGCGTAGGGATAGGAGTGACAAAAGGGTGCGTTCTGTTGAAAAGCACGGAAATTGAGTTTTGCTATTTATAATACAGATGGATATGAAAGGTGAGTATATCTAAGATAATCCTTCATTAATATTTTGTAAATATGGAACTCCCTATTCATTTAAAAGCAAATTACACTCATGAGTTTCAAGTCTAATAATACACAAAGGCAAAGTATCCACCACTTTCAATTTCTTTAAACAAATTAGTTGTGTGTCTGATTGGCAGGGGAACTTAAACACATCAGCCATGAGCATCCTTTGGTCTCCTTTGAAGCTTCAGGACGTTTTAGTTCTTTTATATGTATCGGGTGCGGTAAAGGCCTACATGGTTCATGCTACGGTTGCAAAACTTGTTTTCCCTCTTTTCACCTTCACAAGTCATGTTTCGAAGTAGCCCACTCCCACGAGGTGCAACACCCCATACACGACAAGCACCCTCTGATCATTTGCAAAACACCACCATATGATAAGGAGACTTGCACATGCAAAATCTGCGATGAACCTTGCATGAGTTTATATTTACCACTGTCCCCTTTGCAAAATTTACGCTCATTTCAAGTGTCTTTCTTTACCGCTCTACATTGAAACAAAAGTTCACAACCACCCATTAACCTTATTCTGCAAGTTGATCACGTTTACTTGTGATTTTCGTGGGAAAGAAGACAAAAGCATGCCCTACCTATGTGGTCATAGCATTTGTGGATTTTGGGCCCACTGTAATTGTGCTTCCTTACCACGCATGGTGAAACGTATGCGCCATAAACACCCTCTCATCCTCACTAACTCTATTAAGGATGGTCATTCTAAGCACCAAGTTTGCCAACTTTGTGCCAAACATGTAGACACAAACCATGGAGTTTATTATTGCTCAAGTTGTGATTACGTTGCCCACCCTGGTTGTGCTATAGACGAGAAAGGCATAGATGAAAATTTTATGCAGGAATCTAAAGGAAAGAAACCTGCTGAGTTAACAAATATGCTGAAATTTGAAGATTTAGAGCTTGATGAATTCACCAATGAATCATCTTATAGTGTACAAAAAACCAAGGTGGGTGAGGGTGGAATTAAAATACCGATAGAAATCAAACATTTTTGTTATGAGCATGACTTAAAACTTACTGATGAGCTTGAGAACTACAAAATATGTGACGGGTATATACAGCCTATCTTCTCTCCATTTTTCAGTTGTACTTAATGTAACTTCTTTCTTCACAAATCCTGTGCAGAATTGCCGCGTAAAAAGCGACAATCACTTCACCAACACTCCCTCAACCTTGAACTAAAAAAACCTTATTTCTGGTGGAATACATGTCATGCTTGTGGGTGTCCAAGTAATGGCTTTATCTACAACTGCCACGAATGCGATTTTGTCCTTGATGTCTCATGTAGTTTGATCTCAAAATTAAACAAGTTATCTCACAATGGTCACAAGCACCCCCTAATCTTCTCTAGAACAACTAATGATGAGGAGTGTTGTGCTTGTAATTCTAAAGGAAGAATCTTTCGTTGTACTATATGCGAATTCACTTTGGATTTTGGATGTGTTACATTACCACAATGTGTAATGTACAAACAACACGAGCATCCATTTGTCCTTTGTTATACTCCTGAAGATGACTCAGGTACATATTGTTGTAAAATTTGTGAGAAAGAACGAGACCCAAGGATTAAGTTCCATCTAATTCAACAATCTTAGTGAAACAAATTGATGATTGCCAAGGATAAAGTTGAAGCAATAGACAATCATTGATATTGATTGCCCTACTTAAGTGGCTAAGCAGTGAGAAGAATCATATAAATATAAAAGAAAGAGATACATTAGTTGCTCAAGGCATGGTTTCATGTCTTTCAAGTCAAAATATTTAAGTGCAACTGTACTCAATTTAACTCAGCTAAACCTTTTTACCTATTAAATTGGGGTTAGCTCTAAACATTTTAATGAACTAACCGGGGTAATAAAACCAAATTCAGTTATTTTAGAAGAAGCAAGTCAAGAAACAAGAATCATCATAAGCTTATCAAATGTGCACCTGTGGGTATATAACAAATTGATCCTCATAAAAAACTTGTCATGACAACATATCCTTTTAGTTTGTTGAGGTGACACAGAATTTGTAGAAAAATGGAGAATAAAGAATCTTAAAAGATAATAATCTGTGCACCATCTGCTAACTTCTTTCCCTCTCCATTTTGTTATTAACAACCAAGTATGCTAAGTGGGCAAAAGCAGAAGAAGTTCAACCAGCTTTAAAACCATCCAGCTAATAATCCAATCATCCAATTACATCGAGAGGTTACCAGACTGAATACAGAACATTAGAAATATTTAACTGGTAATTAGTAAATCAAACCAATGGTTCTTCCTTCCCATTTTAGCCAAGTTATAGAGAATGAACCTCTTATATGGAGCATATCCTTCTCTGTCATGCGTCTAAATAACTCAGCCAAAATCCCATATAGGTTTCCAAATTGTGCATGCATTCTGTTCCCAACAACAAAGGTTTGGACTTTCTTTTCAATCCAATCCAACTCATACCTGTTTCTTTTGCCACCCCCATTTCCCTCATTCTCTTAATAGTCCTTGCTCTCTCTTTCATTTCCCTTCAGAAGAATACAAATTGGACAATAAAACATATGGTGCTGGACTTTCAGGTGCTTCTGAAAACAACTTATCTGCAGCATATTTTCCCATATCTGAATCACCATGAATGCTACAAGCACCAAGCAATGCTTGTCAAATTCTCAGGTAATCCATCCATAAAATTTTATGACTCAGTAAGCAGTCCTGCTCGACCCAACAAATCAACAACACAAGCATAGTGTTCTGATCTTGGACTCAGGCCCTAATCTATCCCCATGGATTCCAACAACTCCATGCCCCTTTCAACTAAGCTAACATGGCTGCAAGCATGGAGCAAGGACAGAAATGTAACATCTGTTGGCTGTATGCCTTCCAACCTCATCTCTTCATCCTTCCATGGGCAGAGTTCCTGTAAGACATCCTTCTAAAGTATTTGATTGAGTCCTCCAAATCGCCTCACTTGGAGTACATGTTTATAAGTCCCTTGCTAACAAAAGTTATCGCTGAAGTTTTTTTCGATAACTAAAGCATGAATACTTCATCCTCCAATACCTCAATTTCTACCTTGCTAGGTATACATAATTACAATTATAAAGGCGCCAACATTCTCTACAAACATCAGAAATGATAATTACAATGGTACAATGCAACAAAAGAGAGGTGATAAACTCTAATGACAAGAGGGAAAATTCTGCAGCAAACTAAAATCAGAAAAGAGAAAAAAGACGAGGTAAGAACATGAAAAGGAAATATTGCATTGTTATTTGAAGAATTTCACACACTTTTTTCCTTCCTATAAACATTATCTGTGCATGTAGAAATTACACTAGGCACATTGATATCTCTAAATTTCATAAGAACTATTACATTTAAGGGTAGTCTTTAGTTTCTCAATGAAAGAAAAGAGGTGTGGGCGACAGACAAATGTGTAGGTACCTCCAAACAATTGGCCATTATATGCATTACTTGTAATTTGGGTTTTCCCCAAGAATACATTCAGGATGTGCAGGATAACTACAATCTACACAATAGTAAAACCAATGTTTTGGGTCTCGTTCTTCTTCACAAATATCACAGTAATATTCACCAGAGTCATCTTCAGCAGTATAACTGAGAGTGAAGCGATGTTCATGTTGTTCGTATCTTGTGGTATGTGGTAATGTAGCACACTGAAAGTCTAGTGCAAATTCACAAGTGGTACAACGAAATACTCGGTTTTTTTCATTATCACAACAATTGCATTTCTGCCTATGTGCTGTGTTGGAGAGGATAAGTCGATGCTCATGACCTTTATGGGTAAAGATGTCTGATTTCAAACTACATTCAACATCGAGATCAAAATTGCATCTAATACAATTGTAGGTGAAGCCATTGCAAGATTGGCCACAGGCATTACAACCAAACGACTTACTCCAATAATGTGCTTTTCGAAGGAGGGTGAGAGGGTATTGATGAAGTGGGTGTTTCTTTTTTCTGGGTAATTTAACACAAGATTCATGAAGAAAAAAGCTACACTTTACACAACTATAAAACGGAAGGAGAATGTCTCTTACACAACCATCGCATTTTTGGTTATTTAAAACCTCATCAGTAAGCTTTAAGTCATGCTTATGACTGAAGTGTTTGATTTCTGCGGCTATCATGGTTCCATCCTCCCTTACAATGAATTTTTTGACTTGGTAAGTTGCTGAGTCAACCGATTCATTGAGCTTTGAAACTTCATCCTCTTCTCTAAATTCCAGTAAATTTATGTCCTCCTTGTTTCTTCGATGAATAGCACAATTGAGGTGGGCAACGAAATCGCATCTGGAGCAATAGTAAAGCCCATAGCGTGTGTCCACTTTTTGAATACAGAGTTGACAAAGTCGAGAGTCGGATTGATGTAATTCAAGAGAAGAATGGGTGAGGTGGAGGAGGTGCCTGTGACGAATAACTTTGAGTCTTCTTGGGAAAGAAGCACATTTTCTATGAATCAAGAAACAACATGAATTACACAGAAAGGGCAAACCTTTGTCTTCTATGCCACAAAGGTCACATGTGAACGTGATCCACTTCCAAACGGGGGTCAAAGGGTGTTCGTGGACTTCAACCTTCATGGTGGGCGGTAAAGAATCGCATTTGAAGTGAAGATTAAAGTCGCAGCGAGAACATCGATAAGTGTATTGGTTGCGAGATTCATTGCGGAGTACACAATTGCTAAATTGTATGTCTTTGCCATAATCTACCTGTTCGGGAGAGAGAATAAGAGGATGGATTGGGTGCAAGGGATGGTGCAACCCAAGGGGTAGTTCCGCACAGGATTTATGATGACGATAGGACGGGCATCCTGGTATTGGGCACCAGTAGCTAGGACCATAAACTGATTCTTGGCACCCATAACACCTATCTCCCCATCTGTTGTCTTGTTTGAAGATCAAGGGATGCTTTAAATCGCAAAAATGTAGAAGTTGCTGCTGCTGCTGCTCGATCTTCTTCTTTTACCACATGCAAAGTAACAGTGAGTCAATGACAGTCACAGACAACATCAAATTTGTTTAGAGAGAGAAATTAAAAAAAAAAAAAAGGGCATAATAATACATAGAAAGGGCTGGGTGAATCCAAATAAAAATCAGAGAGAGCAAAAATAAAAAAAAAGAAACAGAGAGAAAGAGAGAGTGCGTGAAAGTGAGAGAGAATTGGTGGGTTTTAGAATGGAATGTATAGCAGCAAAGCAAATTAGTTTTTTATTATGGGTGAATGAATTTTAGAATTGTAAAAAGTAAAAGTAAAAAGAAAATGGGGGGGGGGGGGGGATTTGGAAGAAGGTGGGTTTAATTTATTTAACAAATATTCATTCATTCAAACACAGGCCTGTTCTATTTTCTTTCTTTGTTTTTTGGCTTCATACATACGGTTGTAGATGAATTTGGGCGTGACTCAGCAGGTTAAGTAATGGAGTTAATGAATATTAGATGTGAATTTTTTAACCTTAAAGGACTTACTTGCTTGGGTGTGGCCTGTGGGTATTTTCAATTTTTTAATGTAAAACTATGGAAGGCATAAAAACTTCTATTCTATGGATTGGAATTTTTTTTAATTTATTTTTGTTAAAAATAAATGTAATTTTTTTAGTGAAAGGGAATGCACCTAAAAAGTTGTGAATAAAAATAGTAAGATTGCTTGCACAACAAAAATTCAAAATATGTTTTAAATTGATCCTCCATTCTTGTGATTAGAAAAATATAGTTTGTTTTTTACTTTTTTTTTTCTTTGTTTTATGTGAATCGTTATCGTTTATTTAAAATTATCTAACACAGATTTAAGTTTGTCTATATTCAATATATAAATAAAGAATGTAACTAAATTTGCCTTCATATAAATATGATTAATTCTTTATGCAAGTTTTTTCTTACCTCAATTTAGCCAATACAACTCAAAGTTAAAACTACAAAGCTAATTCAACAAAACCTCTAAAAGCAAAGTCTTTTAGAGTTTCACATAAACTCAAGCAAGCTTGGTCGAGAAATACAATAGGGCAATTTTTTTATTAAAAAAAAAAAATTTGTTTTAATGTTGAGTCTATTAGTCCCATAATTTTTTATTTGGGTTGAAATTCTCTCTTTCCCACATGTGATAAATAAGAAGAAAAAAATAAAAAGCAAAGATTTGGTAATGTTTGAGAATGAATGTAAATTATCTTACTATTAATATGGGATAAAATGAACATTTGATAAGAATATGTTCAAGTTTGACTTTTGGATAACTTTTACCGAAGTTTTATTTATTTTTCTTTTTTTGGATATTAACTTCTATAAAAGTTATATTCCTCAATCCCAACTATCATGCTTATTAAATACTCCCTCCATCCCACTTTTTTTATCCTGTTTGAAAAGTCAAACTTTTTAAGGAAACATCATTTATTGTCTTGTTTACCTTTTAAAAATGTATAAGTTTCCAAAACTACCCTTAAAAAAATTTATCAAAAAATTGAATTAGTAAATTAATAGGGGTATAATAGGAACATTAGTAAATTAATGACTTTTATTTTTAGAAACAGAACAATATTTTGGGACATCTCAAAATGGAATAGAGGATAAAAAAAGTAGGATGGAGGGAGTATTAAGGTGATCTATTATTCTTTCCAAATATCAAGGTGATTAGTCATTAAAAACTCACTAATCTATGAAGTGTGATTATTTTTATTTTATTTTTTTGTATACTTAAATACAGCAAATGACAAATTTTATAAATTTAAGAATAAATGGCAACTAATTATTTTGAAATTTTGTGTATGATTAATCTATAATAGATATTAAATAAAAATGTGATTCAAGAAAAGAGTGATTAATGAAAAATAATTGAGTGATATACCATTTATCCAAATTGCATTAAATGCAACATAAACCAAAATATCTAGCAGCAATATATTTCACAAAAATATAGTGTCAAGTGCAATAAAATCTTATTACATTTAACATTTATATGACAAATTTTAAGCAAAGTAACCTATTGTTTATAAATACCAATAGAAAAACACACATATATGTGAACAAATTTACTAAGGTAACTATCAATACTTACATCAAGAAGAATCCAATTTTGGCTTCAAAACACACTTACGGAAGCTTCCAAATTATCTTCCGTTTCAATTTTTTTTAAGTCTAACTTCATATGAAATCCCTATATAACATCTACTATATATAGGATTATCATGTCATTGTGCTAAAGAAGATACACCTTGTCCAACTCAAAAGATTTTCTTGCCATTGTGACAAAGAATAAATAATTGCTCCAAAACAAAGAAAACAAAAGAAAGAAAGAAAGAAAGAAGAAAGTAGGCTAGTAGGCAAGTAGGCAAGGCATATGCTTGCTTGCTAACTTAGACTTAAATACTTCATAGTGACATTTCCTATTTCTTTTTTTCTTTTTCTGTTTTTCTTTTCCTTTTGTGTTTCCAAACATACCCATACTAACATTTAATTTTCTCATTCATTTATAAGATTTATTTATGCATCTCTTTCTAGGTTATACACAAATGAATTTTTAGCTCTTGTGTTACATTTAAATGATGAATTTTGCGCTGAAATTTACTCAAATTTTAATTTTAGAAATTACTAATACTTATTTCTATTGTTTATGTTAACAAGAAAGGACAATTCAAAAATTCCATAGAATTTTATACTTTTTTTATGGGAAGAATTTTATACTTTTGATTTCAAAGCATTCAAATTCAAACTCCAATAATTCTCCGGCTTGCTAAACAAGCTAAATTCATATGCATGTCTTTCACTCATCCCATTACCTTTTCTTTTTCTTTATTCTTATTACCTTATTGTTTACATTTTGAAAATATTTCTTTGCATCTTTTGTAATGCTTTGAACAAGTACACTTCTTTGTTTTTGCATAGTACTCAATCATTTTACTAATAGAACAAGAAACTAAGATTCCTATTGAAGTTCAATTTTCATTTTACACATAAAAAAACACAAGTTGATATCAAGTAAAGAGTGTAGCTAAGCTTGCTTTAGTGCTTGATGGTTTTAATTCTTAATGCACATTTTCAGTTAACCTAGGTAAGCCAATGCAACTCAAAACAACAAATTCAATCCAACAAAACCTCTAGCTGAAAGCGAATCCAGGCAAGCAAGCTTAGTTCAAAGCCGATCCAATTTAATCAGCGAAATGCAACAAGGCAGCCTCTTATTTGTATAGATTTAACTTTTAATTGAATAAACACCCTTCCTCTCTATATCTTTTTTTCATTCCATCTCTCCATAAATCAAGACAAAAGCAACTGATAAAAAGGTCCATATCTGCAAATTATTTACATATGGAGTTCATATATATATATATATAAAATTTGATAGTTATCATTGGAAGGAGAGATTTGAACCCTAAATACCTCCTAGATGCCGCCATTAGAAATACTCTAGGAGTGAATTAATAGACTTTCTTTTATTATCTTTTATGACAGTTAATTTATAAATGTTGATAAAAAAATATTTATTATTAGTTAAATAACTAGTTTCTTCTAGAAAAGTAGATTAGTAGACTTTTGCTTTGAAACTATCGGGTTTTGTTTTTAAAGTCAAGACAAATAGTACTTGAGTTTGTTTTCCCATGTTTTTTGTTTCCTCTTTCCATTTTATTTCTTTTCTAAAAACACAGGTATTAGATTGATGTAGAAAAGAAAAAGGAAAGAGTATTACTTTCACTTTCACCATCATGATGCTCTTTCATAAAATAATTATGTGACCATTATTCCTTTATTCAAAAACATTAGACAAATGAAAAAAGCAAAAGAAAAAGAAGGAATCTATAGTCTAATAATTCTTACCATCTCCAGATTCTTTCCTAATAACCAAGTTGTCTACTTGCTTTTCATACTAGTAAAATGAAACTTGAACTTCAACATGAACCCCAATTTCTTGTTCTATCAGTAAAATGATTGAGTAGATTCTATGCAAAGAAAAAAAAGTGTACTCCTTTAAAGTATCTTTGGTTGGATGTTGTTTTGAGTATAGCTAAGCTTGCTTTCGTGTTTGCTAAGGTTAATTCTTCATGCACATTTTCACTTAACCTAGGTAAGCCAATGAAACAACAAATTCAATCCAACAAAACCTCTGGTTGAAAGTCAATCCAGGCTGTGAAGCATAGTTCAAAGCCAGTCCAATTTAATCTGAGAAAAGCAACATGGAAGCTTCTTATTTGTATAGTTTTAATTGAATAAAGGCCCTACCTCTGTGTCTCTTTCTCTCATTCCATCACTCCCTTATCAAGACATACTCTGATAGAATAATGACATAATGCACTGAGAAAACACATATACACAAACAAGCAAATGATAAAAAGGTTCATCTCTGCAATTTATTTACAAATGGAGTTTACACTAAACATTAAAGCTGTAATATGATAAATTTGAAGGTTAACATTGGCAGAAAATTTGAAGCTTCTCTCAATTTGTTTAGCTGCTATATTCCTTGTAACACTAGTGAAAATTTTAAGTAACAAATGTTTCTCAAAGCAAAAAACAGGACAAATAACCACGTAAAAGTTGGAATTTCATTCCAGCATTCCAGGAATCTGAGGTTATCATCTCCTCTGTAAGACTTGACCTCAGTAGATTTTATAGTTCCACATGGTTGCAAACAACGTTAAAAGATTATTCTTTACCCAGCGCAATGGACAGTATGCACACCATGGTAATTCTAGTGAGAAATTGTTGTCCGAGTAATGAACAGGAAGAATTCTTGTGTCCTCTCCTTCCTTGTGGTCTGTCTTCAAAGCATGAAAAGGAAAATGAAGAAAGAAAGCAACTCCTACATCGGCCCCATTTACTTTGGTAACCTTAGAACTACCATTTTCCTTTGTGAAACATCTACAAATCCTCTAAAACAAACCAACCTCATGTTTTTCATCTGTCCCACAAGTTGCAGGTTCCATTGAGGCCATATCAAACTCACCATTACCTTGCCTGGCCATGAAATTGTTCATATATGTTAAACTTCTAGAGTCAACTTTCTTGGCCAAGTTTTCAACATGCATTTCAATTTTATAAGCAGACACTTTGATGAAAACCTAGGATGTAATCTTGAGGGTATTTTTTTTCCTTATGTATGGCTCCAGAAGCTTGTAATCTCCACCAGACAGATGCAACCAGTAAAAGTTCCTAGAAAAAATGCGAGTCTGATGTGTATTAGAGTTTGAAAAGAAGGAAGTAGACGGGCTTTGGGTTTTTAGACTTTGGATACTTCATCTCAACTACGGGTACTGTTTTCTTGGCTGGAGCAGAGAGATTTTCAAAAACTTTGTAGTATGGACATGTACCCTCTAGATCCCAGACCGAGGCTTCAATAGCTATGTTGGATAGTTCCTCGGACGTAGTATTGACAACCTGCTTATGGCATGATCAGAAAATAATTGCAAAGTTACATACCATCTGTGGATGGTATCATTTTAAATAGTATTAAGTACAAATAATGTCTTCTAGTAAAATACATTAGTTTCATATGTGGTATCTTCTGAAATTTAAGCATTTCAGTCACCCCCTGGTCTTGTCAACTCACACATACAAAAACAAAAAAGAAAATCATCAACGAGCATATTTGCAAGATTTTTTTATTAACCTTTTATTTTGATCTGTCAAAAAGAACATATTAGTTTTATTTATTGAATTTAAAAGATTATTCAGACTCAATATGTGTTCTATGAAAACACTTCATCAGATATTAGATATTCACTGAATTTCAAAATCCACTCCAAACTCATAAATTATAAGAACATTCTGGGCTTTTGCCCATAATTTTTTTTTTTTTTTTTTATAGCAATTTGCCCCTATTTCGAAACTATATAGGGATATGTCCCTGTTTCAATACTCGATTACCTTAAAATCGAGTTTCAATGAAATACTCGATTCGTAGAAAATTGAGTTATGCCAGATCAAACTTAAAAAAAAAAAAAAAAAAATTGCATGGAACTCGAGTCTCAGAAAATCGAGTTTCATGCCAAATTTTTTTATAAGTGTGATCACACCATATTCAGGGAGACCTATAGTGGCGTTTTTAAGTCCTATAGTGATGTTTTTAAGCCCTATAGTGGTGTTTTCCTGCAAAAATTTTTTTCTTAAGTCTGATTGCCCCATACCAGGTTTAGGGAGCCCTATAGTGGCGTTTTTAAGCCCTGTAGTGACATTTTTAAGCCCTATAGCGGCGTTTTCCTGCAAAACGTTTTTTATTAGTCTGATTGCCCCATACCAAGTTTAGGGAGTCCTATAGTGGCATTTTTAAGCCCTATAGTGACGTTTTTAAGCCCTATAGTGGCGTTTTAAAACTCGATTTCCGTAAAATCGAGTTCCATGCAATTTTTTATTTTTTTTTAATTAAGTTTGATCGGGCATACTTGATTTTGTACAAATCGAGTATTTCATTGAAACTCGATTTTATAGTAATCGAGTATCGAAACAAGGGCATATCCCTATATATTTTCGAAATAGGGGCAAATTGCTATAAAAAAAAAAAAATTAAGGGCAAAAGCCTAGAATGTCCTAAATTATAATGCTTATTAGAGTAGAAATTACTTCTATAAAATATGTAGCCAGATTCAGCTGGACATGAATTGGTTCTGCAGCACAGCAACAGCCATAGAAACCTGCCGTTTGGTCTAGGAGATGATCATAAAATTGACCCCTAAGACCAGTCCAAGGGTTCTGTGCATTCCATATCAGGACGCCAGTGTATTTACTCCACATACGGGGAGTCCAGCCCTCCGGCAGTACTCTATATTGAATATACTTAGCCAGTTGAGATTGATGATCATTTCAAGATAGGCCACTACAAAAAAAAAAAAAAAAAAATACCAAAGGCATCTAGAATTGCTAGAGAAAATTTTTGATTCACATTTAAACAAAAATCATCAAGATCCTTTGAGATTCCATAAAGTTCAATCTGATCAACACATTATTTTGGCTTTGAATAGAGTATGAATTTATGGTATTCCTATATGGGGTTTGGAACTTCTTCCGTGCACCCATTAGGAAGCTTCTTAAACAATGGAATATGCCAGCCTTCTTTAGGCATTGTTGTTCTGTTAGTATCTCCAATAGGCATCCCAACAGAACCAACCTCAGGATTGAATCCATTGCTGTAAAAATCATTCTTAAAAAATGCCGAAATAGGGTAATCGCAATTAAAAAATACAACTGAGCTCAACAAAGCCATTATCCTAGAATCAAAATGGTCTAACTCTTAAATACATAGCACCAAATGCTTTAAACATCTTTAACTCACATTCATTTTCTAATATAGAATTAACCTACTGTAAAGGCTTCTATACTTTGATAAACTTCTTGTTCATGATGATTTATATAGGGATAGATCATGACTCTAGTTTGGTCCGTTTCTTTTTTACTAGAATCAATCATGAGGATTATCACTCATAGAGGCATTTTCACAAACACGTGGCATGTTACATCATCAACATCCAAAACATGCATAGAGGCATACAAAGCACTATCCATGGCAAATAAACACAAGGGGTCAAGGATCACACTTAGGTATTTAAACTACAACAAGTGTACCCGCTCTGATACCAATTGAATGTTCAAATAGTGTATAAAACATTATGAACATTTAGACCCCCAATTTACAAATTACCAATTCGAGCTTAATATCAAACAATGTACGTGCGGAAAATGAACATAAGCTTATAACAAAATTGATAAATAATCTAAACCAAATAAAATCACATCCACAGCAGAAATTAAATAGCAAAGATAAAGGAAAGAGAGATGCAAACACAAGGACAACACAATGATGTGTTATCGAAGAGGAAACCGAAGTCCTCGGCGTAAAACCTCTCCGCCGCCCTCCGGTCAATAATCCACTAGAAAATGAAAGTAAAAAAGAGTGAATAGCATAAAGTAAAAAAGATGGAATTTGTTGGAATAAAAACTATTACGAGTTAAGATAATCAGAGTAAATTCTTTTTATTGTTAGTAAAAGAGATAGGTGTGTAAATTAACTAAGCTATTTATGAATAGTTCAAGCTTGGCTTGAGAAAAAAACTTATTTTTATTTGTTTGTTTAGTAAACAAGCTAAGCTCAAACCAAAGTTAAGTCTCAACTATTAAATGAGCCAAGCTCAAATATAATAATGTGTTCATTAACAAAGTTCACGAACATGAGCATTTGTTTAACTATATAGGTTATTATATTTTTATATGTATATTTGTCAAAAATTATATTTATATAGACTTCAAATTGGAATGTATAAGTTTGTAGATAGGTTTATATAATATAAAATTTTTATTTTTATTTTTATTTTATTGAGAATAATAACAATCAATCCGTAGTAAAAATTCATAAATTTGTATAAGGGTGCAAATTTTTAATCATAATTTTGTTTGGTGATAAGCTCAAACTCAGCTGATGTTTCCAAAAAAGAAAAGAAGAAAAAGAAAAAGCATAAACTTTTATACTTGGTTTGGATGGGCTCGTTTACAGCCCTTAAAAAAATTATCTCTTATTCTTGAGTGCTTTTATAATTTTTTTTTTATTATTGTTTTTAATGTGTGATACTCATTGTAGATCAAAGTGTAAATGATGGAAACCTAGTCAATCTTGAACAAACTCGTAGAAATAGTGGAAAACCCCTTCATTCAGAAAAATAATGTGTTCTTTGTGATCAGTAAATGGAAGATATAGGTCATTCGGAAATAAATTTTATTAATTATTCACATTATTGGCATCTAGGTTTTTTTTAATTAAACACAACCAAGAGGATGGATTACAAGCCAAAATTCCCCCGCCCCCACCCAAAACACCCCTTAATTATATTTGTTTCGATTTATATTTCATTTTATGAATATCTCTTTTATTTTTTAAACCACATTGAAAAATAAAATTTCATATTTTAAAAAAATTTTAAAGTTCAAAAGTTATAAAAGAAAAATAAGGATATATGTACCTTTAAAGATCTCAAATATGTATTTATATGACCAAATCATAACTTTTACAATTGGTGTCAATTTGGTTTCTGACCTTTCAAATGTGCCAATTTAAAATGATCACCATTGTTAAGTGATAAAAGGAAAAATTAGTTTTTTTTTTTTTTTTTTTTAAATTTTTTTGCCAACTCAAATGTCATGTGTAATGCTAACTAGGATTAAACTTAAAAGAAAAAAAAAATAAAAAAGAAGAAAAAAACTCACATTCTTGGGATCAAATCAAAATCCCTAAATCATTTCATTAGAATCCGAATGTTACAACCTGCAACCAGGGGTGGAGGGAGGGGGGGCAGGTGCCCCCTGAACTTTCAAATCTTTTAACTAATAATGACCTAAAATACCATATTTACCCCCCTGCACAAAAGACAAAAAAAAAAAAAAAAATCCCAATTAAGTGAATTCACGTTACCTATCCAGCTTTCCTAGTTGTAGTAGACTTCTACTTCTAGTAGTAGTACAATTCTATATATAAAATCAATGGGCCCCACTTAGTAAACTTGATGGATGTAAAGTTGTTATTTACAACTATGTATTTTGTTGGCTTTTATTCCGTGCCAAATTTGATTGTAATTATTATCAATTGTTTATACCTTATATTTGTTGTGGGAATTGATGTAAGGGTTGTGTGATAGAGAGTGTGTGAAGACTCAACCATTTGGAGGCTGAAGGATTCTCGCGGGTATGTCGCGACTTAGCTTTCCGCGAAGTGAAGCATGTGTCCTGCACATGCTGGAATGCGAAGAGTCAGGACAGGTGGAGACAGCTGTCTCTCGCGAGTATCTCGCGGGTAAGGCTTTCCCGCGAGACACCCGCGAGACATGCTGTTCTGCCAGTCTGTACTGACTGACTCGCACATTTTGCACCTATCCTATATAAACCCCCATTACCCACAAATGTTGAGGAATGCTTTAGAGAGAAAACCCTAGCCAAACACATTTGCAATTAGAGATTGTCATCCCCACCTTTCTCTATACACTTGCTTGTGGTATCTCCTCAACCCTTCCCTCTCCATTTCCACACCATTGAGAGGTTGATAGCCCAAACACTTACCACACCCTTTGAGAGTGTTGAGTGACGTTTTGGTGCTGCTGGGAAGCATTGGAAGAAGCCTGGAATGGCAGATGCAACATGGAGCTTGTTGCGGGATCCGGGGTGCTAGACAAGACACGGTTCCGAGAAGCCTTGTTGGAGTAGGAGCTTGGAGGGCTTAGGTACATCGGGTAGATTAGGCTTGGAGGGTCTCTTGCTTACTCATGTATCCCAACTGATTGTCTAGTGGATCGATTTCCGCTTGGAGGGCGGCGGAGAGGTTTTTCGCCGAGTTCTTCGGTTTCCTCTTCGAAAACACGTCTTGGTGTTTTCTGTGTTTGCATCCTTCTTCCCTACTCTTGTTCATTTCATTATTACTGCTGTGTTGCTTTAATTATGGATTAGAGTAGTTGTCTTGCTTATACGCTTGTGTTTACACTATTCCGCACTTAGTATTAAGTTAGTGTAAAATCAACCAAGCCGTAATTTTAATTGGGGGGTCTAAACAGCTCTTGTGTTTTCAACACGTTTTCGAGCTTTCAATTGGTATCAGAGCGGGTACACTTGCTGTGGTTTTAATACCTAAGTGTGATCCTAGACCCCTTGGTGTGTTTTGAAAAGTGTTCTTGATAAAACTACCATGAAGGATTTGAAAAGTGTTTGTGAAAATGACTCAATGAGCATATTTGAAGATTGTTCCAGTAATGCAATCTTAGAGTTATTTAAATCTAAGAAACATGCTAGAATTTTTAGTCATATGCTGAAATCATTAGTTCATAGGAACCATGATATACATAACAGCCTATGTGAGTCAAGGTCTTTAAACTATGAATATGAGAGAATAAATAGACAGTTAAGTGATAAACTTGGTCGTTTAAAAAGGAAACTTCACTCATCCTTGAATGAAATAAGGAAAAATGATTCTTGTTTTGATGGTCAAGAATGTCTCTCTCATGCATGTCTTTTTGTTCATACCGCATTGAAAGTGTTTAACTCATGTTTGTGGTACCTTGACAGCGGGTGTTCTAGGCATATGACTGGAGAAAAATCTTTGTTCAAAACTCTTAAAGAAAAGGAAGATGGATTTGTGACATTTGGGGATGGTAATCATTCACAAGTTCTTGGAAAGGGAACAGTGGATATTCCGGGTCTGCCTTTGATGACTGATGTGCTGTATATTAAGGGATTAAAAGTGAACTTGTTAAGTATCACTCAGATTTGTGATGAAGATTTCTTGGTCCAATTTTCAAAGAAAGGGTGTCTAATCTTGAATGAAGAAGGTGTTCAAGTTCTAAAGAGACTAAGGACCACTGATAACTGCTATGGGATCATTCCAAAACCCAGCATAGCATGTCGAAGTGCTCGGGTAAACCTCTTGGAGCTGTGGCATCAACGGCTTGGACATGCTAATTACAAACAAGTGGCGAAAGTTTCGAAGTTTGAGGCTGTGGTTTGTTTACCTAAGTTTGGAAAGATTGAGAATAATGTTTGTGGTCCATGTCAATTGGGAAAACAAACAAAGTCAAGCCATCCTAAAGTGAATGTGGTTGCAACTTCTCGTCTGTTAGAATTACTGCATGTGGATTTGATGGGTCCTACAAGAACAGAGAGCATGGGTGGAAAGCGGTACATCATGGTGATAGTTGACGATTTCTCAAGGTATTCTTGGGTAGACTTCCTTAGAGAGAAATCGGAAGCATGTGATAAGATGGAAAAATTGTGCAAGAGGTTGATGAATGAAAAGGGAGTACCTATCATCAAAATCAGGAGTGATCGTGGGAAAGAGTTTGAAAATGCAAAGTTTGAAGCATTTTGCAATGAACACGGTATCAAGAAGGAATTCTCAGCCCCAAAGACTCCACAACAGAATGGAGTAGTTGAAAGGAAGAACCGGGTGATTCAAGAAATGGCTCGAGTAATGTTACTCAACAAAAATCTTCCACAGAAGTTTTGGGCTGAAGCTGTGAACACGTCATGTCACATTGGGAATAGGATTTACTTCCGAGCAGGAACGAAGAAGACATCGTATGAAATTTGGAGAGAAAAGAAGCCGAAGGTGAAATATTTCCGAATATTTGGGAGCAAATGTTATATTCTCAATGATAGAGAGAATCTCGGAAAATTTGATGCTAAAAGTGATGAAGGGATATTTCTAGGTTATTCATTAAATAGCTGAGCATATAGGGTGTTCAATAAACGCACCAAAGACGGTAATGGAGTCAATAAATGTGGTCATTGATGATACCATATCTGAAAGGGAAAGGGATGACGGTGAAGGATCGAACCTGAAGAAGGGGGAGGTTGAGGACAACATGTCTCAAGATGATGAGATTGAGAAAGAATCACCAGAAAAAGAGTCTACACCCCCTATACCAAGAAGGGAAACCAGATCGATGCAAGGGCCTTCTAGCCCTCTCACCCCTCCGGAAGTTCAACCTCCAATCTCTCGAGATGAAGAACCTTCCACCTCCAAGAGACCGTCATCAATGGTAACCCTCAATCATCCACCAAGTAATATCATTGGTGACGTAAATGAGGGACTTCGGTTGAGAAAAGGACCAAAATACAGTGCGAATCATGTGACGTACAATTGTTATCTTGCTCAATTCGAACCCAAGAAGGTAGAGGAAGCCCTTAGAGACGAAAATTGGATTGAGTCTATGCATCAGGAGTTACATCAGTTTGTCAGAAATGATGTATGGGAGTTGGTTCCAAGACCCAAAGATACCCATGTCATTGGCACCAAGTGGATCTTCAAGAACAAAACTGATGAAGACGGTGAGGTAGTTCAAAACAAGTCTAGGTTGGTAGCTCAAGGATATACTCAAGTGGAAGGCATAGATTTTGATGATTCGTTTGCACCAGTAGCAAGGTTAGAGTCAATTCGAATTTTATTGTCCATCGCATGTGTTATGGATTTTAAACTGTACCAAATGGATGTGAAAAGTGCATTTCTGAATGGTTTTCTAAATGAAGAAGTATTTGTTGAGCAACCAAAAGGATTTCAAGATCCTCATTTTCCGGATCATGTGCTAAGGTTGAAGAAAGCACTGTATGGTTTGAAGCAAGCACCAAGAGCATGGTATGATCGTCTCACAACATACTTGTTGGATCGTGGATTCAAAAGAGGCCAAGCTGATCGAACCTTGTTTGTAAAGAGAGATGAGAAGTCTCTCCTAGTTGCTCAGGTATATGTGGATGATATTGTTTTCGGATCCACAATTGACCATTTGGCTCATGAATTCTCCGAAGAAATGAAAAGGGAGTTTGAGATGAGTATGGTGGGAGAGCTGAACTATTTCCTTGGGCTTCAAGTGAAACAACGGAAAGATGGGATATTCATATCTCAAGAGAAATATGCCAAAAATCTTGTTAAAAGATTTGGTCTAGACTCTAAGAAACATACTTCCACTCCAATGAGCTCCTCATCAAAGCTGAGTCGGGATGCAGCAGGTATAGAAGTGGATCCAACGCTTTATCGAAGCATGATAGGCAGTCTCTTATACCTCACTGCTAGCAGACCAGACATTGCCTTCAGTGTAGGCGTGTGTGCTCAATTTCAGGCAGCCCCCAAAGAGTCACATTTGACAGCTGTCAAAAGAATTATCCGCTACATAAATGGCACCTCTGATTATGGGA
This sequence comes from Quercus aquifolioides, assembly GCA_019022515.1. Classification (NCBI taxonomy): domain Eukaryota; kingdom Viridiplantae; phylum Streptophyta; class Magnoliopsida; order Fagales; family Fagaceae; genus Quercus; species Quercus aquifolioides. Next base: position 14,652,224 of record CM032330.1, on the reverse strand, counting down.
TTTGGTACTCAAGAGATTCAAATGAATGCTTAGCCGGATATTCTGATGCTGATTGGGCCGGTTGCATTGATGATAGAAAAAGTACTTCCGGTGGATGCTTTTATCTTGGAAATAACTTGGTGTCATGGACGAGCAAAAAGCAGAATTCAGTCTTTTTATCAACAACCGAAGCTGAATACATTGCTGCTGCAAGTTGCTGTGCTCAATTACTATGGATGAAAAAGCTTCTTCATGATTATGGAATCACTCAAGACACGATGTGTGTATATTGTGATAATACAAGTGCCATAAATTTGTCCAAGAATCCAGTTCAACATTCGAAGTCAAAACATATCGAAATTCGGTATCATTTCATTCAAGATTTGGTGGAGGAAAGGACCGTGTACTTAGAGTTCATCAACACTGAGAATCAGAAGGCAGACATATTTACTAAACCTCTAGATGGCCCAAAGTTTGAATCTTTGCGTAAGACCATCGGTGTCGGTATCATTCCCTGAACTCTATCTCTTGTGTGAACCTATACTACTCTGTGTTGCATACTTATTGTTTTGGTTCCACATGTTTAGTGTCTAATAGTTTTTTTTTCTTTTATCTGTTTTGGTTTGCACCTGCTACTTTTGTTGATCGTTCTTTTCTTGCTCTGTTTTGGGTGTGTTCAAAAAATTTCAAAAACACATAAAAAAATAGAAAATCCAAAAAGTTTGATCACTTCGTTGAGTTTTGTCTCAAAGCATGTTTTGCCTTGTACCTTTGTACTTATGGCTTTGTGCATTTAACGAGCTTAGCTTGTCCCTCATGCACTCATATCATTGTGGAAGAAATTCTGAAATCTATGTGACTGTTGTAAATAGATCTTCAACCTTGTCATGAATGATTAGTGAATGGTTTTGTTGATCTTGAGACATGCATAGACTCATGCCTATATATCTTCCCACTTTTATTTTTTTTGCTTAAAAGAGCTCTCTAAATGTAAATCTCCAAATGAAAAGAGATATAGAGTTGCAAAAGCCTGTTGCACAAACTAGTATTCGACTAGGAAAAAGGGAAAGCGACCAAAATAAAATGTATGATGCCCAAAAAGCCAAAGGCTAACTCATCAATTGAAATATCAAAAATTTCAGGCATCTATCTCTAAATGAGATTTTCTTTGCTCAAAAGTTGCAAATGATATGTTGAATATGGAGCCAAATGAAAAGCTTCAATGAATTGTTATCAAGTACGTGTGGGAGGTCATATATGCATGTTTCTATAATTGAGATAGGTCACATAATCTAGTGCTAGTTGTGTATGCCTTGATTGAATTGATCATTGAAGCTTCACATTGGACTAAGGACTATCTCATTTTTGATATCCACACACAACACACAAGTCTATGTTCAATGAATGTCATATTCATTTGTGTGATTGTACTTGATTAAATGTGTTTTCACATGCTCAATCTTTGTTGATCAAACCCAAAAAGATTTTTGAGTGTTTTATTTGTTTTTGAAAGTGATTTTATACTTTCATGTCTTCTGTCTTTGATTAAAATGCATGTTTTTGTGTTTCTTCAAAAAACTGGTTCAAGGGTTGTTTCGCAAGAAGCTCGCGACTTAGAGCTTCCCGCGAAAAGGAGTTGAGGGAAATATTTTTTTCTTCCTGTCACACAAAAACTTTCGCGACTGTATTGCGACTGTCTCGCGACCAACAGCTTCTCGCGAAATGCTGTTTGGCTAAAAATTGGATTTTTCAGAATTCAGACAGAAGTTACCGCGACTGTCTCGCGACTGTTTCGCGACCTAATGCTTCTCGCGAAATTTTTGTGCTTCAGTGGCCCTTCTCGCGACTGTTTCGCGACTGTGTCGCCACTCCCTAACCCGCGAAAAACGCGTGTTTTCAGTTTTTATATTGCTGATGTGACAGTGTTTCAAAACACAAAAACTTCCCTCGCTCAACCTTTGTCGAACCCTTTTTCAACCCAAGGTCATTTTTTTTCAAAACCCATCATTTTCAAGCATCCTTTCTGCATTGTCAACTTCAAGGTATGTCTTCTAAAGCATTCCCCTTCGAGTTTTGTCCTAATTTATGCAGAATTTTCGTTAGGGTTTCAAAATTTTGGGGTTTTTCAAAAATTTGGCTATTTTTTCAAAATTGGGTGAATTTTTCTCAGATATTTTTATTGGGCTGTGTCCCATTTGTTGTTTCTGCATCTGTGTTGGCCCCTTGTGGCATTTTATCATGTATTAAGGGCAGATTTTCCCATGTTCATGCATTATTTTTGTTATATTTGCATTTGTGCATGCTAGGTGTTTGTCAAAATGTCCGAGTGACGTTTTTGTGACAAATTGGAATCAAGTGATTTCAATCCATGGACTTTCACTTGTTTGACCTTATTTCACTCAATTTGGTCATTGATAGTGTGTCTCATGCACTTTGCACATGCCACTCACACATTAGCACTTGCTCACATATACACACACATGCACAGTTGCTTAGTTCCATGCATTGTGTCTATGCATTCAGCAGTGTTACTTCTGGTTTGACCTAACTTGAATCTAATCAAGTTCTGTGTTATGTGTTCTGTGTGTTGTGCACTTGTCTCCTGTTTGTTTTGTGTGCTATGTTGCACAGATGTCTCCGTTCAAGACTTCAGCTGTGAAAGGAGGCCGCAACAAAGGGAAATAGCCAATCATTGATGTTGATGCTGACTCACCTAGACCAAAGCGAACTCGTTGCTCAACAGGAATTTTTGATCCTCACTTGTTTAAGTCTTATGCTGCTTTTGAATCCTTCAAGAACCACTTTCAGGGTGCTCCTTTGATAGTTGAAAGGGGGTTGACCAGCCATCACTCAGGGACACAAAAATACCCATTTGGTTTGCCACGAAAGATTGGAACTATCTGCTGTCAACTTTCGAGGATACATACGAGAACATGGTTAAGGAATTCTATGCCAATGCCAGTGTCGTCGGCGAAGAGATTAAATGTTGGGTTCGAGGAAAGAGTTTTTCTGTCACACCAATGTACTTGGCGGAAATTCTACACATTAACCGGCCAATACTCCCCATACCGCCGGTATATGATGAGTTGAACCCAGATGAAGAGTATCTCAAACAGTCTTTAGGAGCCAATTTGGAATTCTCCTCCACTAAGAAGTCAATCAATGTGGCATCCCTCTCTTCCGAGTTACGACTTCTCTCAATGATCATGTGTAGCAATCTCTATCCCTTGTCAAGCATCGGATATATGAATCTTGGTCGAGCTTTGTTTTTGAATGATTTGATCACGAATGTAGAGATTGATGTGTGCTCTCATATCTTTCACATTTTGGCAAAAACAGTTGACCGGACTGCTTCAAGGAATTGTATTCCTTTCTCTCGCCTTATTTCAAAGATTCTGAAGCTCAAAGGTGTCCGTCCATTGGAAGATGAACGTCCATATCCAAGGCCAAGTCCAATCAACATTCGGTCTTTCCATGCGAGTATGAGCCACGCCAAGAAGAACACCAAGCAAGAAAGTCATGCACCATCGGGTTCCTCGAGTTCTGCAACTCGTACCAATGATGAACAGTTCAACAATATCTTCACTGCTCTTCAAGAGATGAGTACAAAGATGTCCGGACTGGGGACTATCATGTACACTCACCACCAACGTCTTGATTCACAGTTCACATCTCTCCAAACTCAGCTGGACGAAATTCAACGGAAGCTAGAAGAGAATGACTAGCTATTCCATGACAAAAAGGGGGAGATGATGTCATTGATAGGGGGAGTATGGAGATAGGGGGAGAAGAAGTCAACAGTTCCTATGTTTTGTTGTCTTATGTTTACTTGTTTTGCGTTTAAAGCTTTGATACTATGCTTTATTTAAGTATTATTTCAGATGTTTCTTTTGTGATATTCTCTATGCTTTGTAGCATACTTTGCATGTACCCATGTTGCTTTTGTAAGCTTTAAGGGTTTGTTTCTTTGCATATTTTGTAGGCTTTTATGGTTTGTGCCATGCATATGCAGTACTTTGCTTATGCAGCCTTTATGCTTGTGCTATTGAAGTTTAATGTCATACATTTACTTCAGTACATCACTCTTGTGCCCGTGTAGGATTGTTCCTAGATGCATATACGTTCTATGCATTGGTTGAGTGATGAACACTCTTGTGCCCTAGTAGGATTGTTCCTAGATGCAAATACTTCAAGTATTTTGCATTGGTTGAGTGTTGGATTTGCAAATGGTACTCTTCAAATGAGTTTATCATCTTGCATATCCGGATGTTCATTCCTTGTGTGAATGAGCATAGTAATTGCTTGTGTATAGTGATTACTTGTTTGATCTTGCCATGATCTAGTGTTTCTATTTCATTTTGCTTGATCATGCTTTTATTGCTCCATATGCTTTTCAAGTTTTCTGCATACAATGATAATATTTTGTTGTTGTGTTTCAGGAGTTACTTGTTCATATGTTTCAAGAGCTTATCAGAATCTAGAATTAGGTGTGAGTGAGTTTTGCCTTTGTTCCCAAACTCACGTTTAAGTCTAGAGTCTGTTTTAGGGTTTTGTTACGGAATAGCCAAAGGGGGAGATTGTAAAGTTTTTATTTACAACTATGTATTTTGTTGGCTTTTATTCTGTGAAAAATTTGATTGTAATTATTATCAATTGTTTATACCTTGTATTTGTTGTGGGAATTGATGTAAGGGTTGTGTGATAGAGAGTGTGTGAAGACTCAAGCATTTGGAGGCTGAAGGATTCTCGCGGGTATGTCGCGACTTAGCTTCCCGTGAAGTGAACCATGTGCCCTACACATGCTGGAATGCGAAGAGTCAGGCCAGGTGGAGACAGCTGTCTCTCGCGAGTATCTCGCGGGTAAGGCCTTCCCGCGAGACATGCTGTTCTGCCGGCCTGTACTGACTGACTCACACATTTTGCACCTATCCTATATAAACCCTCATTACCCACAAATGTTGAGGAATGCTTCAGAGAGAAAACCCTAGCCAAACACATTTGCAATTAGAGATTGTCATCCCCACCTTTCTCTATACACTTGCTTGTGGTATCTCCTCAACCCTTCCCTCTCCATTTCCACACCATTGAGAGGTTGATAGCCCAAACACTTACCACACCCTTTGAGAGTGTTGAGTGACGTTTTGGTGCTGCTGGGAAGTATTGGAAGAAGCCTGGAATGGCAGATGCAACATGGAGCTTGTTGCGGGATCCGGGGTGCTAGACAAGACACGGTTCCGAGAAGCCTTGTTGGAGTAGGAGCTTGGAGGGCTTAGGTACATCGGGTAGATTAGGCTTGGAGGGTCTCTTGCTTACTCATGTATCCCAACTGATTGTCTAGTGGATCGATTTCCGCTTGGAGGGCAGCGGAGAGGTTTTTCGCCGAGTTCTTCGGTTTCCTCTTCGAAAACACGTCTCGGTGTTTTCTGTGTTTGCATCCTTCTTCCCTACTCTTGTTCATTTCATTATTACTGCTGTGTTGCTTTAATTATGGATTAGAGTAGTTGTCTTGCTTATACGCTTGTGTTTACACTATTCCGCACTTAGTATTAAGTTAGTGTAAAATCAACCAAGCCGTAATTTTAATTGGGGGGTCTAAACAGCTCTTGTGTTTTCAACACGTTTTCGAGCTTTCAATAGACTAGACAAAGATTTCTTTAGAATTTTTTTATGCTCTATACCAAGCCGCCTCTAGAAGTCTACTATTCAATGAATTCACATTATTCAATAAAACTGTGGGTCCCACTTGGTAATGATTAAAAAAAATAATAATAATAACAACTTTGCTACACCTACACGGAATAGAAATCAGTACTAGCATAGAACTCAACAAAAAAAAAAGTATATATTATGCAAACAAAGCATGCCTCCCATCAAAAAGAAAAAAATTACTTTTCAAACTAGTCTCTTTTTTTGGATCTCAGAGTTTTTGTGCAGATTTTAAAAGCATTCAAGTTGGGTTTTTAAGTCACACATACAAATATTCATAGGTATGCATACTCTTAGTACTTTTGCTTTGATTTATTTTTTTATTTTTTTAAAGAATCAAATTATATGTTTAAACTATTTATATTTAGATGGATCTCTTGATTTGACTATTCTTAACCATAAATTTATAATTCAAATTATATGTTTAAACTATTTGTATTTATAATGATCTCTTAATTTGATTATTCTTAATCATAAATTGTAATTTTTTTCTTTATTTTAATGATATGACATATATATTTGTAGTTAATTGAGCTTATGGAGAATCCTGATCATAATAATGAGTCCGGATCAAATTCTAAACGAACTAGTATTGAAGTGGATGTTGCAAATCTTTCCACAGATCCTGGTTTAAGAATAAAAATTTCTAACTATCATCCTCATGAAAGAGATCAAATTAGAAGGCATTATCTACAAAATAAACCGTGTCAACCAGTTAACCATGATTTTCCACAAAGTCAATTTGGCAAAACAAAGCGTCGATTTAATCCAGTGTGGTTCAAAGAATATCCTAGTTGGTTGGAATATAGCATTGCGAAAGATGTTGCATATTGTCTAAAGAACAATTGGCATTTGCTTTGCGCTATGTGGACAAATTGGGACATGTGAATGAGCGCTTTTTAGGCATTACACATGTTAATAATACATCAACAGTGACACTAAAGAGTGCAATTGAGGAAGTATTTAATAAACATAGCTTAAGCATTAGTAGATTGCAAGGACAAGGCTACGACGGGGCAAGCAACATGCAAGGTGAGTTAAATGGACTAAAAACTCTTATTTTGAAAGATAACCCTTCTGCCTATTATGTCTGTTGCTTTGCACATCAACTTCAACTAACATTAGTTGAAATAGCAAAAAATCACATCCAAATTGCAAAGTTTTTTTAACTTGGTTGCAAAGGTATTCAATATTGTTGGAGCATCATGTAAACTTCGTGATATTCTTCGTGAAAAACGTAGTTCTTAAGTTATAGAAGCACTAAAAAATAATGAAATTTCAACTGGTCATGGCTTGAATCAAGAAATGAGTCTAAAAAGACCTAGAGATACACGTTGGAGTTCTCATTATGGTGCACTTGTTAATCTTATTCACATGTTTTCTTCTGAAATTGATGTGATTGAAACTATTATAGAAGATGGTTTAGATTTTGATCTTAATTGGTTTACTCCAAATATTTGAATTCGTGTTTGATTTCCATTTGATGAAAGGTGTGCTTGGCATAAGTGATGAGTTGTCACAGGCATTACAATGAAAAGATCAAGATATTGGGAGTGCTATGAAGTTGGTTGACATTTAAAAGCAACGTTTATAGGTCATGAGAGATGATGGGTGGAACTCTTTGCTAGAGGAGGTTTTTGCATTTTGTGTGAAAAATAATATTGATGTCCCTAATATGGATGATTTATATCAACCTCTGTCATGACAAAAAGCTCAAAACATGAAAAATTCACATCATTATCATGTGGAGCTTTTTTATACTGTTATAGATATGTAGCTTAAGGAACTTAATAATTGTTTTGAAAATTCTGGGTTGTTACTTTGTGTTGCATGTTTGAACTCAGATAACTTTTTTTCAGCATTCAACAAGGAGAAATTGATTCAGCTTGCTAGTTTTATCCAAGTGATTTTTCAACAGTTCAAGTTTCTTTCTTGGATAACCAACTTGAGACAGACATCCATGACATGCGGTCCACTAAAGAGTTTTTAACGCTTAAAGGAATTGGACAACTTGTTGAAAAGATGATAGAAATGAAGAAGGATGTTTTATATCCATTAGTTTACTCATTAGTGACTTTGGCATTGATCTTACCAGTTGCAACAGCTACTGTTGAAAGAGCTTTTTCAGCAATGAACATAATTAAAAATCGATTACGCAATCGAATAGGAGATCAGTGGATGAATGATTGCTTAGTCACATATATTGAGAAATATATATTCAAGACTATTGAGTGTGAAGAAATCATGCAGCGGTTTCAAAATATGAAAAATCATCAAGGGCAATTGAGTAAAATAAGCTAGGTGTGAAAAAATAAATTAAAGTTCACATTTTATGTTAGATTCTGTATGACAATTGCATTATCATATAGTTGTTTACTTATTTTGTTATTAATATTGATTAATTTTTTACTTCCAATCTTGTCTTTTAATCTTACCCCCCCTAACCTAAATTCCTGGCTCCGCCATTACCTGCAACCCACAAGGGCCACAACCCAGTTTTCTCCTCCACTGAAAGAACATAATGAGGACACAGCCATCAACAAGTCCTTTTTCTAGGGAAAAAAAACCCTCATTTTTCTAGAAGGTTCACTAATAAGATCAAAATCATTGGTGGTGTGAAAAATTTAGCAATTTAGCACTACAAAAATTTACTTTATCTATTTCGCCACCTCATTTTACAAAACATCCAACATTAGTGGTTTTATTTTATCATTCAACATATTAAAATAATATAAAAAATACAATAAAATAATATATCTACTACAATAAACAACCACTACCACTACCAACATAATAAAATATTATTTTTTCTTTTACCATCTTAGTTACAATGCACAACCAAAGAGCTCAAAAGCCAAAAATTTAGCTTTGCCTCCACTAATGCAGCCCAATTTTACTATATTTTGATAGTAAATTTAGCATTTTAGCAAAATGTCTACACCAATACTAATGCTCATCTCAAAAAAGAGCATAATAGCTTTGGGATTCTTTATTTGTCTCTCTCACGATTGGGGCTATTTCCTGACCATAAAAGAATACTTATAATCTCCTTTGATTATCGTCTCTTTCACGATTTGCCTCAAATTTTTTTTCAGGAAGTATTGTAAAACAGTGTAAAAGCCTAAAAAGTTATTGGAATTTGGAACCAATCTACAATGTCGGCTAGAATATATGTATTATCTTTTTTAGATTTGGTAAGGCTTTGAGAACTTTGAATTTTGATTTCTTGCTTATTGAATAAGCTTAGGTGTTTTCAAATACTTAAAGGTCGTGGATCAAATACTTAATTTATCTTCTTTTTTTTTTTTTTTTCAGAATCTATATATAACACAATTTGAAAGTGAAGTAGATAATTGCGTTTTTACTTTTTAATGAGCACACTTAAGGTGATTAAAACCCTGCTCTTTTTTTTCTTTTTCTTTTTTTTTGAGAAGATTGAAACCCAGTTATTGAGCGTCAACTTATCCGCTTCAAATTTTGGATTAAGGTGATATTTCAATAGTAACTTGTTCTATAAATCTCATAAAAGAATGTAAAGGTGAAGCATTACGTTTTTATTATTTAGTTACATGGTGTTCCGATGGTTATCTTATGGTCTTACTTGAGAACTCCATAAGGAGTCACTCTGTGATACCAAAACCCCTAACCAAGAAAGATAAAGTAGGAAAAAGAAAAAGGTAAAGGGTGAATAGCATAAAGAAAGAAAGATGGAATAGATCTACCCAACATAAATTCATGCAACCAAACAGGTAAGTAGTTATAAATTAAGAGAGTCAACAATAATAGGTAGCTTGACAAACGAAGTTTCGAAGCCAAATCCAAGTACTATTTCAATTCCAACGCGAGTGTTGCTTGCTGTTGTTTTTTAAAATAAAACAGTAGCTTGTTCTGTATTATAGAAGTGAAATACAATAAGGTTTTGTTGCTATTTTGAAATTAATATTTATGATGAGTTAGTGGGCGTTTTTCTTTGCTTATACCCCATTTTTTTTTGCTAAATTAAGAAATTCAAGCCTAATTTCATATGAAGATGACCATCCTTCTTTAGTGCAGGGAGCATTTTGTTGAAGTGTTCAGAAAGTTGTACCCGTTTGAAGAGTTCATTTTCCAGGTAAGTATCCAAGGGAATCCATTGATTCTTATTTATTCACATAGATATATAACAACACCTAATCAATTAAAAGCAAAACGCACACAGCTATCAAGTCCAATAGACAAGCAAAACATCCACCAGTACTTTTAACCTTGCACGTGCAGTTTCTGCAATTTACCTTGCAAACATTTTGTTTACCATTGCCCCCTCTGTAAACTTGACCTTGATATCAAATGTGTCTCGCAACCGCTCTCATTTGAAGTTGAAGTTCATGAGCACCAATCAACACTACTTATTAATTGAGTCAAAATTAGATATTTACTCCATTCATGAGTTCAAGGCACCAATAAAAAGCAAAAAATATATATAATATTTAGTTCTATACTTTTTTTTTTCTTTTCTACTCCTTTTACATTTAACTTCCATCATTTGATTCCTTTCTTTCTTATTTCAAATAATTTCACTGTTCATTCTTTCCCACTCATTTAAGCTCTCCAAATATTATTTTAGAAATCTAAATAAAGAGAACTGCTATACACACACAACATTTTCACAATAAATTATAGGTGTTTAGTTATTATTGGTTCAAATTTGAACCTACCATTAAGATTACTTTTTTTCCCCAACAATAACCAGTAACAACCTGCTACCTATAATTTGTTGTAAAAATATTGTGGACATAGCATTTCTTCTAAATAAAAAGAGTTTCACGGAAGTGGAGGTTTAAATATAGGTCTACCTAACCTTAATTTATGCAACCAATTAAATGGACCGCTCCTTATATACTTAAGAGAGGTAACATGGTACTTGACCAACAAAGTTTTGAAGTCAAATACAAGTTCTTGTTCCTACGTGAGTATTGCTTATTCTAATATATGTGTTTGTGTGTGTGTATATGAAAGCTCTAAAATGTGTTGAAAAACACAAGAGCTGTTTAGACCCCCAATTAAAATTACGGCTTGGTTGATTTTACACAAACTTAATACTAAGTGCGGAAACGTGTAAACACAAGCAAATAATCAATAAGCTACTCTAATCCATAAACTAAGCAACACAGCAGTATAATGGAATATAAAAGAGTAGGGAAGAAAGATGCAAACACAGAAAACACCAAGACGTGTTTTCGAAGAGGAAACCGAAGAACTCGGCGAAAAACCTCTCCGCCGCCCTCCAAGCGGAAATCGATCCACTAGACAATCAGTTGGGATACATGAGTGAGCAAAAGACCCTCCAAGCCTAATCTACCCGATGCACCTAAGCCCTCCAAGCTCCTACTCCAACAAGGCTTCTCGGAACCGTGTCTTGTCTAGTTCTCCGGATCCCGCAACAAGCTCCATGTTGCATCTGCCATCCTTGGCTTCTTCCAATGCTTCCCAGCAGCACCAAAACGTCACTCAACACACTCAGATGATGTGGTAAGTGTTTGGGCTATCAACCTCTCAATGGTGTGGAAATGGAGAGGGAAGGGTTGAGGAGATACCACAAGCAAGTGTATAGAGAAAGGTGGGGATGACAATCTCTAATTGCAAATGTGTTTGGCTAGGGTTTTCTCTCTGAAGCATCCCTCAACATTTGTGGGTAATGGGGGTTTATATAGGATAGGTGCAGAATGTGTGAGTCAGTCAGTACAGGCTGGCAGAACAGCATGTCTCGCGGGTGTCTCACGGGAAGGCCTTACCCGCGAGATACTCGCGAGAGACAGCTGTCTCCACCTGGCCTGACTCTTCGCATTCCAGCATGTGCAAGGCACATGCTTCACTTCGCGGGAAGCTTAGTCGCGACATACCCGCGAGATTCCATCAGCTTCCACTTTGCTTGAGTCTTCACACACTCTCTATCACACACCCCTTACAACAATTCCCACAACAAATACAGGGTATAAATAATTGAAAGTAATTACAATCAAATTTGGCACGGAATAAAAGCCAACAAAACACATAGTTGTAAATCACAACTTTACAATCTCCCCCTTTGGCTATTCCGTGACAAAACCCTAAAACAGACTCTAGACTTAACCGTGAGTTTGGGAACACAGGCAAAACTCACTCACACTTAATTCTAGATTCTGATAAGCTCTTGAAACATATGAACAAGTAACTCCTGAAACACAACAACAAAATATTATCATTGTATGCAGAAAACTTGAAAAGCATATGGAGCAACAATAGCATGATCAAGCAAGATGAAATAGAAAACACTAGATCATGGCAAGATCAAACAAGTAATCACTATACACAAGCAATTACTATGCTCATTCACACAAGGAATGAACATCCGGATATGCAAGATGATAAGCTCATATGAAGATTACCATTTGCAAATCCAACACTCAACCAATGCAAAATACTCAAAGTATTTGCATCTAGGAACAATCCTACATGGGCACAAGAGTGTTCATCACTCAACCAATGCATAGAACGTATATGCATCTAGGAACAATCCTACTAGGGCACAAGAGTGTTGTACTGAAGTAAATGTATGACATTAGACTACAATAACACAAGCATAAAGGCTGCATAAGCAAAGCATTGCAAATACATGGCACAAACCATAAAAGCCTACAAGATATGCAATGAAACAAAAACAACCCTTAAAGCTTACAAAAGCAACATGGGTACATGCAAAGTATGCTATAAAGCAAAGAGACTAACACAAAAGGAAACTACTGAAATAATACTTAAATAGAGTGTAGTATCAAAGCTTTAAACCAAAAGCAGTAAAAACAGATATAAACACTAAAAATACTGAATAAAACACCGTCTTTTTAACCCAATAACCAATGCTACTGTGTATCTAGGCTATGCTCCCCCTAACACTGTGCAGGCTCTTCTCCAGCTCCCCCTTAGAAATTTCTCCCCCTTTTTGACCGGAATGGCCAAAGGACTAGAACATCTCGGACTCCGAATCAGAGCCATGAGTGGGAGACAAATCCTGAACTTGTGATGCTAATGCGGTGATCTGCCCCTGAAGATATGCGAACTGATCTGCTGTGTGCTGCACATGAGAGTCAAGCACTGTCGACATCTGGTCCATTTTAGCAAGCAACTGATCAAGTTTGCTTAAGCCTGATGGTGGAGCAGAAGATGATGGCTGTGCAGAGGGCTCTGGAGCCGATGTGAACCTGTCAATCTCTTCCTCTGTATCTTCAGCTTCCTCCTGCTGAACTTGTCGAGGTGGTGGTATGGTATGCACACCAGTCTTGGATCCTCGAATGTGTGCAGTGCTCCTAGTCAAAGTATGACCACCAATGGGATAATCCCTCGGAACAACAGTGAGACCACTGGGTATCTTGAGCTTTGTCTTGGCAATCAAACCCATGATCAAGGAGGGGAATGGCATCACAGTCCGTGTATTCTGCTTTGTGATGCTCTTCTTCAAGACATGCATGATGTGGCCACAAATGTCAATCTCCTTATGTGTGAAGAGATCATACATAAATCTTGTTCTTGGAGCAGATAGAGTTGTGAGATTGGTGACTGGATATAGATTGTGAATCATCACATAGCTCAATGTTCTCATTTCTGGAGAGAACTTGAGAGTGTCCATGGATGATTTCTTCGATACACCACCAAGGATTTTGATCATCTCATCAATCTTACCCAATCTATCCTCATAAGCAACTGTGATTTGCTGAGATGGAGGACGAGTCTCCAAATAATCTTGGATGCTGTCCCTAGTAATCTGAAACTCCTTGTGTCTCACCCAGCCTTCAATAATATCTCCGTTGACAATGGCATTAGAGAAGAACTCCTTGATGATCTCTGCATAGACCACTCCAGTTGGGTTCAGCAGCTTGGTCCAAGTTCAATCTTTGAACACTTCAGGGATGAAAGTGTCCTCAAGAGTCTCTAACTGGACTACCCGTTCCATGATGATCGTCTTGGTCTTGTAGCAGTCATTGTACTTCATATCAGCATCTATAGACCGGAAATGATCTGAATCAGTTCGGGCTCTCTTTGAAGTCGATTTCTTCCTAGCTGCATGCTTGGTGGGAGACATCTGCACAATTGCACAAAGCAAAAATGGAAACAGCAATGCACAAACACAACCAGAAGACAATCGTCATTAGATTCATGTTAGTGCCAAATCATACATAGACTCACGGAAAAACAGAGCATGATAAACACCAAGCATCATGGTAAGATACTCCAACTTAAAAGGAACAACTACAATGCAACAAACAAAATAGTGCAAGAGTGTGTGTCTGTAAGCATGTGCTGATGAGTGTGTGCGGCAAGAGATGCATGAGGGTGCCTAAGTGTGCTTGGTTGTGTGTCAAAAAATGTGCAACATGAACAAAGTGATAGAAACACAAAATCAATGACCAAACCAAGTAAAATAAGGTCATACAAGTGAGTGTCCAATGATTGAAATCATTTGATTTCAAGATAGCACAAAAATGTCACTCGGACATTTTGACAAACACTTAGTGTGCACAAAAACAAAAACTACATGAATAATGCATGATCATGTGAAAAATTACCCTCAATACATGATAGAATGCCACAAGGGGCCAACACAAGTGCAGAAACAACTAAAGGGACACAGCCCAATAAAAAAATGAAAGGAAATCACCCAATTTTGAAAAAACAACCCAAAGTTTCGAAAATCCCCAATTATCAAAACCCTAACAAAAATTCTGCATAATCTAAGTAAAACTTGAAAGGAAATAGTTAAGAAACATACCTTGAAGAAGAAAAATGCAGAAAAAGTGCTTTGATTGAAGGAAAATGAATGGAATAGTGATTTTGGGTTGAAAAACTTTGAGAGAGGTTGAGCGAGGGAAGTTTGATAGTTTTGAAAAACTGTCACATCAGCTATATAAAAACTGAAAACACGCGTTTTTCGCGGGTTAGAGAGTGGCGAGACAGTCGCGAAACAGTCGCGAGAAGAGCCACTGAAGCATAAAAATTTTCGCGAGAAGCATTAGGTCGCGAGACAGTCGCGAGACAGTCGCGGTAACTTCTGTCTGAAATTGGAAAAATCCAATTTTAGCCAAACAGTATTTCGCGAGTAGCTTTTGGTCGCGATACAGTCGCGACACAGTCGCGAAAGTTCCTGTGTGACAAGTTAAAAGAAAAAAAATTCCCTCAACTCCTTTTCGCGGGAAGCTCTAAGTCGCGAGCTTCTCGCGAAACAACCCCTGAACCAGTTTTTGAAGACACACAAAAACATGCTTTTTAATGAAAGACAAATAACAAGAAAGTATAAAATCACTTTCAAAAACAAATAAAACAATCAAAAATCTTTTTGGGTTTGATCAACAAAGATTGAGCATGTGAAAACACATTTAATCAAGTACAATCACACAAATGAATAGGGCATTCATTGAACATAGACTTGTGTGTTGTGTGTGAATATCAAAAATGAGATAGTCCTTAGTCCAATGTGAAGCTTCAATGATCAATTCAATCAAGGCATACACAACTAGCACTAGATTATGTGATCTATCTCAATTATAGAAACATGCATATATGACCTCCCACATGTACTTGACAATAATTCATTGAAGCTTTTCATTTGGCTCCATTTTTAACATATCATTTGCAACTTTTGAGCAAAGAGAATCTCATTTAGAGAAAGATGCCTGAAATTTTTGATATTTCAATTTATGAGTTAGCCTTTGGCTTGTTGGGCATCATACATTTTATTTTGGTCGCTTTCCCTTTTTCCTAGTCGAATACTAGTTTGTGCGACAGGCTTTTGCAGCTCTATATCTCTTTTCATTTGGAGATTTACAATTAGAGAGCTCTTTTAAGCAAAAAAAATAAAAGTGGGAAGATATATAGGCATGAGTCTATGCATGTCTCAAGATCAACAAAACCATTCACTAATTATTCATGACAAGGTTGAAGATCTATTTACAACAGTCACATAGATTTCAGAATTTCTTCCACAATGATATGAGTGCATGAGAGACAAGCTAAGCTCGTTAAATGCACAAAGCCATAAGTACAAAGGTACAAGGCAAAACATGCTTTGAGACAAAACTCAACAAAGTGATCAAACTTTTTGGATTTTCTATTTTTTTTATGTGATTTTGAATTTTTGAACACACCCAAAACAGAACAACAAAAGAGAATTAACAAAGACAACCGGTACAAAACAACCGGACACAATAAAAATATAAAAATAGAGCAATGCAAGAAGAAAATGCAACAGCAAATGTCCCAAAATATTGAAAGAATTTATGCGTGGACATGTTATAATGCTTATGCATGAGCACCCCTTTTCACCCACACGTCCCGTGCGTTTGGGGTGATATCCTTAACGGATTGGGTACGAGAATTTGGACTATCAAACCTTCTGGTGAAACTCTCCAAGCAGGTGGTGAAGGCACCAATCATTTTCATCACGTCCATCATGCCAGGATCACGATTCTGACTTCTCGGTTGTTCACCACCCCAAGACCTCATGTCATTTCTCCTTCCTCGTGACCGAGGTGCGCTTGAATTGTTGTCTGATCTCAGCTTTTGACAGTTGGGCCTGGTATGTCCTTGCATTCCGCAGTAATGACACACATAGTCCGTTCTAGGATTCCGTTGTGATCTTGGGAGAGACCTTCCTCTGGTTTCATGTCTACCCATGGAGTGATTTCGGGGCTTATTCACCATTCGTTGCTCACTCACATTCTTCTTCTCAACCTTCACATTCTCAGGAATGGTTTCTTCTACAATAGGCACTGCGGCCTTCACAAACTTCACTTCTTTGGTAGCTTTGGCTGATGAACTGCTTCCTCCGGTGTATCCCAACCCGGACTTGTCCGAAGAAGGTTTTTGAGATGAGATAACATCATCTAACTTCTGGGAGGAGACTCTCTCTATCTTGACATGAGCTTGTACTACCTCTTGCTCAAGAAACCTCACCTTCGTATAGGCTTCAGACAACTCGCCATTTAATGTCTCAATTTCGCACTTAGCCTCTTTATATCTGACCATGAGACTTCTGTAATCTTCCTCAGCCTTCTTCATTTTCCTCACAGCTGCCTTGGCTATTCTGGTATACTCTCCAGACTTCTCAAGAAGTAAAGAATAATTTTCTTGAAGATTAGCTGTATTCTCTTCTTCTTCTTCAGCATCTGATTCATCCACATTCCCAATAGACTCTGAATCTGAATGCTCACCAAGCTCCTTCACAAGAGTACCCAAATCATCCGATGACTCCACATGAGCAATGGTCATGAATGCGGAGTAGTTTCCCTCTCCGTCACAGCTCTCTTCCGAGTCAGAATCAGAGGATTCTGAATCACTGAGTGTTGTGGCATAAGCTTTGCCTTTTCCCCTTAGAAAATTTGGACACTCCTTCTTTAGATGTCCATGGCCATTACACTCATAGCAAATAATTTCTGAAGAAGGTTGAAACTCCCTCCCTTCTTTTCTTGGAAACTCTTTCCTATCACCTCTGGAGGATGAAAATTTTCCTTTGTTGAATGGTTTCCCAGTGTTCTTCATCTTCAGAAATTTTCGGAAGTTTTTCGCAAGAAATGCTACTTCCTTCTCCACCCCATCTTCTTCGGAGGAATCACCCATCCTTTCGGTGATGGTTTTAAGAGCAAGTGATTTACTCATCTTATGGGAAGGCAGTCCCATCTGATATGTTTGGAGAGACCCAACTAATTCTTGAATTTTAATCTCATCCAAATCCTTGCTTTCCTCTATGGCTGTAACTTTTGCTCTGAAACTTTCAGGCAAGGACCTCAACACTTTTCTCACCACCTTAGCATCTTCAATCTTCTCCCCAAGATTGAGTTTAGCAATCACAATTTCATTGAGCTTCCCATAGAATGAATCAAACGGTTCATCATCACCCATCTTGAGCTCTTCAAATTTGGTGGTAAGCATCTGAAGCTTTGTGTCCTTAACTTTCTTTGTACCCTCATAAGTGGTCTCCAAAATCTCCCAAGCTTCTTTGGCTACCGTCATGTGAGAAATCCTGTGGAATTCATCAGGAGACACAGCACAAAATATAGCATTTAAAGCTTTACTATTAGCATTGGCTGCTGCAAGAGCCGCCTTATCCCAATTAGCCTTAGGAGCTTCCGGCTTAGTCCAGCCGAGCTCTACCGCATCCCAAACGGTATCTTCTATAGAGCATAGAAATGCTCTCATTCTGACTTTCCAGAATGCGTAATTGTTCCCATCAAAAAATGGTGGAACATTGAGCGATTGAGACCGGTCCATCTCAAATAGGGTCAAGGATCACACTAAGGTGTTTAAACCAAGCAAGTGTACCCGCTCTGATACCAATTGAAAGCTCTAAAATGTGTTGAAAAACACAAGAGCTGTTTAGACCCCCAATTAAAATTACGGCTTGGTTGATTTTACACAAACTTAATACTAAGTGCGGAAACGTGTAAACACAAGCAAATAATCAATAAGCTACTCTAATCCATAAACTAAGCAACACAGCAGTATAATGGAATATAAAAGAGTAGGGAAGAAAGATGCAAACACAGAAAACACCAAGACGTGTTTTCGAAGAGGAAACCGAAGAACTCGGCGAAAAACCTCTCCGCCGCCCTCCAAGCGGAAATCGATCCACTAGACAATCAGTTGGGATACATGAGTGAGCAAAAGACCCTCCAAGCCTAATCTACCCGATGCACCTAAGCCCTCCAAGCTCCTACTCCAACAAGGCTTCTCGGAACCGTGTCTTGTCTAGTTCTCCGGATCCCGCAACAAGCTCCATGTTGCATCTGCCATCCTTGGCTTCTTCCAATGCTTCCCAGCAGCAC
This sequence comes from Quercus aquifolioides, assembly GCA_019022515.1. Classification (NCBI taxonomy): domain Eukaryota; kingdom Viridiplantae; phylum Streptophyta; class Magnoliopsida; order Fagales; family Fagaceae; genus Quercus; species Quercus aquifolioides. The sequence goes on along the minus strand of CM032330.1, from coordinate 14,633,712 downwards.
CAAAACGTCACTCAACACACTCAGATGATGTTGTAAGTGTTTGGGCTATCAACCTCTCAATGGTGTGGAAATGGAGAGGGAAGGGTTGAGGAGATACCACAAGCAAGTGTATAGAGAAAGGTGGGGATGACAATCTCTAATTGCAAATGTGTTTGACTAGGGTTTTCTCTCTGAAGCATCCCTCAACATTTGTGGGTAATGGGGGTTTATATAGGATAGGTGCAGAATGTGTGAGTCAGTCAGTACAGGCTGGCAGAACAGCATGTCTCGCGGGTGTCTCGCGGGAAGGCCTTACCCGCGAGATACTCGCGAGAGACAGCTGTCTCCACCTGGCCTGACTCTTCGCATTCCAGCATGTGCAAGGCACATGCTTCACTTCGCGGGAAGCTTAGTCGCGACATACCCGCGAGATTCCATCAGCTTCCACTTTGCTTGAGTCTTCACACACTCTCTATCACACACCCCTTACAACAATTCCCACAACAAATACAGGGTATAAATAATTGAAAGTAATTACAATCAAATTTGGCACGGAATAAAAGCCAACAAAACACATAGTTGTAAATCACAACTTTACAGTATATATATATATATATTAAGGGAATATTAATATATATATATATATATATATAAAAATATAAATATAAAAGTAGCTTACATTGTATTAAATTATTAATAATACAGTATTATAGACTAATAGAAGTGAAATGCAATAAGATTTTTTTTGCTATTTTGCTATTCCAATTGAAGATGATCATCATCCCTTTTTAGCGTAGGGATAGGAGTGACAAAAGGGTGCGTTCTGTTGAAAAGCACGGAAATTGAGTTTTGCTATTTATAATACAGATGGATATGAAAGGTGAGTATATCTAAGATAATCCTTCATTAATATTTTGTAAATATATAGAACTCCCTATTCATTTAAAAGCAAATTACACTCGTGAGTTTCAAGTCTAATAATACACAAAGGCAAAGCATCCACCACTTTCAATTTCTTTAAACAAATTAGTTGTGTGTCTGATTGACAGGGGAACTTCAACACATCAGCCATGAGCATCCTTTGGTCTCCTTTGAAGCTTCAGGACGTTTTAGTTCTTTTATATGTATCGGGTGCGGTAAAGGCCTACATGGTTCATGCTACGGTTGCAAAACTTGTTTTCCCTCTTTTCACCTTCACAAGTCATGTTTCGAAGTAGCCCACTCCCACGAGGTGCAACACCCCATACACGACAAGCACCCTCTGATCATTTGCAAAACACCACTATATGATAAGGAGACTTGCACATGCAAAATCTGCGATGAACCTTGCATGAGGTTTATTGTTTACCACTGTCCCCTTTGCAAAATTTACGCTCATTTCAAGTGTCTTTCTTTACCGCTTTCCATTGAAACAAAAATTCACAACCACCCATTAACCTTATTCTGCAAGTTGATCACGTTTACTTGTGATTTTTGTGGGAAAGAAGACAAAAGCATGCCCTACCTATGTGGTCATAGCATTTGTGGATTTTGGGCCCACTGTAATTGTGCTTCCTTACCACGCATGGTGAAACGTATACGCCATAAGCACCCTCTCATCCCCACTAACTCTATTAAGGACGATCATTATGAGCACCGAGTTTGCCAACTTTGCGTCAAAAATGTAGACACAAACCATGGGGTTTATTATTGCTCAAGTTGTGATTATTACGTTGCCCACCTTGATTGCGCTACAGACAAGAATGGCATGGATGAAAATTTTATGCGGGAATCTAAAGGCAAGGAATCTGCTGAGTTAACAAATATGCTGAAATACGAAGATCCGGAGCTTGATGAATTCACCAATGAATCATCTTATAGTGTCCAAAAAACCAAGGTGGATGAGGGTGGAATTAAAATACCCATTGAAATCAAACATTTTTGTCATGAGCATAACTTAAAAGTTACTGACGAGCTTGAGAACTACAAAATATGTGACGGGCGTGTACAACCTATCTTCCCTCCATTTTATAGTTACACTGAGTGTAACTTCCTTCTTCACAAATTTTGTACTGAATTACCATGTAAAAAGCGACACCCACTTCACCAACACCCCCTCAACCTTAAACTAAATAGACCTTATTTAAGGATGAATACACATCATGCTTGTTGTGAGTGTATAACTAATGGCTTTATCTACAATTGCCACGAATGCAATTTTGTCATTGATCTCTCATGTAGTTTGATCTCAGAATTAGACACATTAACTCACGTTGGTCACAAGCACCCCTTAATCTTCTCTAGCACAACTAATGATGAGGAGTGTAGTGCTTGTAATTCTAAAGGAAGAATCTTTCATTGTACTAAATGTGAATTCACTTTGGATTTTGGATGTGCTACATTACCACAATGTGTAATGTACAAACAACACGAGCATCCATTTGTCCTTTGTTATACTCCTGAAGATGACTCAGGTACTTATTGTTGTAAAATTTGTGAGAAAGAACGAGACCCAAAGCATTGGTTTTACTATTGTTCAAAATGTAATTACCTTGCTCATCCTAAATGTATTTTTGGAGAATCCTTATATTATAAAGGGGGAGACTACAAAAATATTAAGTTCGGGAGCACTTGTGTATCCACCGTCCACCAACATCCCCTTGCTCTTGTTCAGGAGACAAGGACGGCTCTCATCATTGTAACAAGTGTGGTCGACCTTGCAAGGATATAGCCTATGAATGTGCCACATGTAATATCAGTTTTGACGATTGGTGCGTGTACTAAATGTGAAAGTGATGTAACTGGCATCCAGCTCCTATCAAGGTGGACACTGCCTTAAGGGTTGTGTTAATAAGACACTATCTTTGTATTTAACTTCTTTTCTTTGAATCCATATGGAAAATTGTTCTTATTATCAACAGAGAATTATCTTTTTCACCTAATTATTTAGTAATTATCCGTTTCTTTCTTATTTCATATTTATTGTTATAGCCGAATTTGAAATAGTGATGAAATGAATGATGAATATCTATTGCATTGCTGCATTTAAAGCGAGAAAACAATAAATTGGAAATATTTATGATTAAAAGCTTAAATTAATACACACCAAAAGCTTCCTATCAGACAACATATTTTATTGTAGCTTACCAACTCCAGTTCTAGCCGCCAAAAAGGCGATGCTGGCCTCTTGAGAACATGTACGTATCAGAACCTTTTTTTTATTTTATATAAATAGATTTAGCTTACTTTCAATACTTTTTTAATTGGAGATCTCTTTTTGTTTTAATGAGAAACTGCCACATCACCCACTAACTAAATAAAAGGCAGAGATTAAAACCCACTACCATTTGTTATTATATATTTAAAACAAAAGGAAATTTCCAATTAAAAAAGTACTAGAAGTAAGCCAAACTCTATATAAATAGAGTACCAATATTTATGATTTGGTAGTAGGGATGGCAATTTTGCTCCGCCCCGCTTGACCTGCCGCTCCTCGCTTTACTCCATGCGGGTTTTTCCCGCCCCGCAATGGTCATGGAGCGGGGATGGGGCGAGATTTTAGCCCCACACCACGGGCAGGGGCAGGGATGGGTTTAGACTTTTTGGACCCAACTTGCCCCGCCTCACCCCATCCCCACCCCGCCCCACACTAATAAGGGTTAAATTGTAAATTTTTCATATCCTAAAACCCTACTATTTAAACAAATATATCATCAACTTATTTTATTCTACCTAACAAGGATTTCTACCTCTTTTTTCTCTAGCAAGGTTAGAAATAAGGTACCAATTTTAACATTTTCTTTTATCTTTATTATAAACAAATTTATATATTATTGGATCATTGATTTTGTATTATGAGATTTTGTTTTTGTTGTGATATTGTCTTATTAAACACTTTAATAATATTATTCAATTTTTGCTAAAAATTAGTTTGATTTGATGGGATAAATTAATTTTTAATTTCAAGTATTTTTTTTTAATGAAACAGGTTTTACTGAAAACAATTGCAATAGATGTGGGAAAATTAACAAGGAGCAGAGTTTTACGGGGTGGGGCGGGGCTCCAAGGGGCGGGGATGGGGCAAGAAAATTTTCCTCGTCATGCGGGGGCGGGATGGGGTAAGACAAAACCATGTGAGGCTAGGGCGAAGACCCCATCTTTCGGACCCGCCCCCACCCCATTGCCATCCCTATTTGGTAGAGCTAGCAAATACAACAATGCTGCCGCTTCTCTTAAGTGTATTATTATTACATGCCTTATTCATAAGAATGTCAAGATTAATATTGGTTATAGCAATTTAGTTGCAGTCTATCCCTTGAGTATATAAATGGCTAATCCTACTATGGCTCTATAATCTTTTTTATGCCTATAAATGGTAAACTTGCCAACATGTACTAGGAAAATTCTTAGGTATTCCGGGCATATGGATAAATGGTGCTCCTTCCTCTTATATTTATAGTGAACCCTACCATGAATTTAATGAGTAGACCCCACCATGAATGTGAGAGGAGGAATCATCATTCTCCGTACTCCGGGAGTACCTAAGTATTACTTGAAACCAAATGGGAAAAAAATCAATGAAAATTAAATTTCTTTTCTTTTTCACAATTGTTTCAGAAAATGTCATCATTTTATTCATTCATTAATATAAAATGCAAACTTAAACATTGTAATTAGATTTTTTTTTAATCTATTGAAAATCCATTAAATCCAACAATTATATTCAATAAAATTAATTTCTCTTTCTTTTCACAATTGTTTCAGAAAGAGAAATATTACGTCCATAACATTTTTACAATACTTTCACAACAATTAAAGTATATTAACACTTTCACAACATTTTTCCAACCTGCCACCTAAAATTTGTTGTGAAAGTGTAGTGAAAATGCTGTGGATATGGCACTTCTCTTTTAGAAATAAAATGTATATATATATATATATATCATAATTTTACATACAACAATGTAAAATGAAAGTATAATTAGATCCAATAATTATTTTATACATCTGACATATGGATTACCTATTTCATAACATATGGGTTTTCTATAATTGTAAACCCCTATATAATGAGATTGATATTATATATGGCGAATACATAAAATACTTTCTCAGTTGGCGCTAGCTGCGCTACACAACATAAGACAACATTCTTCTTTCCAATAAACCTCATTTTTCTAGTCTCTAAACACAATTTTTTTACAAAGTCTATAATGAACTATAAAAAGACTTTACTTGTTAAATTATCTGATGCCTAATTTAGTTGATTAATCTTCACATGTAAGTACAATGTCATCTTTAGTGGAGTTTTGGACTTGAACACTTTATGTAGAGGTTGTTCTAGCCATACGACATTTGTTGGGCTGTTGTATCTTAGGGGAGACAAGTCAGAGAAGGTTTGCACCGGTTACAAAGTTTAGCCAACCAAGGACTTGAATCTCCTTAAAGAAAGTGAGTGTCGCGCCTCAGTCCAAATAGTATTGTGTATTTTCTAATCTCAAATTAATAATATTTAGAAGTATTATTCAGTTTCTCTGTGTGTTATTTCCATTATTATTGTGTTTGCACCAACAATTTTAAGGAGATTCAACACATGGGGCCTATACAAGAGAAACCAAATGAGACTGTTGGAGATCTCAACAAGACCTTTCGTCTTATGGGAGCCCATTTCAAGAGGTGGAAAGAAAAGGTCCTCTTCTACTTGAGTCTTCTCAAAGTTGCCTACAATCTCACTGACAAGAGTCTTTCAACGATATCGATAAGATGAGTGAGAAAAAATTTAGTCTCCATCAAGAAAAAATAGATAAGTATACAAAAGATGAATATAATTGTTGCTCTTATTTTTTGAATTGTCTTGCCAATCATTTCTATGATTATTATGACACAATTTATAATTCTGCCAAGAAAATTTGGAAAGCTTTACAAAGCAAGTATGATACCGAGGAGACTGGTGCAAAAAAGTATGCTGCTAGTAGATTTTTCTGTTACCAAATAGTGGATGGAAAATCGGTGGTGGATCAAGCACAAGACTTCCAAATGATGTGGCAGAATTAAGATCCGAAGGCATAGAGATTGGAGATAATCTAGTGGTAGTTGGCATAGTTGATAAACTACCACAATCTTGGAAAGAGTTCCAAAAGACTTTACGGCACTAACAAAAGGAAACATCCTTGGAGACTTTGATCACATGCATTCGTGTGGAAGAGGAGGCTAAAGGACAAGATGCACTCATGACACAAGAGAGCATTGATAATTCCAAAACAAAGGTAAACCTTATTTTAGCCAATAGTAATATGCCCAAAAATCATTTTCCTAGAAATGGTCAATTGAAGCCTAAAAAGAAAGCCTTTAAAAATAATAATAGACCTCAGGGAAGGAGAAACCCGAATAAAAATTACAATAAGAACCAAGGACCCCCTTCACAAGATCAACTTAATAGATCATGTTTTGTCTGTGGCAAGAGTGGGCATATTACTCTATTTTGCAAATTTTGGAAATGTGAATCTGTTCCGTAGGCTAACGTAACCGAAGAACCTTTAATGGCTATGATTACAAACATCAATATGGTGCAATACGTTGAAGGGTGGTAGGCAGATACGTTGAAGGGTGGTAGGAAGAAGAAAAAACAATTATGCTTGGTGACTCTAGCAAAACCAAGGTTCTTGGGAGTGGTGAGGTTAATTTCAGATTCACTTCTGGACGTGTGCTAACATTGAAAGATCTGCTTTACACTCCGTCCATGAGAAAGAATTTGATGTCAAGTTTTTTGCTTAACAAGGTTGGCTTCAAGCAGATTATGGAATCTGATAATTATGTAATCACTAAAAATGGATTATTTGTGGGCAAGCATTATGCTTGTGATAGAATATTTAAATTGAATGTTGAGAATAATAATGCATCTACCACTTCAGTTTACATGCTTTCTTCTATTAATTTTTGGCATGCTTGTTTGTGTCATATAAATAGTAGATATGTGGGAATCATGAGTAGTTTAGGATTAATTCCAAGACTATCAAAAGATTTTAACAAATTTGAAACTTGTAGTCAAGCTAAGATTACAAAAAGGCCTCATAAAAGTGTTGTAAGAAATACCGAATTGCTTGATTTAATTCACTCTGATTTATGTGAATTTGAGGGAATTTTAACTCGTGGAGGAAATAAATATGTTATCACTATTATTAATGATTTCTCAAAATATACAACTGTTTATTTGTTGAAAAATAAAAGTGATGCTTTTGAAAAATTTCAATATATTTTTTAAAAGAAGCTGAAAATCAATTCGGTAGAAAAATAAAAAGAATACGAAATGATAGAGGTCGTGAGTATGAATCAAGTGCATTCAACTCATTTGTTCAATCTTTGAGAATTATCCATGAAACTACTACACCATATTCACCTGCTTCTAATGGTGTGGCTGAAAGAAAAAAAAGAACTCTAATTGAGTTAACAAATGCCATGTTAATTGAATATGGTGCACCTTTACATTTTTGGGGTGAAGCTATTTTAATTGCATGTCATGTTTTGAATAGGGTGCCACATAAAAAGTCACATACCACACCTTTTAAGATGTGAAAAAGACATAAGCCAAATTTGGGATATTTGAGAGTATGGGATTGTCTTGCTTATGTAAGGCTTACTAACCCTAAAATACCTAAATTAGGTATAACAGCTGATGGAAATTTAGACCCCTTAAACAACCAGATTGCGTAGCCTAGATTAATTAGCCAAGTTGTTACTTAGTCAAATTATGCAATTCTAGGTTAAAGCAATCAAACAATCATATCAAAATAATAAAGCAGCGGAATAATAAAAGACACAGTGATATGATCACCCAGGAAACCACACGGTAAAAACCTGGGGAGGATTTGACCCACCGATCCTCAAGGCAAACCAGAATTCACTATGAAAGAATTGAAGTTCTTACAAAAGGACTACAAGCTCCCCGCTCGACTTCCTAATGCTACCCACCAGTAGAACTTACTGACACGACCACGTGCAAGCTCCGAATCCACAGACTCCTTCTTTCTTGAATTCCTCAATCAGCTACAAGCTCCCCGCTTGTTTTTCTTTTAAGTTCAAATGGTTGCAACTCTAATGATCTTCAAGATGTTGAAATCATTTCTACCTTGAAAACCCTAAATTTTGTGTAAAGGAAGGCTCCTCAAAGATCTCACACGAGATTCACACAAAACAGCAATGTATGAGCAACAAAGCAATATGGACAACCTTCAAAAACGTGGCTAGGGTTTAGTTTATATACCTAGGGTAAAAAAAACATAAAACCCTAAACGTTTAATGAAGTAGGGCTGAGTTGGAAATTCTGCAGAAAAATCAACCTGTGCGATTTTCGATCGATCGAGTCTATTCTTCGATCGATCGAGCCAGGCCGAAAGTCCCAAGTACTTCTACAGCCACCCGATTCCAACTTTACAATAATAAATCAACTTTGAGCAAGCCTAAACAAGACTAAATACATTGTTTTGATCATGGTTTGCCAACATTACAAATTAGAGTTCTAAATACATAAAATCCTAAGACCTTAGAACCTAACAAACTCCCCCTTTGGCAATCCGTGACAAAACCCTAATTAAAAGCTCAAAGTTTTACAAGTAAACAGCCCTTTACAGAGATAATGCTCATAAATTCAAATTCAGCCTAACTACTATCCATCGGTTGCAAGTGTAGACAGCAGCTTAGTTGAATCAACCTGTATATTCCTGAAATACTCAACAAACGCATAAACGCATGTGTGACAGAAAAGAGTAAAACAACAGGTATAACATTCTTGTAAGATTCACACAACACAAAATAAAGACATATATGAATGATCAACTCATAAATATAAATCAATACGCAGTGAATCACAAAGCAACAAGAATCAATAAAAAAAACATGTATATCAATCAATGTTACTCCCCCTAACATGAATATCCCCAAAAATGATATACAAAGTGAAGCACCTAGATACAATCTAAAAAACTCCACAAGCTCCTCAACAACAAAAAGTAACAAAAAATCTCCCCCTAACTACAAAAACTCCTCTACAAGTCAAAACTCCACTCCCCCTTTTTGTGACGGAATGCCAAAGGGCAATCACAGGTCGCCATCAAAAGGAGGTGGTGAGGGTGAATGAAGACGCGCTAAGTCAGCTCGAAGAGCACGAAACTCATCTAGCAAGTCCACCAAAATCTGACCATGAGCCGCCTGAACGGTCATGACAGTCTCCAGGGTACGACGAACATCAAAGTCAGTCGAAGGAGGTGGAGGAACAGCAGCAGCAGCAGCATCATCACCAACTGGATCAGGAACATCCTCACCAGCAATACCTGCAGAAGAAGAAGGAGGAGGAGCGCTACTAGACGGCTCAGACCTAGGGTGTTTAGAACCAGCTCGAAGATGAGCGGCCCTTTGTCTAAGGAAAGACGCACCTATAGGAGCTATCACATGAACGGGCTCAGAGGAAGGAAAGCCACCAAGATCAAGATAAAGAAGAATCCTATGAATAAAAATAGGATGAACAAGAGCATGAGCAGTAGATGAACTCCTATAAACATCGTTCAAAGAACGAAGAAAAAGATGGGGAAAACTAATAGGAGCATCAGTAACAAGAGCGTACAAAAATACACACCTCTCGAGAGGAATGGTGTGAACATGAGAGATGGGCCAGATAGAATGACAAGCTATCCTAAAGAAAAGATAGTGCAACCCGGAAAGCTCAGCAGAGGTGATCCTAGGATCAGAACCCCACTGGACAGTAGTCCAGTGATGTAAGACAAGACATCACTAATCTCGGGAGACACGTCATAAGGATAGACAGGATTCTGGACCAAAGGAACCCCTAGAGCATCAGCCACTATCTGAGGAGTAATGGAGTACTCTACGCCTCGTATCCAACTCTTGACTAGAGTGTTGGAATCATAGATGCGGATAGAGATGTTCGAGTAGAACTCTCTAATCAAGGCAGAAGGTGGAGGAGGATCAGAAATATCCACCAAGGGTAACCAGCCCCTACGCTCGAAGTTTGCCCTAATGGCAGGATCAAGTTCATCTAACAACACAGAACGCTCAGCCCATATCTTTCTCCTAATGTTAAGCTTCTCAAAAATCTCTTGGTTTTTCTCACTAGAAAACTTCTCACGGTCAAAGGATGGAGGGGGTGAAGGAGAAGGTGAGGGAACATTCCTACGGGCTCTAGTCTTCCTAGGCATAGTGCTAAGGAAAGGACAGAGACACAAAGTGAAAACCAAAAAGAACAAGAGAAAACAAAACCAAGGGCAGACTGCAAATTAGCACAATAAAAAATATAGAACAAAAATCTATATGATGCATGAACAATAATAATGTTGTGATGCATGATCTAATGCAGTAAACAATTAAGTTTAATTGAGATTAATTTGACAAAATTGGCTTGAACAGGGAATTTCTATCAAAAACCCCAAAAATTGAAAACCACTTGTTGAAAATTTTATTTTATTTTATTTTATTTTTTTTAACAAATTGATGAATTGAGCATTACAAGCCACATCACATAGATTATAATGCTTAATTACATCAATACAACAAGCCAATTTCATCGAATTCTACCCAATTTAACAAAAGCCTCAAATCGGATCAATTAGAAACCCTAGAATTTTCAAATTTTCACCAAACTCAAAATTGATCAAATTAACAGGTAAGAATCATGTTTATGATGTGTCCCCACAAAAACCCAATGATCAATTGCATAAAATAAGGCTTGAATCAACAGAAAATCCCAAAAATGTAAAGTCCGAAAATCTCCCTTAAATGCATGGATTTATGCATGAAATCATGAAAATAAAATCAAAAGGAAGGGCAAAAGAGTCTTACCGGCTTGAGGAAAGAGATTCTTTGCAAAAACTTCGGAGGAAAACGACAAAAATTGGAACTATTGAGCTTGCCTCGTCAGAGAGAGAAAGAAAAAGTTTGAAAAAGATTTGAAAAGTGTTTGAAAAAGTCAGATCTGATCTTTTAAAAAAGCTTTTCCACGATCTTCGATTGATCGAAAATTACATTCGATCGATCGAATGAACCAGTCATTTTGAAACAAACTAGAGCACTTTTTCGATTGATCGAAAATCGCATTCGATCGATTGAAACAAACAGTCATTTTGAGACAAATTAAAACACTTTTTCGATTGATCAAAAATCAGACTGGATCGATCGAACTGGGCAGAGGCTCACTAAATTTTGAGAAAAAACACAGTTTCAATCATTCTCAAAAACAAGTATGAGATGGAATTTTTTTTTTTTTAAAAACCCAATATTTTAAACCCAATTTTCTCAAAAACAAGTTTCAATCATTCTCCCATTGAATTTTCTCAAGCAACAAATATGTTGTGCACAAATCTCAAGATATTCTCAAACTTGGTTGGTTAGACCAAAAACACACACACTAGCATGTACAGTGTTTAAACAAAGAGTAACTTGTGTAGTGTGTGATACTAGCAGAAAACTTGAGATACATGTAAGGTGATATGTGAATAGCAATCAATCACAAAGTTTACAAATTTTATCACATAGAATTCAAAAGAGACTATCACCTAAAGAGTTACATCCTATAACTCCCACATCTCCTAGAACAAAAGCTTGCAATCATGTATGTTTCTTGTATTTTGCCCCATTATTTAGGTGAAATTTGGCATCAAGCCTAATAGTACACACCAGATTAGATTATGTGAAATGGCATCAAGCCTAATAGTACACACCAGTTTTAAGCATTAAGCATTTAAGCATTTAAAGAGGCTACACCTTATGTTCTTTTTGTGCATGTGCTACACTTTCTCGAGCACAAAATCTTATGATATGCACTAAGGTGTTCATGATTGACTAGTGAACAGTGGTGAGATGGTTATTTATGCCTGTCTCAAAAGGATCAAGTCCGACAGTCAAATAACATGTGACTTCAAGATCAAGACAAAGTGATTAATAACCACAAACATCTTTCCCACACAACATACACTACAAAGTTTCAACTAGTCAAGTGCAATATAAAAGCTCATCAAAGCTAAACAAGGTACATAAGACATGTTATGTGTAAATAAATGGACCAACCTTGTTTTCAAAAACCAAGAAACATCATGTTAAACATAATTTTTGCTTTCTCCTTTTCCCTTTTATTATTATTATTATTATTATTATTATTAAAAGAGAAAACAAATAAATCCTAGAATGAAATGCATGAATGTAATGCAATGCAAGTCCTAGAACAAAAAAAAAAACACAAAAACCAAAGAACAATGGTCACAAATGAATGCTCTAAAATGTGTTGAAAACACAAGAGCTGTTTAGACCCCCAATTAAAAATACGGCTTGATTGATTTTACACAAACTAAATATTCAGTGCGGAAACGTGTAAAACACAAGCGTAAAGGCAATAATCTACTCTAATCCATAAACTAAGCAACACAGCAGTATAATGGAATATAAAAGAGTAGGGAAGAAAGATGCAAACTCAGAAAACACCAAGACGTGTTCTCGAAGAGGAAACCGAAGAACTCGGCGAAAAACCTCTCCGCCGCCCTCCAAGCGGAAATCGATCCACTAGACAATCAGTTGGGATACATGAGTGAGCAAAAGACCCTCCAAGCCTAATCTACTCGATGCACCTAAGCCCTCAAAGCTCCTACTCCAACAAGGCTTCTCGGAACCGTGTCTTGTCTAGTTCTCCGGATCCCGCAACAAGCTCCATGTTGCATCTGCCATCCTTGGCTTCTTCCAATGCTTCCCAGCAGCACCAAAACGTCACTCAACACTCTCAAAAGGTGTGGTAAGTGTTTGGGCTATCAACCTCTCAATGGTGTGGAAATGGAGAGGGAAGGGTTGAGGAGATACCACAAGCAAGTGTATAGAGAAAGGTGGGGATGACAATCTCTAATTGCAAATGTGTTTGGCTAGGGTTTTCTCTCTGAAGCATTCCTCAACATTTGTGGGTAATGGGGGTTTATATAGGATAGGTGCAGAATGTGTGAGTCAGTCAGTACAGGCTGGCAGAACAGCATGTCTCGCGGGTGTCTCGCGGGAAGGCCTTACCCGCGAGATACTCGCGAGAGACAGCTGTCTCCATCTGTCCTGACTCTTCGCATTCCAGCATGTGCAAGGCACATGCTTCACTTCGCGGGAAGCTTAGTCGCGACATACCCGCGAGATTCCATCAGCTTCCACTTTGCTTGAGTCTTCACACACTCTCTATCACACACCCCTTACATCAATTCCCACAACAAATACAGGGTATAAACAATTGAAAGTAATTACAATCAAATTTGGCACGGAATAAAAGCCAACAAAACACATAGTTGTAAATCACAACTTTACAATCTCCCCCTTTGGCTATTCCGTGACAAAACCCTAAAACAGACTCTAGACTTAACCGTGAGTTTGGGAACACAGGCAAAACTCACTCACACTTAATTCTAGATTCTGATAAGCTCTTGAAACATATGAACAAGTAACTCCTGAAACACAACAACAAAATATTATCATTGTATGCAGAAAACTTGAAACGCATATGGAGCATCAATAGCATGATCAAGCAAGATGAAATAGAAAACACTAGATCATGGCAAGATCAAACAAGTAATCACTATACACAAGCAATTACTATGCTCATTCACACAAGGAATGAACATCCGGATATGCAAGATGATAAGCTCATATGAAGAGTACCATTTGCAAATCCAACACTCAACCAATGCAAAATACTCAAAGTATTTGCATCTAGGAACAATCCTACACGGGCACAAGAGTGATGTAGTGAAGTAAATGTATGACATTAAACTTCAATAGCACAAGCAGAAAGGCTGCATAAGCAAAGTATTGCAAAAACATGGCACAAACCATAAAAGCCTACAAACATGCAATGAAACAAAACAACCCTTAAAGCTTACAAAAGCAACATGGGTACATGCAAAGTATGCTACAAAGCAAAGAGAATAACACAACAAATATCTGAAATAATACTTAAATAAAGCATAGTATCAAAGCTTTAAACCAAAAGCCGTAAAACAGTTATAAAAACTAAAAAGTACTGAATAAAAACCGTCTGAAAAACCAATAACCAATGTTACTAAGTTGCTAGACTATGCTCCCCCTAACACTGTGCAAGCTCTTCTCTAGCTCCCCCTCAGAATTTTCTCCCCCTTTTTGACCGGAATGGCCAAAGGGTCAGAACTGTTCTGACTCTGAATCCGAGCCGGGCTCCATAGATAAGTCTTGTACTTGAGAAGATAGCGCGGTGATCTGTCCTTGAAGGTATGCAAACTGGTCCGCGGTGTACTGCACATGGGAGTCAAGCACTGTAGACATCTGATCCATCTTAGCAAGCAACTGATCCAGTTTGCTTAAGCCTTGTGGAGGAGCCGAAGATGATGGCTGTGCAGAGGGCTCAGGAGCCGAGGTGAATCTGTCAATCTCTTCCTCTGTATCTTCAGCTTCCTCCTACTGAACCCGTCGCGGTGGTGGTATGGTATGCACACCGAACTTGGAGCCTCTAATGTGTGCAGTGCTCCTAGTCAGTGTATGACCACCAATAGGATAGTCTCTCTGAACAACCGTGAGGCCACTAGGTAGCTTGAGCTTTGCCTTGGCAATTAATCCCATGATCAAAGAGGGGAACGGCATCACAGTCCGTGAATTCTGCATTGTGATGCTCCTTTTAAGGACATGCATTATATGGCCACAAATGTCAATCTCCTTATGTGTGAAGAGATCATACAGAAATCTTGTTCTTGGAGCAGAGAGAGTGGTGAGATTGGTGACCGGATAAAGATTGTGAATCATCACATAGCTTAGGGTCCTCATTTCTGGAGAGAACTTGATGGTGTTCATGGATGATCTCTTTGGTTCACCACCAAGAAGTGCAATCATCTCAGCAGTAGAACCCATTCTGTCCTCATAAGCAACTGTGATTTGCTGAGATGGAGGACGGGTCTCCAAAAAGTCTTGAATGCTATCTCTTGTAATCTGAAACTCCTTGTGCCTTACCCAGCAGTCAATACGATCTTCATTGACAATGGCATTAGAGAAGAACTCCTTGATGATCTCTGAATATACCACTCCAGTCGGGTTGAGCAGCTTGGTCCAAGTTCTATCTTTGAACACTTCAGGGATGAAAGTGCCCTCAAGAGTCTCTAACTGGACTACCCGTTCCATGATGATTGTCTTGTCCTTGTAGCAGTCATTGTACTTCATATCAGCATCTGCAGACCGGAAATGATCAGAATCAGTTCGGGCTCGCTTTGAAGACGATTTCTTCTTAGCAGCATGCTTGGTGGGAGACATCTGCACATTTGCACAAAGCAAAGAAGGAAACAACAATGCACAAACACAAACCAGAAGACAAACTTCATTAGATTCAAGTTAGTGTTAAATCAAACATAGACTAACTGAAAAACAGAGCATGATAAACACCAAACATCATGGTAAGAGAGTCCAACTTAAAAGGGATAACTACAATGCAACAAAATAAGAAATAGTGCAAGAGTGTGTGTCTGTGAGCATGTGCTGATGAGTGTGTGCGGCAAGAGATGCATGAGGGTGCCTAAGTGTGCTTAGTTGTGTGTCAAAAATGTGCAACATGAACAAAGTGATTGAAACACAAAATCAATGACCAAATCAAGTACAATAAGATCATACAAGTGAGAATCCATTGATTGAAATCACTTGATTTCAAAAAAAACACAAAAATGTCACTCGGACATTTTGACAAACACTTAGTGTGCATAAAAGCAAAAACTACATGAATAATGCATGAACATGTGAAAATCTACCCTCAATACATGATAAAATGCCACAAGGGGCCAACACAAGTGCAGAAACAACTAAAGGAACACAGCCCAATCAAAATAAATGAAAAAAAATTCACCCAATTTTGAAAACCAACCCAAAGTTTCGAAAATCCCCAATTATCAAAACCCTAACAAAAAATCTGCATAATCTAAGTAAAAACTTGAAAAGAAGTAGTTGAGAAACATACCTTGAGGAAAAGAAAGCAGAAAAAATGCTTGGATTGAAGGGAAATGAATGGAATAGTGATTTTGGGTTGAAAGACTTTGAGAGAGGTTGAGCGAGGGAAGTTTGATGGTTTTGAAAAACTGTCACATCAGCTATATAAAAACTGGAAACACGCGTTTTTCGCGGGTTAGAGAGTGGCGAAACAGTCGCGAAACAGTCGCGAGAAGAGCCACTGAAGCATAAAAATTTTCGCGAGAAGCAATAGGTCGCGAAACAGTCGCGAGACAGTCGCGGAAGTTTCTGTGTGACAAAGAAGAAAAAAAATTTCCCTCAACTCCATTTCGCGGGAAGCTCTAAGTCGCGAGCTTCTCGCGAAATTTCCCTTGAACCAGTTTTTGAAGACACACAAAAGCATGCATTTTAATCAAAAACAAAAGACAAGAAAGTATAAAAACACTTTCAAAAACAAATAAAACACTCAAAAATATTTTTGGGTTTGATCAACAAAGATTGAGCATGTGAAAACACATTTAAACAAGTACAATCATACAAATGAATATGGCATTCATTGAACATAGACTTGTGTGTTGTGTGTGGATATCAAAAATGAGATAGTCCTTAGTCCAATGTGAAGCTTCAATGATCAATTCAATCAAGGCATACACAACTAGCACTAGATTATGTGACCTATCTCAATTATAGAAACATGCATATATGACCTCCCACATGAACTTGATAACAATTCATTGAAGCTTTTCATTTGGCTTCATATTTAACATATCATTTGTAACTTTTGAGCAAAGTGAATCTCATTTAGAGAAAGATGCCTGAAATTTTAAATATTTCAATTGATGAGTCAGCCTTTGGCGTTTTGGGCATCATACATTTTATTTTGGTCGCTTTCCCTTTTTCCTAGTCGAATACTAGTTTGTGCGACAGGCTTTTGCAGCTCTATATCTCTTTTCATTTGGAGATTTACAATTAGAGAGCTCTTTAAAAGCAGAAAATAAAAGTGGGAAGATATATAGGCATGAGTCTATGCATGTCTCAAGATCAACAAAACCATTCACTGATCATTCATGGCAAGGTTGAAGATCTATTTACAACAGTCACATAGATTTCAGAATTTCTTCCACAATGATATGAGTGCATGAGATACAAGCTAAGCTCGTTAAATGCACAAAGCCATAAGTACAAAGGTACAAGGCAAAACATGCTTTGAGACAAAACTCAACAAAGTGATCAGACATTTTGGATTTTCTATTTTTTATGTGTTTTTGAATTTTATTTTGAACACACCCAAAACAGAACAAGAAAATAAAGATTAACAAAAACCAACCGGTTCAAAGCAATCGAACAAAATAACAAAAAAAATAATGCATGAAAAGATGCAACAGCAGATGTCCCTAAACATTGAAAGAATTTATGCGTGGACATGTTATAATGCTTATGCATGAGTACCCCTCTTCACCCACACGTCACGTGCGTTTGGGGTGATATCCTTAACGGATTGGGTACAAGAATTTGGACTGTCAAACCTTCTGGTGAAACTCTCCAAGCAGGTGGTGAAGGCACCAATCATTTTCATCACATCCATCATGCCAGGATCACGATTCTGACTTCTCGGTTGTTCACCACCCCAAGACCTCATGTCATTTCTCCTTCCTCGTGACCGAGGTGCGCTTGAATTGTTGTCTGATCTCAGCTTTTGACAGTTAGGTCTGGTACGTCCTTGCATTCCGCAGTAGTGACACACATAGTCCGTTCTGGGACTCCGTTGTGATCTTGGGAGAGATCTTCCTCTGGTTTCATGTCTACCCATGGAGTGATTTCTGGGCTTATTCACCACCCGTTGTTCACTCACATTCTTCTTCTCAACCTTAACATTCTCAGGGATGGTTTCTTCTACAATAGGCACTGCGGCCTTCACAAACTTCACTTCTTTGGTAGCTTTGGCTGATGAGCTACTTCCTCCGGTGTATCCCAACCCGGACTTGTCTGAAGACGGTTTTTGAGATGAGATAACATCATCTAACTTCTGGGAGGAGACTCTCTCTATCTTGGCATGAGCTTGTACTACCTCTTGCTCAAGAAACCTCACCTTCGTATAGGCTTCAGACAACTCGCCATTTAATGTCTCAATTTCGCACTTAGCCTCTTTATATCCGACCATGAGACTTCTGTAATCTTCCTCAGCCTTCTTCATAAGAGTACCCAAGTCATCCGACGACTCCACATGAGCAATGGTCATGAATGCGGAGTAGTTTCCCTCTCCGTCACAGCTCTCTTCCGAGTCAGAATCAGAGGATTCTGAATCACTGAGTGTTGTGGCATAAGCTTTGCCTTTTCCCCTTAGAAAATTTGGACACTCCTTCTTTAGATGTCCATGGCCATTGCACTCATAGCAAATAATTTCTGAAGAAGGTTGAAACTCCCTCCCTTCTTTTCTTGGAAACTCTTTCCTATCACCTCTTGAAGATGAAAATTTTCCTTTGTTGAATGGTTTCCCACTGTTCTTCATCTTCAGAAATTTTCGGAAGTTTTTCGCAAGAAATGCTACTTCCTTCTCCACCCCATCTTCTTCGGAGGAATCACCCATCCTTTCGGTGATGGTTTTAAGAGCAAGTGATTTACTCATCTTATGGGAAGGCAGTCCCATCTGATATGTTTGGAGAGACCCAACTAATTCTTGAATTTTAATCTCATCCAAATCCTTGCTTTCCTCTATGGCTGTAACTTTTGCTCTAAAACTTTCAGGCAAGGACCTCAACACTTTTCTCACCACCTTAGCATCTTCAATCTTCTCCCCAAGATTGAGTTTAGCAATTACAATTTCATTGAGCTTCCCATAGAATGAATCAAACGGTTCATCATCACCCATCTTGAGCTCTTCAAATTTTGTGGTAAGCATCTGAAGCTTTGTGTCCTTAACTTTCTTTGTACCTTCATAAGTGGTCTCCAAAATCTCCCAAGCTTCTTTGGCTACCGTCATGTGAGAGATCCTGTGGAATTCATTAGGAGACACAGCACAAAATATAGCATTTAAAGCTTTACTATTAGCATTGGCTGCTGCAAGAGCCGCCTTATCCCAATTAGCCTTAGGAGCTTCCGGCTTAGTCCAGCCGAGCTCTACCGCATCCCAAACGGTATCTTCTATAGAGCATAGAAATGCTCTCATTCTGACTTTCCAGAATGCGTAATTGTTCCCATCAAAAAATGGTGGAACATTGAGCGATTGAGACCGGTCCATCTCAAATAGGGTCAAGGATCACACTAAGGTGTTTAAACCAAGCAAGTGTACCCGCTCTGATACCAATTGAATGCTCTAAAATGTGTTGAAAACACAAGAGCTGTTTAGACCCCCAAGCGTAAAGACAATAATCTACTCTAATCCATAAACTAAGCAACACAGCAGTATAATGGAATATAAAAGAGTAGGGAAGAAAGATGCAAACTCAGAAAACACCAAGACGTGTTCTCGAAGAGGAAACCGAAGAACTCGGCGAAAAACCTCTCCGCCGCCCTCCAAGCGGAAATCGATCCACTAGACAATCAGTTGGGATACATGAGTGAGCAAAAGACCCTCCAAGCCTAATCTACCCGATGCACCTAAGCCCTCCAAGCTCCTACTCCAACAAGGCTTCTCGGAACCGTGTCTTGTCTAGTTCTCCGGATCCCGCAACAAGCTCCATGTTGCATCTGCCATCCTTGGCTTCTTCCAATGCTTCCCAGCAGCACCAAAACGTCACTCAACACTCTCAAAAGGTGTGGTAAGTGTTTGGGCTATCAACCTCTCAATGGTGTGGAAATGGAGAGGGAAGGGTTGAGGAGATACCACAAGCAAGTGTATAGAGAAAGGTGGGGATGACAATCTCTAATTGCAAATGTGTTTGGCTAGGGTTTTCTCTCTGAAGCATTCCTCAACATTTGTGGGTAATGGGGGTTTATATAGGATAGGTGCAGAATGTGTGAGTCAGTCAGTACAGGCTGGCAGAACAGCATGTCTCGCGGGTGTCTCGCGGGAAGGCCTTACCCGCGAGATACTCGCGAGAGACAGCTGTCTCCATCTGTCCTGACTCTTCGCATTCCAGCATGTGCAAGGCACATGCTTCACTTCGCGGGAAGCTTAGTCGCGACATACCCGCGAGATTCCATCAGCTTCCACTTTGCTTGAGTCTTCACACACTCTCTATCACACACCCCTTACATCAATTCCCACAACAAATACAGGGTATAAATAATTGAAAGTAATTACAATCAAATTTGGCACGGAATAAACGCCAACAAAACACATAGTTGTAAATCACAACTTTACACAATGAAACACAAGGACCATGTTAGAAAGACTCAATTAAATTGAGCCTTTTGCATCCAAAGCTTTTTAGATGCGCCACGAGCATTGGAGTTCTTATTCACATTTGAGTGATTCCCAACTCCAGGATTGGAATAAAGGTTTAACACCTTTACCAATTCACCAATTAGTGCCATAGGATCTTGTGCTTGAGGCACAGGCACTTTTGGTTTATTTGCTCTCTTATCAGCTTGAAACTTGTAACAGTTAGGATGAATGTGTCCAGACTTACCACAATAATGACAAACCCAAGCAGGTTTACCATGCATCTTGTCCTTAGATTTGGTAGGCTCCTTAGGTTTAAATTCTCTCAAATCAACCTTAATCTTCTTAGGAGGTGAAACTTCTACAGGTTTGACTACCTCACTCACAGGTGGTTTGACAGTTTCACTCACAACCTCACTCGCAGAAGGTTTAGAAGAAGATGCATGAACAAAATTCGTGGAATGTGGTGCATAATCAAAGATGCTTTCAACGTATCCCAAACCAGATTTATCGGAAGGATACTTTTGAACATTCAGCATGTGATCAAGTTTAGAACTAGCAGATCTAGCAATAGATAAATCATGTTCCAAAGTTCTAACTTTATCAAGCAAAAGCATGTTCTCAGATTTAACATTATTCAAAAGCTCATTAGCATCAAACAGTTTAACAAGCAAATTTTTCTTTTCAAGCTCAAGAGAATCAATTTTCTTTAGGCCAAGTTCAACTTTCATAGCATCCTTTGCAACAACTTTGCAAAGTTTGTTGTAGGCCTCTTGAAGATCTGCATCTTTAGAGAGTTCCCCATCAGAAGGGTTCTCCTCAGCAGATATGCTTTCATTGACTATAGCAGTAGCCGTGAAAGCAATGAAGTTTTCATCCTCGTCACCACCGGACTTATCATCAAAAACCTCATTATCACTAAGGGTTACAGCCATAGCTTTACCCTTAGTCCTCAAGAATGTAGGACATTCAGATTTCACATGACCATACCCTTGACAGCCAAAACACTGAGGACCCAAAGAATTATTTGAAGATTGACCAACTTTTTCTTTAGGTTTTTCAAAGTTATTAACCTTAGTGGGATCATTATTCCTAAAATTTCTAGGTTCAGCAGTACAAGTACCTCTTGTCTTTCTATTGGTATTCCTAAGAAAGTTCTTAAAGTTTTTGGCAAGATACGCAATCTCTGTAGCAGAGAGCTCATCATCAAATCCACCACCATCAACATTATCAACTGACTTAAGAGCCATTGATTTGGATTTTTTCACTTTAGGTAGGTCAGACTCATAGGACTAAAGCGATCCTACAAGCTCATCAACAGGGATGGAGTCCACATCCTTGCTTTTAATGATGGCAGTCACTTTGGGTCTAAAGTCTTCAATTAAAGATCTAAGTATCTTCCTAACAATTTTAGGTTGATCATAGATTTCACCCAAATTAAAAGCAGAATTGACAATATCATTTAATTTAGCATAGAATTCATCAAAAGATTCATCATCAGACATTCTAATGCTTTCAAATCTAGAAGTCAATTGTTGCAGTTTATTGATCTTAACTGCCTTTGTGCCTTCATGCACAGTTTGGAGGATTTACCAAGCAATATAAGCAACCTCAACATTATAGATCCTCTTAAATTCCTCCATAGAAACAACATTGAAGATGGCATTCATAGCTTTGCTATTGAAGCCAGCTGCTTCTTTTTCAGAAGTTTGCCACTCACTCACAGGAGTAGTGGGCTTCACCCATCCGTATTCAACGGAATTCCAAACCCTTTCATCAATGGATTTCAGGAATGCTTTCATCCTTACTTTCCAATAAGCATAGTTGTTCCCATCAAAGTGAGGAGGAACAAACAGAGAGTGTCCATGCTCCATGACAACAGGGGTCAAGGATCAGCTCAGAGATAAAAAATCTCAAACAAAAGAGCTACCTGCTCTGATACCACTTGATGGAAATTTAGACCCCTTAAACAACCAGATTGCGTAGCCTAGATTAATTAGCCAAGTTGTTACTTAGTCAAATTATGCAATTCTAGGTTAAAGCAATCAAACAATCATATCAAAATAATAAAGCAGCGGAATAATAAAAGACACAGTGATATGATCACCTAGGAAACCACACGGTAAAAACCTGGGGAGGATTTGACCCACCGATCCTCAAGGCAAACCAGAATTCACTATGAAAGAATTGAAGTTCTTACAAAAGGACTACAAGCTCCCCGCTCGACTTCCTAATGCTACCCACCAGTAGAACTTACTGACACGACCACGTGCAAGCTCCGAATCCACGGACTCCTTCTTTCTTGAATTCTTCAATCAGCTACAAGCTCCCCGCTTGTTTTTCTTTTAAGTTCAAATGGTTGCAACTCTAATGATCTTCAAGATGTTGAAATCATCTCTACCTTGAAAACCCTAAGTTTTGTGTAAAGGAAGGCTCCTCAAAGATCTCACACGAGATTCACACAAAACAGCAATGTATGAGTAACAAAGCAATATGGACCACTTTCAAAAACGTGGCTAGGGTTTAGTTTATATACCTAGGGTAAAAAACATAAAACCCTAAACGTTTAATAAAGTAGGGCTGAGTTGGAAATTCTGCAGAAAAATCAACCTGTGAGATTTTCGATCGATCGAGTCTATTCTTCGATCGATCGAGCCAGGCCGAAAGTCCCAAGTACTTCTACAGCCACTCGATTCCAACTTTACAATAATAAACCAACTTTGAGCAAGCCTAAACAAGACTAAATACATTGTTTTGATCATGGTTTGCCAACATTACAAATTAGAGTTCTAAATACATAAAATCCTAAGACCTTAGAACCTAACAACAGCTACTATCTGTGCTTTTCTTGGTTATGCAATTAGCCTATAGATTTTTTGATCTTGAAAACAAAATAATTTTTGAATTTGGTGATGCAATTATTCATGAAGAAAAATTTCCTTTCAAATTGAAAAATAGTGGGGGTGAAAAAAATATTTTGTCACAACCTAGTTCTTCTACTTCACATTTACAAAATCAATAAAATTTTGAAATGGAACCTAGAAGGAGTAAAAGAGCTAGAGTTGAAAAGGATTTTGGTCTTGATTATTATGTTTTTAACATTGAGGAAAATCCCCAAAATTTAAAAGAGGCTTTAACGTCACCTGATGCTATATTTTGGAAAGAGACTGTAAATGATGAGATGGAATCTCTACTTTCTAATAGAACTTGGAAATTAGTAGATCTTCTACCGAGTTGTAATACCATAGGTTGTAAATGGGTCCTTAGAAAAAAGTTGAAACTAGATGGATCAATAGATAAGTTTAAAGCTAGACTTGTTGCAAAAGGTTTTAAACAAAAAGCTAATCTTGATTTCTTTGATACATTTTCTCCAGTAACAAGAATTACATCTATTAGATTGTTAATTGCTATTGCTGCAATTTTTTATTTGAAAATTTATCAAATGGATGTAAAAACTGCTTTTCTAAATAGGGACCTAGAGGAACAAATTTATATGGATCAATTCGAAGGCTTTGTAGAGCCTGGACAAGAAAGCAAGGTATGTAAGCTAACTAAATCCCTATATGGCTTAAAACAAGCACCTAAGCAGTGGCATGAAAAGTTTGATTCCTGCATAATTGAGAATGGTTATAAATCAAATGAATGTGATAAATGTATTTATTCTAAATCATGGAATAATTTACATGTTATTATTAGCCTCTATGTGGATGATATGTTCATTTTTGGCTCAAATATGCATGTTATAAATGAGACGAAAAATACACTTAAAAGCCATTTTGATCTGAAAGATCTTGATGAGGCTAATTTTATTTTGGGCATGAAAATTACAAAAACATGTTATGACAATTTTTTGATCAATCACATTATGTTGAGAAAATATAATTTTCATGATCACAAAAGTGTAGCTACTCCTTTTGATTCTAGTGTTCATTTATTTCCTATGAATAATGATGATGAGATTTTTAATCAAAAAGATTATGCTAGTATCATTGGTAGTTTGCGTTATGCTACTAATTGTACTAGACCTGACATTACATATGCAGTAGGAGTGCTTAGCAAATTTACTAGCAAGCCTAGTAAAGATCATTGGCTAGCTATTGAGCAAGTCATGAGATATTTAATTGGTACCTAAAACTGTGGCTTATTTTATAAAAAGTACCCTGCTGTGATTGAAGCTTTTAGTGATGCCGATTGGAATACTTTGTCAAGTGATTCTCTCTCTACCACTGGTTATATTTTTACCTTAGGTAGTGGTGCTATTTGTTGGAAATCTAAAAAACAAAAAATAATTGCTAATTCAACGTTGGAAGCTAAATTAATAGCATTAGCTTCAGCTAGTGAAGAGGCAAATTGGCTTGAGATTTGTTATATGAAATTCCACTTTGGGAAAAGCCAATTCCACCTATATTAATTCATTGTGATAGCACTGCCGCAATTGGTAGAGTTAAAAACCGTTATTACAACGGTAAATCCAGACCTATAAGAAGAAAGTACAGTATCGTGCAATCTTATTTGAGTAGGGGCATCATAACTATGGATTATATTAAATCTAATGATAATCTTGCAGATCCATTTACCAAGGCCTTGGCAAAAGATAGAGTCTGGAATACATCAAGGGGGATGGGACTGAAGTCCATAGATTCATGAGCCATGTATGAGTATACCTAACCCAAGGACCAGAGATCTTGAGAATTGGGTTCAATGGGAAAAACGAATCATACGATGATCGTAAGAAATGCATTATTTATTTCTTTAATTATTTATTTTGTAAATAATTTTTTTAATTATTCATCCCTATAATGTCAGTACATTTATCCTGTAATGTGGAGAGGTTGAGTAAAAAACTTTAATGAAATTTGTAGCTCATATGAGTGGGGTGTCAGAATTACAGGAGCACCCTTGACAAAATTTCACCTATGTGAGTGTGGGGTGGGGCCGCTCCTTATGAGATTTGGACTTAATCTCAAATACACTCATGAAACTGGGATTAGCACACGGCCGTAAAATGCTAGCTATGAAAGCTCATGTCAACACATGGGTTGTTATTTGTAAGCAGTGATGCTTAATTTCCCCAAAGTAGTCCTAGTTCAAGTCGGAAACCACTACAACTCTAGAGTTGAGATCGTTGTTTTACTAAGTGAAGGTTCAATGCAGAGCACACCTTCATGATACATAATGGCCCGTCTTTGCTTGGTAATCTCTCTTTAACTAATAAAATTTAATATTAAAATGAGTGGGGGATTGTTGGAACATTTTAATATTAATAAATTTAAAATGGATTTATATTCAACATAAATGTAAAGATGTGGGAGTTGATACGGAATATGAGAAGTTAGTGAAAATGTTTAATCCCACATTGAAAAGGAGAGACATTATTTTATTTATTTTTTAATTGTGGTGATTAATGGGCTAATATGAATTGATTCAAATATTGGGCTAGCTACGTGCTCAAGGGGGAGGTGAAGGGAGGAGGTGTCAAGAATGGAAATAAATCAGCCTCTTAGATCCTCATACTTGACAACCCATTCAGAATAATTACCATATCCGTTGGCGAGTAAATGACCCGAATTAATATTCCATTTTTATTATGGAAATAGAAGAGCCATTAACTTGCTTAATGGACTAGCCGTTTAGGCCTTTTCATTCTTCAGAAACTCCTTATCTCACCATTAATTTTGTAACTCTAGCCCATCAGATTAATATCTAGCAATTAATCTTGTAACACCCACTACATCAGAATAATGGACCTAATTAATCAGGTCAATTTGGGTAGTAATTCCTGAGGCCCATTGAGCCTATAAATAGACTCATTCAAACCTAATCCAAGTTACTGCAATATACACTAAAAAAATAGAAAGGTTCTTGGCAAGGAAGAGTATTCTTTCTGGTGGAGCTTTGGGCTTGAACACTTTGTGCAGGGGTTGTTCTAACCATACAACACTTGTTGGGCTGTTGTATCCTAAAGAAGACAAGTCAGAGAAGGTCTACACCGGTTACAAAGTTTAGCCAACCAAGGGCTTGAATCTCCTTAAAGAGAGCGAGTGCCGCGTCTCAGTCCAAATAATGTTATGTAATTTTTCTCTTTAAATTAATAATATTCAAAAGTATTATTCAGTTTCCCTTTGTGTTATTTCTATTAGTATTGTGTTTGCACCAACAATTTTAAGGAGATTCAATACATGGAGCCTACACAAGAGAAACCAAATAAGCCTGTTGGAAGTCGAGTTTACGACCCATATTTCTTCTTTTCCATGTTTGGTCTTTAATATCCTTGTTCCTTCTAAGCATTCTTCAACATTACCAAAGATGTAGATGGTCCTTCCGTGGATTCTCATTTTTCTAATCAACATTGCATCAACTATTTAAATCCAGCATTGCCCAAGCG
The DNA here is from genome assembly GCA_019022515.1 of Quercus aquifolioides. Taxonomy (NCBI): domain Eukaryota; kingdom Viridiplantae; phylum Streptophyta; class Magnoliopsida; order Fagales; family Fagaceae; genus Quercus; species Quercus aquifolioides. The sequence continues at coordinate 14,607,064 of CM032330.1, read as the reverse complement.
CTTGTTAAACGCGACCAAAATAGGACCTATAGCCACGTTTTGTTAAACGCGGCCAAAACAGGTCTATAGCTGCGTTTTAGAAACGCGGCCAAAGCCTCCTATAGCTGGGTTTCTAAAACGCGACCAAAACATGGTCTATAGTTGTGTTTTAGAAACACGGCCAAAGCCTCCTATTGCCGCGTTTTTAAAACACGGCCAAAACATGGTCTATAGCCGCGTTTAAAAAAAAAAAAAAAAACACACACACACACACACAACTATTGACCTGTAGGACCTATAGTCGTGGCGTATAGGCTGTGCGTACAAATGCGACTATAAGAAACATGGCTATAGACCAAATAAAGCTATAGCTGCATTTTTAGGATCTATAGCCGCGTTTTTAAAATGCAGCTATAGCCCTCATCTTTTGTAGTGACCATTTGTAAAGCACAACTTGAGGCCCATGAATCTACCTCCTGTTTTAACGAGGCACCTAGAACATCCGTATATACTATGTTTTGGAAATGCAGAAGCAACCCATTTCCTTTGATCAAGACCATCCGGAAATAATTCTCTATTGGGCTGCTTTTATGTATCATCTCTAGCACCAAGATACCAAACCACATGCATCTCTAGTGGAAATTTCAATCCTTTGTCCATATTCTGTTTAATAGGAATTGTAAACAAGAAATATTTAACAATTTGGTTTAATGTAAATGCTTAACTAAACATAGGTGAGAAACTCTAATGATAGGGCAAATCCCGCAGCAAACTAAAATCAGAAAAGAGAACAAAGATAAGGCAAGAGACAAACTCTAAAAGGGATTCACATACTCCAAATACCATAAGGGTATATACAGGTAGGAACTCATTGCTATCTCACTTCTACGGTTGTACCCATTCAGCAACTATTCACTTTCCAATGTCAATTTCTTTTGTAGGGTCTCTTAGTCAGGCTAAACTGCAAGGTATTATGCCATGGGAATAGGGACAAGTAACTAGATTCTTCCTTCGAAGATCCTGCATTGCGTTCGTATGTAATAGAGGACTTAACAGTTATAACCTAGATAGATGGTGAAAGAAAGAAAGACAGAAAGAAAGGTCATCAACCTATCACAAAACCTAGTAAATATAATATGTCGCAGAAATCAAATAAGTACTACAGCTTGCTTTAAGCAGTCAATAATGATAAGAACTGGAGTTAATATTACTAAGATATATTTTGTTTTCTTTATGCTGGGGAAACCCGAGGTGGGGGGCGGGAGATGAGGGGAAGATAATCATCAAAAGGTGAGTAGGATCATGACAGAAGCAATATAGTTCAATTCTTACATTTTTGGCTGCTGTCATGCTTGGTTTTTCAACAGCAATAAGTTTCAAAATCTAGCGACTGAAGCTTTATACAAGTATAGAAAGAGCGAAAGCCCATTTATTTGAATCTACAATTAAGTCATTGGTCAACTATTTGTCCAACCATAATCGTGCCTCACATCTTGATAAATTTATTTGATCAGTGGCCAACTCTGGCACTTCTACCAATCCAATTTGTTGGGAAAATTAAGATAAATTTGAAGATCTTTTCTTAAATAAACCCTAGGAAAACATTTAAAGCATATTTTTTTTATCAAACAATCTCTTCAGTTTCCAAAGAACCAAATAGAGAATAACAGTAATGCACAAACGAAAAAGTAGATAAGGAGAGATGTCACTGTTGGATGATCATAGTAGTTAGCTCTTGTCAGGTTGAATATTAATTAAGCAATGCCTTCCCACATGAAGTAGATTGAAACTGACATATATTTTTGGGACATGCTGAAGCATGTGCTGAAAAGAGGTCTTAAGAAACATGAACCTAACCTAACTTAAAATGTGAGGGGAGAACATAGTACCGTTTTACCTTGAAAACGATATCAGGCCTGATATGTTTTAGACCCCTTAAAACAAACATATTAACCTAGTTAATTAGCCAAGTGATTAACTTAGTCAAATTATGAAATTCTAGGTTATCACAAACATACAATCATATTAATAATATAAAGCAGCGGAAATATAAATAACACAATGATATGATCACCTAGGAAACCACACGGTAAAAACCTAGGGAGGATTTGACCCACCTATCCTCAAGGCAAACCTGAATCCACTATGCGAAAGAATCGAAGTTCATACAAAAGGACTTACAAGCTCCCCGCTTGACTTCCTAATGCTACCCACCAGTAGAACTTACTGACACGACCACGTGCAAGCTCCGAATCCACGGACTCCTTCTTTCTTGGATTCTCCAATCAGCTACAAGCACCCACGCTTGTTATTCTTTAAGCTCCAATGGCAGCAACCGAGTTGATCATCAAGATGTTGAAGTAATCTCTACCTTGAAAACCCTAAGTTTTGTGTAAAGGAAAGCTCCTCTAGATCTCACAAGAGATTTACACAAAACAGAAAAGTATGAGCAACAATACAACAGGAGCAACTCTAAAAACGTGGCTAGGGTTTTGCCTTATATACCTAGGGCAAAAACATAAAACCCTAAATGTTTAATGAGTTAGGGCTGAGTTGGAAATTCTGCAGAAAACGCAATCTGACCGACTTTCGATCGATCGAGTCTATCCTTCGATCGATCGAGCCAGGCCGAAATGCACCAATGCATCTGCAGCCTCTCGATTCCAACTTTACAATAATTAATCAACTTTGAGCAAGCCTAAACAAGACTAAACATATTGTTTTGATCATGGTTTGCCAATATTACACATTAGAGTTCTAAATACATAAATTCCTAAATCTTTAGAACCTAACAAGGCCAATTGGAATAGGATTCTTGTCAATTATAACTGTCATTAAAGGACATTTGAAAAATAAATATAAGCCATTTAACAACTACAAGAGGCATGTAGAGAACCTCAAGAGATGCCAAGCACTCGGTCTTATGATGGAAAAAAATGATGGGTATGGTAATTGCAGCCATCAATAGATAGAAACAAATTCGAACATAAGAATTGGGTAAGAAACGAAGGGGATAGAATTAGATGATCAGAATAGGCATATCATCATATATATAAATTGAACGGTGCAGGAACACTTAAAAATTACTTCAGGGAATAGAAACCGAAGCATGATTTTTTGAACACAAGTGCACAGCTAAGTCACAGAAGATGTTTTTTACCCTAAAATTTTAGAAGTGCTATGTAACAATGACTGACTAACATTTTCTAATTAAGCCTTGAACTTATCAAATAGGATTTGAATTAGTCTCTTCACCTAGCAAGGTGTTAAGGATTATCCAAGTTATTAGAGGATAGTACACTTGGTACAATTCACAATTGTGCTGAGGTTGTGGCTGAGACTCAAAATGGAAAGGCTAAAGAAGATGTAAATTTACTTGGCTTGTCAATGGTGTATGAAGATGCGAGTTTCTCTGGTTCATCAATGGCTAGGTTTTCTGCAAGGAGGATGGACAGTGCAGCACACGCACTCGGTGAGGAGAGTAGGGATGAGTTATTGGCAGGTAAAGTTGTTAGGAATGTGGGTGAGAGTAACCATCAATTTTGAGATGGATTTAGATTGGGCAAGAATGGGCTTAACATTGTAGGGCCTTCAGCAACACCCACTCACTCACCTCCCAAACAGAATAGTACTGTGAATTTTGCAATTCAACTCACTGATGCTGCAATTCAAGATTGGAGAGTGCTTTTTTCTAGAGGAGCAGAGTAGGCTGGCAATTGGGGGAGAGGAGAAATTTTGGTCCTAAAGCCTCTACTTTTTCTTTTCTTTTTTTTTTAACTTTTGGGAAGAAAATCAGAATTTTTAGATTGGATTAAGAAAGCTTGGAGACTTGGGAGTATGGATGTTTATGGGGTCCTATGTTTAGATTGTATTAAGCCGAAGGCTGTGAAGTAGGCATTGAGAAGTAAAAATATAGATATATATGGAATTTGGCTAAAAAGTGGAGTATGCTAAATTGAAATTATATATTGTGCAGAAGTGTATGTTGTAGTCTCCCGGGAATAGGATCCTCAACAGGTAAAACAATTAACTATGGGTAGGGGGTGTTTGCGGTACAGTGCGGTGTGGTGTGGTTTTGGGCCATTTTTAGCACAATACTTTGCAGTGTGGTTTACCCAAAACCATAATCGTACCACATCTCATTTTTGCAGTCACATGTATGGTGCAGTCTATAAGATGTGGTTTGAATCGTTTGAAGCCGGTATATTTTCCAAATTTTGGGCTTTTCCTGCCCAGCTCAAAACTAATTTTTCCCTTTGTTTTGGGCCAAGTTTTAAACTATTAAGCTAAATTTTCTATATTTTTTACTAGCTTTCATAATTAACACTTGCTAGGGTTATTAAAATATTATTTTTGTTGAAAACTAGGGTTATTAAACTATTAATAATATCTTTAACATTATAAACGTTCAAATAGCGTGTAAAACACTATGAACGTTTAGAGCCCCAATTACAAAAATACCAATTCAAGCTTAATGTCAAAGAATATATGTGCGAAAAAAGAACATAAGCTAATAACAGAATTGATAAACAATCTAAACCAAATAAAATCACATCCACAGCAGAAATTAAATACAAGGACAACACAACGATGTGTTATCAAAGAGGAAACCGAAGCCCTCGGCATAAAACCTCTCCACCACCCTCCAAGCGGTCAATAATCCACTAAAGAGTGAAGTCGGGATACATGAACAGCAGAAGACCTTCCAAGCCTAATCTACTCAGTGTACTTAAGCCCTCCAAGCTTCTTGCTCCAACGAGGTTGCGCCAAACCTTTGTTTTCTTTAGTTTACCAGATTCCGCTATAGTCCATAGTATCAGCCAATAACCATTGGTCCCTTCCTAACTGATTCCTAAAACACCAAATAACATTCTCACAGATGTGGGTATGGTGAGAAAAGGATTTGGGTAAGAACCTCTCAAAGATGTAACAATGGAGAGAGTGAGAGTAGAGGAATTTGAAGAGTCTTTATGTAAAGATTGTGGATGAATCAATCTTGTTTTTCTCTAGGGTTTTTCTCTCAAAATTCTCTCTGGAAGCTCTCTACATTTCGTGGGTATAAGGGTCTATATATAGTGGTGGGTGTTTGGAATGCAAAGAGTCATTTTTCCAAAACAGAGCTGGCTGGCGACTTGGCCTCGCGACTTGACTGAGTCGCGAGTTCAAGCCGCGAGCTAACTGAATGGCCAGTCTGGACTTTTTGTCCTGTAGTGCTACAGCTGGCATGATGGTTCAGCTTCTCTGCATGCTTCACTCATGTGCATCTTCTGGCGGCTTGCCAGTCGTGAGCCACCCGCGAGTTCCAGTCGCGAGTCCCTGCTTCACTGCACAATCTTGAGCAATTCTTCACACTCTCTCACACACTACCCTTACATGATTCCCACCTAAATACATGGTTTCTAAATGCTGAATTACAAGCAAATTTGGCACGGAATAAAGCCAACAGAATGGTTGATTAAATTCAACCTTACACATTAAAAATATAAATATATTAATATATAAAGAGGGTGCAGTTTGTGTGTTTTTCTTATTATAAAACCGCAAATTGCATTGCACCATGCAGTGCGGTTATGCCATTTTGCGAATGGTTTTGGTGCAATTTTTGCGGTTTATGTGATTTTTGTAGTTTATGCAATTTTTGCGATTTATGCGGTTTTTCAATTTGGCAAACACCCCTAGCTATGGGATACTATTTGAATCTGTTAGGCACCTCTAAGGGGCATCTAGCTCAAGAAATGTGGGAAGACTTTCAACAGATTTAGACTTAAATATTGCAGCAGATTACAAAAAAAAATTTGTATAGGCCAGTTTCCAGTTTGGAGATCCAAAAGACTATATATTTTTAAAAAAGCTTAGGTTGTTATCCAATCAAATGTAGTCCATTCCATCCAATCATTCTTCAATTCAGGTAGGCTACTTGGAGACATGAATGCAACATTATTACTTTTCCCTAAAGTGAACAATCCTTCAAGCATGGGGTATTATAGACCAATTTCTTGTTGCAATTATCATTTGTAAGTGCATCACAAAGATCTTGTGTTAAGTTATGGTTTTTCACATAACATTTATATTGGCTTTATTCCATGACAAAAAGTATTGTAACTGCATTAATTTAGTTCCTTGTATTTTGTAGGATTTTATTGTAATGGGTTTAGTATTAAGTTGGTGAAGATTGCTCAAGATAGTGAAGTTCGCGACTTGCTCAGGACTGACTCGCAAGTGGACAACCTGCGAAAGGTCACATAAGAAGCACATGCTAGAAGCTAAAATGTCAAGTGTCAGGCTGTATTTTGCGAGTCACTTCACGACTTGGCTAACCCGCGAGTGACCCGCAAAACTCTCTACCTGGATGATTTTAAGTATGACTCTTATACCCTTCACCCATACTATATATACTCTCATTACGCACAAAATTGCGAGGCTATTCAAAAAAAGAAAAAAGAAAAAACCCTGGAAAGATTTCTACAACACACCCACCTTGTTAGAGAGAGCTACTTATCCTTAAGAGAGAATTCATTTTTAGTCTCTTCTCCTTTCCCTCTCCCATTGTTATACCTTGAGAGGAGATTTGTACACAAACACAACCCACACTTATTCAGAGTGTAGAGAGTGTTTTGGAGCTTCAAAAGTATTGGGTATTTGCCAAAAGAAGCCGGTGAGGATTGGCAGTGCAATCGGGCGATATTGTGGGATCCAGATAACTAGTGAAAACAAGACTCCGAGAAGTTCGTTAGTAGCTGGAGCTTGGAGAGCTCAAGTACTTTGGGTAGATTAGGTTTGGAGGGTCATTTTGGTATCCTTGTATTCCAACTTATTCACTAGTGGATCATTTCGACTTGGAGGGTCGCGGAGAGGTTTTTTGCCGAGTTCTTCAGTTTCCTCTTCGATAATATGTCTCAATGTTATCTTGTGTTTGCATCTCTCTTCCCTTACTCTTTAAGCTTTACTTTTATTGTTTGTAGTATTTGTTTATGTCTCAAAGAGTTTTTCTGGTTTCATTACTTTACACTTACTCTTATTTCGCACTTTGTTAAGTAGGGTAAAAGTAATCTAGTCGTAAGTTTTAATTTGGGGGTCTAAACAAGCTATAGCGTTTTACACTATTTAAGAGCTTTCGCATAGTATCAAAGCAGGTAAACTTGTTTTGGTTTAATTACCTAAGTGTGATCCTTGACCTTTTGTGTTAATTGCCATGGATAGTGCTTTGTTTGCTTCTTTGCATGTTTTGGATGGTGCTAATTGTAACATGCCATGTGTTAGTGAATATGCCTCTATAAGTGTTTATCCTCATGCTTGTGATGACATGTTACACAAATCTTTAGGTGTTGTTAAAATTCCAAATGTCAAACTCTTGAAGAAAAAGTCTAAGAAGTTTCATGAGAATTTGAGCAAGTTCATTTGTGAAAAAAGATAATTTGATTGCTAAGCTCAGTTAATCCAACAAATTGGTTGAGAAGTATAAGAAACTTGCTGAACATTCTCTTGAAAAATTAAAGGAGTTTGAATGTTTGAATGTGGACTTAGATGCTAAACTTTTTTGTCTAACAAACTTGTTGATAATCTTAAATGTAAAAATGAATCTCTTAAGATGCATGCCAAGTGTTTGATTGCAAAACCAATTGCTAAAAGGAAGATAATATTTGTTGCAATCATGTTATGAAGCCCGATTTTCTATCTATTGTGAGTTCTACCTCTAAAGACAAATTGGTGTACATTCCTTCACACAAAAGAAATCAAAAAGTGGAGAGAAAGGCCCTTAAGCCAAAGCCTTTGTTTAGGCCTCAACCTAAAATTTTGAGTGGATCTAAGTTTGTTCCTACTTGCCACTATTGCAGTGTGATCGGTCATATTAGACCTCAATGTTCCATGTTAAAGAAAGAACAAAACCATGTTGTTAGATCCCTTCCTAAAACGTGTATTAGTGTTTTCCTTTTATACTTAGGAGTGTTGGACTCAAACCCTAAACATTTTCGTAGACTGTTGGGCTTCAATTAAAATTCTGCAAATCATAGTTCGATCAGTCGAGCTTGACAAATTTTCAATTTTTTTTTCTACAACTTGTATATTCTTGAATCTTGACTTGTATCAACTTGAGCAATGTCTAAAACATTTCGAAGACACTAATATCTTATACCAGACATGTTTTTGTTCTTGGTTTGTCAACATACAACACATTTAATTCCTAAACATCTGTGAGTAAAGATTTAGAACCTAACAATATGAAAAGTTAAAACTATCCAAGATGAATGTTTAACCACTAGTAGATGTATGTTTTTTTAAGGCTAAACGTATGCTTGATTGCATTAGCTGGAACTATATAACTATTTAAATTTTATTGCGAGTGGTTCCACCATTTGCAAATTATCAAGTTTGGGGGCCTTACGGAATAGGTATTTCATTTTGCAAAAAACTTTACACGAACTCCTCTTTTGTGACAATTTTTTTTTTTTTTTAAGATTTATAAAGAATATTAAGACTTAAAGTTACCACATGTGGTAGTTGTAAAACATGTTAGTGATATAAAAATAAAGATGGTACATAATATTTTTGAGAAGAAGAAGACGATGCTAACACATAATATAAAATTATTAAGTTTGTGTGATTTAAATTTCTGGCAAAAAAATTAATATATCTATGATAAAATTTTTTATCTTAATGATATATAGTAGTCCATATATTTCTAGTCTTGACTCAAAAAGTCCATTCTTAATAGCCTTTTAAGTCTACAAATTGCTCAATCTATAGGCCCATACACATTCAAAGAATGCTATCTAAATTGTAAATTATATGGTCCTTTATCACACAAATATTTTGATTCCCCTAATGCATGGTAAAGGAAGGCAATTGTGTGTCTAGCTTTTTCTTGATTTGTGCTGCATAATTTAATGATATGGAGGATGTGGTTGAATTTTGTTAAATAAAATAAGATGAGAAGAAAAAAGAGTAAAAATATAATATATAGCAATAAACATCAAATTATCTAAGTTATACTATGTAATAGAATAACATTCTATTATTATATACTATATGCATAATGTTGTAGGATAATATTTAACAATCAAAAAGAATAAAAAAAAATAACAACTTAAAACAAAAAACTAAATCACAACAACCCAAAGTAGAATTCTAATTAACAAAAAAATTCATCAATCTAAAATACGGATGCAATAAAAATAAAAAATAAAAATAGACAAAAAATGAAAAACAAATTGAGTGAGAGAGAGAGAGGTAACCTTTTTGTGTGAGAAAACTATACATAGAATGGAAGAGAAAATATCAAATTTATAGTAAGATGATAAGAATAAGAAGAATCAAAATAAAGGAAGATAAAGGATAGAAAAAGAGTGATATTTAGGTAGAAAGTAGTGGGGAGGTGAAAAGGTAAAAGGGAGGGAGAAATGTTGAAAAATTAGTAATAAAAATAATGGTTAAAAGATATTTTAATTTTTAAATAATGAAGTTTTTAAGTCACCTTAAATGAGTAAATGTTTTAAAATATATATAGGAAAAATTGGAAACAAAGGGAATAATGACGTGGCTGCTGATGTGGCTCAACTGGAGCATAGCAACAATAAATACTATGCTTCAGCTTTTAGATATATATATATATATATATATATAGATGACGTTAAAAGTTGAACTTGTACTGATTGTGTAAAAGTAAGAAAATGAACAAACAATAACACAATATAGAGTAAATAAAAGAAAAGAAGATTTCCTAAAGAACATAGGAGGGTAAGAATGAAAGACTATTTGCATTGCTTCTCTAAATTTCCACCCATTATATTAAAATACTGTTAAAGAACTCCACTGAAGAATGAAAGACTATTTGCATTTGTACATCAGAGGAAAAAGAAAGAGAGTGTAGCTCTAACATAAGAATAATTGATTTGAATATGACCAAAAGGAGGAAGAATGAAATTCAAAATTTGTACAAATGCATCACTCAAAAACCATCCCTTAAAGCTTCGAAACTTAGGTACAAGCAAATGAAAGTTAGTAGTATAATCATATACTATACCCAGAGTTCCAAATGAATGCCAATTGGTTCCTTAACCTCTCCTTATCTCTTAAAGACTATGAATAATGGCTCAAAAACAAATAAAGGATCAAAAGATACAGCACTACCCCAAGCTGGCTAAAAAGGGCATTATTTCATATATATTTCACTTACGACTCAAATTCAAATCAAATTAACACTCAATAGAAAATAGGAATTAAAGACTGATCTGGGGAGCATGCCCAAAAAAGTAGTATTAACAAAAGGAGAGATTTCATAGTATTTCCAAATTTCCAACTCTGAAGGCAAGAAATATTAGTAAATTTGAATAAATGACTTTAGTTTCAGATTTCCATTCACTCTTACAAGTTACTAGAATTCACACACAAGAAAAGATAGACAATGCCTTTTTTTTTTTTTTTTTTTGGAGATGTGTATACAATCCCTAGTTCTAAAGTTAAGATATCTACACAAGCATTATTGAATAACAGATGCATTTTGGAAAAATACTTAGTAAGGCTAAAGAAAGGCCCCTAAGCATAATCTTAGGGTGACACATCAAGAAAAACTCAAATATAATTGCTTTCACTATAACATGACAATCATCAAAACTTTCACTTGCAGTATTAGGATACACACCAAATTTTTTTTTTTTTTTTGATAAGTAATAAGTTTATTGATGTCAAAAGGGGGGGGGGGGGGGGGGGGGGGGGGAACACCCTAGTACACAGGAAGTGTACAAGGGTTGAAACAATCAAGAATAACAATTACAAGAATCTAAGAAATCAAGAAAAGATATAAATGATTGGTTCTGCAATGCAGCCAACCAATCCATTAAAGTTCTGAAAAATAGTTTCAAGTTAGATATGGATCTCTCCTTATCTTCAAAGCACCGACTATTTCTCTCCCTCCAAAGGCACCACAATAAGCAACGGGGAACCATCAACCATATATACCCATTTCGATGACAACCAAAACTGCCTTGCCAACATGCTAGAAGCCCCATTACAGATTGCGGCATAACCCAACTCACTCCAAACAAACCGAACACCATAGCCCACAAAGCCATTGCAACCGGACAATGAAGAAAAAGATGATCAACCGATTCACCATTACACTTGCACATGTAGCACCAATCCAATATCCAAACCTTCCTTTTCCATAGATTGTCAATCGTTAAGCATTTCCCTAAAGCAGCAGTCCAAACAAAGAAAGCTACTCTAGAAGGAATCTTTTGTTTCCAAATACTTTTCCAAGGAAATGAATAGTCATTGAAGCCCACTAAGAGACTATAATAATCCTTAACCATGAAGCCCTTCGCTCTATCCAATTTCCAGCACATCTTATCATCCCCAAACCCTCTCACCAAAGCACCATATATGGTATCCATGAAACCAGCCAACCCCTCTAATTCCCGAGCATGCACACCCCTAAAGAAACTGACATCCCAAAATAGGGTTCCATTATCAAACTTCATAATCTTAGCCACACTAACCTCCTGATCTTGGCAAATTCAAAACAATTCAGGATAACTGACTGCAAGAGATGTTTCGCCACACCAACAGTCTTGCCAAAATTTCACCCTAGACCCATCCCCAATATCATATAGAATGGGCCGAGAAAAAGGTCATCCTCGACTAATAGTTTTCCACAAGCTAACACCATATGGGCCATTAATAGGTCTAGTACACCAGCCACCCCATTCACAGCCATATTTCACCGGTATCACTTGCCTCCAAAGGGCAGCCCTCTCCATCCCAAATCTCCATAGCCACTTCCTAAGCAAAACTTCATTAAAAAGTCTTACCTTCCTTATCCCCCAACCTCCCGAAGCAATGGGACTGCAGACAGTAGCCCAATTAACCATATGGAATTTTGGTTCATCACCAATGCCACCCCATAATAAATTCCTCTGAAGTTTTTCAATTCGGTTAGCCACAGTAGCTGGAATAGGAAATAAAGATAGAAAATATGTGGGTAAATTAGATAGAGTGCTTTTAATTGAAGTAACTCTACCTCCCTTGGATAGGTACAAACGTTTCCACCCTGCTAACCTTCTTTCTGTCTTCTCCAAAATAGGATTCCATATTGTCTTTGTAAAGTTGTTATTTACAACTATGTGTTTTGTTGGCTTATATTTCATGCTAAATTTGATTGTAATTTTATTCAATCTTTTGTACCCTATATTTATTGTGGGATTTGATTGTAAGGGTTGTGTGATAAAGAGAGAGAGTGTGAAGGCTCAAGCAATTGAAGACTGAAGAGTTTTCGCGAATAGCCCGTGACTAAGCATCCCGCGAAGTGACTCATGTGACTTGCACATGCTGGAATGCGAAGAGTCAGGACAGGATGGAGACACCCGCAAGACATTCTGTTTTGTCAGAATGTCCATTCTGATACACACTTTCTGTGCCTACACTATATATACCAATATTACCCACGAATGTTAAGGAGTGCTTCTGAGAGAAAATCCTAGCCAAACACCTTGAGAGTTAGAGATTGTTATACCCACAATCCTCTGCACATTTGCTTGTGGAATTTCCTCAACTCTTACATCTCCATTTCCATACCATTGAGAGGTTGATAGCTCAAACACTTACCGCACCCTTTCAAAGTGTTAAGTGAAGTTTTGGTGCTGTTGGGAAGCAGTGGAAGAAGCCAAAGGATGGCAGATGCAACATGGAGCTTGTTGCGGGATCCAGAAAGCTAGACAAGACACGGTTCCGAGAAGCCTTGTTGGAGTAGGAGCTTGGAGGGTTTAGGTACATCAGGTAGATTAGGCTTGGAGGGTCTCTTGCTCACCCATGTATCCCAATTGATTGTCTAGTGGATCAATTACCTCTTGGAGGGCGGCGGAGAGGTTTTTCGCCAAGTTCTTCAGTTTCCTCTTCGATAATACATTGGCGTGTTATCTTGTGTTTGCATCTTTCTTCCCTACTCTTTTACATTTCATTTTACTACTGTGTTGCTTTGATTATGGATTAGAGTAGCTTGTTTTGTTTATCCGCTCGCATTTACACTATTCCGCACTTAGTATTAAGTTAGTGTATAATCAATTGAGCCGTAACTTTAATTTGGGGGCCAAAACAGATCTTATGTTTTCAACACATTTTTAAGCTTTCAGTCTTATCCTTGGATTTAACACCCAAGGGAAGACCCAAATATTTCATAGGAAGAGTACCTTGTTTACAACTAGGGACAGTCAACAATAAGTCAAAATTATGCCCAAATTTATCTTTAGGCCAGAAACCACCTCAAACAAAATGAGGATCATATAGAGAAACAAAACCTGATCCAGATCAGCATCACAAAAAATTAAAGTGTCGTCTGCAAAAAGGAGATGAGACACTGCCAAAGATCTTCCCTCTAAACGACCCACACCAAAGCCTGACATGTGACCATCATGGACAACTTTATCCAACATCCTCCCAAGGGCTTCCATAACCAAAACAAATAGTAAAGGGGACAATGGGTCACCTTGTCTCAACCCCCTAGAACTTTCAAAAAACCCACAAGGAGAGCCATTTATCAAAATAGAGAAACGAACTGTAGATATACAAAAGAAAATCCACCACCTCCATTTAGCAGAAAACCCACCCCTTTCTAGTAACTGCATAAGAAATCCCCAGTTTACATGATCAAAAGCCTTCTCCACATCCAATTTGCAAAGTAGCCCTGGCAAACCAAATTTCACTCTATTGTCAAGGCACTCATTAGCAATAAGCACAGGGTCAAGGATCTGCCTGTTCCTCACAAAAGCATTTTGCGAAGATGAAATTATATCTTCCATAACCGTGCGAAGTCTAGTGACTAAGACCTTAGCAATGATCTTATAAACCCCCCAACAAGACTAATAGGTCGAAAATCCTTGACTTCAATTGCTGCATTTTTTTTTAGAGATGAGAGTGATGAAAGTTGCATTCAAACTTTTCTCAAACTGACCTTTAGCAAAAAAATGATGAAATACAGCCATAAGATCAAGTTTGAGAATTCCCCAACAAGCTTGGAAGAAGGCCATTGGAAACCCATCCGGTCCAGGCGATTTATCACCATTAAAATTCTGTATGACATCAAAGATTTCTGCCTCCTCAAAGGGTCTATCGAGCCAATCTGCATTATCACTGGATATCCTTGGAAATAACAAGACTTCTGGGAAAGGTCGAACAACTTGCTGCTCAGAGTATAAATTCATAAAGAATTGAGTAATACAATCAGCAATCATACCTAGATCAGAAGACAAGATTCCATCAACCATAAGGCTCTCAATACCGTTATTTCTTCTATTGGAATTAGCCATTCTATGAAAAAAATTGGTATTTGCATCCCCCTCCCTCAAGTGAAGCACCCTAGACTTCTGCCTCCAACTAATCTCTTCAAAAAGGGTTGAACTTTTCAATATCAGTACGGAGATTAACCTATTCTAACTTTTCCTCAGCTGTTAAAGGATGCGTCTCCTCTCTAACATCCAACTCATTCAATTTGTTCCAGAGCTACTATTTCTTAAAAGTGACATTGTCAAATTCTGTTTCATTCCATTTCTTTAGATCCAACTTCAAAGCTGCCAATTTCTTAGCTAGTATAAAACTAGGATTTCCTTGGAACAATTACGTAGGAAAAAGCCTCACAAGTAAAAGATGCCTTCTATAGGATAAGCTAAACTAGAAGAAAACCAAAAAAATATGAAAAAAAGACGCTAATATAAAACCATACCTTCCATGTAAGAGCAATCTCCCTTAACATAGTGAATGTCTTTCTTTGCATAAGATATCCAACTATGTTACAAACCCATGGAGATTTTGCGTCATTCAATAAAACTATTGTTTCCAGCAAAAGGGTCATTGACATGCCAGATTCCTCAGGCCTTTCATTAATACTTGCTCCTTCAATTGATTCCTGTCCAACAAAATACATAGCAACACAAAAAAAAAAATTTAAGTTCTCAAGAATATCCCCAAAGGTTTTGTATTAAGTGCAATTAAATACAATGTAATATGAAAAATTCATACTATATCTAAAATTACCCAATTCCTTAGATCAAGTCCATTTGGAAACAGTTCTCTTGAGGGCTTCTTTCATGTCATCATCTCTAGCAGCATGATACCAAAACCATATGCATCTCCTCTAGTGGAAACTTGTTAGAGGCAATTTTTTGGACAACAAACCAGCAAAACCAAAGAAAATGCTTCATAGCTTGAATTAGATAAACATGAGAAAACTATTGCCCTCATTAATTCATTATTTTGAGCACTTATTATATTATCTTTTGCCTAGGAGAAAACACAACGGTAGCAACCAAAGGACAAACCATTGGCGTGAGTACCAGACATGACTATTCCAAAAAACCCTGGTCTAGCCCCTAACTTATCAAAACAAAACTCGTGTCATGGCCACAAAAAGACCACAAACAACACTCTAATCCCCTGTCCATATTCTGTTTACAATCAATTGGACTTGTTAGCAAGAAGCATTTACCAATTTGGTTTAATGTAAATGCTTAATGACGGAAGAAAAGGATAAGAAAGGGAAAAGTTCAATCTAATTCAACAATTTTAGTGAAACAAATTGATGATTACCAAGGATAAAGTTGAAGCAATAGACAATCATTGATATTGATTGCCCTACTTAAGTGGCTAAGCAGTGAGAAGAATCATATAAATATAAAAGAAAGAGATACATTAGTTGCTCAGGGCATGGTTTCATGTCTTTCAAGTCAAAATATTTAAGTGCAACTGTACTCAATTTAACTCAGCTAAACCTTTTTACCTATTAAATTGGGGTTAGCTCTAAACATTTTAATGAACTAACCGGGGTAATAAAACCAAATTCAGTTATTTTAGAAGAAGCAAGTCAAGAAACAAGAATCATCATAAGCTTATCAAATGTGCACCTGTGGGTATATAACAAATTGATCCTCATAAAAAACTTGTCATGACAACATATCCTTTTAGTTTGTTGAGCTGACAGAGAATTTGTAGAAAAATGGAGAATAAAGAATCTTAAAAGATAATACTCTGTGCACCATCTACTAACTTCTTTCCCTCTTCATTTTGTTATTAACAACCAAGTATGCTAAGTGGGCAAAAGCATAAGAAGTTCAACCAGCTTTAAAACCAACCATCTAATAATCCAATCATCCAATTACATCGAGAGGTTACCAGACTGAATACAGAACATTAGAAATATTTAACTAGTTAGTAAATCAAACCAATGGTTCTCCCTTCCCATTTTAGCCAAGTTATAGAGAATGAACCTCTTATATGGAGCATATCCTTCTCTGTCATGCGTCTAAATAACTCAGCCAAAATCCCATATAGGTTTCCAAATTGTGCATGCATTCTGTTCCCAACAACAAGGGTTTGGACTTTCTTTTCAATCCAATCCAACTCATACATGTTTCTTTTGCCACCCCCATTTCCCTCATCTATATATTACTAAAAGCTGAAGCATAATGTTTAATGCTGCTGCTCTCACGTTGCGCCATATCAGCTGCCACATCATTTTTTTTTCTTTCAAATATAATTTTTCCTACAATTTTAAAATGGTTTTTACAATTTTTAGCCCTATAAATGCAGCCCACTACTTATTTATTTACTTCTACTATCACCTTATAATAAATTCAGCCCACTACTTATTTATTTACTTCCACTATCACCCTATAATAAATCTGTATAATCTATTAAAAAAAATCTGTATAATTAATTCAGCCCACCTCTTATCTATATCTATATCTATATATTACTAAAAGCTGAAGCGTAGCGTTTAATGCAACTGCTCTCACGTTGCGCCATATCAGCTGCCACGTCATTTATTTTTTAATTATAATTTGTCCTACAATTTTAAAATGGTTTTTACAATTTTCAACCCTATAAATGTAGCCCACTACTTATTTATTTACTTCCACTATCACCCTATAATAAATCTAGCCCACTACTTATTTATTTACTTCCACCTATCACACTATAATAAATCTGTATAATTAATTCAGTCCACCTCTTATCTATATATTACTAAAAGCTGAAGCGTAGCGTTTAATATTGCTGCTCTCACGTTGCGTCATATCAACTGCCACCTCATTTTAAAAAAAATATATAATTTATCCTATAATTTTAAAATGGTTTTTACAATTTTCAGCCCTATAAATGCAGTCCACTACTTATTTATTTACTTTCATTATCACCCTATAATAAATTCATCCCACTACTTATTTATTTACTTTCACCTATCATCCTATAATAAATCTATATAATTAATTCAGTCCACCTCTTATTTATTTAGTTTCACTATCAAGCCCAACCCAAAGCCTTTTCAGTTCAGTTTTAGGGTTTTGTGTGAGCATTTTCAGCTTAAAGGAAGGAAAAAAAATGTTGAAGCCTTTCATGCTTTAGGGTTTTTTTTTTCTTTCCAATTTTCCTATAATTGTTTTTACTAAAAGCTGAAGCGTAGTGTTTAATACTGCTGCTCTCACGTTGTGCCACATCAGCTGCCACGTCATTTAATATATATATATATATATAATTTGTCCTATAATTTTAAAATAGTTTTTACAATTTTCAGCCCTATAAATGTAGCCCACTACTTATTTATTTACTTCCACTATCACCCTATAATAAATTTGTATAATTAATTCGGTCCACCTCTTATCTATATCTATATATTACTAAAAGCTGAAGCGTAGCGTTTAATGTTGCTGCTCTTACGTTGCGCCACATCAGCTGCCACGTCATTTTTTTTTTAAAATATAATTTGTCCTACAATTTTAAAATGGTTTTTACAATTTTCAGCCTCATAAATGCAGCCCATTACTTATTTATTTACTTTCACTATCATCCTATAATAAATCTGTATAATTAATTCAGTCCACCTCTTATTTATTTAGTTTCACTATTAAGCCCAAACCAAATCCTTTTCAGTTTAGCTTTAGGATTTTGTGTGAGCATTTTCAGCTTAAAGGAGGAAGGGGGGAAAAAAAAATAAAACTTTGAAGCCTTTCGATCTTTAGGGTTTTTATTTATTTATTATAATTATTTTTAACATTTATTTTTTTAATATTTACACTTCTCCAACCTTTTTTTTCTCTCTTACCATTTCATCTCCCCACTACTTCTTCAATCTTTCTCCCTCCCTTACTTTTTCATCTCCCCACTACCCTCTACATTAATATCATTCTTCCTCTTTCCCTTCATCTTCCTTTATTTTTGTTTCTTCTTAATCATGCTCTCTTACTATAAATTTGTCACTATCTCTTTTATTCTATCCATAATTTTTCCTCACAAAAAAAAAAAAAAAGGGTTCTCTCTCTCTCCCTCTCTCTCTCTCTCTCTCTCTCTCTCTCTCTCTAAATTTTTTAGTGGATTTTTTTCTTTTTCTTGCATCTCTACTTTGGGTTGATAGTTTTTTATATTCTTTAAAACTCAATGCAATTTAGTTTTGTTTTTTAAATTGTTGTTGTTGTTTTTATTTTTATTTTTTATTCTCTTTGAATGTTAAATGTTATCCTATTGCGTTCTAAAGAATTAAATATAACATATAAAAATATAATATTATTCTATTACATAGCATGATTTGGATAATTTGGTATTTATTCTGTTACATAGCATGATTTTTTATAATGTTCAATTTAGATGTTAAATTATTGGACTTTACTAATTTTTGTTTATTTTCTAAGAGCATCTCCAGCAGATTCTCCAAATTTTTGTACTATTTGGAGAATGAACAGTGACTTTTACCTTTAACTACCCACTTTTTCAAATATACTTTCCAACAGATTCTCTATCACATTCTCTATCTCATTTAAATATTATTTATTTATTCATTCTTTATTCTTTTTTTAACAACTACACATCTTCCAACATTTTTTTTATTCAATACTTGATTATTATAATAGAAAAAAACATTTGAAAGATGAATAGTAAAAGCTACAGTGTTCTCTACTTATAGAGAAGCACTGTAGCAACTCTACTCTAAAAAATAGAGATAGAGAAGCTGTTGGAGTGGGTTTTGGGGGTGTTGATGCTCTAAATTTGGCTTTAAAGAAGCCATTGGAGATGCTCTAATCCTTTGTGGTTGACAAAGTACTCGTAATAGTTGTATTAAAAGTACTTTATAATGCCATTCATTTAAAGAAAAACAAAGGTTAGCTAAACGAAAATAATCAGATAGGTGACAAATTTTAACTTTTGCAATTTTATTTTTATTATTATTATTTTATAACAATGCATGTATAGAAATTTAATTCTTAGATTTTGCTAATAATTTTTTATTTGATAATATGTTTTTGTTGGCTGAAATTATAATTTCTACAAAGAAAATAACCTTAATAGATTATCAAAAACAAAATTTTATCCTAATATTGGTTCAATTAATCATTGTTAAGTTTTATTAATTTTTTTTAGTTTACGTTTTTTTTGTTTGATGTTTTGGATTGTTCCTATATTACATTTATGATTGTTCCTATAATAAATAAAAATTTAATTACAAAATACATTACTCATTATTAGATTAGTTTAAATTGTAAATTTTTTTTTAAATAAAACCATCATAAAAATAATTATTACGCGCGGGTTTGCGGCTAGTTCTCTTAATAGTCCTTGCTCTCTCTTTCATTTCCCTTCAGAAGAATACAAATTGGACAATAAAACATATGGTGCTAGACTTTCAGGTGCTTCTGAAAACAACTTATCTGCAGCATATTTTCCCATATCTGAATCACCATGAATGCTACAAGCACCAAGCAATCAAATTCTCAGGTAATCCACCCATAAAATTTTATGACTCAGTAAGCAGTCCTGCTCGACCCAACAAATCAACAACACAAGCATAGTGTTCTGATCTTGGACTCAGGCCCTAATCTATCCCCATGGATTCCAACAACTCCATGCCCCTTTCAACCAAGCCAACATGGCTGCAAGCATGGAGCAAGGACAAAAATGTAACATCTGTTGGCTATATGCCTTCCAACCTCATCTCTTCATCCTTCCATGGGGCAGAGTTCCTTTAAGACATCCTTCTAAAGTATTTTGTTAGGTTCTAAAGATTTAGGAATTTGTGTATTTACAACTCTAATGTGTAATATTGGCAAACCATGATCAAAACAATATGTTTAGTCTTGTTTAGGCTTGCTCAAAGTTATATATTTTATGTAAAGTTGGAATCGAGAGGTTGCAGATGCATTGGTGCATTTCGGCCAGGCTCGATCGATCAAAAGTTAGACTCGATCGATTGAAAGTCGGCCAGAATGTTTTTCTGCAGAATTTTCCAACTCAACCCTAACTCATTAAACGTTTTGGGTTTTTTATTTTTACCCTAGGTATATAAGGTAAAACCATAGCCACGTTTTTGGGAGTTGCTCTAGTTGTATTGTTGCTCATACTTTGCTGTTTGTGTGAATCTCTAGTGAGATCATTGAGGAGCTTTCCTTCACATAAACTTAGGGTTTTTAAGGTAGAGATTATTTCAACATCTTGATGATCAACTCGGTTGCTGCCATTGGAGCTTAAAGAATAATAAGCGTGGATGCTTGTAGCTGATTAGAGAATCCAAGAAAGAAGGAGTTCGTGGATTCGGAGCTTGCACGTGATTGTGTCAGTAAGTTCTACTGGTGGGTAGCATTAGGAAGTCAAGCGGGGAGCCTGTAAGTCCTTTTGTATGAACTTCGATTCTTTCGCATAGTGGATTCAGGTTTACCTTGAGGATAGCTAGATCAAATCCTCCCCAGGTTTTTACCGTGTGGTTTCCTGGGTCATCATATCCTGTGTTATTTATTATTCTGCTGCTTTATATTCTTGATATGATTGTTTGATTGTGATAACCTAGATTTGCATAATTTGACTAAGTTAATCACTTGGCTAATAAACTAGGCTAATCTGGTTGGGTTAAGGGGTCTAAAAACCGTTCATATTTGATTGAGTCCTCCAAATCGCCTCACTTGGAGTACATGTTTATAAGTCCCTTGCTAACAAAAGTTATCACTGAAGTTTTTTTCGATAACTAAAGCATGAATACTTCATTCTCCAAAACCTCAATTTCTACCTTGCTAGGTATACATAATTACAATTATAAAGGCGCCAACATTCTCTACAAACATCATAAATGATAATTACAATAGTACAATGCAACAAAAGAGAGGTGATAAACTCTAATGACAAGAGAGAAAATTCTCCAGCAAACTAAAATCAGAAAAGAGAAAAAAGATGAGGTAAGAACACGAAAAGGAAATATTGCATTGTTATTTGAATAATTTCACACACATTTTTCCTTCCTATAAACATTATAGGTATACATTTAAGGGTAGTCTTTAGTTTCTCAATGAAAGAAAAGAGGTGTGGACGACAAACAAATGTGTAGGTACCTCCAAACAGTTGGCCATTATATGCATTACTTGTAATTTGGGTTTTCCCCAAGAATACATTCAGGATGTGCAGGATAACTACAATCTACACAATAGTAAAACCAATTTTTTGGGTCTCGTTCTTCTTCACAAATATCACAGTAATATTCACCAGAGTCATCTTCAGCAGTATAACTGAGAGTGAAGCAATGTTCATGTTGTCCATATCTTGTGGTATGTGGTAATGTAGCACACTGAAAGTCTAGTGCAAATTCACATGTGGTACAACGAAATACTCGATTTTTTTCATTATCACAACAAGTGCATTTCTGCCTATGTGCTGTGTTGGAGAGGATAAGTCAATGCTCATGACCTTCATGGGTAAAGATGTCTGATTTCAAACTACATTCAACATCGAGATCAAAATCGCATTTAATACAATTGTAGGTGAAGCCATTGCAAGATTGGCCACAGGCATCACAACCAAACAACTTACTCCAATAATGTGCTTTTGGGAGGAGGGTGAGTGGGTGTTGATGAAGTGGGTGTTTCTTTTTTCTGGGTAATTTAACACAAGATTCATGAAGAAAAAAGCTACACTTTACACAACTATAAAACAGAGGGAGAATGTCTCTTACACAACTATCACATTTTTGGTTATTTAAAACCTCATTAGTAAGCTTTAAGTCATGCTCATGACTGAAGTGTTTGATTTCTGCGGCTATCAGGGTTCCGCCCTCCCCTCCAATGAATTTTTTGACTTGGCAAGTTACTGAGTCAACCAATTCATTGAGCTCTGAAACTTCATCCTCTTCTCTAAATTCTAGTAAATTTATGTCCTCCTTGTTTCTTCGGTGAATAGCACAATTGAGGTGGGCAACGAAATCGCATCTGGAGCAATAGTAAAGCCCATAGCGTGTGTCCACTTTTTGAATATAGAGTTGACAAAGTCGAGAATCGGATTGATGTAATTCAAGAGAAGAATGGGTGAGGTGGAGGAGGTGCCTGTGACGAATAACTTTGAGTCTTCTTGGGAAAGAAGCACATTTTCTATGAATCAAGAAACAACATGAATTACACAGAAAGGGCAAATCTTTGTCTTCTATGCCACAAAGGTCACATGTGAACGTGATCCACTTCCAAACAAGGGTCAAAGGGTGTTCGTGGACTTCAGCCTTCATGGTGGGAGGTAAAGAATCACATTTGAAGTGAAGATTAAAGTCGCAGCGAGAACACCAATTAGTGTATTGGTTGCGAGATTCATTGCAGAGTACGCAATTGCTAAATTGTATGTCTTTGCCATAATCTATCTGTTCAGGAGAGAGAATAAGAGGATGGATTGGGTGCAAGGGATGGTGCAACCCAAGGGGTAGTTCCGCACAAGATTTATGATGACGATAGGACGGGCATCCTGGTATTGGGCACCAGTAGCTAGGACCATAAACTGATTCTTGGCACCCATAACACCTATCTCCCCATCTGTTGTCTTGTTTGAAGATCAAGGGATGCTTTAAATCGCAAAAATGTAGAAGTTGCTGCTGCTGCTGCTCCATCTTCTTCTTTTATCACATGCAAACTAATAGTGAGTCAGTGATAGTCACGAACAACATCAAATTTGTTTAGAGAGAGAAATTTTATATATAAAAAAAAAAGGCATAATAATACATAGAAAGGGCTGGGTGAATCCAAAAAAAAATCAGAGAGAGCAAAATTAAGAAAAGAAACAAAGAGAAAGAGAGAGTGCGTGAAAGTGAGAGAGAATTGGTGGGTTTTAGAGTGGAATATATAGCAGCAAAGCAAATTAGTTTTTTATTATGGGTGAATGAATTTTGGAATTGTAAAAAGTAAAAGTAAAAAGAAAAAGGAGGGGGGGGGGGCGGGGATTTGGAAGAAGGTGGGTTTTAATTTATTTAACAAATATTCATTCATTCAAACACAGGCCTGTTCTGTTTTCTTCCTTTGTTTTTTGGGTTCATATATACGGTTGTAGATGAATTTGGGCGTGACTCAGCAGGTTAAGTAATGGAGTTAATGAATATTAGATGTGAATGTTTTAACCTTAAAGGACTTGCTTGCTTGGGTGTGGCCTGTGGGTATTTTCAATTGTTTAATGTAAAACTATGGAAGGCATAAAAACTTCTATTCTATGGATTGTAATTTTTATTTACTTATTTTTGTTAAAAATAAATGTAATTTTTTTAGTGAAAGGGAATGCACCTAAAAAGTTGTGAATAAAAATAGTAAGATTGCTTGCACAACAAAAATTCAAAATATGTTTTAAATTGATCCTCCATTCTTGTGGTTAGAAAAATATAGTTTGTTTTTTACATTTTTTTTTTCTTTGGTTTATGTGAATCATTATCGTTTATTTAAAATTATCTAACACAAATTTAAGTTTGCCTTTATTCAATATATAAATAAAGAATGTAACTAAATTTGCCTTCATATAAATATGATTAATTCTTTATGCAAGTTTTTTTTTACCCCAATTTAGCCAATACAACTCAAAAGTTAAAACTACAAAGCTAATTCAACAAAACCTCTAAAAGCAAAGTCTTTTAGAGTTTCACATAAACTCAAGCAAGCTTGGTCGAGAAATGCAATAGGGCAATTTTTTTATTAAAAATATTGTTTTTATGTTGAGTCTATTAGTCCCATAATTTTTTATTTAGGTTAATATTCTCTCTTTCCCACATGTGATAAATAAATAAATAAATAAATAAAAAGATTTGGTAATGTTTGAGAATGAATGTAAATTATCTTACTATTAATATGGGGTGAAATGAAAATTTGATAAGGATATGTTCAAGTTTGACTTTTGGGTAAATTTTACTGAAGTTTTATTCATTTTTCTTTTTTTTGGATATTAACTTCTATAAAAGTTATATTCCTCAATCCCAACTATCATGCTTATTAAATACTCCCTCCATCCCACTTTTTTTATCCTGTTTGAAAAGTCAAACTTTTTAAGGGAACATCATTTATTGTCTTGTTTACCTTTTAAAAATGTATAAGTTTCCAAAACTACCCTTAAAAAAATTTATCAAAAAATTGAATTAGTAAATTAATAGGAATATAATAGGAACATTAGTAAATTAAAGACTTTTGAAAGCTCGGAAATGTGTTGAAAACACAAGAGCAATTTAGACCCCCCAAAATAAACTTACGGCTCGATAGATTTTACACTAACTTAAGACTAAGTGCGGAATAGTGTAAAAGCGAGCGGACAAACAAATAAGCTACTCTAATCTATAAACTAAACAACACAGCAGTATAATGGAATAAACAAGAGTAGGAAAGAAGGATGCAAACACAGAAGACACCGAGACGTGTTCTCGAAGAGGAAACCGAAGAACTCGGCGAAAAACCTCTCCGCCGCCCTCCAAGTGGAAATCGATCCACTAGACAATCAGTTGGGATACATGAGTTAGAAAGAGACCCTCCAAGCCTAATCTACCCGATGTACCTAAGCCCTCCAAGCTCCTACTCCAACAAGGCTTCTCGGAACCGTGTCTTGTTTAGCACCCCGGATCCCGCAACAAGCTCCATGTTGCATCTGCCATTCCAGACTTCTTCCAATACTTCCCAGCAATACCAAAACGTCACACAGCACTCTCAAAGGGTGTAGAAAGTGTTTTGGCTATCAACCTCTCAATGGTGTGGAAATGGAGAGGGAAGGGTTGAGGAGATACCACAAGCAATTGTATAGAGAAAGGTGGGGATGACAATCTCTAATTACCAATGTGTTTGGCTATGGTTTTACTCTCTGAATCATTCCTCAACATTTGTGGGTAAAGGGGGTATATATAGGATAGGCACAAAAAGTGTGAGTCATTTAGTACAGGCTGGCAGAACAGGTTACCTCGCGGGTGTCTCGCGGGAAGGCCTTACCCGCGATATACTCGCGAGACACAGCTGTTCCACCTGGCCTGACTCTTCGCATTCCAGCACGTGCAGGGCACATGCTTCACTTCGCGGGAAGCTAAGTCACGACATACCCGCGAGAATCCTTCAGCCTCCAAATGCTTGAGTCTTCGCACACTCTCTCTATCACACAACCCTTACAACAAATCCCACAACAAATACAGGGTATAAAAGATTGATAATAATTACAATCAAATTTGGCACGGAATAATACATAGTTGTGAATAACAACTTTACAATCTCCCCCTTTGGCTATTCCGTGACAAAACCCTAAAACAGACTCTAGACTTAAACGTGAGTTTGGGAACAAAGGCAAAACTCACTCACACCTAATTCTAGATTCTGATAAGCTCTTGAAACACATGAACAAGTATCTCCTGAAAAAAAATAACACAATAATATCATTGTATGCAAAAAACTTGAAATGCATATGGAGCAAATATAATGTGATCAAGCAAAATGGAATAAAATAATATACCATGGCAAGTTCAAACAAGTAATCACTGTACAGAAGTGATCACTATGCTCATCATTCACACAAGGAATGAACATCCGGACATGCAAGATGATAAGCTCATTTGAAGAGTATCATTTGCAAATCCAACACTCAACCAATGCAAAATACACGAAGTATTTGCATCTAGGAAAAATCCTACTAGGGCACAAGAGTGTTCATCACTCAACCAATGCATAGAACGTGTATGCATCTAGGAACAATCCTACAAGGGCACAAGAGTGTTGTACTGAAGTAAAATGTATGACATTAAACATCAAGTACACAAGCATAAAGGCTGCATAAACAAGGTACTGCATATGCATGACACAAACCATAAAAGCCTACAAATATGCAATGAAACAAACCCTTAAAGCTTACAAAAGCAACATGGGTACATGCAAGATATGCTACAAAGCATAGAGAATATCACAAAAGAACTTCTGAAATTATACTTAAATAAAAACAGAGTATCAAAACTTTAAACCAAAAGCAGTAACACAGTTATTAAAACCAAATCAAAAACTGAGTTAAATCGTCTGTAAAACCAATAACCAATGTTACTATGTTTCTAAGCTATGCTCCCCCTAACGCTGTGCAAGCTCTTCTTCAGCTCCCCCTCAAAATTTTCTCCCCCTTTTTGACCGGAATGGCCAAAGGGCTAGAACTGGCCGGAATCTGAGTCTGATCCATGACCGGAGGACAGGTTCTGAATCTGAGATGATAACTCGGTGATCTGTCCTTGAAGGTATGCGAACTGATCTGCTGTGTACTGCACATGGGAGTCGAGCATTGTAGACATCTGATCCATCTTAGCTAGTAACTGATCAAGTTTGCTCAAGCCTTGTGTTGGAGTCGAAGATGATGGCTGTGTAGAAGGCTCTGGAGCCGAGGTGAACCTGTCAATCTCCTCCTTTGTATCTTCACCTTCATCCTGCTGAACCCGTGGTGGTGGTGGTATGGTATGTACACCAGTCTTGGAGCCTTTAATGTGGGCTGTGCTCTGAGTCAGTGTGTTAGCACCAATAGGATAGTCCCTCTGAACTATAGGAAGACCACTTGGGAATTTCAGTTTCGTCTTAGCGATGAATCCAATGATCAGTGTGGGAAAAGGCATTATGGTTCTTGTATTCTGCTTCCGAATGCTCTTTTTCAGAATGTGGAAGATGTGGCTGCAAATATCAATCTCCTTGTGGGTGAAAAGATCATAGAGAAATCTCGTCCTTGGAGCTGATAGTGTGGTGAGGTTGGTGACCGGGTACAGGTTATGAATCATCACATAACTCAAAGTTCTCATCTCTGGAGAGAACTTGAGTGTATCCATTGAAGATTTCGTTGGAACCCCTCCAAGAGCCGTTATCATATCCGTGATAGAACCCAATCTTTCATCATACTGAACTGACATTGGCTGAGAGGGAGGACGTATCTCTAGCAAGTCTTGAATACTGTCCCTTGTGATTACAAATTCCTTGTGCCTCACCCAGCAAATGATCCTTTCATCTTCCACATCAGCATTTGAGAAGAACTCTCTAATAATTTCAGAGTACACAGTCCCCACTGGATTCAGCAACTTGGTCCAAGTTCTCTCTTTGAATGCATCCGGAATGCATGTGTGCTCAAGTGCCTCTAATTGAACTACTCGTTTCATGATGATCGTCTTGTCCTTATAGCAGTCATTATACTTCATATCAGCTTCAATAGACTTGAAGTGATCAGAATCAGTACGTGCTCGCTTTGAGGTTGGTTTCTTCTTAGCTGCATGCTTGGTGGGAGACATTTGCACAATTTCACAAAGCAGAAAAGGAAAAATGCACAAACACAAACCACAATACAAAACTTGCTTAGATTCAAGTTAGTTCCAAATCAGAGTTAAACTAACTGAAAACAGAGCATGGTTGACTCTTAACAGCATGCTTAAAAACACACACCTATAAAGCATAAACACAATGCATAAAAACTAAAAGACTGTGCAAGTGTGTGTCTGTGTGCATGTGCTGATGTGTGTGTGCGGCATGAGATGCATGAGGGGTGCCTAAGTGTGCCTAGGTGTGTGTCAAGAATGTGCAACATGAGCAAATTGTATGAAACACATGATCAAAGACCAGATTGAGTGAAACATGGTTAGACAAGTGACAACCCATAGATTGAAATCAATTGATTTCAATTTGGCACAAAAATGTCATTCGGACATTTTGTCGAACACCTAACATGCACAAATGTAAATATGACATGAATAATGCATGAACATGGTGAAAATATGCCTAAATACACTTTAAAATGCCACAAGGGGCCAACACAGATGCACAAATAGCAAATGGGACACAGCCCAATCAAAAGTTTTGAGAAATATTTACCCAATTTAGAAAACTAACCCAAATTTTCGAAAATCCTCAATTATCAAAACCCTAACAAAAATTCTGCATAATTGAAGCAAAAACTTAAAAAGAATTGTTTATAAGACATACCTTAAAGAAGAAAATGCAGAAAAGATGCTTAAATTGAAGGGGTTTGAATGGAATAGTGATTTGGGTTGAAAAGGTTCGAGAGAGGTTGAGCGAGGGAAGTTTTTGTGATTTGAAAAATTGTCACATCAGCAATATAAAACTAAAAACATGCGTTTTTCGCGGGTTAGGGAGTAGCGACGTAGTTGCGAAACAGTCGCGAGAATGCCCACTAAAGCACAAAACTTTCACGAGAAGCACTAAGTTGCGATACAGTCGCGACAACTTCTATCTGAATTCTAAAAAATCCAATTTTTAGCCAAACAGCATTTCGCGAGAAGCTGTTGGTCGCGAGACAGTCGCGATACAGTCGCGAGAGTTTCTGTGTGACATGATGAAAAAATTATTTCCATCAATCCCTTTTCGCGGGAAGCTCTAAGTCGCGAGCTTCTCACGAAACAACCCCTGAACCAGTTTTTGAAGAGAAAACACAAAAATGCATTTGGAACAAAAACACAAGACACGAAAGTATAAAATCACTT
Organism: Quercus aquifolioides; assembly: GCA_019022515.1. Taxonomy (NCBI): domain Eukaryota; kingdom Viridiplantae; phylum Streptophyta; class Magnoliopsida; order Fagales; family Fagaceae; genus Quercus; species Quercus aquifolioides. The sequence goes on along the minus strand of CM032330.1, from coordinate 14,578,359 downwards.
TCAAAAACAACTAAAACACTCAAAAATCTTTTTGGGTTTGATCAACAAGTTCTTGAGCATACACATCACATTTGAACATATACAATCACACAAATGAGATAGGCATTGATTGAATCAAAGTCTTGTGTGCTGTGTGTGAGTATCAAATGTGAAATAGTCCTTAGACCAGAGCGAAGCTTCAATGATCAATTCAAACGAGTCATACACAACTGATACGAAATCAAGTGGACTATCTCCATTATAGAAATGAGTATATATGACCTCCCACACATTGAATACAATACTTTGAAGCTTTTCATTTGGCTTCTCAAAAAAAAACATAACACTTGGTCCATTTTATTTTGTTTGGACAAAAACATCTCATTTTGAGATTGGTGCTTGAAATTTATGATATTTCAACATTGATGATTAGCCTTTGGCTTTTTGAGCACCATACAAAACACATTAAAAAGAGTCGCTTTCCCTTTTTCCTAGTCGAATACTAGTGTGTGCGACAGGCTTTTGCAGCTCAATATCTCTTTTCATTTGGAGATTTACATTTGGTGAGCTCTTGTTGCAAAAACAAAAAAAAATAAAGTGGGAACAGATATAGACACAAGTCTATGCAAGTATCAAGACCAACAAGACTATTGACCAATCATTCATGACAGGCTTGAAGATCTATTTTCAACAGTCACACATAGTGTTCAAGATTTCTTCCACATAGAAATGAGTGCATACATAACAAGCCAAGATCGTAAATGCACTATGCCATTAGTACGAAGGTACTAGGCCAAACTCACATGTGACATACACAAAACAAGTGATCAAACTTTTAAGATTTTTCAAAATTTTTATGGGTTTTTGAATTTTTTGAACACACCCAAAAACAGAACAAGAAAAGTAAGATCAACAAAAACAGCTGGAACAAACCAAAACAACTAAGAGAATGAAAGCAATGCATGAAAGGATGCAACAACAAATGTCCCTAAACATTGGAAGAATTTGTGCATGGACATGTTATAATGCTTATGCATGAGTACCTCTCTTCACCCACACGTCACGTGCGTTTGGGGTGATATCCTTGACGGATTGGGTACGAGAGTTTGGACTTTCAAACCTCCTGGTGAAACTTTCCAAGCAAGTGGTGAAGGCGCCAATCATTTTCATCACGTCCGTCATTCCGGGATCACGGTTTTGGCTTCTTGATTGCTCACCACCCCACGACCTAATGTCATTTCTCCTTCCTCGTGACCGAGGTGCGCTTGCATTGTTGTCTGATCTTAACTTTTGACAGTTGGGTCTGGTATGTCCTTGCAATCTGCAATAATGACACACATAGTCCATTCTAGGACCCCATTGTGATCTTGGGAGAGATCTTCCTCTAATTTCATGTTTGATCACAGATTGATTTCGGGGCTTATTCACCATTCGTTGCTCAACCACATTCTTCTTCTTTTCAGCCTTAACTTTCTCAGGAGTCGGCTCTTCTACAACCGTATCTTTGGTCTTCACGAACTTCACTTCTTTGGTGACTTTGGCTGGTGAGCTACTCCCTCCGGTATATCCCAACCCGGACTTGTCTGAGGAAGGTTTTTGAGATGAGATAACATCATCTAACTTCTGGGAGGAGACTCTCTCTATCTTGGCAAGAGCTTGTACTACCTTTTGCTCAAGAAACCTCACCTTCGTATAAGCTTCAAACAGCTCGCCATTTAGAGTCTCAACCTCACACTTAGCCTCTTTATATCTGACTAACAAGCTTTTGTAATCTTCCTCAGCTCTCTTCATTTTCTTCATAGCCGCCTTTGCCACCTTTGTATATTCACCTGATTTCTCAAGGAGTAAGGCATAATTTTCTTGAAGAGTAGCTGTATTCTCTTCCTCTTCAGCATCTGATTCTTCTACAATTCCAGTAGATTCTGAATCAGAATGCTCACCAAATTCCTTCACAAGTGCACCCAAATCATCCGAGGAATCCACATGTGCAATGGTCATGAAGGCGGAGTAGTTTCCCTCTCCGTCACAGCTCTCTTCCGAGTCAAAATCAGAAGAATCTGAATCACTGAGCGTTGTGGCATAGGCGTTGCCTTTTCCCCTCAGAAAATTTGGACACTCCTTCTTGAGATGTCCATGGCCATTGCACTCATAGCACACAATATCTGAAGGCGGTTGATTATCCTTCCCATCTTTCCTCTTAAACTCTTTCCTATCACCTCTTGACGATGAAAACTTCCCTCTGTTGAAAGGTTTCCCACTGTTCTTCATCTGCAGAAATTTGCGGAAGTTTTTCGTAAGAAATGCTACTTCCTTCTCCACTCCATCTTCTTCGGAGGAATCATCCATTCTTTCGGTGATGGTTTTAAGAGCAAGCGATTTACTCATCTTATGGGAAGGCAATCCCATCTCATATGTTTGGAGAGACGCAATTAGTTCTTGGATTTTGATCTCATCTAAGTCTTTAGTTTCTTCTATGGCTGTAACTTTTGCTCTAAAGCTTTCAGGCAAGGACCTCAATATTTTTCTCACCACCTTAGTATCTTCAATCTTCTCCCCAAGATTGAGTTTAGCAATTACAATTTCATTAAGCTTCCCATAGAATGAATCAAATGGTTCATCATCACCCATCTTGAGCTCTTCAAATTTGGTGGTAAGCATCTGAAGTTTTGTGTCCTTAACTTTCTTTGTACCCTCATAGGTGGTCTCCAAAATCTCCAAGCTTCTTTGGCTACTGTCATATGAGAGATCCTGTGGAATTCATCAGGAGACACAACACAAAAAATAGCATTTAAAGCTTTACTATTAGCATTGGCTGCTGTGAGAGCTGCCTTATCCTAATTGGACTTAGGAGCCTCCGGCTTAGTCCAACCTATCTCAACCGCATTCCAAACGGTATCTTCTATAGAGCATAAAAATGCTCTCATTCTGACTTTCCAAAAAGCATAATTGTTCCCATCAAAAAATGGTAGAACATTGAGCAATTGAGACCAGTCCATCTCAAACTAGGGTCAAGGATCACATTCAGGTATTTAAACCACAGCGAGTGTACCCGCTCTGATACCAATTGAAAGCTCAAAAATGTGTTGAAAACACAAGAGCAATTTAGACCCCCCAATTAAACTTACGGCTCGATAGATTTTACACTAACTTAAGACTAAGTGCGGAATAGTGTAAAAGTGAGCGGATAGACAAAAAAGCTACTCTAATCCATAAACTAAGCAACACAGCAGTATAATGGAATAAACAAGAGTAGGGAAGAAGGATGCAAACACAGAAAACACCAAGACGTGTTCTCGAAGAGGAAACCGAAGAACTCGACGAAAAACCTCTCTGCCGCCCTCCAAGCGGAAATCGATCCACTAAACAATCAGTTGGGATACATGGGTTAGCAAGAGACCCTCCAAGCCTAATCTACCCGATGTACCTAAGCCCTCCAAGCTCCTACTCCAAAAAGGCTTCTCGAAACCGTGTCTTGTCTAGCACCCCGAATCCCGCAACAAGCTACATGTTACATCTGCCATTCCAGGCTTCTTCCAATGCTTCCCAGCAGCAACCAAAATGTCACACAGCACTCTCAAAGGGTGTGGTAAGTGTTTTGGCTATCAACCTCTCAATGGTGTGAAAATGGAGAGGGAAGGGTTGAGGAGATACCACAAGCAATTGTATAGAGAAAGGTGGGGATGACAATCTCTAATTCACAATGTGTTTGGCTAGGGTTTTTCTCTCTGAAGCATTCCTCAACAGTTGTGGGTAATGGGGGTATATATAGGATAGGCACAGAAAGTGTGAGTCATTCAGTACAGGCTGGCAGAACAGGTTGCCTCGCGGGTGTCTCGCGGGAAGGCCTTACCCGCGAGATACTCGCGAGACACAGCTGTCTCCACCTGGCCTGACTCTTCGCATTCCAGCACGTGCAGGGCACATGCTTCACTTCGCGGGAAGCTAAGTCGCGACATACCCGCGAGAATCCTTCAGCCTCCAAATGCTTGAGTCTTCACACACTCTCTCTATCACACAACCCTTACAACAAATCCCACAACAAATACAGGGTATAAACGATTGATAATAATTACAATCAAATTTGGCACGGAATAAAAGCCAACAAAAATACATAGTTGTAAATAACAACTTTACAATTTTTATTTTTAGAAACAGGACAATATTTTGGGACATCTCAAAATGGAATAGAGGACAAAAAAAGTGGGACGGAGGGAGTATTAAGGTGATCTATTATTCTTTCCAAATATCAAGGTGATTAGACATTAAAAACTCACTAATCTATGAAGTGTGATTATTTTTATTTTATTTTTTTTGTATACTTAAATACAGTAAATGGCAAACTTTATAAATTTAAGAATAAATGGCAACTAATTATTTTGAAATTTTATGTATGATTAATCTATAATAGATATTAAATAAAAATGTGATTCAAGAAAAGAGTGATTTATGAAAAATAATTGAGTGATATACCATTTATCCAAATTGCATTAAATGCAACATAAACCAAAATATCTAGCAGTAATATATTTCACAAAAATATAGTGTCAAGTGCAATAAAATCTTATTACATTTAACATTTATAAGACAAATTTTAAGCAAAGTAACCTATTGTTTATAAATACCAATAGAAAAACACACATATATGTGAACAAATTTACTAAGGTAACTATCAATACTTACATCAAGAAGAATCCAATTTTGGCTTCAAAACACACTTACGGAAGCTTCCAAATTATCTTCCGTTTCAATTTTTTTAAAGTCTAACTTCATATGAAATCCCTATATAACATCTACTATATATAGGATTATCATGTCATTGTGCCGAAGAAGATACACCTTGTCCAACTCAAAAGATTTTCTTGCCATTGTGACAAAGAATAAATAATTTCTCCAAAACAAAGAAAACAAAAGAAAGAAAGAAAGAAAGAAGAAAGTAGGCTAGTAGGCAAGTAGGCAAGGCATATGCTTGCTTGCTAACTTAGACTTAAATACTTCGTAGTGACATTTCCTGCTTCTTTTTTTCTTTTTCTTTTTTTCTTTTCCTTTTGTGTTTCCAAACATACCCATACTAACATTTAATTTTCTCATTCATTTATAAGATTTATTTATGCATCTCTTTCTAGGTTATACACAAATGAATTTTTAGCTCTTGTGTTACATTTAAATGATGAATTTTGAGCTGAAATTTACTCAAATTTTAATTTTAGAAATTACTAATACTTATTTCTATTGTTTATATTAACAAGAGAGGACAATTCAAAAATTCCATAGAATTTTATACTTTTTTTATGGGAAGAATTTTATACTTTTGATTTCAAAGCATTCAAATTCAAACTCCAATAATTCTTCAGCTTGCTAAACAAGCTAAATTCATATGCATGTCTTTCACTCATCCCATTACCTTTTCTTTTTCTTTATTCTTATTACCTTATTGTTTACATTTTGAAAATATTTCTTTACATCTTTTGTAATGCTTTGAACAAGTACACTTCTTTGTTTTTGCGTAGAATCTACTCAATCATTTTACTAATAGAACAAGAAACTAAGATTCCTATTGAAGTTCGATTTTCATTTTACACATAAAAAAACACAAGTTGATATCAAGTAAAGAGTGTAGCTAAGCTTGCTTTAGTGTTTGATGGTTTTAATTCTTAATGCACATTTTCAGTTAACCTAGGTAAGCCAATGCAACTCAAAACAACAAATTCAATCCAACAAAACCTCTAGCTAAAACCGAATCCAGGCAAGCGAGCTTAGTTCAAAGCCGGTCCAATTTAATAAGCAAAATGCAACAAGGCAGCCTCTTATTTGTATAGATTTAACTTTTAATTGAATAAACACCCTTCCTCTCTGTATCTTTTTTTCATTCCATCTCTCCATAAATCAAGACAAAAGCAACTGATAAAAATGTCCATATCTGCAAATTATTTACATATGGAGTTCATATATATATATATATATATAATTTGATAGTTATCATTGGAATGAGAGATTCGAACCCTAAATACCTCCTAGATGCCGCCATTAGAAATACTCTAGGAGTGAGTTAATAGACTTTCTTTTATTATCTTTTATGACAGTTAATTTATAAATGTTGATAAAAAAAATATTTATTATTAGTTAAATAACTAGTTTCTTCTAGAAAAGTAGATTAGTAGACTTTTGCTTTGAAACTATCAGGCTTTGTTTTTAAAGTCAAGACAAATAGTACTTGAGTTTGTTTTCCCTTTTTTTTTTTTTTCCCCTCTTTCCATTTTATTTCTTTTCTAAAAACACAGGTATTAGATTGATGTAGAAAAGAAAAAGGAAAGAGTATTACTTTCACTTTCACCATCATGATGCTCTTTCATAAAATAATTATGTGACCATTATTCCTTTATTCAAAAACATTAGACAAATGAAAAAAGCAAAAGAAAAAGAAGAGGGAATCTATAGTCTAATAATTCTTACCATCTCCAGATTCTTTCCTAATAACCAAGTTGTCTACTTGCTTTTCATACTAGTAAAATGAAACTTGAACTTCAACATGAACCCCAATTTCTTATTCTATTAGTAAAATGATTGAGTAGATTCTACGCAAAGAAAAAAAAGTGTACTCCTTTAAAGTATCTTTGGTTGGATGTTGTTTTGAGTATAGCTAAGCTTGCTTTCATGTTTGCTAAGGTTAATTCTTCATGCACGTTTTCACTTAACCTAGGTAAGCCAATGCAATTCAAACAACAAATTCAATCCAACAAAACCTCCGGTTGAAAGTCAATCCAGGCAGTGAAGCATAGTTCAAAGCCAGTCCAATTTAATATGAGAAAAGCAACATGGAAGCTTCTTATTTGTATAGTTTTAATTGAATAAAGGCCCTACCTCTGTGTCTCTTTCTCTCATTCCATCACTCCCTTATCAAGACATAATCTGATAGAATAATGACATAATGTACTGAGAAAACACATATGCACAAACAAGCAAATGATAAAAAGGTCCATCTCCGCAATTTATTTACAAATGGAGTTTACACTAAACATTAAAATCGTAATATGATAAATTTGAAGGTATTTCACCAAAGAAAACTAGTTAACATTGGCAGAAAATTTGAAGCTTCTCTCAATTTGTATAGCTGCTATATTCCTGGTAACACTGGTGAAAATTTTAAGTAACAAATGTTTCTCAAAGCAAAAAACATGACAAATAACCACATAAAAGTTGGAATTTCATTCCAGCATTCTAGGAATCTAAGGTTATCATCTCCTCTATAAGACTTGACCTCAGTAGATTTTATAGTTCCACATGGTTGCAAACAACATTAAAAGATTATTCTTTACCCAGCTCAATGGACAGTATGCACACCATGGTAATTCTAGTGAGAAATTGTTGTCCAAGTAATGAACGGGAAGAATTCTTATGTCCTATCCTTCCTTGTGGTCTGTCTTCAAAGCATGAAAAGGAAAATGAAGAAAGAAACCAACTCCTACATCGGCCCCATTTACTTTGGTAACCTTAGAACTACCATTTTCCTTTGTGAAACATCTGTAAATCCTCTGGAACAAACCAACCTCATGTTTTTCATTTGTCCCACTAGTTGCAGGTTCCATTGAGGCCATATCAAACTCACCATTACCTTGCCTGGCCATGAAATTGTTCATATATGTTAAACTTCTAGAGTCAACTTTCTTGGCCAAGTTTTCAACATGCATTTCAATTTTATAAGCAAACACTTTGATGAAAACCTAAGATTTAATCTTGAGGGGTATTTTTTTCCCCCCCTTCTATATGGCTCTAGAAGCTTGTAATCTCCACCAGACAGATGCAACCTGTTAGGTTTTTAGACCCCTTAAAACACAACAATTGGATTAACCTAGTTTATTAGCCAAGTGATTAACTTAGTCAAATTATGCAAATCTAGGTTAACACAATCAATTAATCATATCAAGAAATAAAGCAGCGGAAATATAAAGAACATAAAGATATGATCACCTAGGAAAACCAAACCGGTAAAAAACCTGGGGAGGATTTAACCTAGCTATCCTCAAGGTAAACTTGAATCCACTATATGAAAGAATCGAAGTTCATACAAAAGGACTTACAAGCACCCACGCTCGATTTCCTAATGCTACACACCAGTAGAACTTACTGACAAGACCACGTGCAAGCTCCGAATCCACGGACTCCTTCTTTCTTGGATTCTCTAATCAGGTACAAACACTCCCGCTTGTGTTTCTTTAAGCTCCAATGGCAGCACCTGAGTTGATCATCAAGGTGTTGATAATATCTCTACCTTGAAAACCCTAAGTTTATGTGAAGGAAATCTCCTCAAGGATCTCACAAAAGATTCACACAAACTGCAAAATATGAGCAACAATACAACCAGAGCAACTCAAAACGTGGCTAGGGTTTTGCCTTATATACCTAGGGCAAAAACATAAAACCCTAAACGTTTAATGAGATAGGTTTGAGTTGGAAATTCTGCAGAAAAAACATTCTAGCTGACTTTCGATCTATCGAGTCTATCCTTCGATCGATCGAGCCAGGCCGAAATGCACTAATACATCTGCAGCCTCTCGATTCCTACTTTACACGAATTACACAACTTTGAGCAAGCCTAAACAAGACTAAACATATTGTTTTGATCATGGTTTGCCAACATTACACATTAGAGTTCTAAATACATCAAATCCTAAGTCTTTAGAACCTAACAAACTCCCCTTCTGGCAATCCGTGACAAAACACAAATTAAAAGCTCAAAGTTTACAAATAAAAGCCCTTTACAAAAATAATGCTCATAAACACAAATTCAATCCTAACTACTATCCATTAGTTGCAAGTGTAGACAGCAGCTCAATTGAATCAACATGTATATTCCTGAAGCACTTAACAAACGCATAAATGCATGTGTGACAGAAAAACTGTTGGAAATTTAGACCCCTTAAAACACAACCAGATTGAGTAGCCTAGTTAATTAGCCAAGTTGTTACTTAGTCAAATTATGCAATTCTAGGTTAAAACAATCAAACAATCATATCAAGAATATAAAGCAGCGGAATAATAAATAACACAAGATATGATCACCCAGGAAAACCAAACCGGTAAAAAACCTGGGGAGGATTTTACCCACCTATCCTCAAGGCAAATCTGAATCCACTATGAAAGAATCAAAGTTCATACAAAAGGCTTACAAGCTCCCCGCTCGACTTCCTAATGCTACCTACCAGTAGAACTTACGGACACGACCCCGTGCAAGCTCCGAATCCACGAACTCCTTCTTTCTTGAATTCTTCAATCAGCTACAAGCACCCACGCTTGATATTCTTTAAGCTTCAATGGTAGCAACCGAGTTGATCATCAAGATGTAGATAATATCTCTACCTTGAAAACCCTAAGCTTTGTGTAAAGGAAAGCTCCTCAAAGATCTCATAAGAGATTTTACACAAAACAGCAATATGAGCAACAAAGACTTAGAGAGTTTTGGGTACTAAACCCTAAAAATAAAAGGAGGCACAAGAGGCACTCTAATCTCTCTCTTCAAAAGTCTTAAAAACGTTCTAGGGTTTCCCTTATATATAGGAGTGTTTTACTTGAACCCCAAAACATTTAAATAGAGTTTGGGCTGAGTTGGAATTCTGCAGAAAACGCAATCTGGCCCGAGATTCGATCGATCGAGACTAAGCTTCGATCGATCGAGCCAGGCCGAAATGCTCCAATACATCTGCAGCCTCTCGATTCCAACTTTACAATATTTAATCAACTTTGAGCGAGCCTAAACAAGACTAAACATATTGTTTTGATCATGGTTTGCTAATATTACACATTAGAGTTCTAAATACATAAAATCCTAAATCTTTAGAACCTAACAAACTCCCCCTTTGGCAATCCGTGACAAAACACAAACTAAAAGCTCAAAGTTTACAAGTAAAAAGCCTATTACAAAAATAATGTTCATAACAACAAATCCAACCTAACTACTATCCATCAGTTGCAAGTATAGACAGCAGCTCAATTGAATCAACCTGTATATTTCCTAAAACACTAAACAAAATGCATAAACGCATGTGTGGAAAATACAAATAAATCAAAATTAAATTCTTGACTTCACAAAACACAAAACAAAGACATATATCATGAATAACTCATAAATATAAATCAATGAGCAGTGAACAAGAAACAGAAATAAAAACATAAGTAAACTAACTCTCCCCCTAAGTTAGATACAACAAAAAGTTTTTATTTATATTCTCCCATTTCAAAAATAATTTCAACTCCCCCTAAACAAGACAAACATGATTCCCATAAATCAATAATTTCTCCCCCTTTTTGTCACGTATTGACAAAGACAACTCATACAAAGAGTAAACAGTCAACATACGCAATAAAAAGGAGAAGAGAAAAAAGAGAATCAAGGGGATAGAAAGCACTTCAACTCTATAGAAAATAGAGACAACTCCCCCTATGAACAACAACAACTCTCCCTAAGAACCACAAAGGTTAAAAAAAATTTCTCCCCCTATAAAAATAGGAAAAACAGTTGAGGGAAAAATAGGAGGTGGGGGAAAATCAGCAGCAGCAGCAGTATCACCAACAGGATCAGGAACATCCTCACCAGCAGGACCAAAGTTAAAAACATACAAACCAAAGTTAAAAACTAAGATGAGGATACACATGAAGAAAAAATATTCTCTCTTTCAATAAAATGCAAACATGGCATTATGTGACCCATAAACAGTTGCATGAGTAGAGAAAATATTTGTACATTGATTATCCATCATATCTCTTAAGAAAAATATTTTCTACAGTTCACACATAAGAAATAGCATATACTAGAATGTACAAAACTCAAAAATTAATCAATCAATTTTTAAATCAAGTTGAGTACCCAATTTAGCAAAGTGTATGCATGCTATGTGTGAAAACAATGAGAGATATGACTGCAAAACTGCAAGATGGATACAAAAACAATGCAATGCATGTGAATCCTAAACACAAATGATAGCAGAAAAAACATTGGTCAAAAACATAGAAACTGAAAATTTTTCAGTTTCGATCAATCGAGAATCGATCGAACATCAATCGAGTCAGGCAGACTCAAACCAAAAAATTTTAATCGCAATTTCGATTGATCGAAAAACAGGTTCGATCGATCGAAAGTCTGGAAAAATCAGATTTTTGAAAAACAGAGCATTTTAATGCAGAAACTCTTCAAAGCACATTGTTTTATAAAAAAATGCATGAGTATGAGACAAAAAGTTTTTCAAAAACACTTGAATTTAACCCAGATCTTCCAAAATCAAGATTTTCAATCAATTTGTCCTCAAAGCGCAAATATTAAACACATTTTGCATTAAAATCAAGGAACTTTTAATCTTAGATGGCCACAACAAAATCACACACAATATAATGTACCAAGTTTAGCAAAAAGTAACTTGTGTAGTGTGTGCAACTAGCAAAAGCTTGAGATACATGTGAGGTGATATGTGAATAGCAATCAATCACAAAATCTACAAAATTCATCACATAGAATTTAAAAGAGACTATCACCTAAAGAGTTACATCATATAACTCTCACATCTCCTAGAACATAAGCTTGCAATCATGTAAGTTTCTTGAATTTTGCCCCATTATTAGGTGAAATTTGGCATTTAGCCTAATAGTACACACCAGTTTTAATTATGTGAATTGGCATCAAGCCTAATAGTACACATCAATTTTAAGCATTAAGCATTTAACAGAGGCTACACCTTATGTTCTTTTTGTGCATGTGCTACACTTTCTCGAGCACAAAATCTTATGATATGCACTAAGGTGTTCATGATTGGCTAGTGAACAGTGGTGAGATGGTTATTTATGCCTTTCTCAAAAGGATCAAGTCCGACAGTCAAATAACATGTGACTTCAAGATTAAGACAAAGTGATAAACACCATAAACATCTTTCCCACACAACATGCACTACAAAGTTTCAACTAGTAAAGTGCAATAAAGAAGCTCATCAAAGCTAAACAAGGTACATAAACTTGTTATGTAAATATAAGGTGGCCAACCTTGATTTCAAATCCATGATATGTAATACAAAACACAAAAATCTTTTTGGTTCTAAAAGAAAATTTATGACCAAAAACAAAAAGCACATATTATGCTAAATGAACAATGCAAAAGCAATGCATGATAGTGCAAAACTAAGCTATAGAGGGTACACAAACAAGAAATATCAATTTCTTAATTAACCCTTGAGTACATGTACAAACTAGTACATACTCACACAAAATCAAAAATGGCTTAGTACAAACTATTCAAGTTTCTCCACAATGTCAAGCATATTCTAAATCAAGAGAGATATCATAATTCATGTAATCCTCAAGAAAAATAAAACATGACACAAAATAAAATATTTTTGTCTTTTTGAAATTTTTCAATGTTTTTGGATTTTTTTTTTTAATAAAAACAACCTAAAAAACAAAACAACCAAAAACAAAAACAAAACATGTCCACAAATAATTGAAAGAATTAAATCAGGGACAAGTCAGCAACACTCACCTTAGAGAATATTTTCTCACCCATTTAGCACGATTCTTCGGCTTTGTAGGTGAAAATCCATGAGAAGTGGACTGTATTTGATTGACTACACCAATCTTCTGAGAGAGACTGAAATCCTGCAAATTCCTTTCACAAGCCAACAAGCTTAAATTTTTCAAAAACATATGAAACAATTTATATGGGCTTATGGCAGGAGAAATACCATCACATATCCTAGATTGAAACACAAAATGCTTAAATTTCAATTTATGACAATTAGGACGAATGTGACTGGAGACACCACAAAAGTGACAAACATGAACAAATTTAGGAACATCAGTATTCCTAACAGCAAATCTATTCTCAGATTTTGGTTTTTGCCTCAACAAAGAACAATTTGGTCTAATATGACCAACAACACCACAAAGGTGACAAGTAGGCACAAAAACATATTTATTATGCTCTCTAACAGTAGGTTTAGACTTAAGTTTAGAAATTTCAGCATCTACATCAGAACCTTTACCTTTGTCTAACCTAGTAAAATAAGCATTTTCTTTATTATTCCTCTTAAAAGGAGGGATATAAACTTTCTCAGTTTTAGGCTTAAGAGAAACAGAAACACTTCTGTTATCATCAGCAAGTTTGGTATTAGACAAATTTTCCAATTTAGCTTCAGTCTCAGCTAGCTTTTGTCCCAAACTTTTCATCTTCTCATCTTGAGAGGAAATTTGATTTCTCAAAAATTCATTCTTTTTATTAGACTCATCTAATCTCACAATCAAATCCTCTTTTTCAAGATTAGCCAATTTTAACTCTTCTTTAAATTTCTTAGCAATTTTCAAAGATTTAGATAATTCCTTACGAAGAGTTTCAAAAGCATCAAAAAAATCAACAAAAACAATAGTGTCCTTTTTATTCAAAACATCACAGGCATCAATAAAATCAGCAGAAGCATGAGCAGAAAGACACTTCAAATTATCCATGACAACAGGGGTCAAGGATCAGCTCTTAGATCAAAAGATCTACAACAAGAAGAGCTACCTGCTCTGATACCACTTGTTATAAATTTAGACCCCTTAAAACACAACCAAATTGAGTAGCCTAGTTAATTAGCCAAGTTGTTACTTAGTCAAATTATGCAATTCTAGGTTAAAACAATCAAACAATCATATCAAGAATATATAGCAGCGGAATAATAAATAACACAAGATATGATCACCCAGGAAAACCAAACCGGTAAAAAACCTGGGGAGGATTTTACCCACCGATCCTCAAGGCAAACCTGAATCCACTATGAAAGAATCGCAGTTCATACATGTTAGGACATATATGTTTTAACTTGTTTAAGAACATATGTCACTTAGTTATGTAAATTGGCTAATCCTTTGACAAAACGCACTCTGCTTGTAATTGGGTAGATCTAGGTGTTTTTAATACTTCAAGAAACAATGTTTCAAGGTAAAGTGTTGAAGTCATCAAGTCTGTCCAAGAAAAAGCAAGCTGAAGTGCAAAGTTTTTAAAGCTCAACACCTCTCGATAGCTACCTCGACACCTGCTATCTGTCGAGATTTAAAAAGTCAGAATTCCAATCTGATTTTCTTGGGATTCGTGAATATGTTTTTGGGACTTCTTTTCTTCTAACCCTAAACATATAAAAGGATTATTTTAAGAGCCGTTTTGGGTGACACAAGTTGCATTATCATTGAGCAATCTCTGTTTAAGCAAATTATGATCAACAGACTAAGTTCTTGACCTAGTTCATCTTTCATAAAGAAGTTGCTGTGTATTTGCACCATAGGGTTTTGTAACCAAGCATCTTCCTGCTATTCATCAAGTGGATGAACTGAAGAACTTTGCAGCCAACCATTCTTCCTCAGTTGGTGTTCTGAAGTCGCGTACTTGGATCCGCGCATTGGTTAGTCACGTACTTGGGAGCCGTGCATCAAAGGTGGAGACTGTCACTACAGATCAAGTCCAATTGGGTATTGGGGTAAGGGTTTAACTGTAGGTTTGTAAGGTACTTGGGATTCCTTTACTTGTAACCGCTTGATTTGATAATAGTGGAGTTTCGGGAGTGGTGACCTGAAAATCACCCGGTAGGGTTTTTGCCATTAGGGTTTTCCCTATTCGTAAACAAATCATCGTGTTATTTATTTTCCGCTGCATATTTAGTTGATCGGTGATTTGTTTGTGCTTCCATAAAATTGCATGATTAATTGATTAATTAATTACTTGGCTAAATTAATTAATTAGGGTTAATCACAAGGGGTTATTCAGATTGTGACCTAACAAGTGGTATCAGAGCAGGCACACTCTGATTAGGATTTCATTTTTGCTGTGTTGATCCATTGACCCCTGTTTGTCATGGATAGAGGACAATCTTTAATTATACCTCCTTTATTTGATGGCACTAACTATGCATACTGGAAAGTACGCATGAGAGCTTTCTTGCAGTCTTTAGATGAAAAAGTGTGGCAAGCTGTAGAGATTGGCTGGACTAAGCCAACAGAAGATCCGGCCAATTGGGATGATGCTAAGATCAAGACGGCTAACTTCAACAGCAGAGCGTTAAATGCCCTATTTAGCGCAGTCACAAATGAGGAGTTCAAAAAGATATCCTCAACTGAAACTGCTAAGGAGGCCTGGACCATCCTCCAGACTACCTATGAAGGCACAAAGGCTGTCAAAGATTCAAAGCTTCAAAGGCTCACTACAAGCTTTGAAGAAATCAAGATGGAGGAGGATGAGTCATTTGATGAGTTCTATGCCAAACTCAAGGACATAGTGAACTCAGCCTTCAATCTTGGGGAAACCATCCCTGAACCCAAGATTGTAAGGAAGGTGCTCAGATCTCTACCTGAGAGATTTCATGCCAAGATTACGGCAATTGAGGAATCAAAGGATATAGACAAGATTCCTTTGACTGAGCTGGTTGGAAACTTGCAGACCTATGAAATAGGGTTATCTAGGATTGGCAAGTCCAATAAAGGCAAAAGCATGGCCTTGAAGGCGAAGAGCAGTGATACAGATGAGTCTTCTGATGATGAAGATTCCAAGATGAAGTCCTACATCACTCGGCAATTCAAAAAGTTTATGAAGAATGCAAATGGAAGGAACTTCGACAAGGACCGCAAGCAGTTCAGTTCTTCTCAGTTTAAAAGCCAAGACAAAGGGAAGAAGGATGCTAAGGAGGGCGGTCAGTATACTGTTCCCGCAGGACCAAAGTGCTTTGGTTGTCATGGGTTCGGACACATGAAACATGAGTGTCCTACATATCTGAAGAGCATTGGGAAAAGCAAGGCCCTTGCTGTAACCCTAAGTGACACTGAGCCTGAAGATGATTCTGACAATGAGGATGACGGAATCCTAAATGCCTTCACTGCCACAGTCAATCCTACTGAAGGGATTGTTGAAGAAGTGGATGAAGAAGAAGAATTGGTGGAGTCCAAATTTGAGAAGATGGATGATCAAGATGATATCCATTCAGCCTATGAGAAGCTTTACAAGCTCTCTGAAAAGTATGAGAAATTATATAGGCTGGCCACCAAGAAGCTCAGTGAAGTGGAACTCGATCGTGAAGAGCTGTCCACAAAGTTTGATGAGGCAAATCAAACTATTGGAGCACTGAGATTTGAGAACAACTTTTTGGCTGAGAAGACCAAGAAGCTTGAAGCGGAGCTGTTTCAAGTCAGAGCTCAACTGGAGAGGACCTCAAGTGCAAAGCTTGATGAGATGCTTAGCAATCAAAAACCTGTTTCGGATCGAATTGGTTTGGGGTATGGTATTTCTTTCTCTAATACTGCTTCTACTAGCAATACTGTTTTTGTTCCTCCTGCTAATAACATTGAAATTGAGAACATTGATGTTAAAAATAAATTAGCTAGTGAGAACTTAGACAAGGGAAAATCTATCTTAGGAGCACCCCCTAAGCTAGACAAGAAAGATGCTAAAAACCCTAGGGCTAAGAAGGCTAACTCTTAAAAGCCTAAACAAAAGAAGCAGCATCTCTGTCATTATTGTGGAGCTGCCGGTCACACTCGACCAAATTGCTATAAGTGGTTAGCCACTCAACAGAGCAATGGCATGATAGCATCTGGAAGCCAAAATCAGCTTCAATCCTCTCTTGCTCCTCTTGGAGATCTTCTGAAAGCCCTCGTGTTCCTTTCGAACTTGAACGGTTTAAATTCTTCCCCCTCACCACCTGTTCAAGGATTCAATCAAAGGAAAGGTTCTTCCAAGGTGTGGAAGAAAAAGGACTCTAAGTGATTTCATCACTTTCTTCTCCCTTCTTGTTTTTCTTGTTTGTTGCATTGCTTGTGTGTCTTTCTTTTCTGCTGAGTCAGTCTAGGTTTTGCTTTGCTTTGATAACATGTTTTTGTTTGTTTATTTTCAGTTTTGCTTATTTTGTTTTTATTATAAAAATAAAAAAATAAAAAAAAAATTGAAAAAATCAAAAAAATAAAAAAAAATACAAAAACAGTGTGTGTTCTGTGTACTTTGGTATTTGTGTACCTTGGATGGCCAATGAAACAAAGTTTTCTAAACTTTGTATCTCTTGTAGCTTAGATGAGCATCTCTATGCACAACTAAGCAAGTGAGCTTTGTGGCTCTTGTTTGTGATGAGTAAGATTAAGTTATCTCTTAAAACTTAACACTCATATCACTCTTTTTGACGGGTAGGACTAGAAAATCCTAAGAGAAAGGCATAAATGACCATCACACCACTGTTGCCCGCCAATCATTGTAGACACCTGTATGCTTCGGCATAGCAGAAGTGCAGTGTCAAAGACATCTGTATGCTTCGGCATAGCAAAAGTGCAATGTCTATGCTTAACATGTTGGGTATTTCTTTTCTCTCTTCATAAGCCCGTGCATGATATGCTTAAAAGAAAATATGCAAAGAAAATATAAAGCTAAAAGATTAAAAATGCTTTAAACATGATTGCAAGCATGTTTTTTAGGAGATGTGGGAGTCATAGGATGTACCTCGAAGGTGATAGTCCCCATCAAACAGTTATGATTGTGTGTGAGTTAAAAGTTATTTTCTCATATCTCAGATCGTCATAACATCTATACACATATGCAATCTTGCGATGTTTTTCACACACAACACGCAATATTCTTTGCTACTTTTGATACATGTGCAGGTACAATGTGATTTGGCCATCACAAAGGTTTTACATGTGCTAATGTATACTCACTAAACTGTCATAACTTATTTTTGAAATATAAAATTGGTTAGACTTGTTTAGTGTGTGTGTGTGTGTTTTGCATGATTCTTGTGCTTAATTTCTTGTTGAGAGATGTTTTTGAGAGGTTTAAATGTTGAGTGAATCTTTGGTAGAGATGTGTGTTGGATTGCATTCATGTCTGTGTTTTTCCCTTCTCGAAAAACTGCCTTTTTCTGCGGGCTCGACACCTTCCTCGACACCTCCTCGATACCTGGTCATCTGTCAAGCTTCTCAAGTTGTTTCTTATCGCAATCTCGACACCTCCTCGACACCTGATGGATCGATCGAGAAAGTCTCTGTCCTCTCGATAGATTCTCGACACCTGTTGGATCGATCGAGATTCACTTGTGCTGTTTGTGTCTTCTTTCTCAACACCTGTCTCGATACCTTGCGAATCGATCGAGATTTCTTCTGTCTCCTCGATACCTTCTCGACACCTTCGCGATCGATCGAGCTTCTCGTATCTGAATCTCTCCTTGCATCTCGATACCTCTCGATACCTGAATCTGTCGAAGGCATTTTCCTCGATACCTTCCTCGATAGATTCCTCGATACCTCTCGACACCTCAGCTGTCGAGAATTACTGAGGTGCCTATTTAAGAGCAGATCGCGATTTTCTTCATTTCTCACTCGACCTCTCTCGATCTCTCCGTGTCTGTTCATCTCCCTTCCACTCTCCTTTCACTCAAATCCTCCAACCCTCTTGGATCTTGCTCATTCCTTGCTTCAATCACTTGGTAAGATCTCTTTTCTCTTCCTTTTTCATGCATTTCATGTTTTGAAAACGTAGTGTTTGGGATTTTTCATAAAAATTTGGGGTTTTTCAAAATTGTTGAGTTTTTATTGAAATTTTGGGTTGGGTTTGTACTTAGATGATTTCAAAATGTCATACATTGCATTTCATTTGCATTATAATGATATTTACATGCATTTAGATGTGTGCTTTATGTTTGTGTGCTGCTAGGATTGGATTGGGCTGAGCCCATGAAGTTTTTTTCTTTGCATGTCACATGCTCATGCATTCCCATGCATACGTACTTGTTGTTCAACATATTTGATATATTTGAACTGTGTTGGGACTTTTCTGAGTGTCTCTCTCTCTCTCTTTCTCTCATTCTTTTACATTAGTAGTGTCTATGGCACCCAAACGTAAATCCACTCCTGCTCAGAACCCTCTGCGTTCTGGAGCTTCTACTTCTTCAGATACTACTCCCTTTAATGTTCGGTTCCGTGATGGAGTTGCCCATAAGGCATTTTCGGAGAACTTTTCTCGACGAGGTGTTCATTTGGAACGCCAAGTCATTCTAGCGGACTTCGCCGACACTGACCTTCCCTCTGTCATTCACAGTGGGGGATGGGGGTCACTGTGTGACATCCCGGTCACTTGCCCTTTTGTGCTGATACAGGAGTTCTACTCCAACATGCACGGGATTGATCTTTCAGTACCTCATTTTGTCACTCGCGTTCGAGGTATGCGCATTCCTGTCACACCGCAACTTGTTGCGGATGTGCTTAGGGTACCTAGGATAGAGTTTCCAGATTACCCCTCTTGTGAGCGTCTGAGGACTGTGTCCAAAGATGAGCTCATTTCTGCTTTTTGTGAGCGCCCTGCTGATTGGGGTGCGCATCAGTTCACATCATGTAGACCTTTTGCTAAAGGTCCTAGATTCATTAACATGGTGATGACTTTTGTTCTCCATCCTCTTTCTCACTATAACTCTATCACAGAGCCTCGTGCTCGATTTTTGCTTTCTCTACTTGAGCATCTTACCATAGACTTCCCTTCTCACGTCATCCGGTCTATCATAGAGGTTTATCTTGATTCGGCGTCCCATGATAAGCTCATCTTTCCTTCTGCTATCACGCGGATTCTACGCCATTTTTTCGTTCCCTTTCCAGTGTCCGACCACTTCACACACATATCTGCTATAGATGCCGCTACTGTAAAACGTAGTAAGGCGCAGTTCAGGTTGAGACAGCCAGGTGCCACTCCTCCCTCCCGTTCAGAGCCATCCAGATCAGCTCCATCTACATCTGCTCCTTCTTCCTCTTCGAGCGATGTATCCCTTGGTGATATCATGGCGCAGCTGCAGCGCATGGACACTCGTCTTGATACACTCTCTGCTGAGTTGTATCAGGTGAATGTTCGTGTGGGTCGTATTGCACGACGGCAGGCGATCATGGGTGGATTTGCTCCAGAGGCTACTCCTTCACCATCTACTCCAGCAGCGTCAGATTCTGAGGATGATGAGGATGATGATGATGATGATGATGGGGATGCTAGCTCTGCCGATGAGATGTCTACATGACACTCTACCCTTTGTCACTCGTGACAAAAAGGGGGAGTAGTTTTGGGCTATGAGAGTAGTCATCTTAGGGGGAGAGTTAGTATAGGACATTTTTGATAGAGGGAGTGTTGTCATTTTTTTGAGGGATGTAGTGAGGCTATATGTATTTCTTTCTCTTAGATACATTGGTCTTGTATATGAGGTCCTTTGACCATTCTTACATACATTGTACTTATCTTATCTCTTATATATGTTGATGTATGTTTCTTTCACCTCTCTCTTCATGTGTTGTTTCTTTTCTATCTTTATACACATGTTCTTTATACTTGTATGCAATCTATTTATTTCTGTTTCACACAAGATGCCTTGATGAGTTTTGTTTAAAGTGTTTCAGAAATACAGGTTGTCAAAGTCTACTTATCATAAGCTCTCTTCTTGCAAAGTTTTTCAAGAGTTTGTGTTAGGATAGATTTTATTGTATTCAACAAGTGAATATGAGTTGAGTGATTTATGACTTCTCTCATATGCTCATTTGTTTGTTGTGGTTTTGTCACGGATTGCCGAAGGGGGAGATTGTTAGGACATATATGTTTTAACTTGTTTAAGAACATATGTCACTTAGTTATGTAAATTGGCTAATCCTTTAACAAAACGCACTCTGCTTGTAATTGGGTAGATCTAGGTGTTTTTAATACTTCAAGAAACAATGTTTCAAGGTCAAGTGTTGAAGTCATCAAGTCTGTCCAAGAAAAAGCAAGCTGAAGTGCAAAGTTTTTAAAGCTCGACACCTCTCGATAGCTACCTCGACACCTGCTATCTGTCAAGATTTAAAAAGTCAGAATTCCAATCTGATTTTCTTGGGATCCGTGAATATGTTTTTGGGACTTCTTTTCTTCTAACCCTAAACATATAAAAGGATTATTTTAAGAGCCGTTTTGGGTGACACAAGTTGCATTATCATTGAGCAATCTCTGTTTAAGCAAATTGTGATCAACAGACGAAGTTCTTGACCTAGTTCATCTTTCATCAAGAAGTTGCTGTGTATTTGCACCATAGGGTTTTGTAACCAAGCATCTTCCTGCTATTCATCAAGTGGATGAACTGAAGAACTTTGCAGCCAACCATTCTTCCTCAGTTGGTGTTCTGAAGTCACGTACTTGGATCCGCGCATTGGTTAGTCACGTACTTGGGAGCCGTGCATCAAAGGTGGAGACTGTCACTACAGATCAAGTCCAATTGGGTATTGGGGTAAGGGTTCAACTGTAGGTTGGTAAGGTACTTGGGATTCCTTTACTTGTAACCGCTTGATTTGATAATAGTGGAGTTTCGGGAGTGGTGACTTGAAAATCACCCGGTGGGGTTTTTGCCATTAGGGTTTTCCCCATTCGTAAACAAATCACCGTGTTATTTATTTTCCGCTGCATATTTAGTTGATTGGTGATTTGTTTGTGCTTCCATAAAATTGCATGATTAATTGATTAATTAATTACTTGACTAAATTAATTAATTAGGGTTAATCACAAGGGGTCATTCAGATTGTGACCTAACAATACAAAAGGACTCACAAGCTCCCCGCTCGACTTCCTAATGCTACCTACTAGTAGAACTTACTGACACGACCCCGTGCAAGCTCCGAATCCACTACAAGCACCCACGCTTGATATTCTTCAATCAGCTACAAGCACCCACGCTTGATATTCTTTAAGCTTCAATGGTAGCAACCAAGTTGATCATCAAAATGTAAATAATATCTCTACCTTGAAAACCCTAAGCTTTGTGCAAAGGAAAGCTCCTCAAAGATCTCACAAGAGATTTTACACAAAACAGCAATATGAGCAATAAAGACTTAGAGAGGTTTGGGTACTAAACCCTAAAAATAAAAGGAGGCACAAGAGGCACTCTAATCTCTCTCTTCAAAAGTCTTAAAAACGTTCTAGGGTTTCCCTTATATATAGGAGTGTTTTACTTGAACCCCAAGACGTTTAAATAGAGTTTAGGCTGAGTTGGAATTCTGCAGAAAACGCAATCTGGCCCGAGATTCGATCGATCGAGCCTAAGCTTCAATCAATCGAGTCAGGCCGAAATGCTCCAATACATCTGCAGCCTCTCGATTCCAACTTTACAATATTTAATCAACTTTGAGCAAGCCTAAACAAGACTAAACATATTGTTTTGATCATGGTTTGCCAATATTACACATTAGAGTTCTAAATACATAAAATCCTAAATCTTTAAAACCTAACAAAAACAGCAAATCAACAGATATGTAAACTAACTCTCCCCCTTAAGTTAGATACAACAAAAATAAAACATTCTTGTATGATTCACACAACACATAATAAAGACATATATCAATGAATAACTCATAAATATAAATCAATAAGCAGTGAACACAAGAAACAAGAATCATATATATCAAAAATAAATGTATCTCCCCCTAACATGAATAGCCCTAAAAATGATATACAAAGTGAAGCACCTAGATACAATCTAATATCTCCACTAGCTCCGCAAAACAAAAAAAAATACTCCCCTTAACTACAAAAACTCCTCTACAAGTGTCAAAACTCTACTCCCCCTTTTTGTGATAGAATGCCAAAGAACAATCACATGTCATCATCAAAAGGAGGTGGTGAGGGTGAACGAAGATGCGCTAAGTCGGCTCGCAAAGCTTGAATCTCATCAAGCAAGTCCACCAAAATCTAACTATGAGCCGCTTGAACGGTCATGACAGTCTCCAAGGTACGACGTACATCAAAGTCATCCGAAGGAGGTGGAGGAACATCAGCAGCAGCAGCATCACCAACAGGATCAACAACGTCCTCACTAGCAGGACCTGTAGAAAAAGAAGGAGGAGGTGCGGTACCAGAAAGCTCAGACTTAGAGTGTTTAGAGCCAACTCGAAGATTAGCAGCCCTCTATCTAAGAAAAGACGCACCAATGGGAGCAATAACATGTACGGGCTCAAAAGAAGGGAAATCATCTAGACCAAGATATAATAAAATCCTATGAATAAAAATGGGATGGACAAGAGCATGAGAGGAAGATGAACTCCTATAAACTTCATTCAAAGAACGAAGAAACAAGTGAGGAAAACTAATAGGAGCATTAGTAACAAGAGCGTACAAAAAGACACACAGCTTGAGAGGAATGGTGTGAAGATGAGAAATGGGCCATATAGAATGACATGTTATCCTAAAGAAGAGATAGTGCAACTCAGATAGGTCAGCAGTGGTGATCCGAGGATCAAAACCCTACTGGATAGTAGACCCAGTGATGTATGACATGACATCATTCAAAAGAGGAGACTCATCATAAGGGTAGACAGGGTGCTGGACCAAAGGTACCCCTAGAGCATCAGCCACTACAGTAGGAGTAATGGTGTACTCTACACCTCGTATCCAACTCTTTACCAAAGTGTTGGAATCATAGATGCGAATAAAGATGTTCGAAAAGAACTCTCTAATTAGGGTAACTAGAGGAGGAGGATCAGAAATATCCAACAGAGGTAACCAGCCCCGATGCTCAAAATTTTTCCTAATGGTAGGATCAAGTTCATCTAACATAACAGAACGCTCAGCCTATATCTTTCTCCGAAGATTTAGTGTGTCAAAAATCTCTTGGTTTTTCTCACTAGGAAACGTCTCACGGTCAAAAGATGATGGGGGAGGAGAAGGTGCGGGAACAGACCTATGAGCTCTAGTCTTCCTAGGCATGATGCTAAGGAAAGGACAAAGACACAAAAAAAAACCAAAAGAACAAAAACAAAGCACAAACCAAGGGCAGACTGCAAGTTAGCACAAAAAAAATATAGAGCAAAAATCTATATGATGCATGAACAATTACAATGTCATGATGCATGTTCTAATGCAGTAAAACTAAGTTCAATTTCACAAAATTGGCGTGAGCACAGAGTTTCTGATAGGCCACAATCTGAATGACCCCTTTGTGATAAACCCTAATTAATTAATTAATTAGCTAAGTTGTTTAATTAATCAATTTAGCATGCAATTGCGTGGAAGCACAAACAAATCACCGAATACTAAATATGCAGCGGAAAATAAATAACACAGTGATTTGTTCACGAATGGGGAAAACCCTAACGGCAAAAACCCCACCGGGTGATTTTCAGGTCACCACTCCCGAAACTCCACTATTATCAAATCAAGCGGTTACAAGAAAGGAATCCCAAGTACCTTACCAACCTACAGTTGAACCCTTACCCCAATACCCAATTGGACTTGATCTGTAGTGACAATTTCCACCTTTGATGCACGGCTCCCAAGTACGTGATTAACCAATGCGCGGATCCCAGTACGCGACTTTAGAATACCAACTTGAGGAAGAATGGTTGGCTGCAAAGTTCTTCAGTTCATCCACGTGATGGATAGCAGGAAGATGCTTGGTTACAAAACCCTTTGGTGCAAAGACACAGCAACTTCTTGATGAAAGATGAACTAGGTCAAGCACTTTGTCTATTGAGCACAATTTTGCATAACCAGAGATTGCTCAATGATAATACCACTTGTGTCACACAAAACGGCTCTTAAAATAATCCTTTTATATGTTTAGGGTTAGAAGAAAAGAAAGCCCAAAAACATATTCACGGATCCCAAGAAAATCAGATTGGAATTCTGACTTTTTAATTCTCGACAGATAGCAGGTGTCGAGGTAGCTATCGAGAGGTGTCGACCTTTAAAAACTTTGCACTTCAGCTTGCTTTTTCTTGGACAGACTTGATGACTTCAACACTTGACCTTGAAACATTGTTTCTTGAAGTATTAAAAACACCTAGATCTACCCAATTACAAGCAGAGTGCGTTTTGTCAAAGGATCAGCCAATTTACATAATAAGTGACATATGTTCTTAAACAAGTTAAAACATATATGTCCTAACAATCTCCCCCTTTGGCAATCCATGACAAAACCACAACAAACAGATGAGCATATGAGAGAAGTCATAAATCACTCAACTCATATTCACTTGTTGAATACAATAAAATCTATCCTAACACAAACTCTTGAAAAACTTTGCAAGAAGAGAGCTTATGATAAGTAGACTTTGACAACCTGTATTTCTGAAACACTTTAAACAAAACTCATCAAGGCATCTTGTGTGAAACAGAAATAAATAGATTGCATACAAGTATAAAGAATATGTGTATAAAGATAGAAAAGAAACAACACATAAAGAGGTAGGTGAAAGAGAACATACATCAACATGTATAGGAGAGAAGATAAGTACAATGTATGTAAGAATGGTCAAAGGACCTCATATACAAGAACAATGCATCTATAAAGAATAGAAAAGAAAAGATACATCAAGCCTCACTACATCCCTCAAAAGTATCAACACTCCCCCTATCAAAAATGTCACTAACTCTCCCCCTAAGATGACTACTCTCATAACCCAAAACTACTCCCCCTTTTTGTCACGAGTGACAAAGGGTAGAGTGTCATGTAGACATCTCATCTGCAGAGCTAGCATCTCCATCATCATCATCATCATCATCATCCTCATCCTCAGAATCTGAAGCTGCTGGAGTAGGTGGTGAAGGAGTAGCCTCTGGAGCAAAACCACCCATGGTCGCCTGTCGTCGTGCAATACGACCAACACGAACATTCACTTGATACAACTCAGCAGAGAGTGTATCAAGACGAGTGTCCATGCGCTGCAGCTGCGCCATGATATCACCAAGGGATACATCGCTCGAAGAGGAAGAATGAGCAGATGTAGATGGAGCTGATCTGGATGGTGCTGAACGGGAGGGAGGAGTGGCACCAGGCTGTCTCGACCTGAACTGCGCCTCACTACGTTTTACGGTAGCGGCATCTATGGCAGATATGTGTGTGAAGTGGTCGGACACAGGAAAGGGAACAGAAAAATGACGTAGAATCCGCGTGATAGCAGAAGGAATGATGAGCTTATCACGGGATGCCGAGTCAAGATAAACCTCTATGATAGACCGGATGAAGTGAGAAGGGAAGTCAATGGTCAAGTGCTCAAGAAGAGAAAGCAAAAATCGAGCACGAGGCTCTGTGATAGAGTTATAGTGAGACAAAGGATGGAGAACAAAAGTCATCACCATGTTAAGGAATCTAGGACCTTTAGCAAAAGGCCTACATGATGTGAACTGATGCTCACCCCAATCAGCAGGGCGCTCACAAAAAGCAGAAATGAGCTCATCTTTGGACACAGTCCTCAGACGCTCACAATAGGGGTAATCAGGAAACTCTATCCTAGGCACCCTAAGCACATCCGCAACAAGTTGCGGTGTGACAGAAATGCGCATACCTCGAACGCGAGTGGAAAAATGAGGTACTGAAAGATCAATCCCGTGGATGTTGGAGTAGAACTCCTGTATCAGCACGAGAGGGCAAGTGACCGGGATGTCACACAGTGACCCCTATCCCCTTCTGTTAATGACAGAGGGAAGATCAGTGTCGGCGAAGTCCGCCAAAATGACTTGGCGTTCCGAATGAACACCTCGTCTAGAAAAGTTCTCAAAAAATGCCTTTTGGGCATCTCTATCACGGAACAAAACATCAGAAGTAGCAGAATCAGAAGATGAATGTGCTCTAGGACGCATAGGGTTCCGAGCAGGAGTGGATTTACGTTTGGGTGCCATAGACACTACTAACGTAAAAGAATGAGAAAGAGATAGAGAGGGAGACAAACAGAAAAGATCCAAATCAGTTCAAATATGACAGATATATGAACAGGGAGTACGTATGCATGGGAATGCATGAACATGTGACATGCACAACATAAATATCATCATGGGCTCAGCCCAAACCAATCCTAGTCAGCATATAAACAAAGTACTCAATTCTAAATGCATGTAAATATCATTATAATGCACATGAAATGCAATGTATGACATTTTGAAATCATTTAAGTCCAAACCCAACCCAAAATTTCAATAAAAACTCAATGATTTTGAAAAACCCCAAATTTTTATGAAAAATCCCAAAAACTAGGTTTTCAAAACATGATATGCATGAGAAAGGAAGAGAAAAGAGATCTTACCAAGAGATTTGAGCAAGAAATGAGCAAGATCCAAGTGGGTTGAAGGATTTGAGTGAAAGGAGAGTGAAAGGGAGATGAACAGCCACGGAGAGATCGAGAGAGATCGAGTGAGAAATGAAGAAAAACGCGAGAAATCCTTAAATAGGCACCTCAGTAAATCTCGACAGCTGAGGTGTCGAGAGGTATCGAGGAAGCTGTCGAGGAAGGTATCGAGGAAAAAGCCTTCGACAGATGAAGGTATCGAGAGGTATCGAGATGCAAGGAGAATTTCAGATATGAGAATCTCGATCGATCGCGAAGGTGTCGAGAAGGTATCGAGAAGACAGGAGAAATCTCGATCGATCCACAAGGTATCGAGACAGGTGTCGAGAAAGAAGACACAAACAGCACAAGTGAATCTCGATCGATCCACCAGGTGTCGAGAATCTATCGAGAGGATAGAAGAAATCTCGATCGATCCACCAGGTGTCGAGGGAAGAGTCGAGATTGCGATAAGAAAAGCTTGAGAAGCTCGACAGATAACCAGGTATCGAGGAGGTGTCGAGGAAGGTGTCGAGACTTCAGAAAAAGGCAGTTTTTCGAGAAGTGAAAAACACAGACATGAATGCAATCCAACACACATCTCAACCAAAGATCCACTCAACATATAGACCTCTCAAAACATCTCTCAACAAGAAATTAAGCACAAGGATCATGCCAAACACACACACACACTAAACAAGTCTAACCAATTTTATATTTCAAAAACAAGTTATGACAGTTTAGTGAGCATACATTAGCACATGTAAAACACTTGTGATGGCCAAATCACATTGTACCTGCACATGTATCAAAAGTAGCAAAGAATATTGCGTATTGTGTGTGAAAAACATCGCAAGATTGCATATGTGTATAGATGTTATGACGATCTGAGATATGAGTAAATAACTTTTAACTCACACACAATCATAACTGTTTGATGGGGACTATCACCTTCAAGGTACATCCTATGACTCCCACATCTCCTAGAAAACACGCTTGCAATCATATTTAAAGCATCTTTAATCTTTTTGCTTTATATTTTCTTTGCATATTTTCTTTTATTTTTGCATATCATGCATGGGCATAAAAAGAGAGAAAAGAAATACCCAAGATGTTAAGCATTTGACATCGCATTTTTGCTATGCCGAAGCATACGAATGTCTTTGACACTGCACTTTTGCTATGCCGAAGCATACAGGTGTCTATGACACTGCACTTTTGCTATGCCGAAGCATACAGGTGTCATACAATGATTGGCGGGTAACAGTGGTGAGATGGTCATTTATGCCTTTCTCTCAGGATTTTCTAGTCCTACCCGTCAAAAAGAGTGATATGAGTGTTAAGTTTTAAGAGATAATCTAATCTTACTCATCACAAACAAGAGCCACAAAGCTCACTTGCTTAGTTGTGCATAGAGATGCTCATCCAAGCTACAAGTGATACAAAGTTTAGAAAACTTTGTTTCATTGGCCATCCAAGGTACACAAGTACCAAAGTACACAAAACACACACTGTTTTTGTAGTTTTCAATTTTTCAAATTTTTTTTTTATTTTTATATCAAAAACAAAATAAACAAAACTGAAAATAAACAAACAAAAACATGTTAAACAAAGCAAAACAAAACTAGACTGACTCAGCAGAAAAGTAAAACACACAAGCAATGCAACAAACAAAAGAAAAACAAGAAGGGAAAAGAAAGTGATAAAATCACTTAGAGTCCTTTTTCTTCCACATCTTGGAAGAACCTTTCCTTTGATTGAATCCTTGAACCGGCGGTGAGGGGGAAGAATTGAGACCGTTCAAGTTCGAAAGGAACATGAGGGCTTTCAGAAGATCTCCAAGAGGAGCAAGAGAGGATTGAAGCTGAGATTGGCTTCCAGATGCTATCATGCCATTGCTCTGTTGAGTGGCTAACCACTTATAGCAATTTGGTCGAGTATGACCAACAACTCCACAATGATGACAGAGATGCTGCTTCTTTTGTTTAGGCTTTTGAGAGTTAGCCTTCTTAGCCCTAGGGTTTTTGGCATCTTTCTTGTCTAGCTTAGGGGGTGCTCCTAAGATAGATTTTCCCTTGTCTAAGTTCTCACTAGCTAATTCAGTTTTAACATTAGTGTTCTCAATTTCAATGTTATTAGCAGGAGGAACAAAAACAGTATTGCTAGTAGAAGCAGAATTTGAGAAAGAAATACCATACCCCAAACCAGTTCGATCCGAAGCAGATTTCTGATTGCTGAGCATCTCATCAAGCTTTGCACTTAAAGTCCTCTCCAGTTGAGCTTTGACTTGAAACAGCTCCGCTTCAAGCTTCTTGGTCTTCTCAGCCAAAAAGTTATTCTCAAATCTCAGTGCTCCAATGGTTTGATTCGCCTCATCAAACTTTGTGGACAGCTCTTCACGATCGAGTTCCACCTCACTGAGCTTCTTGGTGGCCAGCCTATATAATTTCTCATGCTTTTCAGAGAGCTTGTAAAGCTTCTCATAGGCTGAATGGATATCATCTTGATCATCCATCTTCTCAAATTTGGACTCCACTAGTTCTTCTTCTTCATCCACTTCTTCAACAATCCCTTCAGTAGGATTGACTGTGGCAGTGAAGGCATTTAAGATTCCGTCATCCTCATTGTCAGAATCATCTTCAGGCTCAGTGTCACTTAGGGTTACAGCCAGGGCCTTGCTTTTCCCAATGCTCTTCAGATATGTAGGACACTCATGTTTCATGCGTCCGAACCCATGACAACCAAAGCATTTGGTCCTGCGGGAACAGTATACTGACCGCCCTCCTTAGCATCCTTCTTCCCTTTGTCTTGGCTTTTGAACTGAAAAGAACTGAACTGCCTGCGGTCCTTGTCGAAGCTCCTTCCATTGGCATTCTTCATGAACTTTTTGAACTGCCGAGTAATGTAGGACTTCATCTTCGAATCTTCATCATCGGAAGACTCATCTGTATCACTGCTCTTCGCCTTCAAGGCCATGCTTTTGCCTTTATTGGACTTGCCAATCCTGGATAAACCTATCTCATAGGTCTGCAAGTTTCCAACCAGCTCAGTCAAAGGAATCTTGTCTATATCCTTTGATTCCTCAATAGCCGTAATCTTGGCATGAAATCTCTTAGGTAGAGATCTGAGCACCTTCCTTACAATCTTGGGTTCAGGGATGGTTTCCCCAAGATTGAAGGCTGAGTTCACTATGTCCTTGAGCTTGGCATAGAACTCATCAAATGACTCATCCTCCTCCATCTTTATTTCTTCAAAGCTTGTGGTGAGCCTTTGAAGCTTTGAGTCTTTGACAGCCTTTGTGCCTTCATAGGTTGTCTGGAGGATGGTCCAAGCCTCCTTAGCAGTTTCAGTTGAGGATATCTTCTTGAACTCCTCATTGGTGACTGCGCTAAAAAGGGCATTCAGCGCTCTGCTGTTGAAGTTGGCCGCCTTGATCTTAGCATCGTCCCAATCGGCCGGTTCTTCTTTTGGCTTAGTCCAGCCAATCTCTACAGTTTGCCACACCTTTTCATCTAAAGACTGCAAGAAAGCTCTCATGCGTACTTTCCAGTATGCATAGTTAGTGCCATCAAATAAAGGAGGTATGATTAAGGATTGTCCTTTATCCATGACAAACAGGGGTCAATGGATCAACACCGCTAAGATTAAACCCTAATCAGAGTGTGCCTGCTCTGATACCACTTGATAGGCCACAATCTGAATGACCCCTTTGTGATAAACCCTAATTAATTAATTAATTAGCCAAGTTGTTTAATTAATCAATTTAGCATGCAATTGCGTGGAAGCACAAACAAATCACCGAATACTAAATATGCAGCGGAAAGTAAATAACACAGTGATTTGTTCACGAATGGGGAAAACCCTAACGGCAAAAACCCCACCGGGTGATTTTCAGGTCACCACTCCCGAAACTCCACTATTATCAAATCAAGCGGTTACAAGTAAAGGAATCCCAAGTACCTTACCAACCTACAGTTGAACCCTTACCCCAATACCCAATTGGACTTGATCTGTAGTGACAATTTCCACCTTTGATGCACGGCTCCCAAGTACGTGACTAACCAATGCGCAGATCCCAGTACGCGACTTCAGAACACCAACTTGAGGAAGAATGGCTGGCTGCAAAGTTCTTCAGTTCATCCACGTGATGAATAGCAGGAAGATGCTTGGTTACAAAACCCTATGGTGCAAAGACACAGCAACTTCTTGATGGAAGATGAACTAGGTCAAGAACTTTGTCTGTTGAGCACAATTTGCATAAACAGAGATTGCTCAATGATAATGCAACTTGTGTCACACAAAAAAGCTCTTAAAATAATCCTTTTATATGTTTAGGGTTAGAAGAAAAGAAAGCCCAAAAACATATTCACGGATCCCAAGAAAATCAGATTGGAATTCTGACTTTTTAATTCTCGACAGATAGCAGGTGTCGAGGTAGCTATCGAGAGGTGTCGAGATTTAAAAACTGTGCACTTCAGCTTGCTTTTTCTTGGACAGACTTGATGACTTCAACACTTGACCTTGAAACATTGTTTCTTGAAGTATTAAAAACACCTAGAACTACCCAATTACAAGCAGAGTGCGTTTTGTCAAAGGATCAGCCAATTTACATAATAAGTGACATATGTTCTTAAACAAGTTAAAACATATATGTCCTAACAGTTTCTAATAAAAACCCCAAAATTGAAAACCACTTATTAAGATTTTGGAAAAATTTGACCAATTGATCATCACACAAGCTAGAATATATAATATAATGATCAATTACATCAAATCAACAAGCCAATTTCATCAATTAAACCCAATTTGAACAAAATCCCCAATTCGGATCAATTACAAGCCCTAGAATTTTCAATTTTTCACAAAACACAAAATTGATCAGATTAAACCATCAATATCATGTTTATATCATGTCCCAACAAAAACCCAATGATCAATTGAACATAAAAAGGCTTGAATCATCAAAAACCCCAAATAGGAATAGGTCCAAAAATTTCAAGGAGAAATGCATGAAAAATGCATGAAACTTGAAAATAAAAGAAAAATGAGGGGTATAATGGACTTACCGGCCTTAGAGGACAAAAACCTCGCAAAAGATTCGGAAGAAAACGACAAAAAATTTGCTGAGTGAGCTTGCCGAGTCGAAGAGAGAGAAAAAAGTTTGAAACTATTTGAAAAAGTGATTTGAAAAAGTCAAGATCTGATTTTTTAAAAACCTTATTCACGATATTCGATTGATCGAAAATTACATTCGATCGATCGAATAAACCCGAGACTCTTAAAAGAATTTTAAGCACATTTTCGATCGATCGAAAAACAGAATAGATCGATCAAAATAAGCAGAGGCTCACAAATTTTTGAGAAAAAACACAGTTTTGAAAAAAACAAACACATTTTGGGCACTAACTCCTCAAAGCATTAAAATTGATGAACAAAATGCATGAGTATGAGATGAAATGCTTTTTCAAAAACCCAAGTTTTAAGCCCAGTTTTTCAAAGAAAATTTCAGTCATTCTCCCTTTAAATTCTTAAGCAAAAAAAAATGTTTTGCATAATACTCAAGGTATTTTCAAACTTGGTTGGTCAGACCAAAAACACACACAATAACATGTACAGTGTTTAGCAAAGAGTAACTTGTGTAGTGTGTGCAACTAGCAAAAGCTTGAGATACATGTGAGGTGATATGTGAATAGAAATCAAACACAAAGTCTACAAAATTCATCACATAGAATTTGAAAGAAACTATCACCAAAAGAGTTACATCATATAACTCCCACATCTCCTAGAACATAAGCTTGCAATCATGTAAGTTTCTTGAATTTTGCCTCATAATATACACACCAATTTTAATTATGTGATTTGGCATCAAGCCTAATAGTACACACCAATTTTAAGCATTAAGCATTTAAACCGAGGCTTCACCTTATGTTCTTTTTGTGCATGTGCTACACTTTCTCGAGCACAGAATCTTAAGATATGCACTAAGGTGTTCATGATTGGCTAGTGAACAGTGGTGAGATGGTTATTTATGCCTTTCTCAAAAGGATCAAGTCCGACAGTCAAATAACATGTGACTTCAAGATTAAGACAAAGTGATAAACACCATAAACATCTTTCCCACACAACATGCATTACAAATTTTCAACTAGTCAAGTGCAATAAATAAGCTCATCTAAGCTAAACAAGGTACAAAGACATGTTATGTGTAAATAAATTGACCAACCTTGTTTTCAAAAAACCAAGAAAAATAATGCCAAACACAATTTGCTTTCCTCCTTTTTTTAATTTTTATTTTTACTTAAAAGAGAAAACAAAAATAAATCCTAGAATGAAATGCATGAATGTTATGCAATGCAAATCCTAGAAACAAAACAACACGAAAACCAAAGAACAATGGTCACAAAAGAGTAGAGCAATGAAGCACAAGGACCAAGAAAACCAAGAATGATTAGGGAACCAGAATCACACCAATTACTTGACGAAGTGTCTCAAACTTACTTCCATCAAGAGGTTTGGTGAAGATGTCAGCATTCTGACGTTCAGTAGGGATGTACTCAAGAGAGACAATCTTTCTTTCAACAAGATCCCTAATAAAGTGATATCTAATCTCTATGTGTTTAGTCTTAGAGTGTTGAACAGGGTTTTTAGAGATACCAATAGCACTAGAGTTATCACAGTAGACAACCATGGTGTCTTGTGATATTCCATAATCATTCAAAAGCTTTTTCGTCCAAAGAAGCTGTGAGCAACAACTTCTAGCAGCAATATATTCTGCCTCTGCAGTAGATAAAGACACAGAATTTTGCTTTTTGCTCATCCATGCAACAAGATTGGCTTCTACATAAAAACACCCACCAGTGGTGCTTTTTCTATCATCAGCATTACCAGCCCAATCAGAATTAAAAATCCAGCAAGAGACGAATTAGACTCTTTACTGTAAAATAACCCATATTCACAAGTTCCACCTACATATTTTATGATTATTTTAACAACATTCAAGTGTGAAACCTTAGGATTAGATTGAAATCTAGAACAAACACCAACACTAAAAGCAATATCAGGCCTACTAGCAGTCAAATACAAAAGGCATCCAATCATGCTTCTATATAGTGTAACATCAACAGACTCACCTGATGGATCACTTGTTAATTTTGCATTTGCAGCCATTGGTGTTTTGGCATGAGCAGTCTTGTCCTGTCCAAATCTTTTGACTAGATTTCTAGCATACTTGGCTTGGTTGATGTAGATTCCAGAGTCCGTTTGCTTTACCTGCAATCCCAAGAAGTAAGTTAGTTCACCAACCATGCTTATTTCAAACATCGTCTTCATTTCATCTACAAAAAAATGAGCAAGAGAGTCATTAGTAGCACCAAAAACAATATCATCAACATAAATTTGAGCTACAACAAAACCATTCTTATCCTTTCTTATGAAGAGAGTAGTGTCTGCAGATCCTCTTTTGAAACCATGCTCAGTGAGATAGGCAGTCAATCTATCGTACCAAGCCCTAGGAGCTTGTTTCAAACCATAGAGGGCTCTCTTCAACTTGTAAACATCATCCGGTCTATGAGGATCAACAAAACCCTTTGGTTGCTCAACATATACTTCTTCTTGCAGCATCCCATTCAAGAGAGCACTCTTGACATCCATTTGATACAACTTGAAGTTCAGATGGCTTGCTATGGCCAACAGTATTCTAATGGATTCCAATCTTGCTACTGGTGCAAAAGTCTCATCAAAGTCAACTCCTTCCACTTGTGTGTATCCTTGAGCAACAAGTCTTGATTTATTCCTAATGACAGTGCCATGTTCATCTGACTTGTTCTTAAAGATCCATTTAGTTCCAATTACATTTACTTCCTTTGGTCTAGGAACTAATTCCCACACATCATTCCGAACAAATTGATGAAGTTCTTCATGCATGGAATTTATCCAATCAGCATCTTGAAGTGCTTCATCCACTTTCTTTGGTTCAAATTGGGATAGATAGCATGAGTGAGTAATCACATTTAAGGCTTTTGATCTCAATCTCATGTTATCATTCAGACTACCCAATATATTAGTGGCAGGATGATTCAATCTGACTCTAGAGGATGACCTTTTACCAGAGATGTGGAGGTACCTTTCTGTTTTGAAGGAGGACTTAGCTCACTGTATGCTTGTTGAGTTTCATGAACCGGAGTGGATGGTTCTGAACTTGATGGTACTGAAACTGCATCATTCAATAGCAACAGCTCTTCCTCACTATATTTCCCCACATAATCAGCAGGAAGTGAATCATCAACTTCTAAAGGCTTATCTTGAACAAGAGCAGTGTTTTCTGAATGTGCCTCTGAACATACTTCATTATTGATCACAACATTTGAAGATTCCATGACTGTTTTGGTTCTTAGATTGTACACTCTATAAGCTCTACTAGTGGAAGAGTATCCTAGAAAGTATCCTTTATCACTTTTTGCATCAAACTTTTCTAGGTTCTCTCTGTCACGCAGAATATAACAGTCACTGCCAAATACCCTGAAATATTTGACAACAGGCTTCTTCTCTCTCCAGAGTTCATAGGGAGTCTTCTTGGAATTCGGTCTGAAATACACCCAATTGAGTGTGTGGCAAGCAGTGTTAATAGCTTCTCCCCAGAAGGATTTGGGAAACTTCTTATTGTGTAGCATGACACATGCCATTTCCTGAATAACCCTATTCTTCCTTTCCACTATTCCATTTTTTTGAGGTGTCTTGGGTGAAGAAAACTCTTGATGTGTGCCTTAATCATTGCAGAAAGTAGCCAGCTTGGTATTCTCAAATTCTCTTCCATGATCACTTCTGATTTTGGCTATCACAGTATCTTTCTCAACCTACAATTTCTTGCACAGATGTATCATCTTCTCAGAAGCCTCAACTTTATCTTTCAAAAGCACAATCCAAGTATATCTAATAAAGTCATCCACAACAACTAGAATATACTTCTTTCCACCTAAACTTTGAACTCTGGTAGGACCCATAAGATCAATGTGTAATAACGCTAGAGGTCTTGAAGTTTGAACACTAGCTACAGACGGATGTTTGGATTTCACTTATTTACCTATCTGACATGGTCCACAGATGCACTTAACTATCTTCTCAAACTTAGGTAAACCAATAACTGCATCACACTTGGAAATCTTCTCCAATTGCTTATGACTTGCATGCCCCAACCGTTGATGCCACAACTCAACTTAATCGATCTTTGCACTAAAACACTTGTTGTTTACACTTGGAGTTATACCATAATAGTTGTCAGCTGTCCTTACACCAACACATATACAGTCACCTCCTCCATCAAGAATTTCACATTCATACTTAGTGAAGAGAACATTCAGCCCATTGTCACAAATCTGACTGATACTGAGTAAGTTAGCCTTCAATCCATCAACATACCAAACATCTTTACAGACTGACAGCCCTGGAATGTCCACAGTTCCAATGCCTCTGATTACAGATTTGCTTCCATCTCCAAAAGTGACTGTCCCAATCTTTCCTTCAAAGAGTGTCTTGAACAAGCCTTTGTTTCTTGTCATATGCCTGGAACAACCACTATCCAAATACCACAGACAAGAATCACATGCCTTTAAGGCGGTTAAGGCAGTATAACACAAATAATTATTATCATATGTGATTCGACCAAAATGCTCAAGGGAAAGATTTAGTAAAACCAACAAGAGACAACAACAACAAGTAGACATGCTGACATATAAGCAAAAATATTTTCCAAGAATCCATGACAACAGGGGTCAAGGATCAGCTCAGAAATCAAAAGATCTACAACAAGAGAGCTACCCGCTCTGATACCACTTGATAGGTTTTTAGACCCCTTAATCAACAAAAGGATTAACCTAGTTAATTAGCCAAGTGATTAACTTAGTCAAATTATGCAAATTTAGGTTATCACAATCAAACAATCATATAAAAAATATAAAGCAGCAGAAATGTAAAGAACACAAAGATATGATCACCTAGGAAAACCAAATCGGTAAAAAACCTGGGAAGGATTTAACTTAGCTATCCTCAAGGTAAACTTGAATCTACTATATGAAAGAATCGAAGTTCATACAAAAGGACTTACAAGCACCCTCGCTCGACTTCCTAATGCTACCCACTAGTAGAACTTACTGACACGACCACGTGCAAGCTCCGAATCCACGAACTCCTTCTTTCTTGGATTCTCCACCAGTTACAAGCGCCCACGCTTGTTTTTATTTAAGTTTCAATGGCAGCAACTGAGTTGATCATCAAGATGTTGATAATATCTCTACCTTGAAAACCCTAAGTTTATGTGAAGGAAAACTCCTCAAGGATCTCACAAGAGATTCACACAAACTGCAAAATATGAGCAACAATACAACCAAAGCAACTCTCAAAAAACGTGGCTCGGGTTTTGCCTTATATACCTAGGACAAAAACATAAAACCCAAAACGTTTAATGAGATAGGGCTGAGTTGGAAATTCTGTAGAAAAAACATTTTGGCCGACTTTCGATCGATCGAGTCTATCCTTTGATCGATCAAGCCAGGCCGAAATGCACCAATACATCTGCAGCCTCTCGATTCCAACTTTACATGAATTACACAACTTTGAGCAAGCCTAAAACAAGACTAAATATATTGTTTTGATCATGGTTTGCCAACATTACACATTAGAGTTCTAAATACTTCAAATCTTAAGTCTTTAGAACCTAACACAACCAATAAAAGTTCCTAGAAAAAATGCGAGTCGGATGTGTATTAGAGTTTGAAAAGAAGGAAGTAGACCGGCTTCGTGTTTTTAAACTTTGGATACTTCATCTCAACTATGGGTACTGTTTTCTTGGCTGGAGCAAAGAGATTTTCAAAAACTTTGTAGTATGGACATGTACCCTCTAGATCCCAGACCGAGGCTTCAATAGCTATGTTGGATAGTTCCTCAGACATAGTATTGACAACCTACTTATGGCATGATCAGAAAATAATTGCAAAGTTACATACCATCTGTGGATGGTATCGTTTTAAATAGTATTAAGTATAAATAATGTCTTCTAGTAAAATGCATTAGTTTCATATGTGGTCTCCTCTGAAATTTAAGCATTTCAGTCACCCCTTGGTCTTGTCAACCCACACATACAAAAACAAAAAAGAAAATCATCAACGAGCATATTTGCAAGATTTTTTTATTAACCTTTTATTTTGATCTGTCAAAAAGAACATATCAATTTTATTTATTGAATTTAAAAGATTATTCAGGCTTAATCTGTGTTCTATGAAAACACTTCATCAGATATTAGATATTCATTGAATTTCAAAATCCACTCCAAACTCATAAATTATAATGCTTATTAGTGTAGAAATTACCTCAATAAAATATGTAGCCAGATTCAGTTGGACATGAATTCGTTCTGTAGCACAGCAACAGCCATATAAACCTGCCATTTGATCTAGGAGAAGATCATAAAATTGACCCCTAAGACCAGTCCAAGGGTTCTGTGCATTCCAAATCAGGACACCGGTGTATTTACTCCACATACAGGGAGTCCAGGGCACCACACACACTAGGAAGCTTCTTAAACAATGGAATATGCCAGCCTTCTTGAGGCATTGTTGTTCTGTTAGTATCTCCAATAGGCATCCCAACAGAACGAACCTCAAGATTGAATCCATAGCTGTAAAAATCATTCTTAAAAAATGCCGAAATAGGGTAATCACAATTAAAAAATACAACTGAGCTCAACAAAGCCATTATCCTGAGTAATTTAGTTAAATCATTAATAATTACAATAAAAGATAGAATACAGAATGAATGCATTCACTAAAATCTAGACATAACTTTGAGGACAAGATATAGAAAATTTGATAAAGACGGTATTTAATTATGCAAACAGAGACCACTGAGCTGACTAGAGAGGAGTTCTTTATTTAATTTTGAAAGCATTCAAGAACAAGAGGTGGCTAGAAATATATTAGGTCTAAGGCAGAAGCAGTCAAAAAAGGTAAAATAGATAATTGTCCAATAGCCCAAAATAGAGGCCTAGGTCAAATGATTATGATGGTAGTAATAATCCATGTAGCTGACCTAATAAATTAGAAATCAAGAAGTGTTGAGTTGTACCAAAGAAACTAACGAATTTTCTTGCAAACATAGGTTACTCATGTCTTTACTTGTTCCCACAACATGAGTTATACTTGTTTTCAAATCAACTTTTGACACAATATTGCTACTTTGTAAGTACTCTATAGTTTAAGGTAAAAACTGTGGACAATTTAGGTCAGAGAAAATAAATACCCTAACAATTTTGAAAATAATTTTAAAAATAAAAAAAGCCACAACTTATGGTAATTTTCATCATTATGGGACTGACTTCAGTGATTAACATACTCAACTTATAAAGTTACAATAACACCATCATTAGCATCACTATATTCTTGACATTCCCAGCATTTGACACTGCAAGCATCCCGTGACAATGCCCTCAGTATAAAGCATACAAATTTTGGTAAATCTGAAAACTTTGATGTTCTAGGATTTGTCCCAATTTTAGTAACCACCAACCCCCAACCCCCCACAAAAAAAGAAAAAGAAAAAAAAAAAAAACACGCACATGCACTACATGCTCATACATAGACATTCACAAACAGAGGGTCATGCCATGAGCACACACGCAATGATTGTGTAGCTTGAATAAGAGGTGCACATAACGTGTACCACTTGGGATTATAACCCACTGATATTCAGTTAGCTTTGTCGCAGTTTAAGAGAGAAGCGCCCAAGGGGTCCACTAACCTCCCATTGATATACATATTGGACACCATTCTAACTCAAAAGCTTCATCCAAAAGGTTTGTGGCCAACTATATACAAGATATATATTGGGGTACGGGGTACCACTCCAACCCAAAAGGTTAAGCTGAAGGATTTAGACCCAACTATGTCCATCAACTGCTCACTTTCATTACTATTTTCTCATGGTGTGGAACTCAACCCACACACATCCACTATGAACACTTGCTGACTTGGTATGGTTTGTCTTTCCTCTTCTTGTTGTGTATGAGAAAGCCAATAGTACTGCCTTGTCCTATTTGGTTGGGTAGTCTCCACAAAAAGTCACCAAACTGACTTTGAAGCCTTAATCTTTGTTATTTGTAACAAAGAGCATGTGGATGTATTTGGGGTTGGGTTTTGAGAATGTTTTGTGCCACTATTGTAGTCACCTTTGTTAGTGAAATGTTGTCTTCGATGCCACCCCTGGACATATGTATAAAGTTGAACCATGTAAGTCTCAATCTCTATGCTCCCTGGGTGGGTGGTTGTAATACATTTCTATTTCTATTTTATATAAGGAACACCTAGGTTCAGCCCTCCCATGCCTCCTTTTCCCCACCCCACTCCCCCACCCCTCCCTCATCCTATCCAATCTCCTCCACCTCATCTTCACCTCCTCCCACAACCATCACCTTCTTCTTTTCCTTTTTTGCCACCCTTCCATTTTACTCCTCCACCCTTGCTTCCATTTACAGTTTCGGATTTTCCCTTATCCCTATCCCCCTCCTCCATCTTTGCCTTCCCCTTCCCCACCTCTTCAGGGGTCTAACCAAGTTTTGCCAAAACTGCCCAATCCTGCACTTGCACCTTTAGCCGTACCAGATATCCCTACCCTAGAAACTTCACATAATATCCCTCGTTTACCTCTTCCATTGGACCACAGGGGCAGTAAGAAGTTGTTCCGCATTGATGCCAAATTTTTTTCTTTCTCTTTTGACGGGGGCGATCTGATTCGTATGCTATACATGAGACACGTCAAGATGTCAAGAGCTCTATTTGGGTTGGACATAGGGGAATGGAGTGGATCCTTACTTGTCTCGCCAATATACGAGATTGGGTGCCTAGTGGAGCTGTCCTCTGTAAGAGACTTAGGGAAAATGGGAAGCTAATAGAGTTCTGGGGAGATCTAACAAAGTTGGTATTTTTGTAGTTATTGCGGTATATTTTGGAGGGTCTAAGAGAGGCTATATTATGATACCAGTAAGTTCCAACCTTGCAGGTTGGTCTTTGTTTCAGAGAGAGTTAAGGCTTTTTCTCACTGGTGCTAAACAGGTTTCTATGGCTAAAGTTTCCTCCAAAAATGGTGGTGGTGGAGATGGTTAGTCAACTAGTGGTGACCAGAGTAGGAAACTTTTGTCTGTTTATGGCAATCAGCAAACAGTTAGGAATTTTGAAAAATTTGGAACAAATATGGGGCAAAATGGGATTCCTGGAGATCCTATAGAGCATGGTCCAATTAAAAATGGCAAAGTTTCAGTCATAAATGGCAGACCCACGCGAGCATTTAATTTTAAGTTGACTCATGCGTCTTTGGCTTTGAGAGTGTGCAAGCCTGAGGGTGGGAGACGGACTGTGACTTGTCTGGATGCTGGTGATTTTAGATGGCCCAAGGTTTTCAGTGGTGGGCTGGAAGTTACTAATCAAAATGGTGGGCTTCTTAAAGCCCAACCCGTGGCTACAGTATCCTCACTAAATGAGGGTACTTTGGTCTAACCCAATCCTTCAAAAGGATATTCTGATGGTTAGGCTTCGTGGGTGAGAGGTGAATGCTCGAGAGGTGGACCGAGGGACGATTCCGGGTCGCCGATGATA
Source organism: Quercus aquifolioides (assembly GCA_019022515.1). Taxonomy (NCBI): domain Eukaryota; kingdom Viridiplantae; phylum Streptophyta; class Magnoliopsida; order Fagales; family Fagaceae; genus Quercus; species Quercus aquifolioides. The sequence goes on along the minus strand of CM032330.1, from coordinate 14,536,681 downwards.
GGAGCGGTGCCGGAATCTGCTTCTGCACTCACCGAAGTGGCCAATTGGAGAAAGAGGGACAAGACCGATACTCCGATAGCTCTGATGGGACCTGGATTTGTCAATTCCGAGTTGCCAGTGACAGAAGCAGTGCCGAAATCAGCTTCTGCACCCACCGGAGTGGCCAATCGGAGAAAGAGGGACAAGACCGATACTCCGATAGCTCCAATGGGACCTGGGTTTGTCGTGTCTTCTACATATCAGAATCAGGGTGCTGCTCTTAGTTATTTTTCTCCTCTGTCGAGTCAGGGTAGTGAGGAGGGCCTCTGTTTTGGAGAGAGAGATGACCCACGGTGGCTTCAGGTGAGAAGGGAGAAAAATGGAGCGATCCCATTGCTGAGCCAGTGTCGCCGAGCCACTTGGATGGGGTTGAGCAGTTACAAGTAAGGTCTGAGCATCCTCTGCTTCAGTGGAAGCACAGTGAAGTTAATCCAAGTGTTTCTTTTCATGGAGAGGAAGATAATGGATTTTTGGAGTGCTCACCTCTATCTAAATGGGATCCCTCTGATCATAAGGAGTTGGAGGTGATCTAGGTAGCGGATGAGGGAGAGGGCTTAGGGAACTCAAAGGTTTGATTTCTTCTATTAATTATGATGGGGTAGCATCTAAAGGGAGGAACAGAGACTTCTCCGTTGGTACGAGGGCGATTACTAGTTTTAAATGAGTGTACGGCTGCTATCTTGGAACGTTAGGGGATTAAATAATCCTCAGAAGCGAGAGGTATGTAAAAATCTTCTCAAGGAGTGGAAGTGTGATATAGTTTTCTTTCAAGAAACCAAGCTGTCTTCTTTAAACTCTTCTGTTGTTCGAAGACTTTGGGGTAGTCCGTTCCTAGATTGGGTTGCTTTTGATGGAGTCAATACTACAGGGGGGTGTTACTGGTTTGGGACAAGAGAGTATTTGAAAATGTCGATTGTGCTGTTGGTATGTTTTCTGTTAATGTCTTACTGAAAGGGGTTGTAGATGATTTTGTCTGGGCTTGCTCAGGAGTGTATAGGCCTAATGATGACAATCAGCAGGGTGCTCTGTGGGAGGAGCTCACAAGGATGCACTCTAGGTGGAACACGGCATGGTGTGTTTTTGGGGATTTCAATACCATTCGATATCCGAGTGAGAGATTTGGCTGTAAGGCTTTTAGTCCGGCTATGTTTGCTTTTTCAGATTTCATTGAGGCTAATTACCTTGTGGACTTACCTCTAGAAAGGGCTTCATTTACTTGGTTTAGAGATTCGGGGACTGGTTGTATGTCAAGAATTGATAGAACTTTGGCATCGGTGGATTGGGTAGATCACTTTGGAAACGTGTCTCAAAGGGTACTCCCTTGTGTAATTTCTGATCATTGCCTTCTTTTGGTGGTGGCTGGTAGTGTTAATAAAGGTCGGAGTGCCTTTAAGTTTGAGAATATGTAGTTGAAAGAAGAGGGTTTTGTAGAGAGGGTTTGGCAATGGTGGAATGGGTATTGCTTTTCAGGTTCTCCTAGCTTTATTCTAGCACGAAAATTAAAAGCACTTAAAGAAGACTTGAAAAAGTGGAATAAGGAGGAATTTGGGGATTTGGCCTTTAGGAAGAAATGTCTTTTATCTGAATTGTTGAGTTTGGATGCTAGGGAGGACTTGTCAAGTCTTTCTCAGGAGGATCAAACTCGTCGTATTCAGATCAAAGGTGAGATTGCACATCCTGCGTCTTTGGAGGAGATTTCTTGGAGACAAAAGTCTCGGATATTATTTGTGAAGGAAGGGGACAATAATACTCACTTTTTTCATCGGGTTGCAAACTCCCATAGAAGAACTAATCATATTTGGGGTATAAAGGTGGATGGTGTCCTCTATGAGGATGAGGAAGATGTGAGGTCTAAGGTGGTTCATTTTTATCAGAATTTATACACTGAGTCTGATACTTGGTGCCCTTCTATGGATGGTTTAGAGTTTGCTAGAATTGAGGAGGATGAGCGGCTTGAATTAGAGAGGAACTTTTCTAAGGAGGAAGTGGTAAAGGTTCTTCAAGAGATGGAGGGTGACAAAACCCCAAGTCCTGACGGTTTCACTATGGCATTTTTTCAAAAATGCTAGAGTGTAGTGGAAATAGATGTCATGGCCTTCTTTAATCATTTCCATAGGAGCTCAGAGTTTGAACGGTCTCTGAATGCTTCTTTTCTATCTTTGATTCCCAAGAAAAATAATGCATTGAATATCAAAGATTTTAGTCCTATCAGCTTAGTGGGCAGTGTTTATAAACTTTTGTCTAAGGTTTTGGCAAACAGATTGAGGCGGGTGCTGGATAAACTTATTTCAGAGTCACAGAATTCTTTTGTTGGTGGCAGACAGATTTTGGATTTAGTGCTTATTGCTAATGAATATTTAGACAGTAGACTGAAGTGTCGTACCCCGGGGGTGGTGTGTAAGTTAGACATTGAGAAAGCATATGATCATGTGAATTGGGAGACTTTGTTTTATCTGTTGGAGAGGATGGGCTTTGGGGATAGATGGAGGAGATGGCTAAAGACTTGTGTCTCTACCGTTCGCTTCTCAATTCTGGTTAATGGATCTCCTGTTGGTTTCTTTGGTAGCTCTAGAGGTCTTAGACAAGGTGATCCTTTGTCTCCCCTTCTCTTTCTTTTGATCATGGAGGTTTTAAGTCGTATTTTGAAGAAAACTGAGGAAGGTGGTTTCATTCAGGGTTTTCAAGTGGGTCCTATTAACTCTACTGGTATCTGTGTTTCTCATCTATTATTTGCTAATGATACCATTCTTTTCTGTGATGCCTCTAGAGAGTAGATTCTTTCTATCAGACTGGTTTTGACTTGTTTTCAAGCCTTTACTAGTTTGAAGGTGAATGTAGGGAAAAGTGAAATTGTCCCTATTAGGGAGGTGCGTAACATTTAGTCTTTGGCTAATGTTCTCTAATGTAGGGTGGGTAGTTTGCCTATGATTTACTTGGGTATGCCATTGGGAACTTTGTATAAAATAGTCTATTTGGAATCTGATCCTTGAGAGGATGGAAAAGTAGCTTTCAAGCTGGAAGCGGCTTTATTTGTTAAAGGGTGGTAGACTCATCTTGTAGAAAAGTACCCTTTCAAGCCTTCCGACTTATTACCTTTCCCTTTTTACTATCCCTAAAGTTGTGGCGACTAGATTGGAACACAGAACTTCTTGTGGGGTTCATCAGTTGAGTGTTTCAAATATCCTTTGGTGGCTTGGGAAAAGGTTTGCTCACCGCGTGAGCTAGGTGGTTTGGGAATTCAGAATTTGGTGTCTTTTAATCAGGCCCTATTAGGGAAATGGCTTTGGAGGTATGGCCAAGAAACCACTCATCTGTGGCAAAGGGTCATTGCCATGAAATATGGGGAGAGAAAAGGGGGTTGGTGCACTAGAGATTGTAGTAGGGCCCATGGTTGTGGGTTATGGCGGAGCATTAGCAAAGGGTGGGAAAATTTCGCTAAGCATTTCTCTTTTGTGATGGGGGATGGTTCTCGTATTCTTTTTTGGCATGATAAGTGGACTGGGGATGTTCCTCTTAAAATTCTTTATCCTTAGTTATTTTTGTGTTCAGCCAATAAGGAGGCTTGCATTTCTGATGTGTTAAGCCCTTCAGTGGGAGATAATGTCAGAGTGTAGAGTTTACGATTTTATAGGGAATTTAATGACTGGGAGTTAGCGGCTTCCTACTCCCTCCTTCATTTCATCCAAACTCAAATTCCTAGGGGTGGAGGGTGTGATAAGCTTCGTTGGGATCTTAACGGAAGTGGGAAGTTTAAGACTCGGTCTTTTTATCATAAGATTCGAAATGCAGCTCCTTCCACTTTCCCTTAGAAGGGCATTTGGAAAGTTAAGGTTCCTAAAATGGTGGCTTTTTTCATGTGGACAGCAGCTCATGGTCAGTTTCTAACCTTGGATAACCTTATGCTTCGTGGTCGCCCTTTGGCGAATCGTTGTTGTATGTGCTATTGTAATGCGGAATCTATAGATCACCTGTTTCTTTTTTGTCCGATAGCTCATTCTTTGTGGATGTATATGCTTCAGTTGTTTGGGATCGATTGGGTCATGCCAAGTTCAGTTGTGGACTTATTATTTTGTTGGTATCATTGGCTTGGGAAGCATAGTTCTAATATTTGGAATTTGGTTCTAGGCTGTTTAATGTGGACTATTTGGACTGAATGGAATCGGCGGTCTTTTGAGGATGAGGGGAAAACTGTGGTTCAGTTATTAGAGTTATGCCAGCAGACCCTCTTTGATTGGACCCGATGTTGGGGTCTATTGGATTTTTATACCCTTATGGATTTTCTTTCGTCTATTAGAATAGATTAGGGGCTACTTCTGTATTTTTGTTCCTCTTTTTCATTTGTTCACTACCATGAACTCTTTGTTGCTTTTCTTGCTTTTCTTTTTTAATAATATTCTTCTCTTACTTATCAAAAAAAAAATACACCTTCCATAATTGATCACAATCACAACACACACACCGCAGGGGGGGAGGGGGAGATCACCAGAAGTCCATAAATATCACAATAATGATAAAATTATGGCCTCTCAGCCAATCCACCATCCCAACGGTGGATCATATTAAAATTCATATTGGCATGAAACTTGTTTGTTTCATAATGTTCCTTTTAAAGACGTAGCAACCCATCTGACAATAATCCAATCTACTATGAAAGCAAATTATTGTTAGAGTGCATGTCTTCCAAGCATATCAAAATATAGATTTTTACTCCATCATTCCACTCCCATGGGATCCAAAACCATAAATGTAATTCTAAAATAAAATAATATATAAATTAAATAGCTTTTTTGATTTAGCTATAAACCTCATGATCACCTCCTTCCCCCCCAAAGGAGGAATTCTCTCAGGATGATCTGGCGGGTGAAGAAGAACAGCAAGCAAGTTTTGACCATCAGGATGCAGAATATAAGTGACATTAAGAGAATGCCTCCGAAACATCCCTTTTGGCATTACCTTTTTGTGCCCATTTAAATATACTTCTGCAAAATAATTGATTCCACAAAAATTCAGATGCAGGTGCTGATTTCCTGACTGCAAAAGGCCAAGCAATAAGACCCTTTTCTCTTCTTCTTCTTTGGGGGGGGGGGGGGGGGGGGGGGGGGGGGGGGGGGTTGTGTGTGGATCAAATTTGATACTGAGAAGTAGAAAGGCTTAGGAACTGCCAGCTTCAAGACAAGTTTGATAAATTCCAACTCAATTTGAAATGTCAAAAACCAGATAACAATTTCCAGAATTTGTTATTTTTTAATTTCTATTACTATTTTTTTTCTTGGTAAGTTACTCACACATCCAAGGGGATTTGAACCCCCAACCTCACCAACCACCCATACTTATATGGGTGTTGGAGGTGCCATTTGGCCCAAAGACCATGGGCAATTTCCAGAAAAATTAAAATTATCAAACCATCTTTTGGTTAAAATATGAACTAATAACAGTGACCCCAAGCACTGACAAATTACAAGAAAATAGTACACACAAGGTTGACAGGAAAAGACATAGTCAAGTTAAATTTATAGGGAATGCAACCAAAGGAAAATCTTACAATTTCTTAAAATTTAGCATGAATTGCATACCAGCTTACTCTGAAAAGTTGTAAGAACCAGAATGTGTAATACTCTCTCCCAAAATCGGAAATATCTATAATTGTCTCATTTAGCAGCCCATATAAAGGATCAGGAACAACTTTGTTCTCCACCAAGGTTGCCAAAACACTGTCAATCAAATCACCAATAGCCCTGACTAATTGAAAAATACAACTTTCATTTTCTTTTTCTGCCCCAAAATTCCCTTAACAACCATTACATAACCATGAGTATATATACGGACACAACACTTGCCAACCTTTGTTTCTATAAATGATAGTGGATGTTATGGAACACAAATTACAAGTATGATCAACAGAGGCATAAATAGTGGATGTTATAGAACACAAGCATCAAAATTATAATTAATAGAGGCATAAATAAACAATAGACCAGCAGGGAGTGCAAGTAAAGTATGAGTTCCTAACCCCAAAATTAATGTTTGTGAGGTAACTAGAACAGTTATATCCCATGCTCAACGCAGCAAACGGCAGTATAGTACATGGGTCATTCAACATCATACTTTGCAGTCTATGTATCGAAAAATCTAGTGAACCTCATTCAAATTATTAATATCATCTAATTTTGTAATCGTACAACAACATGCGAGGCATCACATTTTTCATGTTGCAGAACACAAATTAGAAAACTAAATTAAGTTCAACCAATACAACCCATTATTTACTTTTTCTGTTTCTATTGGCAAGATTTACGTAATTTCATGAATTACGATGAAATATCAAGACCAAATTATTGCAAGTACAGCCATCACTAGAATGCAACCCTGTAAAATTGGTGCCAAACATTGTAAAAAAGAACTCCAAGCAATAAAAATAACTTACTCAAATACCCAAATTTGAGACCTGAATCTCATTCAAATTCTTAATATAATTCAATCTTCCAAGCACAAAAGACGATGTCAATACGCATGGCTTCACGTTCTAAAAATTCCAACAATACATTTTGGCTCCTGCCTTAACCGACACTTTTTTTTTTTTTACTTAACAAAAATTGTGATGAGCTGGGTGAAAACCAAAATGTATTGTTGAAAATTTTTGATTTGTCAAGCTGAAATTGTGTTGTCTGTGTGGTTTTAGATTCAGGTTCTGACACGCCTACGCTGCATCAAGATGTATGGGCTAAGCTTTGGAAGCTCAAAATTCACAAGCAATTGCAAAATGTTAAATTATAAGGGAAAAATTAATGATAATAAATTTTACCAAAACTTATACATATAGAATACATGCTTCGAGAAAAATTGATGTCTTTTACCAGTTGTGTTTAGAAAAATGATTTTTATCTACTTGTAATTTAGAAAAAACGACACTTTACCCACATGTGTTTTTGAGTTAAACATTATATTCAATGGCATAATTTAACATAAACTAATAAAGCTAATATTAGATGGATAAAATAGAATACTAATTTATTAAATTCTTTATCATGCTCACTCAAAAGTCAAAATACTCATTTTTCTTCAATCAGCTACTGAACGTACTCTTCACCTAAACATTCAATATCATATGACTTTTCTCAGTCAATCTAATAGTATATGGAGGATCCATCACTCATTTTCATTTAAGTGAAAAAAAAAAAAAAAAAAAAAAATTCTATATTCAATTTTCCCTAGCATGATGCCAATATCTTTTCATAGTAACAAATTAAGCATAGAAACTTAATTTGAGTTTATATTCAATCAAATCTCCCCCATGTTTTTTTTCTTTCTTTTGCTGAATATAATTCAATCAAATATATAGACAGCCAAAAATTCAAAACTATTACAACAATGTTCTTACAGTATTTGTTTCTGTTACAATAATGATAATAAACAACACAAAAGCGTAAATTTTTAAATAATATTAGACGGAACATAGCATAAACGAAGGAATCGGAGTGTAAAATAGAAAGGAAAGAGGGGAGGAATAGAGATCTTACAGATTTGATCTCAGTCCAAGCTGTTGTTATGAGATTTCTGAGTTTTGGTTTCACTTTTTCCCTAACTATTGTATTTTCTGGGGAAACAAACGGACCGTAAAGACTCCGGAGAGTGGAAGAGAAAATGTTGGTGGGAAATGAACCAATTTAATGTGTTGAAATTGGAATGGAATTCAAAACGACGTCATCTCAAGCGATAAAATTCCGTTTTTGCACTCTTGAAATATCACCTCCTATCATCTCTTCCCCAAATTCACAGATCGTTCCAAGGTTTTTAAGACCACTTTTTTGGACTTGTTTCTAAGTTATGTGTCAAGGTTCACTTTGATTTTTTTTGTTTTAATTATAAGTTTCAGTCGGATTTGTTGAACCATATATAGTATTGATTTAGCCCCAATAATTTATTAGGATGTTCAATGTTGCTGTTAAAATGGAGAATACTGGTTTAAATCACAAAGTTTATTATTTAGTGGATTTATGAATTAATTAATTACCAATTAAAACAATTATGTGAACCCAATTTAAGTTGTGCAACTGGAGATAAAAGGAAATAGTGAATCATTTTCAAAATTTAGTGTCCGTTTGACATGATTAATTTTGCTAACTTATTTTACTATTCAGCTTATTTTTGCTATTATTTATAGGCCTCATTACACTTTTTGGTACTATACATGGGTCCCACTGTACTATTTCAGCTAACTTTTACCTTCATTCACAGTACTTTCAGCAAAAAGTTTTCAGTTTCAGTAAAATAAGCAAATCCCAAAGAGACCTTTAAATTATTCACCTGTCAAAATTATCAGCTTCCTTCTAATATTTCCACTTCTAAAGTTAATAATTGAACTCGGTAATTCTCGTTGCTATAAAATGTATTTCAAAATTCAAACCCATGCTTGTTCTGTTTTCTTCTTCGTTTTTTGGGTTCATTCATATATGCGGTTATGGATGAATTTGGGTGTGACTGAGCAGGTTAAGTAACGAAGTTAATGAATATTAGATATGAATGTTTGTATACTACTATTTAAGGGGTTTCTTTTGTTTGGACCGAAAAATTTTTGGTTCCAAAATACCCCTACACCTTAGGTTTAAGTAGGGGCAAAATTAAAGGACAATCTGGCAAAAATACAATTGTAACTCCCACAAAAACATTGCATACAAAATAGCAGCTCATTTTCCTATTGATTTTCAAATTGCTTTATCCACTTATAAATTAGATTTTCAAAAAAAAATTATATATAAAAGTTAAAAACACAGGTTGATGTCTTTCTTAATTTTTTTTTTTTTTTTAATTTTGAACTACTACAAAATATTGCATTGGATTTTTATATAATTTTAAAATAACCTCACAAAATTTTAAATAATAGGGTTAAATGAGTAATCAATATTTCTCATCCCATCAGTTTCTTATCCATGTTTCTCTCAACTCTTCACCTAACGTCTCACACGTTCCCCACTCCTCCATGCTCCAAACTCAAATTAAAATGGCTCATCATCCTTACCCAAATTAAAAAACCATAAGCAACCACCTTATCAGTTATCATCCTCACCCAATTTGAAAAACCATATTCAGACTCTCTTATCATCATTTTCTCAAGCATCTGTTCACACGTAGATACCTCTGTAGTCCACAATTCTTCAAGCCTATGTTTAACAATTTCCCACAGCTACTCAGCGTAGATGGTACCCTCTCTCTCAAATTTCTATATTTCTTGAACTGGGTATTGGTTGTTATTTTTATTTTAATGAAAGCGTCTGCAAAATCACAACAGAACCCCCAAATTCAAAACCTATTGAGAAATCAACTTCAATGTAGCGCCAGTTGCCCAGCATGTGCCAAGTCAATGCAGCTTCATTTGAGAAATAGTGGAATAGAGCGACTATGGCAGTAGAGAGCGTGAGATATCAGATTTGGACTTGCTGAAGTACTCTTTCTTCTTCCATGTGTATATATAAATTTATGTATTAATAGCAAACTCAAGCAGTTGCTACATAATCGTTTCTCCACTTCTATTCTGCTACAATTTGTGGTTCCAAAAATTAAATTAAAACAAAAAATAAAGTCAACCAGTTTGGGTAGGTCACTCTATTTCCTGGGTCTATTTTCTTTATTTTCATTTTTTTTAAGATTTCGATTATGATTGTTCATTTTTAATTTGGATTACAGGAGGGAGATTACATATTCTTTGAATACCAAATCAATGCAAACTAAACCAACAACAGCCCTTCGAGTCAAGAAATGTTCTCATCATAAGGTATATATATTTGTATGAAATTATTAATTCACTGCCCTAAATCCATAGTTAAATTGTAGCCTAAAGATCCTTCCAATAGGCTATTTATGATTTGTGGAAATGTACTTACTTAAGGTGTGCATATATGAAAGACTTTATCAGGTATGTATGTTTAAATGAACTTATTCATTTAAATATTTATTTCTCTAATGCTATATCTGACATTTTTCCCCCTCAGGTAACGTTATATCTAATTTGGTAGGATTTGTTTTTCAAGATAACACTAAAACTCAAACAATTTCGTTAGTTACCACGTTTCAAAACTATTTAGCAAAATAACATCTCGAGTGTGAGAGAATCGATTTTGTTGTGCTAAATTGAGTAAAATGAACTCGAGTTCCATGGATGGAACTCGAGCTTTAAAGACTCAACTTCCATACAGAGATCAACCAAAACCACAAAGAAGAAACCCAGACAAAAACACAAAGAAGAAGAACAAACTAGAAGACAAAGAAGAAACCCAAACCAGAAAATACGAAGAAGAAACCCAAATAGAAACACAAACCATGAAGAAGGAACAAACTGGAGAGATCAAACCCAAACAAAAACCATGAAGAAAGTGTCCATGAACCTAGATCTCCCTAACCAAAACCGTTCGGCTCAAATTGAACCCAAGCAACAACAGCGAAGGTTCTAGGAGGCGGCGGCAGCAGTGGGGAAGCTCCAAGCGAAGGTTTGCCGAATTCCTTCATTTTCTTCTATGATTCTTTGGGTTTGATTATGTTTCATTGTTTTTCTTGTCTGAGTCTCTAGTTTGATGGTGTTTCGTTGTTTCCCTCTCTGGGTTTGTTGAAAATCGAGTCTTAAAGACTCGAGTTCTATGAAAAACGAGTTTATTGCACTCGATTTAGCACAACAAAATCGAGTCTCTTGTGCTCAAAATGTTAGTTTGCTAAATAATTTTGAAAACGTGCTAACTAAAGAAATTGTTTTAGTGTTATTTTGAAAAAAAAAATCCAATTTATAACCCTTTTATGTTTTGTTTTCCCCAACATTATGGTGGCGAGGGAGATTTAAATTTAATGCCAACAAATTAATTTTATGCAAGTTCATCCATAAAGAATTTGGGTCATAGAATGAATACACTGAAACAATGATGCATGTATTGTGGGAATGTCCAATGGCATGAAATCTAGGAAGACTATAGACATGATCTACTGATATGAAGATTTATTTCTCTGGCCATTTCCAATGATTAACAATGGAATGAAGAGAGGGGGGGAGCTACGGGGTAGTATTGGTCCGGGCAATCTGGACAAGTCAAAACACGTTAAATAGCTTCACTCATAGCAGATAATGGATTTGGCTAAAACACTACCTCAAGAGTCAAGACTACAAACATGCAAGTTAAGACTAGCAGGCAAGACACGAGGTTAATGCAAGTTATAAGTGTTTTTATGAGAAAAATGGGTTACTTTGCTCGTCCTTAATGGCTAGTTGTGGGAAATAAAACATTCTATACTTAATTTTCAAACAAAAAAACAGTGTATTGCATTTGAAGATGGTGATGTGAAGTATTTGGAGAGAGATGTATATGCATTTGAAAGCTAATGATGTGAAGGAAGGGTACCTGTTAAGTAGGCCCTTCCTTTGAATATTAAAGATAAAGTTTCCTTTGGCTTATGACATAAAAATTCATGTGTTAAATTTGGACAAAAATATCACTATACATTATGAGAAGACTGGGATTATCATTCAACTAGCCTCTGAGCACACACTCATGCGTTTGCTTAGAGACTCTTCTATTTTTTTGGGAAAAAGTTAATAATTTGCATCAATTATAGTTTGGGATTACAACCAATCTTTGGTAAAGTTGCAAGAACATGTTCAATAAAATGGCACTTTTAAATAACAAAGGCAACTTGGTAGACCCATTAATTTGAGATCTCAATCGCACTAGACGAAGAAGAGTCCAAAGTTTATTTATTGCATTGCATTATCAAGAGACCTCCATTTTAAATTGATTGCCCAAAAAAAGTCCATTTTAGATTGTGTCAAGTATTATTTTATTTTAAAAACTGGCCTTTGCGCTTTGCGCGTGCTCAATTGGTCTCCTATTTTTTTTCTTTTGAACAACAAAACTTTTTATTCACCATAATTCATGATTGATGCATTTTTTAATCATAACTAGCCTCTGATCACGCGCTCATGCGCATGCTCAGAGGCTCTTATATTTTTTTTGGAAAAAGTTAATAATTTGCATCAATTAGAATTTGTGATTACTACATTTTCCAATCACAAAAAAAAAAAAAAAAAAAAAAAAAAAAAAAAAAAAAACTAAGGGTGTGATAAGTATTATGCGTTTGCAGGTGAAATAATTTTTCATCACTCCCCTAGGTTTTTTTTGTGATTGTAAAATGTAGTAATCCCAAATTATAATTAATGCAAATTATTAACTTTTTCCCAAAAAAAAAATGAAAGAGTCTCTGAGCACACGCATGAGCGCGTGCTGATGCTAGTATATATTTTTCATTTATCTATACTACTATTTAATGGGTTTCTCTTGTTTGGGATCCACATTTTTTTTTTTTTTTTGGTTCAAAAATGTCCCTACACCCTGTGTTTAAGTAAAGACAAAACTAAAGGGCAATCCGGTAAATATACAACTCTAACTTTCACTAAAACATTGCCAAAAAAAATAGGGTCACTCTCCTATTGATTTTCAAATTGCTTTATTCACTTAGCATTCACATCAGCTCTTTTATAATTGTGCAAAACACATATTTTGACCAATTTTACACATTTTCAGCAAAAAAACACTCACATCAATGGGTGTAAAAATGTGTAAAATATACACAACTGATGTAAATAAACAGTAAACCATGTATATTTACACGGTTACTGTTCACGTGTATTCGATTTTTTTATTCTTTTTTTTTCTCTCTCCTCTATAACTGCAACAGACTAGCGTAGGGAATAAGGCGCCAGTGCCACCAACAAACTACAACAAACCCAACCACCAAACCCAGCGCCACCACCAAACACCGCAACCTAGCACAGAGAATTAACCCAAAATCAACACCGCCTAACCACCACTCAATCACCACCACCACAACCCATCCAGACCCATGATATTCCAATCACAAAATCAACCAAAAACAAAGAAAAATCAAACCTTCAATGGAAAACTCAACAACTTAGAACCCAAAATCAAACTTTCAACAGAAAACCCATCAACCCAAACCCAAACTCAAATCAAGGCCGCTGTCACCACTGCCATGGAGAGCTTGCTGCTTTCTTTGCTCGTGGAGAGCTTGTTGCTGCCATTAGAGAAGAGAGAAACAAGTGCTGAGCTACGACAAAGGAAAAGATCAAAAAAAAAAAAAAGAGAACAAGCCGTGGGAGAAGAAGCAGAAAAAGGATGTGGCTTTGTGAGATATAAAAGGAAAAAATAAAAGAGAGGGTTGAAAGAGATGTGTGGTGGGGGTTAAAAGTGAGGGGAAAGGAAGCTTCCTTGAAGCTTCCTTACTTGTAAATATATCTAAATATAATTCAATTATAAAAGAATTATGATTGAGATTTTTTTTTTCAAACAAAGCATGATTTTATTTGGAATTTTATTAAAGTTTATATTAAAATTTTTAATTCAAATCAGTGCTTTTTAAACTAAAATCATACTAATAGTAAATAATATATATATATATATATATATCTCTCTCTCTCTATTCAATGCGTAACCTTGAAACGACACACTGAAATATTTTATAGATGGCAGAATGATGGTCGAAAATATTGATCTGTCGGTTGTCACCGAAGCCACTATTTTGGTGGTCTAGCCACCAGTGCTAGTGGCACGGTGGGCGGAGACACCGATCTAGCGACGGTCGCCGGAAATACTATTTCAGAGGTTTGACCATCAGACCTCCACCATAAGTGGCTCCATTATTTAAGTTTAAATTAAAAAAAGTATGACCATTAGGGAAAATAATAAAAAATTGATGAATAATGAATATTTTATTGAAATATCTTGTAAAATAGATAAACTAATGTGAGTGTTTTGTAAAAGTGATGGTGTAAAATAAAAAAAGTAGATTTTTTGGTGTAAAATAGACGGAATCTTTTAGAAGAGCTGATGTGAATGCTCTTATAAATTAGATTCTCAAAATAAAAATTTTATATAAAAAATAAAGACACAAGGTTTTTTTTTTTTTTTTTTTGCTATAAAATAGGACCACTAAGCTCAACATTTTCACTTTTTTTTTTCTTCTCCTTTTTTCCACTTTATCAAGACTTAAACGTTTCTCTCTTTTTCTTTTTCTTTTTCTTTTTTTCAGTTTCCTTTCTTCTAAATTCTAATCTCACATTTTTTTTTTTTTCAAATCTCTTCTTCTTTATTTTTGAATTATAAAAAAAAATGTGATTTTTAAAGTAGTCCTTTTTTCTTTTCTTTTTTCTTTTTAATGATTTATTTATTTATTTATTTATGTTGGTTTTTGAATTGTTTTCTCTTCACATCTGTTTGTATTGCCTTTTTTTTTTTTTTTCATTTTAATGAATGTATTTTCTATGTCTAAAATAAAAATCACTATGCTTGTAGTTTAATTGGATAGAAGAGAGAAACGACTTAAATTGAGATGAATGTAAAATTATGACACTAAACCCAAAAAAAGCGTCATCAGACACGCAAAGCGCATGTAATGAAGCTAGTAGTAATTTACTAATTTAAGCGATTAGTTTTCTTTTTATATTGAGAGGCTCCCAAACAATGTTTTAACGTAGTGAACACTATAATTTATCTTTTTTTAATTGTGAACGTGGCAGAATTTCAAGTAGGCATTTTTTCCTCTGTGGCAGCACCTCCTTAATTGCAGGAAAAGGTTTCTACTTTTATATATAGTATATAATATGATATGATATGATATGGATTGACTATCAGTTTCTTTTCTTATTTCATTTTTTGGTTGGGTTTATTATTATTATTATAATCGAATTTGAAATAGTGATGAAATGGGGAAAAAAAAGGACGTTTATTACTTTACTGCATTCGATTTTGTTGAGAGAAAACATTAAATTGGAAATATTTATAGTTTAAAGCTTAAATACACACAAAAGCTTCCCGTCAATTCTACAACATAATTTCTTGTACCAACTACAATACTAGCGTCATTCTCAAAAAAAGAAAAACTACAATACTAGCGATGTTGGCCCGTTGGGTAATCTGAATTTTCTCATCAACTACCCGCTACTCGGGATATGTATAGTAGACTTCTTTTTCTTTTAAGTCATTGATTGGCAAACATGTAGACCTGTCAAATACAACATGCCTCATTTAAAAGAATGTCAAGATTGGTTATAGAGACTTGCAGTCTATCCCTTAAATTAAGTATATTTCTAATCCAACTATGGTTCGTAATGTTTTTATGACCAAAAACCTGCCAATGGCCCAATACAGAAAGGAAGTATATTAATAATGTCTATGCATTTTCTTTCCAATTGATTGGTTCATTAGGTTAAGATAAATACGCCTCAGTTAAAAAAATGTGCTACGATCTCAAAGAAGAACAAGTTTACTTCAAGGACTTAATAATGTGATTGGCAGAATATTTTGCAATCTTACATTCTTACTTCAAGGACTCAAGTCACTCAACAATGTGGCTGGCATAAAGTTTAGCTACAAAATTGGTTGTAGCTTACGGATACAAACTTACTTAATAAAATAAATATTATTACATATTTTAAAAATCTAACAGTTAAATTGCATGTTTTTTACACTCTTAATATATATGTCAAATTTTGTGCCAATCAGATATTATTTATTATATGATCTATAAGCTTATATTTTATACATAATTTTAAACTACAAAAACTTACAATTTAAATAATTTTTTGATGACATAGTTATTGATCTTTAATTTTTTGTAAATTTTGCAAGAATAAAGGATATAAGAAAAGACGTAATTTATTAAAATTCATTTCTAATAAAAAGATATTGTGTAAGTTTGTAGCTTTAGACTACAACTAATTTTGTAACTAAATTTTGTCCTAATATTATAATCACCAGTGAAATCACTAAAATGTATGAAAACTAATGATAGGAAATTTTCGATTTTCTGAAGGGGAATATGTATCAACCAATATTAAAATTGATAAATATTGTTTACCCTCAATATTTTATTCCTTTGTTTCTCCCATTCTGGAAATCCCTAAGTACCTTGTTTTTCAGTTTCGTAATTTTATTATTAACTTTTTCTCAAATTTTTCAAAGACAAACAAGGAAAAGAAATTAAAAATTTCAATGAAATTAAATTAAATTTCTTTACTTTTTTCCAATTGTTTCAAAAAATTCAGAAATATAATATGATTATCATCATTTTACTCACACGACTGTATTAAATGCAAACTTAAATGTTGTAATTGGATTTTTCAATCTATTGGAAACACGTTGGATCCGAAAATTATTTTATGCATTTAACATATACTAGCCTTTGAGCACGCGCTCATGCGCGTGCAGGCTCTTCTATTTTTTGGGTAAAGGTTAATTTAAAACATTTATTATAATTTGGGATTACTACATTTTCCAATCACAAAAAAACTTAGGGGTGTGATGAGTATTATGTGCGGTGAAATAATTTTTCATCACACCCCTAGGTTTTTTTTTGTGATTGAAAAATGTAGTAATCCCAAATTATAATAAATGCTCTAACCACGCGCTCACGCGCGTGCTCAGAGGCTCTTCTATTTTTTAGGTAAAAATTAATAATTTACATTTATTATAATTTGAGATTTCTATATTTTCCAATCACAAAAAAAAAAAAAAAAAAAATAAAAAAAAAATAAAAAAACCTAAGGGTGTAATGAATTTTTTTTTTTTTTTTTTTAAATTTGAAAAAAAAGGAGTACAGAAGAAACAAATACATCGTGATAAAGTAAAAAAAAAAAAAAAAAAACGTGGGCTGATCAACGTCAAAGTAAGAATTTATTAGAACCAGGAAAACATTTCAACATAAAATTAAGAATTTATTATTTTTGTCAATTTACTATTTTAACCCTATTTTTAAGTTTTAGGTAGGGGTATTTTTGACAGTAAAAAAAGCAATAACTAACTTTTTTTTTTCCAATTTACTATTTTAACCCCATTTTTAAGTTATTGATTAATCAATTTAGGGGTATTTTTAACGGGAAAAAAAGCAATAACTAACTTTCTGAATCCTCTTAATATATACAGATAACTAACTTTCTGAATCCTCTTAATATATACAGATAATAAATAATAGAATAATAGATAATAGATTAAATAGTAGTAATAGATAATAGGGTAAATTGCAAAACATACCCCTGAAGTTTGGAGGTGTTTGGATTTTACACCCTAACATTTCAGAAATTGGATTTTACACCTTGAAGTTACATTCTGTTTGCATTATCAGCCCCTCCGATTAGTTTTTGCTAACACGTTTGTTACGTGCCACATAAGCTTATGATGTATACTAATGATCTAGTTGAAACTTGACATGTGGACTTAACTATTTTTAATTATTCCATCTCAAATAAATAACCAAAAACACTTTAAATAATTAAAATTAAATTCTTTAAAATTCAAAATCACATAAACTTAAAACAAAAAATAAAATCATTCAAATGGGTCATTATATGGTACCCATATATTTTTTTGGTGGGTACGATACCTACTAAAATCAGAACCGTAGATTTTACTTACTCTAATCCTAACCGTTATTTTATTTTAATGAAAAACCAACCACCGTTCAAGCGGGTTTCGTATAAAAGAAAAAATAAATAAATAAATAAAACACAAAGTCACATACTTTTTCATCTGGATCTCTCAACTCTCTCGAGTTCTCCTCTCTCAAACCGCTTCTCTTCTCACTTGGGTGATCTCCATCTCCGTCTCGTGGCTTTACTCACCAGAGAAGGTTTCTCAAAAAGATCAAAATCACTTTGATATAGTGGAACTGGAAGGTTAGGATCAAAACCCTAATTCCATGCAATATGAAAATCTTTTAATTGCCATGTTTGTTTTGTTTCCCCAAATTCTTTGTTTGTTTTTTCGGAAGCAACACATAAATCGAAGATGGTAGACATTGAGAGTTCGTGTATTATATACACTTTATAAGTTTGAACCGATTTGCTCTCTTCTTGTTTTTTTTTTCAAATGGCTAGTCATGTTTATTATATTTGGATTTTTTAGGATTGGAGTCAAATATGTTGATCATGTAGCAATTAAACTTTGCAAGCTCAATTTTGTGCTTGGCAATAACATTAAATACCTCTCCATTACAGAGGAAATATAATTATGGACAATAAGGTGGTTTTCTAATGGTCTATTAGGAGTACATATTTGTTAGTATTGTTAAATTTTCAGTATAATGCTTCTACCCCCCCCCCCCCCCCCCTCTCTTTTCACATTGCCTTAAATCTAGTCACCATTATTGTAGCTAATTTGGCTGGGTACAATATGTTAGAGCCTCAGTTTGTTTTTTCTAAGTACAACTATAATTTTAGTCCTTATTTTTTTAGAAGAGTAAATTTCATCTTAAATTGGGTTTGACTTCTAAATGGAATATATATATATATATATATATTGCAAGGCCAGGGCTGTTCCCTTCAAGGGAATATATATAGTTCAGATGGAGAAGTCATGCTTCAATGTAAAATTATGCTTCGGGCTATATTTGGTGCGACGTGCTTTTATGTTGGTCAATGAAATGAATTTCTTTGGGTAATGATTGTTTATTAACAACTTGAATCTGGGCTATAAAGAACCTAGTTTAATCTTTTGGATCTTATTTGATACCAATAGGTTTTTTTGGCTTGAACTTGTTGTCCATATATGCTATTGAATTCTCGATAATTAAGCAGGTGGCAAAACAATTGATTATTATGCATGAAGAATACTTGCATAGAAATCAATAGGTCTCAGTTGTAATTTAAAAGCTTTTTTCTCAAAGCAGAGAGGTAACCATAGTTATAGCCATCAGACTGAAATATTCATTACTTCATGTCTTTGCTATGCATCTTCTCATGCCATGTGGAGCAACATTTCATTCTTTAGTGTTTACACTCTATTTGTTTCGATGGAAAACATTGTGTAAAGATAATTTTTCGTATTTTCCAGTATTTGGTAGACTATATTGTCTCGTGCTTTTGCTTTCAAGTAAAATGTGGCAAATGTGACTTATGCAATACACTTCCTTCGTAATCAAGGTTTCTTTGATTATGTTCTCTACCAAAGGGAAGCTTTTTTAGTATTCCAATGATTTCAGGTTTATGCTTCCATTTCAACATTTTTTTTTTTTTTTGTCATTTTATTACTAGTAAAAAGATCAGTGTGCATGAAATTGTCAGATTGTAAGCAATTTGGCACAAGTTAAGCTAGGAGAAAGAGCTTAGATTCCATTACATATTCATTGCCTTATAATTTATGGATGTCATCCTTTGTTTCTCTTAGGTAGTTATGAAGAGTCTGATTTATAGTTCTAAATTTTGATAAGAGAGTTTTTGGCCCATACAGATGGTCGCCAATATGCTAATCCTGATTTTATTTTTTTGTCCATTTTTTAGGAAGCTAGAATGAAGGTACAATTAAAATTTATGGAGGTTTAGATCAGAAATCAAATTCCCTTTCTGTTGTTTAACATTTTAGCTGTTTAAAAATATCTGTTTACTTTCAATCATGATATAACATTTGCATCTGAAAACTGGAGTAACAGTTTAGTTTTTGATACCTCACTGCTTTAACTATTAATACTCCTTGTTTTCTAGTGAAAGATCTTGTCCTTAGATTTGTTCCTAGCTATGAGACCTATATGTGTTTATCTTTTCCTAGTTCTGATTTGTCACAATGTATTATCTTTTAGGTTTTGCTATCAAATGCCAACTTTTTCTATTTTAATTAGTTTGTTTTTCTTTAAACCTTACTAGCAACAATATTCCTTTGAAAACAATGCAAAGGGAGATGATCCAAGGAAGTTCAGGCAATCGAATGAGATATTCTTCATTAGCACCTATCCTGGATATCAACTTTTATTGTTTATCATAGAGAATTCTAGTTAAAATACTAAGTTCCTTTAAGAATGAAGGATTTAATGATTTGGAAAGGTAATTGAATTTTGTTTTGATATTGGTACTGCACAATTTGAAGATGGTACAATCAAATGTTAGAACAAAATACGAGTACAACCGAATGTGGCAAAAGTACTATCATATGTGATGTTGGTACTGTTTAATGTGATAATGGAACTATCAAATGTGAGAAAAAAAATAAGAGAATTATCGAATGTGACAAAAGTACGGTTACATGTGATGTTGGTACTGCCCAAAGTCCAATATGACGATGGTACTGTCAAATGTGAGTAAAAATTAAAGTACTACCGAATGTGAGAAAAGTATGGTAAAATAAGATGTTATTACTGCCCAATGTAACAATGGAACCATCAAATGTGAGGAAAAAAAAAAGAAAAAAAAGGAAACTACCAAATGTGACAAAGTATAGTCACATGTGATGTTGGTACTGCACAATTTGAGGATGATACTATCAAATGTGAGAAAAAAATACGAGTACAATCAAATGTGACAAAAGTACAGTCAAATGTGATGTTAGTATAGCTTAACGTGACAATGAAACCATTAAATGTGAGAAAAAAATAAGGGAACCACCGAATGTGACAAAAATACAGTCACATATGATGTTGGTATTACCCAATGTGACAATGAAATTCTCAAATGTGAGGAAAAAATTAAAGTACTACCAAATGTGAGAAATGTACGATCAAATGTAATGTTGGTACTACCCAAATGTGACAATGGAACCATCAAATATAAGAAAAAAAATAAGGGAACCACCGAATTTGACAAAAGTACAGTCACATGTGATATTGGTATTGCATAATGTGAGGATGGTACCATCAAATGTGAGAAAAAATAAGAGAACCATTGAATTTGACAAAAGTACAGTCACATGTAATGTTGGTACTGCATAATGTGAGGATGGTACTATCAAATGTGAGAAAAAATAAGGGAACCACTGAATGTAACAAAACTACAGTCATATGTGATGTTGGTACTCCATAATGTGAGAATGGTACCATCAAATGTGAGAAAAATTAAGGGAACCACCGAATGTGACAAAAGTATAGTTACATGTGATATTAGTACTACACAATGTGAAAATGGTACCAGCGTACCGGTATGTATACTGGTATTGAAACATCAACGTTTCGTACCGGTTTAAATACCGGCCATACGGGCCAATTTTAGGCAATACCGGCCGGTACCGAGCGTACCGGCCAATACAATTTTTTTTTTTTTTTTTTTTTTTTTTAAGTTTTGTTCTTTTGGATTTTTGTTAGGGCAGAATGGTAACTTATTTGCATTAACTTATTAGTATTATTTGTTTTCTTAGTATACAAATTTTAAGCTTTCTATTGTTTATATTGTGTTTTTTTTTTTTCTTTTTTCTTTTAATTGTTTTATGGTAAACTTTTATATTTATCATAATACACACACACACACACACACACACACATATATATATATATATATATATATATATATATTTATAAATAAATATAAAAAATAGCGGTAAACCTGAAACAGTACACCGGTATTGACTGGTATCTGAAATATATCGTATCGCTGGCCAAACTGGTACAACCTCCAGTACGGTATTGACTCCCTTGATTACCAGTAATCAAAGAGCTGAGCTCCTACTAATGGGTATCGTACCCTCTCAATTATCGTATCGTATCGTACCCTCTCAATTATCGTACCCTCTCAAACAGTACACCGGTATTGACTGGTATCTGAAATATATCGTATCGCTGGCCAAACCGGTATAACCTCCAGTACGGTATTGACTCCCTTGATTACCAGTAATCAAAGAGCTGAGCTCCTACTAATGGGTATCGTACCCTCTCAATTAATACCCACATAGGCCATAGAAACAATCAAAATAATAAAAGAAATAAACTAAAACAAAAATCACAATTGCTTCACAAATTGGTGAGGCCAAGAGAGAGAGATAGAATACCAGTACCAAAGGGCTAGGCTACTAACTATGGCTACTGTGGTTACTCAAGATCATCAGCCGCTCATTTCATCCCCAAGTTCTTCAACTTCTTCCTTGCTCTCTCCGGCCTTGCTATCATTGCTAATCTCGATTTGGTGGTGGTTCCAAAGATCGGTGGCTAGGAGATTGACATTGAGATTGGAGAGCCCATATTTGGAATCATGGTCTCTCATCGGTGGCTTGGCGAACGCTGAAGAAGAGTGGGTGATGGGCATTTTGGTTTTGTTCTAATGGGTCACGATAGTTAGTGGGTAAATGGGTCGTTGTGCTCTAATGGATCACAACTCTATGGATTAGGTTATTCGGCGAAGTGCTCTTAGATCTCATCAATTGAGATCGAAAGGAAAATGCTCTTTTTTTTTTCCAACATTCTTGTTCATTACATCTATTTCAATATTAATTCAATTTTCCTAGGTTCGATTATTTCTTCATTCCAATCTTATGGTTGTGTTTATCTGGGTTTGAATCTACTGTGGTAATTTGTTTTTTGCTGGTTGGAATTTGTGTATGATCGTGTTCTTCGTTTTTTTATTTTTCTGGATTGTTCATCAGTGTTTGTCGTTTTTGATTGTCTAGTTTTGTTCATCCTATCAGGTAAAAAATAAAAATAAAATTTTTTGAGGTAAAAGATAGAATTAAATTATTTGTTAGTTTGGTAGAAATAATTTAAAGTTTTTTAGGTTATTTATCTCAAGTGTAATAATTAAATCTATGTGTCATGTTTCAATTGGATCATTAGTACACTTCATAAGCTTATGTGGCACTTAACAGACATGTCAACAAAAACTAATGGGAGGGGCTGCTAATACAAACAGAATGTAACTTCTGAGTGTAAAATCTAATTTTTGAAAAGTTAGTGTAAAATCCTAAAACATCCAAAGGTACGTTTTGCAATATACCCTATATAATATCCCTTTCAATGCATGTGAGTTGGATTGTAAGACTCATTTATTGTGAGATTGATACCTATAAAAGAATTTACTTGCCGAATTAATTGATACCTACATTTTAGTTGAATTTAATTTACACATGTATATACAGTTTTCTTCTTTCTTGGGGAGAATTTTCAAGCATATAATAATTTTTAATCCTCATGGATAACCAATTTTTTTTTTTTTTTCGCGAAAAGTAAAAGTAGGATAAGCACCTATGTTAACTAAGGTTATGTTTGGTAATAGCTTTTGTTTTCTATTTTCAAAAACTTGTTTTTGGGGATATAAAGAAAAAAATAATTTTCTTGTATTTTTTAAATCAAAAGCATGTTTGGTTAGTTGAAATTAAAAAGATAGTTTTTTGAAGATAAAAATAGAAAATACTAAAACATGTTGTTACTAGGATTTGAACTCTAATGATAACTCATTAAATGAGATAAATTTATTAAATTAAATACATGTTTTCATTGACTTTTTAAAATTAGAAACTGAAAACAGTCTTTTATATGTTTTCAGTTTCCTTTACAAATTGAGTTTTGAAAATAGTTTTTGTTTTTTGCACCATATCCCTCATTTTCTTTTCTTTTTTTTCCTTTTAACCTTCAGTTAGTGTGCATGTATGAAAGCTTTCTAAGAAGCAACAAAGATCCTTTTTGTGATTTTCCCCCACACCCTCTTCTAGTAAAAGGAAGAGGGAACGGGGCTATAACAAACAACGCAATTAAACAAAATTTTATTGAAAATTCAACTAAAAACATTCATTAGATGCCTCAACTACTAGACCTTGTTATTTAATGAATATTGTTTTTTTTTTTTTTTTAACCTTTTTTGAAAAAAAAGGCTTTTAAATGGCTTTATTTGCTAACATATTTGGACAAAAAAACCAGAATAACTCAAAGTAAGAGATTAAGGGTCTGTTTAGAATCCGGTTATTTTGCTGAAATTGAAAACGTTTTGCTAAAAATACTGTAGATAAAAATAAATGTTAGTTGAAATAGTACAGCGAGACCCATGAATAGTATCAAAAAGTGTAGTGGGACCTATGAATAGTAGCAAAAATAAGTTGAATAGTAAAATAAGTTGGCAAAAAATAAGCTAGCCAAACAAACTTGGGATCTGCTTATTTTGCTGAAACTAAAAATTTTTTGCTAAAAATACTGTGGATAAAGGTAAAAGTTAGCTGAAATAGTACAGTGAAACCCATGAATAATACCAAAAAGTGCACTAGGGCTCATGAATAATAGCAAAAATAAGTTGAATAATAAAATAAACTAGTTTTTTAAACTGGAGCCAAACACACTAAATTGACAAAAATGTGTATATATATATATATGAGATAGGTTCAAGTTACAACTGGTGTAACTCTTATAAACTTACACATTTTTTATATCATAGATTTTTAAAATAGTTAAAAAAACACCATTAAATGCTATTGTTTTCCAACTTATTACCTAATTAATACTAGCATTCTCTCTCCTTATTTATTGCTTTCCACCAAGTAATATTTTCTTCAACACAATCTAACAAAAAAAAAATTGAAAAATAATCACATTTTCATTGATTTCACAAAACTACCCAAAACAAGAGTCAGCAATGACTTTCAACTTGTTCCTTAAAATAAATAAATAGAGGAAATTAAAAAAAAAAAAAAAAAACTTCAAATAGCCTATCATACACTAAACAATCAAACCTCCCATTTCATCAAAAAGCAATTTTTCAAATACGCTAGGATGAGAGATCAATGAATACCTATTGATATTGTTGTCAGTTTAACTGGTATTGATAAGATTTCTTGTGTAAAGTAGTGATTTACAACTATTTTGTGTTGGCTTTAATTCCATGCCAAATTTGATTGTAATTTTATTTAATCATTTTTCCCTGTATTTTATGTGGGGTTTTTTATTGTAAGGGTGTGTATGAGAGAGTGTGAAGACTCGAGCTTAAAGTGAAGATTAAGTGGATTTCACAAGAAGCTCGCAAGAAGCTATCTTGCGAAGTAGCCACGTGTAGAGCACATGAATGGGATGCGAAGAGTCATGACAGCCTAGAGTTTTCGCGAGTGTCTCATGAGTAAGGCCTTCCCGCGAAATACTCGCGAAACATTCTGTTTGGCTATTTTGTCATTTTTTGCTTTACCAAGTCTTTACCCACACTATATATACCCTCATTACCCATATATTGAAGAGAGTGCTTTTCAGAGAGAAAACCCTACAATATACACTTGAGAGTTAGAGATTGTTATACCCACAATCATCTACACATTTCCTTGTGATTTTCCTCTACTCCTACCTCTCCATATCCAAATTCTTGAGAGGTTGATAGCCCAAACACTTACCACACCCAATCTGAGTGTAAAATGAGGTTTTGGTGTTGCTGGGAAGTATTGGAAGAAGCCAATCATTGGAGGATGCAATCGGGCTGAATTGTGTGATCCGGGAAAGCTAGAGAAGACAAGGTTCCAAGAAGCCAATTGGTAGCAAGACCTTGGAGGGCTCAAGTACATTAGGTAGACTAGGCTTGGAGAGTCTTTTGTTATTCGTGTACTACAACTTATTCTCTAGTGGATCGATTTACCACTTGGAGGGCAGCAGAGAGGTTTTTCACCGAGTTCTTCGGTTTCCTCTTCGATAACACATCGCCGTGTTATCTTGTGTTTACATCTTTCTTCCCTACTCTTTTAGCTTTCATTTTATTGTTGATATTTGATGAATATGGCTTAGAGTAGTTTTATTGGTTGTCTACACGCATTTACTCTTATTCTGCACTTAGTTTAAGTTAAAGTAAAAGCAACTGAGCCGTAACTTTTAATTGGGGTTCTAAACAAGCTCTTGTGTTTTCACAGAAACTCAAGCTTTCATCTTGCATGATGACACAAGAGATCACAGTGATGTTTATGCTGATATATTGTTGGTCAGGAGTTATGTCCTCTCTAAGGGTTAGTTTTTGAGGCATACTCTGAGAAGGAATTAATTAATGCTGTTAATGACATAATTTCAACATCTAGGGTTTATCTTGTGATTTTTGCAATCTTGCTTTTGTAAATTCCTAAATCACTAGCTTTAGCAATACAAGGTGAATAATAATACATTTATAATTTTCCAGCAGTAACTTTGGTCTTCATGAAAAAATAAAAAGAAGATAAAATAAAATAAAAACCTTGAAGATTCTCCTGGAGAAGTCAATTAAGTGAAGGAAGCAGGAACACGACACCCCCCTCCTCCCATGCCAAAAAATACAACTGGTTCATTAGTGCTGAATTTTGACATATTCCGTGATGCAATCCATTTGTTATTTATGGGGAAATCCTTTATATTATTTCTGTATACTGTGGTTTCTATTTTCTAATAAAATATTCATATTACTTACTAGAAAAGGGAAGAATAATTAAATATAGCGTTCTCTATAATACTGTGTTGTATTTGTGTCTTTGGATTATTGTGCTGGAGCTCTCTTATTCGAAGATTATTACTAATAATATTAATGCTTACTTTCTGCGTCTTATAATGCAGATATCAGATAAAGGGCCTCGAGAGGATCGAGATAAAATGACCCTTATTGAGGTTTGCAGAGATTTGCTTCTTAAATTATGTGCTTTATTAGATACTTGTGATGGTAGTTTTAACACTGCATACACTTGTGTATAGGTTGGTCCACGATTCTGCTTGAACCCAATCAAGATATATGGTGGCAGCTTTGAAGGCCCTACCCTGTATGAGAATCTGTTTTTCGTATCAAGATATTCTCTCTCTCTCTCTCTCTCTCTCTCTCTCTCTCTATATATATATATATTTTTTTTTTTTTTAAGGACTAATTTGACAATTGAAATAAAAATTTAAGGAACTAAACTGAATTTTAGCCTATTAATATAATAAATTATTTAGCTAGTCATGATTATATCTCAATTATGCCTAATTTATAAGCCACAAACTTCTCACAATTGAGCCACAGATTTCTTACTTAGTTAATTACATCCCTGAATGAGTACCCAGAACAATAGATGAAATATTCATTTCACCTTTGCTTTAAAGAGGAGCACAACAATGAGGATGGACTCAATCTAAACTTTCTTCAAGGAGAATGCTAAGAGACCAAAAGGCATATCCCTCATGTCTTGGCCTTTCTTCACCATTTATTATATACCTCTAGGTTCCAAGAAGCTGTAAATTTCAGAAACTAGGCCAAGCCCACTTGTCTCTCCCACTTAAGGTCCTCCGAGAATTCAGAAAGTGCAGCTCGAGGATTACCATTTGAAATAGATAAGTAATACTGAGCAGTCCCATCATCGACTTGAATGCTTCTCTTCAACGAGTCAAGAACCTTTCTCTTGCCTTGTTCAGTTGTCATCTTATTCAACATATGGCTAGAGTTTCCATTCGGACCACCTTCAAGATACAACACTGCCACTTCCCTTTTTGCATAGGTATCTAGCTCGATGTAGCATGTTCCATTCACAAGAATGTCAGGATTGCTTATAGGGATTAACAACCTCTCCCTTGAGTATATGCCATGGTCACTCATCATGTTGTTTAAACGTTTTATGTCCATAACCTGATAACACCAAAAACAGAAAATTAAGAATGTACACACAAGTACATGGGCTATATACAGAACAGGAAGAGCAAACAAACTTTTAGGACTAACAATATGCATGCAGGGAAAAAAAAAGTTCAAATTTTTTACTTTGTTCAATCTAGACCTCAATAACCAAAAGTTCAATCGTGTTGATATGCTTCTCTTATATATCATAATTTACGGAATATTATCTCTTTTATATGTCAAAAATTCATTTAAAAATGGAAATAAAATTTTACCTAATTTGTCAATGTCTTATTATTTTTTAAGATTCAAAACTTATAAAAGGGAAACAAGGTACATAAAAAAGAAGGGAAATACAGAAGCAAGGGTTGTAATCAAAGAGAAAAAATAATAAAAGAACATTACAACTACCTTTCAAATATATTTTTAGAAAAAATATAGCATCCCATATTCTTTATGTAATATTTTATTCACATTCATATAAATTTGTGTATACAAAAATCAAAGAAAGCAGATTTCATGACCCTAAAGCTAGACATGAGTAAGGCGTATGATAGGGTAGAGTGACGATTTTTGATTGAAATTATGAAAAAAATGGGCTTATGTGATACTTGGCTGACCCTCATTTATGATTGCATAAGCACTGTGTCCTATTCAATTCTAGTGAATGGGGAACCCAAAGGTGAAATTTCTCCTACGAGAGGAATCCGCCAGGGGGACCCATTGTCACCATATCTTTTCTTATTGTGTTCGGAAGGATTGAATAGAATGCTTCAACAAGCGGCAAGGGATGACCTGATCCGGGGTTTTTCATTATGCAAAAATGGACCAAAGATTACTCACCTATTTTTTGCAGATGATAGCTTATTATTTTGCCGGGCAAGGATGGAGGACTTGCAAGCTATCCAACATATTTTATCACTATATGAAGGGGTGTCCGGTTAACAAATAAACCGGGGAAAGACAACGCTCTTTTTCAGTAAAGTAGTGACGGAAGACAAAAAGGAGGAAATTCTAAATTTCCTAGGGGTCCCAAAAATAAAGGAGTATGAAAAATACCTTGTGTTAGGTTCTAAATGTTTAGAACAATTGGCAAATCGTGAACATAAACTTGTCTAGATATAGATCTTAGAGTCTATAGGTTTTATTAGACAATGCTCAAGGTGATTCAAGTCAAGATTCAAGAACATATAAGCTGCAGGAAGAAGACTTCATATTTTGCCTGGTTCTTCCTGGTTCGATCGATCGAAGAACAGGCTCGATCAATCGAAAATCGTATCTGCAGAATTTTAAGTCGACCCAAACAGCAGCTTAAGCCCATTAAGGATTAGGGTTTCAGATCTACTTCTCCCACTATATAAAGGAAACCCTAAGCCACGTTTTTAAGACTCTTTAGAGAAAGAAGAGAGTGCCTCTTTTGTATCTAGGGTTTTGTACCCAAACCTCTCTAAGGTCTTTGTTGCTCATATTGCTGTTTATGTGAATCTTTTGTGAGATCTTTGAGGAGCTTTCCTTCACATAAACTTAGGGTTGTCAATATCTTGATGATCAACAAGGTTGCTCCCATTGGAGCTTAAAGAATAACAAGCGTGGGTGCTTGTACTTGATTGGAGAATCCAAGAAAGAAAGAAGGAGTCCATGAATTCGGAGCTTGCGCGTGGTCGTGTCAGTAAATTCTACTGGTGGGTAGCATTAGGAAGTCAAGCGGGGAGCTTGTAAGTCATTTTGTATGAACTTCGATTCTTTCGCATAGTGGATTCAGGTTTACCTTGAGGATAGCTAGGTCAAATCCTCCCCAGGTTTTTACCGGTTTGGTTTTCCTGGGTGATCATATCATTGTGTTATTTATATTTCCGCTGCTATATTTCTTGATATGATTATTTGATTGTGTTAACCTAGATTTGCATAATTTGACTAAGTTAATCACTTGACTAAATAAACTAGGTTAATCCAATTGTGTTTTAAGGGGTCTAAATTTCTAACACCTTGGTTTGCCGGCTGTTGTGGGAAAAAAGAAAAAGGAGAGCCTCAATTTTATTAAAGAAAGGGTGTGGACAAAGCTCCAAGGTTGGAAAGAAAAAATCCCATCTCAAGCGGGGAGGGAGATTTTGCTGAAAGCGGTGGTACAAGCAATCCCTACATTTGCAATGAGTTGTTTCAAATTGCCGGTGGGTTTGTGCAAAGAAATAGAGATGCAAATCAGAAATTTTTGGTGGGGTGAACGTGGTGGCCAAAGGAAAATCCATTGGAAGAGTTGGGAAGTTTTATGCAAACCGAAATCAGAGGGAGGAATGGGATTCAAAGAATTGGTGAGATTTAATGAGGCTATGCTTGCTAAACAAGTGTGGAAGTTACTAACAGACCAAACCTCCCTGTTGTATAAAGTTTTTAGCACAAAATACTTCCCCACAGGTTCGGTGTTTGAAGCAAAAAGCAAAAAGGGATCATTCGCTTGGCAGAGTATCCTTAAAGCAAGGCATGTTATTGAGAAGGGGATGTTGTGGAGAGTGGGTGATGGGTCTAAGATTCGGGTGTTCCATGACAATTGGATTCCGGGTTTGTTCCCAACAAAGGCCTTACCATACACACAAGACAGTGAAGATGATTTATTTGTTAGTTCACTCATTGATCAGACAGCACATGAGTGGAATGAGCAAATGATTGATCAGATGATTGCTCCATTTATGGCTCTCAGAATCAAAGCCATCCCTTTATGCAGAACAGCACAAGGTGACTGCGTGGTATGGCCGAGGACTAGGGATGGTAGCTACTCTGTAAAAACAGGGTACCAGTTACTTGGAGAGGTGGAAAACAGTGGCGCTGCATCGGGATCCAACAATACTGAGATGAAGAATTTCTGGAAGAGTGTTTGGGGTTTGCGGATTCCAAATAAAATGAAACATTTATGTTGAAGAGCTTGTATGGAGTCTCTCCCAACTTTGGTGAATTTACACCGGCGGAATGTGGTTGACTCACCTCTGTGCAGCAGCTGTGGAAAGGCAAAGGAAACGGTCATCCATGCCATTTGGGATTGTGATAATGTGAAACAGTGCTGGGATCTCAGCTTTAAAAAATTATGTAGCCAATACCACACCTTGAGCTCATTTGCAGACTTGCTATTCTTCGTAAGACAACAGGAGGAGAATACTGAGTTGTTCACGGCTTTAGCATGGGCCATTTGGGGTAGAAGAAATAAATGCCATTTTAATGAGCCAAGTTTGCCACTGGAGAAGCTTCATGAAGCAGCAGCAGCTTTACTAGCAGAATTTCATCGGAAAGATGAAGCCAAACCCGTGAGAAAAAAAACCGAACTTTAGCGTTGCTGTTGGTCACCACCAGAACAAGGAGTTTACAAGGCAAATTACGACAGAGCTTATTTTGTGGAGGAGGAAAAGGCTGGGATCGGTGTTGTGGTAAGAAATGAGTTGGGTCAAGTTATGGGCTCATTGGCAGAAAAAATAGAGAAGCCAGCAACGGTGGAAGTACTTGAGGCTTTGGCTGCAAGAAGAGCAATGATTTTTTATGGAGGAGCTGGGATTGAGACAGGCTATATTTGAAGGGGATTCGGAGATTGTTGTCAGAGCCTTAGTGGGTGATTGTCCAGTCCAGTCTACTATTGGACATATTGTAGAAGACTGTAAGTCTTTAATGGGTTTGTTTCAAACCTACACTTTCTCTCATGTTAGGCGGCAGAGCAATGGTGTAGCTCATGCTTTAGCTCAGAGAGCGAGAAATTCCTTCCCTTTATTTGTTTGGATGGAGTCTGTTCCATCAGACATTTCTTTTCTAGTCTATGTTGATGTAACACAATAATTTTTCATTGCTTAATAAAGTGGTTCTATATTTCTTCTAAAAAAAATATATATATATAAATTTTTGTATAAGCAAACAAATATGGGGATAATCACATTTTTTTTTAAAAAAATCTAGAGTTTGATAATATTTTCATGTCAAACTCTAACGTTTTAAGTGCACAAATGCTCACAATATTACAATTGGAACATTTGAAGTTTATATTAACCAACATAACAGAAATTCATGAAAAGACTATTTTGAGTTTATCTAGGTACTAAAAAATCATTCCATCCGTAAGTAGACTTTTTACTTTGAAAAGATAGGAAAATGACTTATTTATACGTTAAAAAAAAAACCCTTAAAAAATAATCACAATAAATGAATATTCTATTTTTGTGGGTTTTCCTATACTAACATTCCATTACCATATAATATCTGTGTGCCACGATTCTAGAGTAGTTACATATAGATTCATTTATACATTCAAATTGTGTTGAAATTTATCAAACTTGTCTTGAATCTGGCAGTTCCTAAGTCTTTCTACTTCTTAGTGTCAAATTTGACCACCCCCCCCACACACACACACAAAATGAAAAAGAAAAAAGAGAAAAGGGTCTAATTGCTTGTCCTTTTGCAGTCAGGAAATCAGCACCTGGATCTGAATTTTCGTGGAATCAATTATTCTGCAGAAGTATATTTAAATGGGCACAAAAAGGTCATGCCAAAGGGGATGTTTCGGAGGCATTCTCTCGATGTCACTGATATTTTGCATCCTGATGGTCAAAACTTGCTTGCTGTTCTTGTTCATCCACCAGATCATCCTGGGAGAATTCCCCCTAAGGGAGGGCAAGGTGGTGACCATGAGGTTTATAGCTAAATCCAAAACCTATTTAATTTTAGAATTACACTTATGATTTGGATCCCATGCGAGTGGAGTGATGAAGTAAAAATCTAAATTTTGATATGCTTGGAAGACATGCAATCTAACAATAATGTGTTTTCATGGTAGATTGGAAAAGATGTTGCCACACAATATGTTCAGGGTTGGGATTGGATGGCTCCTATAAGGTGACTATGTTTGTTACCTTTGATTGTGTTTTTTTTTTTTTTTTTTTTTTTGATAAGTAATAAACTTCATTGAAATTGAAAAACGACGAAAAGAAAAACAAAAAAGAAACAGGGCACACAGGTAGTGTGTTAAGAGACAACAAAGAAAAAATCTAAACAGTAATGAAGGTACAAAAATCAAGAATGTCAGGTAGAGACATGAAGGTAACAAAACCCAACGCATTTGCCCATTCTAACAAAGTATGAAGGAAGAAAAGTTTCAACTCATGAATCAACCTTTCATCCCCTTCAAAAGTACGTGTATTCGTCTCCCTCCATATGACCCACATAAGACAGTGAGGGATCATACTCCAAAGAAACTTAGTTTTGAGTATACAATTCCTGCCTGACCAACTTGCTATAAGATCCACAACACCACGTGGCACGACCCAATGATTGTGGTTAATTTTTTTTCATAATGATATTGTTATCTCTAGTTTCGTGTTGGAAGATGAGAGACAGTAGATGCATATTGATAAGAAATTATTTGAAATTCCCTATCAGAACCAAAATGAGACAAGAAACTGTCTATAGATATTTGAAACTTATTTTTAGTGAATAGTGTCAGTGTGATACATCATTGAGAGATCAGTTATACGGTGGAGCATTATTCGGTTGAAAATGGATCACAAGTATATAAATAATTCTTCTGTAGTTTTTTTGTTCTTTTTGAAAAGTAATGCAATTCTTATTGATATAAAATGTTGAGTTACCCAACTATACAAGGAGTAAACAATAGAAGACCATACAATCAATCATACAGAGTACATGAATCTATCAAATCAATGACAGAACATAAAGACAAACTAGGCAAAACTGACATCCAATCGAACAAAGTTCTAAAGAAAATGAATTTGAGATCAGGTATGGTTCTCTTTGTGTTGTCAAAACTCCGATTGTTCCTCTTCCTCCATGTACACCACATCAAAAATTGGGGGGCAGCCATTCACAACTGGCCATTTTGATAACTGCGTTCTTATGTAGTTAATGCAGCTCATTCATGGCAGTTCTGCATTTGAGTAAAAAAGAGGAATTATGAGAACAAATGTAAGGGTGTCTTGGTACAAAAAAGGACCAATGCACTGGAATTTTAAGGGACACACAATCTTGTTAACTAAGTTTGACCTGGAAGAACAAAATATGGACATATAATATAGAGTGTATACAGTGAGTGGATATCAGCTTTAGGATAGTTTTCCATTTCTAATTTAGATGCTTGATCTTTGTAATTTTCATTAATAATTGTTGTTGTATCTCTTGCATACTTCCCTTGCAAATGGGTTGCACCTCTGCTATTTAATGAATTATTTACTTATTAAAAAAAGGGTTTTGAAAGGGAAAGTCACATGATGCCGGAACTTCTGTATGCATCCTCCCATGATAAAGGAAAGGAAATCCCATGTACATTCACTTCTTATTGTGTCTTTTGCATTAAAGAATGTGTTTTTGTCCTATTGTAACCTATCCATATGTTCCATTGCCAGTTGAATGAACCATATATTCATAGAATATATCAAAGCAAAATAATTCTGTTTCTAAGTACTTGACATTTCTATGATTACAGGGATAGGAACACTGGCATATGGGATGAGGTGTCTGTATCTATAACTGGGGTGAGCTATATTGCATAACTTCCTTCCATAACAATAGACATGCGATAAAATATCATGTTAATGACATTTGAACTTTTAAATGAATGCAGTAGTGTAAACATTAATAGTACTCTCATAAGCTGTACATATGCATGGTTATGAAACATGTAGTGTAGATTTCTTGTGTAGTTCCTTATTAACTTTTATTTGTGGTCATGCAATTCTTTCCGAGTTAGAATTTCAATATTTAATGGTGCTTTTGTTCCTTCAGGTGAATTCGATGCTTATTGTAATTAGATAATTCAGATACTGATGCTTTATTATTTGATGCAGCCAGTGAAAATAATTGATCCCCACTTGGTTTCATCATTTTTTGACGATTACAAGAGGGTATATTTGCATGCTACAACAGAGTTAGAAAATAGAAGTGCTTGGATTGCTGAGTGTTCTTTGAATATCCAAGTAACAACGGGAATTGAGGGAAACATTTGTTTAGTAGAGCATCTTCAGACTCAACACTTGTCAATCCCTGCTGGATCACAAGTGCAATATACATTTCCTGAGGTCAGTGATAGCATTCATTTTTATGCGAATTTTATTTAGAATAGTCTTCTTTCAGCTTGCCACTCTTTCTTAAGCCATTCAAAATTTAAGATACTCTTGTTTTACCAAGAAGTTATCAACCATTAAGAGCAAACTTCTTTTATTCGTAGTATCTTTAGCACAATTTTAAGTCTATGCCACATTGGATTATCCCCGTATGGAAAATCAAAAAACAAGATAAGACCGGCAAACTTATAAAAAGAAGAAGAAGATTAGACTGGCTTGGAGTTAACATTTAGGATCTAGGCTATGTGAGCTATCTACATCCTTCTTCCCAACTGAGGTGAAGAAGACTTGTCAACTTATTCTAGCATCTTATGCAACCTATAATACTTATCATAGAAGTCTATTTATTAATATATTCCTCCTCATGCTTCTGAAACTTGGCATACCCTCTCTTTTTTACTCAAGTTCTTGTTCTTCTTTTGTCAGCTAAAGGATTGTTTTGGATTCTACCCATTATATATGCTCTTAGGTCTTATCTATTTGATGTATAGAATTTACTGTATTGATAGTGGTTAACTTTGTTTTATACACACACACACACACATACATATCTGTCAATTGCCAGATTTTTGCGAGAGCACATCTTAAAGCTGAACTATTGTTGGCCTCTACAGTTTTCCTTGTTAATCTATGTAGACTGTCTATGACACTCATAGATTCTGCTTATGATTCGGTTATTGAAGTTAGATTTTTTTCCCCTTCTCAATATCTTACAAAATCATACAATGGTATTGTACATTTAGGTAATGAGCTTCCTTCTCAATTCATTTCATTGATATTGTACATTACCATTTATTAGAAATTAGAATTATGGTTAATTGATTAAATTCATCATTTCACAAAAGCCTAAGCTTTTGGGAGAATCGGTAATTTATCATGGTATCATAGCAAGAGGTCTTGAATATGATCATTGTCTCCTTCACTCCACCTCCCATTTAAAAATCATATCCTAAATATGGATTAAACTAAGGACTTCCTACTTTGATACCGTGTTAAATTACTGATTGTTCCAAAAGTTTAAACTTTTGGAAAGTTAGTAATATAACATGGTATCAGAGCAGGAGACTTTGAGTTCAATCCTTGGCTTTACTCTATCTCTCATTTAAAATATTAAAAATTCCACGTGTTGGGTCCCCTCTTATTAAGGGGAAGTTTAGGCCCACATGTGAAAGGGAGTATTAGAATTATGTTTAAGTGATTAAATTCACCATTTCCCCAAAGCGTAACTTTTGGGAGAATAGGTAATTTATCACCATTAAAAAGAGGTGAAAAAGCATAAATGACCCCCTCCACCCCCAAGTTAAAAAATTGCATACTGCGCCTGAAGAATAGAAGGAATATAGCCTTGTTACTTATCCCTGCCTGGAATTATCCAAAATGGTATCTAGAGATGCGTAATTTCTGATTACTGAGCTTTTGGAGCATCCAATTATTATGGATTCACATATGTTGCATTTTTATCCAGTTTTAGGCTCTCCAATACTTCTGTTGTAGGTGATAATGGTATGAATTTGCAGCTTTTCTTCTACAAGCCTGACTTATGGTGGCCGAATGGTATGGGAAAACAATCCTTGTACAATGTTCATATTACTGTTGATGTGAAGGGATATGGAGAGTCTGATGCTTGGAGTCATCTATTTGGCTTCCGAAAAATTGAGAGCCATATTGATAGTGCCACAGGTGGAAGGTATTGCTTTATATGCCTTTTAGGACATTTTACATAGGTTTTTATTTTGATATTATGATATCTAGTCTATAAATTTTTGCTTTACAGGTTGTTCAAGGTCAACGGACAGCCTATTTTTATCCGTGGTGGTAATTGGATATTGTCAGATGGGTTACTACGTCTTTCAAAGGATCGTTATGAAACAGACATCAAGTTTCATGCTGATATGAATTTTAACATGATTCGCTGTTGGGGTGGTGGATTGGCTGAGAGGCCAGAATTTTATCATTATTGTGATATTTATGGACTTCTGGTGATCT
The DNA here is from genome assembly GCA_019022515.1 of Quercus aquifolioides. Lineage (NCBI taxonomy): Eukaryota > Viridiplantae > Streptophyta > Magnoliopsida > Fagales > Fagaceae > Quercus > Quercus aquifolioides. The sequence goes on along the minus strand of CM032330.1, from coordinate 14,500,255 downwards.
CTCTCTCTCTCTCTCTCTCTGTATGCGTGTGTGAACAATTATGGAGGGTGTATGCAAAAATAGAAATAGAAGTATAGAACAATATACATCAATAGATACCTCAAGAGAAAAAGTAATGAAAGTGAGCAGTTGATGGACGTAGTTGGGTCTAAAACCTTTGGCTTAAGCTTTTGGGTTTGAATGGTACCCCAATATATATCAATAGATACCTCAATATATATCTATGGGCTCTTGGTGGACCCCAGGAACACTTCTCAACCCAACAAATTGTTATTAGAGTTATGGTTCAACTTTCCATTTGAAATTTTGAATGAGTGGCTTGGCTTTGATGCAGTTCGTGTGAATTTGGTTCTCGCTGCACTTGTTGCAACTCTTGTATCCGTAACACTCTGGATTTGTGAAAGATTCACATGCAATGGGAAGCTAGGTTGATGTGGTAGAGGATCATGTGGGAGGGGGAGATCTATTGTGAGTGCATGTGTGAGGGTTGAGTCCCATATCGAGAAAAAGTAAAGAAATTGAAGAGTTGTTATATATAGTTGGGCGCTAACCAATTGGATGAAACTTTTGAGTTAGAATGATGTCCCAATATGTATATCGATGGGAGGTAATCTGGACCCCTCAGGAACTACTCTCCTTAACAGAAACAAAGCTAACTGACTATCAATGGGACATAGTCCCTAGTGGCACATGTTATGTGGACCTCTTATTCAAACTACACTATCACTGAGTGTGTGTGTGTGTGCGCATATCTATATAGGTGTGTGTGTGTTTCTTTTTTTGTTGGGGGGTGGGTGGGTTCTAGTAAGATTGGGACAAATTCTGGAACATCTAAGTTTTCAGATTCACCAAAATTTGTAGGCTTTATACTGAGGGGTATTGTCATGGGATGCTTGCAGTGTAGGATGCTGTGCCAAGAAAGTTTTGTAGAGAGTTTTATAACTGAAAAAAGCTAACAACTATAATCTGCAGCACTTATTTTACTTGATCTTTGTAATTTTGGTTCTTGATTTTTGCCCCTCTAGTACATTTCTAGTGACAAAAGATCAAAATCAAAGGCAAGGGACTGAGAAGTAGGCTGTTCCTACTCAAATATATTGCCCAATGCCCACCATTTGTGACCTGAGCAGGATTACCAAGCATTCGGTCTTCAAAAATGAAAAAATTCCTCTCCAAATAATCTACATCAAACAAGATAGAATAGCTACCCAAATTAAAGACTACTAAACCCAAATTGAAAGGTTTACACTACAGGTATGGCCATAAGGCTGTGCAAAAGCACATGAAATTGTTTCTAACAGTGTGCTTAAGCATGCATTTGTAGTCTTTTGTTGGTTTTGTTGCCTTTGTTTCGTTTAGTTATCATCTTTTAGTTGGGTTCTTGTTCTTATCTTTTGATTCAATATGGGTGGTTCTGTTTTTTTCTTCGTGGGATCAAAATCTTTTGAGTTTTCAGTTGAGGAAGGTGGTATGTTTTACCAGCTGCGCATTTACGAGAGAGGCGGAGATTCTCTAAGATCAATATTTATGGGAAAAGGAAGTGCAAAGAGACTGCTGTTCAATGTGGAAGAACTGATCTCTGGGTAGTCCAGTGGGCAGTTTGCAAAATCTTGTCGTGAGGGGGACAAATGCTTTATTCTTCAGTTGGGTTCCAACTCTCACAGAGATTTCTTATTAATTTCGGAGCTCACTCATGGTCGTCGTAAGGGTTCTATAGTGGTGCCTGAAGGGAGGACGGGGAGTGGCTGGAGAGGTTTTGGGTTACACCTGAGGAAGGTGCTAGCCCTGGAGTCTCTAGCTCCCAAGCAAGCAATCACAGGTATTTTTAGAGATGCCTCAAAATCTTATGCGTCGGCGGTGGTGGGGAAATGGATTAACAATGGTGGTGGAGGTGATAAAGGGAAGAAAAAAAATGTATTGATTCCAAATACAAATTCTGAGCAACCTGGGGTGAAGAGTCTGTCAGTCTCCAGCCGTAATAACAGTGAGGAGAGTATCCTAGGACAGAGGAAGCCTCCTGGGGTGAAGATTTTGTCAGAATCCAGCCGTGTTAATCGGGATGCCTGCAAGGATAGTATTCTGGGACAGAGAGATCAAATTGGGGCGAAGATTTTGTCAACAATAGATGGGATTGAAGATAAAGGTATTAAAGCTGAGTTGACTTTGGATCTGATTTTGCGTATGGAGCGTGGGGTAGATGGGAATTGGGCTGTTGTGTGGTCTGAAGTTAAAGAAGTGGGCCCAAAAATGGTGAAACCTAAAAAGCCCACTATTCATAAATTTCAAAAGGTTAGTACCTCCGGCCCATTTAAATATGTCAAGCCTAAATCTGTTTGGAGGCCACGCCAAAGCCAATCTTTGGTAAACCCAGACCATAGCCATTCTTTGACAAACCCAGACCACAGGCAGTGGGGTATTTCTGATCTCGTAGCCTTGGGAGTGAGTGGGTCTCGGGTGTAGCCTCCGGGACAAGTGGATGCGAGCTCGAGTGACGATGGGTTGACGCCGATGAGAGTATTGGATACTCCGGCGACCGGAAAAGAGTCAGCGGCAAGGAGTAATTCTGTTTTAGGCATTCCTGACTCTGGCAAGGCTGTCTTCTCTGGGTTCTCGGGCTTCGATGCCGAGGAAACTCAGGGGTTCGGTAGGTGGGACACTAGGTTCACCGGGGATTTGGTGATTACCTCGGCAGTGGCTGGTATTCAGCCTCCAATTATGAAAGAGGGGTCGCCGATCTTGTGTCAGCAACCATGGGTGGATCTCAATAGATTTTCCCCTCTCTCAGGCTTGGGTTTTGGTTTGGAAGCTGAGGTTGGGGAAGGGGAAGCTCATGAAGAAGAACGGAGTAGTGGATTAGCGAATTTCATTGGGGATTTTCAGCCAGATTTTGGGCTGCACATTCTCCCGTGGGAAGCCAGTGGGGTGGATGACAGTGATTGTGACTCTGGTGAGAAGGATAATTGGGTGTTGGATTGTGAACCTTAGTCTCAATGGGAACCTTTGGCTCAGGACTCTATCGGGGGATCACAGGTGACGGAGTCTGGGCCACCTTCGAATTGGGTGTCACAGTTGATGAAAAAATTTTGTAAAATGGTGGGCTTCCCTATAGTGAAACATAAAGCTCAATGTTTGGCTCTGTTTCGCATCCTGGAACAGGAATGTCTCAAGGTGAATGATGCCGGGGTGTCTAAGCGACCTGCAAACTTAGGGTCGAGAGGTCTCAGGGAGCTTAAGGGGCTTATTTCTTATGTTAATTACGACGGAGTCTCTGCCAGGAATAGGAAGGGGGGTGCTGATTGTCTTAAATGACTCTACGACTTCTTTCTTGGAATGTAAGGGGGCTTAACAATCCCCAGAAGAGAGTGGTTTGTAAGAATCTGCTAAAAGAGTGGAAGTGTGATATTGTATGTTTTCAAGAAACGAAAGTATCTTCTTATGATGTTGCTTTTGTGCGGAGTTTATGGAGTAGTCATTTTATTGATTAGGCTGTTTTGGATGCTATGCAGACTTCGGGAGGGGTTTTGCTGATTTGGGATAAGAGGGTCTTTGAGAAGTTGGATGTTATGGTTGGCAGTTTTCTGTCAGTGTATTATTGAGAGGAGTGGTGGATGACTTTGTTTGGGCTTGTACAGGTGTGTATGGTCCTAATGACAATGGTCAGCGGTCTTCTTTATGAGAGGAGTTAACCCAAGTGCGTGCCAGGTGGCCTATGGCTTGGTGTCTTGTAGGTGATTTCAATATTATCAGGTACCCTAGTGAAAGGTTTGGTTGTGAGTCCTTTAGCCTTGCTATGTTCTCATTCTCGGATTTTATTGAAAATAATTCTTTAGTTGATTTACCTTTAGAGGGGGCCTCCTTCACTTGGTTCAGAGATTCTGATGTCCCCTCTATGTCAAGAATTGATAGGGCATTGGTTTCTCTTGATTGGGAGGAGCACTACACCAATGTATCCCAACGGGTGCTTCCCCGCGTTCTTTTTGACCATTGCCCTCTTTTGTTGGAAGCTGGTGTTGTTCGGTGTGGTCGAAGTGCCTTTAAATTTGAAAATATGTGGTTGAAAGTAGAGGGTTTTGTTGATAGAGTAAAGCATTGGTGGGATGGTTACAGTTTTGCGGGCTCTCCAAGCTTCATTTTGGCTCAAAAATTGAAGGCTTTGAAAGCAGATTTAAAAAAATGGAACAGGGAGGAGTTTGGTAATTTGGCTTTCAGAAAGAACTTGCTAACTGAGTTGATGGGTTTAGATGTGAGAGAGGAGTTGGTGGGTCTTTCAGATGAGGATTAGATCCGTCGCCTACAAATCAAAGGTGACATAGATCAGTTGGCTTCTCTTGAGGAGATTTCCTGGAGGCAAAAGTCTCGGGCCTTGTATGTGAAGGAGGGCGATAATAATACTCAGTTCTTTCATAGATTAGCAAACTCTCATAGAAATGCTAATCAAATTAAAAGGATTGAGGTGGATGGTGTTCTTTATGAGGATGAGCCTAATGTTTGCTCTCAGTTAGTTCTTTTCTATCAAGGACTGTTTAAGGAAACTAAGGTGGGGCGTCCCACTATGGACGGGTTAGATTTTGCTTGCATTGAAGAGGGTGAGCGGTTATCATTAGAGAAGGAGTTCACGAAGGAAGAAGTCACCCAGGTATTAAGGGAGATGGAGGGGGATAAAGCTCTTGGTCCTGATGGTTTCACCATAGCTTTTTTCCACACTTGTTGGAGTGTGGTGGAAAAGGATGTTATGGACTTTTCGCTCATTTTCACCGACACTCTAGGTTTGAAAGGTCTATGAATGCTTCGTTTATCACTTTAATTCCTAAGAAGTGTAATGCCGTTAACATCAAGGATTTTCATCCCATCAGTTTGGTGAGTAGCATGTACAAGCTGCTGTCTAAGGTGTTGGCTAATAGGTTGAGGGTGGTTTTGGACAAGCTCATTTCTGAGACTCAAAATGCGTTTGTTGGCAGAAGGCAGATACTGGATTCAGTGCTTATTGCAAATGAATGCCTGGATAGCAGATTGAAGAGCAGAAGTCCGGGGGTGGTATGCAAGCTTGATATTGAAAAAGCTTATGACCATGTGAACTGGGAGGCCTTGTTTTATTTGTTGGACTGGATGGGTTTTGGGATGAAATGGAGTGGGTGGATTAAGGCTTGTGTTACGTCTGTCCGTTTTTCTGTCCTGGAAAATGGATCCCCTAAAGGTTTTTTTGGATGCTCGCGTGGTTTAAGACAAGGGGATCCACTATCCCCTCTTTTGTTTCTCTTGATTATGGAGGTTCTAAGTAGGCTCTTGAAGAAGACAGAGGAGTGTAATCTTATTTGAGGATTCCATGTGGGAGATGTGAACGCTGTTGGTGTGCGTATTTCCCATCTGTTATTTGCTGATGACACTATCTTATTTTGTGATGCCTCTAGGGAACAGTTTTTGTCCATAAGGTTGGTGTTGTCTTGTTTTCAGGCTTTTATGGGGTTGAAGGTCAATATCGGGAAAAGTGAGATTGTTCCCGTTGGGGAGGTGAATAATATAGTTGCTTTGGCTAATATTCTTCAATGTAGAGTGGGAAGGTTGCCTATGAAATATTTAGGGATGTCGTTGGGAACTTTTTTTAAGTCAGCTGCGATATGGAATCCTATTTTGGAAAAAAATGGAGAAGAAGCTATCTGGGTGGAAGCGTCTTTATTTATCTAAAGGTGGTAGGCTCATGCTAATAAAGAGTACTCTCTCAAGTCTCCCTACGTACTTTTTATCTCTCTTTACTCTTCCTAAAGTTGTGGCGGCTAGATTGGAAAGTATTCAGAGGAATTTTTTGTGGGAGTCTTCTGCGGGGAGTTTCAAGTATCCGTTGGTGGCCTAGGATAAGGTGTGTTCTCCTGTTGAGAGGGGCGGTTTGAGGATAAGAAGTGTGGTGTCTTTTAATCAAGCGCTTTTAGGGAAGTGGCTATGGAGATTTGGTCATGAAGTTACCCAACTTTGGCGGAGAGTTATCTCCACAAAATATGGTGAGGGTCAAGAGGGGTGGTGCACTAAAGTTTGCAGGAGGGCTCATGGGTGTGGTCTTTGGAGAAGCATTAATGAAGGGTGGGAGAGCTTTTCTAAGCATCTGTCCTTTGCAGTGGGTGATGGAACTCGTATCCGCTTTTGGCATGATAGGTGGATTGGTGAGAATTCCTTAAAAGATCGCTATCCTGAGCTTTATGCATGTTCAGCGATCAAGGATGCTTGCATCTCTGAGGTATTGTGGGCTCCAGAAGGGGGTACTGTTAGAGTGTGGAATTTAAGGTTTTATAGAGCGTTTGAAGATTGGGAGTTGGCTGCTTCTTATTCTCTATTTCAGCTTATCAAACCTTGAATTCCTCGGGGTGATAGGAGAGATACTCTTTGCTGGAGGCTAAAAGGGGATGGAAAGTTCGACACCCAGTCTTACTACCATGAGATTCGGGGTGCCTCGAATTCTTTATTTCCTTGCAAGGGTGTTTGGAAACCAAAGATTTCTAAGCGCGTGACATTCTTTTTATGGACTGCTGGACATGGTCGGATCCTCACTTTCGATAATCTAGTGCTTAAGGGTCGCCCTTTGGCTAATTGGTGTTGTATGTGTTGCTGTGATGGGGACTCGGTTGACCACCTTGTTAGGGTTTGTGCCCTAAAACCCAATTTATTGGCATGTCATGAATAATTAAGTTGTTTAATTATTTGAGACTATTTTTGAACTAATGAGACATTATCTTAGTCCATGAGATGTATAATATGTGATTTAGTCATAGAAGATATAAATCACAAGTTCTTTGTAAACTCAGAATTTTAGTTCGTAGTCGGTGATGAAATTGGGCATTTCATCTGCGAAGACTATAACATATCAACTAAGATGATTTGTTTTGATCATGGAAGTGGAGACTTCTAGTTGATATGTTGATATGTTTTAAGAGTTAAGACATATTGAACTGGACCGCTGTGAGATTTATTATTCTCCTAACGACTGTCAATTGAATAATAAATCTCACGACTTTTATTTATATCAACTTTAAAATCCTGAGAGAATAATGGACCTGATCATGAGATGTAGGTTGCTTTGATATATAAGGAGTGAGATTTATAAATTACGGTCAAAATCTCAGTATGTTGGGCAGTCGCATTTAGTGTTGATGGAACATATATTCTCAAGATGAAATTCATAATCTCTTAACGGAAATATAAAATATTCCCTTGAAATAAATTTAATGGGTTTGGTTATTTAGAGTGTTGGGCCTAACCACTTTAGTAAAGAGTTACTAAAGTATATATTTATGAAATTAGATTTCATAAATATATGATGAATAACATAAAGGATTAAACTGGGTACTCAAGGATTAAGATATAGTAATCTTCAAAGTGGCAGTCTACATTTATGACTTTGTATTACTACGAATATTTTAATGAAGGGGTTGCATGTATAATAAAGTTTTGAGATATAATTTATAGATAAGGCCTAGAGTGCAACTATATTTATATAGTGGTATTAAATATAGTTAATGGTAATTTTGGACTTGTCAAGAGTTGACAGAAAAGTTCAAGGCCCATTGGAGCTAGTGTCTTGTTAGTCCCTTTTGGTCTTACTCCAAGCCACATATTAGAGCCTAATTGGAATGACTCAAAATGCTAGCCCAATTAGATAATCAGTTATATATAAGGAGAGAAACATACAGAATTATGTGAGTGTGGTTTTTCATTTAGATCACATAAGGAATGCAATGATGTATGTGAGTGTAGGACACTCTTTTATTCTCTCCTTGGAAATTGATTGAGAGACCACACTTCTTGGGCATCAAGTGGAATTGGAGTGAAGATTAAAAGTGTTCTCAAGTAATTCTCAAGTTTTTGGTTTTGAATTTCACTGCACCAAGGTACACTTTCTATTCTTTGTTCTATAATTCAATGTTACATGTTATCTTGCAGTGATTGAAGTAGATCCGTGTTTGTTGCTTCCGCTGTGTGTTTTGTATGAGATACAAAACCAGATTTTCCAACAAATGGTATCAGAGCGGTCTTCAATATCATGCTTGTATAACATGTGATTGAGTTTTAGAATAAAAGAAAAACCATTTTCTTGGTGTTCTAGTTTTCTGCAGTAAAATTTTCTGCATACTTGTTGCACGTATGGTTTGATATAGATACATGTTGGGTTTTATTAATTTATTGTTAGATTAATAATTGAACATGTTTCTATATGTTTTGATAAGAGATAGCAAGAAGGGAACTGTATGAAATCGTTTTTGCTTTCTGCACTAGGCGCCCATGTTCATTCTTGATTAAAAAATGAGGAAAGCCAAAATGTTTGTCTTTGTTTCGGTGTCCGAATCAAAGAGTTTATTGTTTTTTGGTTTTCAGTAATGTGTGGGAAACTTGCTATTTATCGTGATCTACGATGTGTATTCACAGTTGTGAAAATTTTGCAGTCATTTTTCTGCATATTATAGTTTTTGAAACTATTGTTTGATTAAAACTGATTTTGATGTTATGATGTTGTTTAAGTTTGATTTTAACCATGTAAAATTGAATTTTAACGCTTTAACATCAATGAAATTCAAGTTTTAATCTTAATCTCATCGTTTTTGATCATTAAGAATGTGTTTTGTTCATTGGAAACGTCAAAAACGGTTAACAGAAAAAACAGCTATTTCTGGGTTTTTTCGCGACTGGCAAGTCACGAGATAAGTCGCCAGTGAGTCGCCAGAGCTTCTGGATGAACTCACGACTGGAGTCTCGCGACTAGGCGAGTTGCCAAAACTCGCAACTGGAATGAGTCGCCAAAACGAGTCGCCAAAAATTCTGGCACCTGTTTTTTCACATAAATAAAAGTAAGGCTATGTGATTAATTTTATAGTCCTTAAAAGTTAAGGAAATTTATTAATCATTATCTAACTAAAAGACCTAATGAGATCAAAGATGTTAGTTAAATACTCTTAATCCTAAATTGTTTTATGATTAAAAGTCCTTAATTTATTTTAATTAGAGGTTTTTAATGAGATTAAAATTCTAATTAAAAGGTATATAGTTTCTAATGAGATTAGAATACTTTATCTAGTAAATTAAGGATAGAGTTCTGTATAACTAATTTTTGACTCATTAGTGTTTAAGGAATCCTAAATAGTTTAGGACTTCCATTTTAGTTAGTGATTCTAATGAGATTAGAGTCTTTATCAAGTGCAAGGTTATTAGTTGTGATGGGATCACAATTATTTAAAGAAAAACCCAAATAATGAGTGGGAGTGCTGAAATAACCCTTTTGTTAAGTTTATTGTAAAGTGAATAAATACCTTGTCTTGACTTCGAGTCTTGCATTCCATGCGGAGGGTACTTACTTCACGGATTACAAGGTTAAACTTCTTTGTGATTTCGCGAATGTTCGTTACGCTATGGTGACGTGACTTAGTTACATCACATTGATTTCAAACAATTAAACACATTTAATGTGTAGGGTTAAAATTGTGATTAGATCACAATGATTTCAGGACAATCCACTTGTTTTAAAATTTCTAGTGGGAGAGAGATACAAGGGTCGGATCTCACGGCCTCCATTGTCGGTTCATAGTGGTGTGGGGTAAGCACCTTGTCTTGGCGTATATGCCTCGCGATCCCAAAGGAGGGTGTTTACTTCATGGTACTACAAGATTGAACTTACCCATTTAAAGTAGTGTGAACAAGCACTTCGTCTTGGCGTATATGCCTCGCGATCCCAAAAGAAGGTGTTTTGTTTTATGGTACTACAAGTTTAAACACTATAAAGGGAGATGAAATGTGGCTACACATGATTCTAGATAATGGTGTACATATTTTATAGAGGTAAAATATTTTATGTCTAGCTATGCTGCAGAACCAATCCATGTCTAGCTGAACCAATCCATTATATTTTATAATGGTGTACATATTTTATAGAGGTAAAATATTTTATGTCTTCAATCTCCTCGCTGTGCTGCAGAACCAATCCATGTCTAGCTGAATCTGGCTACATATTTTATAGAGGTAATTTCTGCACTAGTAAGAGTTATAATTTATGAGTTTGGATTGGATTTTGAAATTCAATGAATATTTAATATCCGATGAAGTGTTTTCATAGATCACTTATTGAGCCTGAGTAATCTTTTGAATTCAATAAAACTGATGTTTTCTTTTTGACAGAGCAAAATAAAAGGTTAATAAAAAAAAATCTTGCAAATATTCTCGAAGCTGATTTTCTTTTTTGTTTTTTTATGTGTGGTTTGACAAGACCACTTAGACCAGAGGGGTGGCTGTAATCCAAGTTTTTGTTTCTTAAACTAAAGAATATTTCAGAAGAGGACATATATGAAACTAATGCATTTTACTAGAAGACATTCTTCGTACTTGATGCTATTTAAAATAATCCCATCCACAGATAGTATGTAACTTCACAATTGTTTTCTGATCCTGCCATAAGCAGGTTGTCAATACTACGTCTGAGGAACTATCCAACATAGCTATTGAAGCCTCGGTTTGGGATCTTGAAGGTACATGTCCGTACTACAAAGTTTTTGAAAATCTTTCTGCTCCAGCCAAAAAAACAGTACCCATAGTTGAGATGAAGTATTCAAAGTCTAAAAACCCAAAGCCGGTCTTCTTCCTTCTCCTCAAACTGTACCACACATCAGACTTTGGTATTTTATCTAGGAACTTTTACTGGTTGCATTTGTTTGGTGGAGATTACAAGCTTCTGGAGCCATACAGAAGGAAAAAAATACCCCTCAAGATTACATCCAAGGTTTTCATCAAAGGGTCCACTTATGAAGTTGAAATGCATGTTGAAAACATGGCCAAGAAAGCTGACTCGAGAAGTTTAACATGTATGAACAATTTCACAGCCAAGCAAGGTAATGGTGATTTTGATATGGCCTCACTGGAACCCGCGACTAGTGGGACAGATGAAAAGCATGAGGTTGGTTTGTTCCAGAGGATTTTCAGATGTTTCACAAAGGAAAATGGTAGTTTGAAGGTTACCGAAGTAAATGGGGCCGATGTAGGAGTTGCTTTCTTCCTTCATTTTTCTGTTCATGCATTGAAGACAGACCACAAGGAAGGAGAGGACACAAGAATTCTTCCTGTTCATTACTCGGACAACTATTTCTCGCTGGTGCCTGGAGAGGTTATGCCCATTAAGATCACTTTTAAGGTCCCTCCGGGTGTCACGCCTCGAGTTACGCTTCATGGCTGGAATTACCATGGTGGGCATACTGTCCATTGAACTGGGAAAAGAATACTCTTTTAATTTTTGTTTGCAACCTTGTGGAAGTATAAAATCTATTGAGGTCAAGTTTTACAGAGGAAATCATTATCACAAGTTCCTGGAATGCTGGAAATATACTTAATTGTCCTGTTTTGGTCGGAGAAACATTTGTCACTTATTTCACCATTGATACTGGGAATGAAGCAGCTAAACAAATTGAGAGAACCTGCCAATGTTATCTAGTTCTTCTTAGGTGAAATACCTTCAAATTTATAATATATGGTGTTAAGTGTTAACTCCATGTGTAAATGATTTGCAGATATGGAACTTTTTATCATTTGCTTCCTTTTTATGTGTGTTTTCTCAGTACTTAATGTCATTATATGTCTTGATTAAGGGAGTGATGGAATGAAAGAAAGATACGGAGAGAAGGGTGTTTATTCAATTAAAAGTTGAAACCATACAAATAAGAAGCTGCCTTGTTGCATTTCACAGATTAAATTGGATTGGCTTTGTACTAAGCTTCCCTGCCTGGATTGGCTTGAATTTGTTGTCTTGAGTTGCATTGGCTTACCTAGGTTAAGTGAAAAATGTGCATTAAGAATTAAAACCAGCAAACACTAAAGCATGCTTAGCTACATTCTTTACTTGATATCAACTTGTTTTTTTATGTGTAAAATGAAACTTGAACTTCAATAGGAATCTCAGTTTCTTGTTCTATTAGTAAAATGATTGAGTAGATTGTACGCAAAGAAACAAAGAAGTGTGCTTCTTCAAAGTATCTTTGTCTTAATATTGTAATCTTATTTTCTTTGTTATTAGAAAGGAATCTAAAAGGACGGTAACAAATATTGATGTTGTGGCATATTTTCTTGGTTATTGGAAAAGAATTTCAAGAGATGGTAAGAATAATTGATGTTGTTTCTTATTTTCTCTTTTTTGGTTATTAGGAAAGAATCTAAAAGATGGTAAGAATTATTATAGACCTAGATTTCATTTTCTTATTTTTTTTTTCCTTTGTTTTTTTTTCCTTTATCTAATGTTTTTGAATAAAGGAATGATAGTCCTATTATAATTTTATGAAAGAGTATCATGATATATCACTTTTCTTTTCTACATCAATCTAATACTTGTAATTTTGGAAAAGAAAGAAAATGGAAAGAGGAAACAAAAGACAAAAAAGGGAAAACAAGCTTAAGTAGTATTTGTTCTACCTTTAAAAACGAAGCCCAATTGTGTTAAAACTAAATTCTTAAATGTACTAATATGTTCAAGTGGCCAATTAACTATAGTTACTAATCTCCTTTCTAAAAGAAACTAGTTAAATTAACTAATAATAAACATCTTTATTGACATTTATAAATTAATATCATAAAAATATGATAAAAGAAAGTGAAGTAATTATGCATATCTCTTAAGTCATTACAATAGAATCACACAAAATAATTTAATAGAACCTTTTGTATATAAGATATAATTAGCATTTGACTGTCTTATTACAAGTTTTATGTTAAGATGTCGTTGACTCATTGGTGTACTAAACTTATTGGGAGCAAAACAATTTCTTTAGAGGAAATGCAAGTTATCTCGCACAAAAGGCACAACATAATTAAAACCAACGAAAATTATGCTATGTTCTATTGCATCATATGCTAATACCAAAAAAAAAAAAAAAAAAAAAGTTTAAAAATTAATATATATTTTTGTCAAGATTTGGTGACTCAATGCATATGGTAGGTCGGAAAAACATGATAAAAATTAAAATAAAAGCTTACAATAAATAACTTTTACAAGCTTAAATTTATGACTCATATAGAAAGAGAAGAAATACTATAACAATAGGGATCTTTCTTGATGTTGACTCCTAACTAATGAAACTGATCTTCCAACAATTTAGGTCATGAGGATGGACCTTTTCAAGTCTAATGTAAAATAGTTAGGTAAATTTATATATGAACACAATTGTTAATAGATTCTATAATAGAAAATGTGTATGTATATATATATATATATATATATTATTTGAAAAGTAAGGATACTATTGAAGAAGGTACTAGATTTTTTTTTTTAATGTAAGCATATAGATGATTCTTGAATGAATTGGGTCACACGAAAGATAACTTTCAAGTTTAGAATATATATTTTCTCAAAAAAGATAACTTTCTAGTTAATTATGAAGACGGGACAGATGAAGAAGATAGAGATCCTTACTAGCTTTCCAAAATGTTTGAGTATGGCTTCCTCAAATTCATTAAGTTATCAAGCCATAACCAAGTTAGCCAGTTCCCACAAATTATCAAACAGGTTATTACAGCAATCAACAGTTCGTTCGTTTCCATCAGGTGCTGGAGCACTCCTCCACAATGGGATGCAAACAATTGGATGTTTGTAATACCCTCTAGGCACTTAGTACTCATCAATGGGTACTCCTACCAAGGCCCCTGGTATGAAGGAGATTCTTACTTGTCTTACAGAGATCCCCATGCTCTTATAGACTGCTGGAGAAGCTACTTCAATAATGAAATTCTCAATGTCACTCAAGACCTATGGAAAACTATCATTTCGTAGGAAACACATGAAGAATTTTAATTTTTACAACCAGGCCTTACTCAGAAACCATCCTTGACCTCCATTGGATACAGCACAGTAATCCAAAGAAGTTCGCTTGCAAGAAACCAGAATATGAAGCAATCTTGTATTGTGGTTTCTGTAACCAGTTTGCTCGATATCATGAACATGGTTGTGATTATAATCCTCCTTGGGATCCCGATGATGGTGTTCCATCCGAGTATTATGATACAGACTAGTAAACATCCAGTCATGAGGACTTCGAGCCCTAAGAATGTTCTAGCCATCATTCACCAGATAAGGGTTTCACTCCTCCAGTTCAAAAAGCCATTGCTTACAATACAAGATCTCAGTCCAGCCTAGACTCCGTTCAGATCACCGGAAAATATAGCAAAGAGTTAAAGGATAAAGGATCTTGCTTAGCAAATGCTAATCCAGTCAGAGAATTTAGAGTCAGAAGAAAGGGTTTCTCCTGCCTCCTCTGAAGCTTCAGTCAATCACAATCCAGTCGATCCCTTCCAGGATTCCCAAGATCCTTATAATGGTTACAACTTGGATAGCGATTAGATATTCTGGATAGAATCAGTCACCAATTCGGAATAAGTTTAAAGTCCAGTTACTATTCATCTACAGTTCAGAACACTTACATGAACAGTACCCGCACTCAGCAAGATTCCAGACAATTCACTGTTCATCTACAGTACCCGACAAAAATCCTGAAGTTACTATTTGCTTTCGGTTGAAATGATTTTTCACCCCCAGTAAAAGCAATTCACCCTTCCGGATTTCCAACAACCTACAGAAGAATCCAAGGCTCCCTTCAGCTATATAAGGCAGCTCAAGATCAGTTCTGAGGCAAGTTTTGATGTTTTGAAGTTTTGAAGTTTTAGTTTTAGCTCAATTCCAGCAAAACTACCTTCACAGCCCTCTCCTTTACAATTTGTAATCTTGTAATCAGATGGCAAACCTAGTCCTAGTTTTAGTTTACACTTGTAGTTACAACTGTAACCTATACCTTTTATGTTGTAACCAAATGGCCTCCGCCCATCACCACCTGTAACTTACCCCCTTTTGGTATCAAAGCCAAGTTGGCCGGTAATAGTGTTGTAAGTTACTTTTATTTGAATCAAGTTGGTCGGCACTGCCGCCATAGTTATCCATTATTCTCCGCATTATCATTATTTTGAATTATTTTCATGAATATATCTCCTGACAGTTTTATATTGTTTTACATCTATTTTCTGATAACTCTTCCATTACCATTCATTATTTCTACATCTATTATCTCTTCTTCTGTACTATTCTTTTGATGGTAGGCTGAACCTCCTCCTTTACCTATTTGTTTATCATTCTGTGATTACTTGCTCATGTTGATTAGTTATATCCCAGTTATCTGCATCTTCTTGTTTCCGTTTATATCCCAAAAGTTTGTTCCAGATGTGTACTGTTGAGACACATAAGACCAGATCTATGCTGTTTGTCAACCCAGTTAGACCCGATATCCGCTCCTGTCTATGTTGGTCAGCTCGTGTTAGCCGTGTGTCAGGCGTTTAGGGTAGTCCCTCAGTGGAAAGGATTGTGGCGATAAAAGGTTGTAGTTTGCACGAGATTAGGATATCGTCTTGTTGTACCCCTGTTTCAGATCTAAGGATAGATCCAGAAGTTTGAGGTTAAAGGTAATTAGGTGTTGATTGTTTAACTAGGCTTTTAATCCAGAACAATGAATAGGTTGTTTAGAAGTAACTCTTTTACCAGTATTAGGTCTTTAGGAACATCCCTCCCAAAGATTCCTCAAGAAAGTGGAATTCTCAATTCTGAGAGTTATGAGTTATCAGATCTAGATCTAAAGCTAGGAGATTGGAATATCCCTAAGGTTCCTACCAACAAGATCTACAAATCTTCATGGACCCTTAAAAAAGCTTTTAAGACATATTACCATGTCTGAACCATAGAGCAAGTCTATAGCATCAACAAGGAGTACGAGACGTGCTACTTGTTACCTGTATCAGCCTTGCAAGCACACAAGAAAGAAGGACACAATTTCATCCACATAGGTTTAGTCCAGGTTGGGGTTAAACCCTTGATCAGAGAAGGTTTAAATGCCTTAATCCTAATGGCCCTTAAAGACACTCGTCATATAAGGTTTAATGACAGCCTCTTAGGAACCATTGAAACCAGTCTCAGTTGTGGACCAGTCCATTTCGACTGTTTCCCCAACTTTTCAGTTGGCCTTCATGACCCTTATGTCATGAAAACCCTCACCCTTAATATCAAGACCCATGGCACTCTCATGTTGCCTGGAGTACAGCAATTGGCCTTGATATATAGAGTATACTATAAGTGCATGAGGACGAACTTCAATGTTCATGCACTTAACAAAAGAGAGAAAGGTGAAACGACCTTCATTCAGACCATTGACACCAAATCTAACATTCAGGTCCCCAAAACCCTGAAATGGTCAGAGGTTACATTCCCCAGAAATTGGACTCTAGAGAATGAGAATTATCCTCTACAGATCCAAAACCCAGCCCAGAATCCAGACTTAGACTTCGTCCAACAGCTAGCTAATGGTACGGTTAGACTTAGTTTTGACCAGTCTAGGCTTAGAACACCCTTACATTCACCCATAGGATATGATGAATTAAGGTTTAGATCCCCAGTTGATTTACACCAACCCTTTAGACCGCCTCCTATCCTTCTTAGAGATAGGCTTGTATCCCAGTGTAGCTCATCCAAACCTCTAGCACCCTATCCAAAGTCTAGAAGAGACTTAGATCTAAAGCTCCAAGGTGTCCAGACCAGATCCCAGGTTAGCACACCCTGCTACACAGCTAAACAAGACTCAGTTGTTGATCAGGAAGAAGACAACAACAGTAAAAAAGTCCCATCCCTAACAAGCACTGATATGAAGAGCCTATATCAGCATGAACCACAAGATCCTTTTCAGCAAGAACTTGAAATAGATCAACAACTCATGGTTATCAAGAAAGAGTTCACCCCTGATTTAGTTGCCCTAGGCAAAGAGTTTAAGTCAGAAGAAAATAGACTTAAAAGAGAAACCTATAGAGCCAACCACACCCTAGATCAAAAGAAAGAGGTTTTCGAAAGTTGGAAAACATTCATGAAAGAGATATCTTGTAATGTCCCTTTCTTTGAATATTTTGAGAACCACTTTGAATTGCACAAATAGTCTTGTGTCCTTACCAAAACCAATTGGACCAAACTTCCCAACAAGGATGCCAGTAGTTCTAGCAAACCTCCAGAAGTTGTTAGATCTCACCATCGACCCCAAGAAGCCATAACCTTCAAACACCGTGGAAGTGATTTAGTTGCCTCTCCCTTCAAAACCCCTACCACTCCAGAAGAAAAGGTAGTTAAGAAGGTCACAGAGCAGAACAACTATACCAACCAGTGTTTAGGTGTCATAGGAAAACAGCTTGATAGGATAGAAGGTAGGATAGACAACAAGGTTATCCTCCGGCCAGGAAACCCTAGCAAACCTGTCCAAGCCCTAGAAAAGCCTTTAGTCAAGCTTCCCACAACTAAGCAACCCAGCCTTAGACCTAAGGATAAAACAGCCTTAGAAATAGTCAACCAAAAGCTTGAAGAACTTGTGAAGAAGGAACCAGTCACCTCTTCACCAGTCACCACTTCAACCAGTATTGATCCCCGACTAGATTCCCGTCTAGTTACCTTAGACATCCACACAGCCTCTAGCAGTTCTAGCAGAACCTCCTTAGACAATGAAAAGGAGATAGAACATCTAGAAAACTAGTTTAAGGGTTTACAAGTGAATAAGCTTCTTAATCCCAAGGTAACCCCTACCAGCTTAACCAAGAATTGGTATCCTAGACCTACACCTCCTGACCTCCAGTTCGAGGAAAGGAATGTTAGCAGCCAGTTCTCAGTGTCTTCAGGTAAACTCTATGAGTGGAACATAGATGGTTTGTTAGAGCATGAAATCCTAAACAAGATCTAGCATATGACCATGGTAGCCAATAACTACATCAGTGAAGGACATCCCCATACTGTAGTCATAGAGCTCATATCCTTAGGATTTACAGGAAAACTTCTGCAATGTTGGAACAATTGCCTTACAGAAGAGTCTAAGGAAGACATCAAGCATGCTGTCCAAAAAGATGAGGAAGGAACCCCTATCTTTGATGAAACCATAGGTACAGGAATTCCCGACGGAGTCAATACCCTGATCTATATGATCATGAAACACTTCGTAGGAAAACCTAGCAACATCACATCTAGGATTTACGACCAGTTGAGTAACCTTAGATGTAAAACCCTTGGCGACTTTAGGTGGTATGAAGATGTGTTCACTACCAGAGTCATGCACATAAGTGATTGTAACTCTCCATTTTGGAAGGATAAGTTCATCAATGGCTTACCCACACTTTTTGGTGAAAAGGTCAAAGAAACCCTTTATAGCCCCTTAGGTGTCATAGATTATGATAACCCAACCTATGGAGACATCTCTAGCACCATTCGAAGTGAAGGAATGAAGATGTGCAGAGATTTGAAAATCCAAAGCAAAGCCAGCAAAGGCAAAGCCAAGTACGAAGTAGGAAACTTTTGTACACAATATGGCTTACCTTCAGTCATTCCCAAAAGGAAATCCAAATACAGAGGCAAGGAATCCTCTGAGAATATCCACAGGAAGAAAACTGCAGCCAAGTATTATAGAAAACAAAAGTACAGCAAAGATGATTTCTATAAGAAAGGTAAATCCAAGTCCACTGGCAAACCCATATCCAAAGCATCAGGAAAATGCTTCAATTGTGGAAAAAGAGGTCATTTCAGAAAAGAGTGTAAAGCTAAGGCCAAATCCCTTATCAACACCCTTGTTAGCGACCAAACCAGTAAGGAAGAGATCTTTGAGCTCCTTGAACTTGACCACTCAGAAAGAGAGTCTTCAGGTAGTGAGATCCGTCAGATTTACAAGTCATCCTCAGAACCCTCTAGAGCTTCCTCTAGCACCTCTAGTGGCCCGGATGAACCCATTCCATGTATGGATAGTTGTTGTAGGAACAAGACTATCAATGTTCTTTCTAAGCAAGAAGAGCTCCTCTTAGATCTCATAGAATTGATCGAAGACCCAGTTATCAAAACTCAGAAGCTTAGTGAATTCAAGAAAACCTTAGTTAGGGAAACCAATGAACCCAAACCAAGGATTCAAGAACTCAAAGTTGATTTGGAAAAAATCTACAACAGGTTTACCAAATCCAAGAAGGAAGTCACAGTTAGTGACCTTCAAAAGGAAATCAAGGAAACAAAATCTGAGGTTAGAACCCTTAAGCAAGAGCTAACCATCCTTAGAGTTTATCACAATTTCCTTGATCAAAGAATCAAAAATTTAGAAAACACTTCTCATCAAGGCAATGAGGAAGGACCCTCATTTCAAAACCCTTCTGATGATGAAGACAATGAAATAGTTAACCCCACTGCAAATATGGTTCAAGGACAAGATCTGGTTCAAGAGCAGTCCAGTGAACCATTCTTAAAAGCCATCAGTAGGATTAACTTCCAGAAATGGCACTCCAAAGTCAGGATTGTCATCAGCAAAGATTTTGAGTTCGAGGTCATAGCCTCAATGGATTCAAGTACTGATCTCAACTGCATTCAAGAAGGAATCATTCCCTCTAAATACTTTAGAAAGACCAGAGAAAGGTTAACTTCTGCAAGTGGAGGAAGAATGCAGATTGAATTCAAAATCCCAAAAGCACATGTGTGCCAGGACAACACATGCTTCAAAACTACATTTGTCCTTGTTAAGAATATGACAGATAAAGTGATCTTAGGAAATCCGTTCATGTGTCTGTTGTATCCTTTCACCACGGATAGTGAAGGAATCACTACCCATCCTTTTGGCCAACCAATTAAGTTTAAGTTTCTTAGGAGTCCTGAACCCAGAGAGATTAGCAGTCTCCAGGATGTTTCTGTCTCCAAAACCCTTAACCTGATTAGTGCCAAAACCCACCATCCTAAACACCTCACACTAATGGTTACACACACTCAAGCTCAGAACCTTGATTCTTTTGTACCCATTATCCCTTTCACTTTTGATGATCCCTTTTACACTGATCAGTTCTAAATATCATCACAATACTCCATTCCACCTATCCATAAAAGTATTCGCTTCATAACATTGCATGATTTTAACAAAAGCATTTTTGAAAATAAGAAATTTCATTTTGCTTATTTATGCAATACTTTGCAAGAAGAAAAGCAAATAACTCTTAAAACAAGCCCCACTAGTAAGTGGCAAATGGCTTCTTCAGCAGGGAAAAAGGACAAAGGGAAAGCACCAGTACAGGGCTACCCTCAAGACAAGAGACCACTGTCTTTTGTAATGCATGAAGGCGCTTCTTCTAGATCAAGACCCTCCAGAAAAGCAACATCCCTTCAAGGAATTGCCCCGGCAACGATGACATATTCCAGTGGTGACGTGGCTATTACACTCCAAGAAGTTTTATCCAGGAACCTACAATTCAATAAAGGAACCTACACAAATTTACCACCCTCCATTAAATTTATCCTAGACAACCTTAATGCAGCCTATATCAGATCAAACAATGGCCTTTTCCAAAGAACCCTCAGAGCACTAGAAATCCATCTAGTCAACCTTGAAGTAAGAAATGAAACCATCACTAGTCTACTCTCTAGCAAAGAGGAAGCCCATTCAATGGGTAAAAAGACTATCTTAATGGGCACTAATTATGCTAAGCTCAGTCTTAAGACTCAAACCAAGCTAAGAAGTGCTATTGCCAACTTGCCCCTTGAGATACAAACCAGAATCTTGGGTAGCAAGGCTATGTTTGAATCATTTGACCAGTGGTTTGAACATTTCAAAATCTTGGTCACCACTCACTTCCCAGTATTCGGAGAATCAGATGATGATGTTGATATTGCCTTAACACAAGCTAATTGGGAAGAGTACTTTGGGAGCAATCTCAGATATATATATATATATATATATATATGTGTGTGTGTGTGTGTGTGTGTGTGTGTGTGTGTGTGAAGGAAAGATAAAAAATATAAAAAAAAAAAATTATTCATTCACTTAACTTCTTAATGTCATTTATTATTTTCTTCCAAATCAAGAAAGAATTACAAAAGGTGCAAAGAAATATTCAAAATGTAAACAATAAGGTAATAAGAATAAAGAAAAAGAAAAGGTAATGGGATGAGTGAAAGACGTGCATATGAATTTAGTTTGTTTAGCAAGCCGAAGAATGCTTTGAAATCAAAAGTATAAAATTCTGTAGAATTTTTGAATTGCCATTTCTTGTTAACATAAACAATAGAAATCAGTATTAGTAATTTCAAAAGTTAAATTTTGAGTAAATTCTAGCTCAAAATTCATCATTTAAATGCAACACAAGAGATAAAATTTCATTTGTGTGTAACCTAGATAGAGATGCATATATAAATCTTATAAATGAATGACAAAATTAAATGTTAGTATGGACATGTTTGGAAACACAAAAGGAAAAGACAAACAAAAAAAAAAAAAAAAAAAGAAAAAGGAAATGTTACTATGAAGTATTTAAGTCTAAGTTCGCAAGCAAGCATATGCCTTGCCTACTTGCCTACTTCTTTCTTTATTCTTTCTTTCTTTCTTTCTTTTGTTTTCTTTGTTTTGGAGCAAGGATTTTTTCTTTGACACAATGGCATGAAATCCTATATATAGTAGATGATATATAGGGATTTCATATGAAGTTAGACTTGAAAAAAATTGAAACTAAGGATAATTTGGAAGCTTCCTTAAGTGTATTTTGAAGCCAAAATTGGATTCTTCTTTATGTAAGTATTGATAGTTGCCTTTGTAAATTTGTTCACATGTATATGTGTTTTTCTATTGGTATTTATAAACAATAGATTACTTTGCTTACTTAAAATTTGTTATATAGATGTTAAATGTAATAAGATTTTTTTTCACTTGACACTATATTTTTGTGAGATTTATTACTACTACATGGTTTGGTTTATGATACATTTAATGCAATTTGGATAAATGGTATATCACTCAATTATTTTTCATAAATCAATCTTTTCTTGAATCACATTTTTATTTAATATCTATTATAGGTTAATCACACGAAAAATTTCGAAATAATTAGTCGCCATTTATTGTTAAATTTATAAAGTTTTTCATTTATTGTATTTAAGTATACAAAAAAAAAAAAAAAACTCTTCATAGGTTAGTGAGTTTTTAATGTCTAATCACCTTGATGTTCGGAAAGAACAATAGATCACCTTAATATTTAATTAGCATGATAGTTGGAGGAAAGAAATTTAGTCCAATAATAGGATTACAAAGTATTATTATGGAAGAATGGAATTGAGGAATATAACTTCTATAGAATTTAATTATCCAAAAAAAGAAAAAAGAAAAAAGGAACTTCGGTAAAAGTTACCTAAAAGTCAAACTTTTACATATCCCTATTAAATGTTCATTTTATCCCATATTAATGGTAAAATAATCTATATATTACTAAAAGCTGAAGTGTAGCGTTTAATGCTGCTGCTTTCACGTTGCGCTACAACAGCTGCCACGTCATTTTTTTTATAATATAATTTGTCCTACAATTTTAAAATGGTTTTTACCATTTTCAGCCTTATAAATGCAGTCCACTACTTATTTATTTACTTCCACTATCACCCTATAATAAATCCAGCCCACTACTTACTTATTTACTTCCACTATCACCCTATAATAAATCTGTATAATTAATCCAGCCTGCTTCTTATTTATTTAGTTCCACTATCAAGCCCAACCCAAAGTCTTTTCAGTTTAGCTTTAAAGTTTTGTGTGAGCCTTTTCAGCTTAAAGGAAGGAAAAAAAAAAAAAAAAAAACAAACAAACAAACAAAACAAACGTTGAAGCCTTTCAAGCTACTTTAGGATTTTTTTTTTCCTATTTTCCTATAATTGTTTTTAACATTTATTTTTTTAATATTACACTTCTCCAACCTTTCTCTCTCCCTTACCATTTCATCTCCCCACTAATTCTTCAATCTATCTCCCTCTCTTACCTTTTCATCTCCCCACTACCCTCTACATTAATATCATTCTTCCTCTTTCCCTTCATCTTCCTTTATTTTTGTTTCTTCTTATTCACACCTTCTTACTATTAATTTGTTACTATCTCTTCTATTCTATGCATAGTTTTTCCTCACAAAAAAAAAAAAAAAGGTTCTCTCTCTCTCTCTAAATTTTTTGGTGGATTTTTTTTTTTTTTTCTTGCATCTCTACTTTAGGTTGATAATTTTTTATATTCTTTAAAACTCTATTTTGGGTTAGTGCGATTTAGTTTTTTTTTTTTTTTTTTAAATTGTTGTTGTTGTTTTATTATTATTATTATTATTTTTTATTCTCTTTTATTGTTAAATGTTATCTTATTGCGTTCTAAAGAATTAAATATAGCATATAAAAATATAATATTATTCTATTACATATCATGCTATTTATTCTGTTACATAGCATAATTTTTTATAGTGCTCAATTTAGATGTTAAATTATGAGACTTTACTAATTTTTGTCTATTTTCTAATCCTTTGTGGTGGGAAAAGTACTCTATAATGCCATTTATTTAAATAAAAGCAAAGGTTAGCCAAACGAAAATAATCAGATCGGTGACAAATTTTAACTTTTGCAATTTTATTTTAATTATTATTATTTTATAACAATGCATGTATAGAAATTTAATTCTTAGATTTTGCTAATAATTGTTTATTTGATAATATGTTTTGGGTGGCTGAAATTATAATTTCTACAAAGAAAATAACCTTAGTAGATTATCAAAAACAAAATTTTATCCTAATATTGGTTCAATTAATCATTGTTAAGTTTTATTAATTTTTTTAAGTTTAAGTTTTTTTTGGTGTTTTGGATTGTTTCTATATTACATTTATGATTGTTCCTATAATAAATAAAAATGTATACATTACTCATTATTAGATTAGTTTAAATTGTAAAAAAAAAAAAATTAATAAAACCACCATAAAAATAATTATCACGCGCAACGCGCGGGTTCGCGGCTAGTTTACCTTCATTCTCAAACAGTACCAAATCTTTGCTTCTTTTCTTTTTTTTCTTCCTTCTTGTTTATCACATGTTGGGAAGAGAGAATTTCAACCTAAATAAAAAAAATTATGGGAGTAATAGACTCAACATTAAAACATAAGATGTTTTTATTAATAAAATAATTTCCCTATTACATTTCTCATTGTCAAATGGATTAACATTGAACCAAGCTCGCTTGAGTTTATGTGAAACTCTAAAAGACTTTACTCATTCATTCTTGAATTCCCAAACTACAGTTATTACTTAACTTTCTTTTAGAGGTTTTGTTGGATTAGATTTGTTGTTTTGATTTTAAAGTTGTATCGGCTAAATTGGGGTAAGGAAAAACTTGTATAAAGAATTAATCATATTAATATGAAGGCAAACTTAGTTGCACTCTTTACTTATATATTAAATAAAGGTAAACTTAGATATGTGTTAGATGATTTTAAATAAATGATAACGTTTGACATAAACAAAAGAAAAAAAAAGTAAAAAACAAATTATATTTTTCTATTAACAAGAATGGAGGATCAATTAAGAACATAGTTCATAGTTTGAATTTTTGTTGTGCAAGCATTCTTACTATTTATTCATAACTTTTTAAATGCATTCCATTTTTTTTAAATCACGTTTATTTTTTAATGAAATCAAGTAAAATAATTCCCATCTATACAATACTTTTATTCTTTCCCCCAAAAATAAATCACTTTAATGTTTAATGAAAATTAATTAAAAGAATTTCAATCTATACAATAGTTTTTGTTAGGACATATGTGTTTCACTTGTTAAAGAACATATGTCATTCTTTTATGTAATTGGCTAATCCTTTGACAAAACGCACTATACTTGTAATTGGGTAGATCTAGGATGTGTTGAAATACTTCAAGAAACTATGTTTTAAGATCAAGTGTGGAAGCCTTCAAGTCTGTCCAAAAAAACAAGCTGAAAGTGCAAGATTACTAAAGCTCGACAGCAAACTCGACAGCTAGTATGTGTCGAGGTTTAGAAAATTGTTCCAGCCCGTAAGCTCGACACCTTCTCGACAGCTGCTCGGCAGCTTCTATCTGTCGAGGTTTATAAAAATCAGAATTCTGATCTAATTTCTTGGGATCCGTGAATGTGTCTTTGGGCCTTCTTTTCTCTTAACCCTAGACATATAAAATGATTGTTTTAAAGGCCATCAAATAGTTCACAAGTTGCACAAGTATTGAGAAAACTCTGTTGAAACAAATTGTGATCGGAGACGAAGTTCTTGCCCTAGTTCATATCTTCTGAAGAAGTTGCTGTGTATGTGCACCTTTGGGTTTTGTGACCAAACATCTTCTTGATCTTCATTGTGTAGGATGAATTGAAGAACTTTGCAGCAAACCTCTCTTTCAGTTGGTGTTGAAGTCACGTACTGGAATCTACACATTGGTTAGTCACGTACTTGGGAGCCGTGCATAAAAAGGAGGAAACTGTCACTACAGAACAAGTCCAATTGGGTATTGGGGTAAGGGTTCAACTGTAGGTTGGTAAGGTACTTGGGATTCCTTTACTTGTAACCACTTGTTGTGATAATAGTGGAGTTTCATGAGTGGTGACCTAAAAATCACCCGGTGGGGTTTTTGCCGTTAGGTTTTTCCCATTCGTAAACAAATCACCGTGTCATTTAATTTTCGCTGCATATTTAGTTATTTGGTGATTTGTTTGTGCTACCATGCGTTTGCATGTTAATTAACTTAATTAATATACTTGGCTAAATTAATTGGTTAATTAATCACAAGGGGTCAATACGTTTTTGGCCTATCAGTTTTCATGCCTTTCAGTGTTCACATTAAAAAATTGAAAATACCCACCGATCAAAAGACCCATGGGCCACACCCAAGCCATTTAAACATTCACATCTAATTCCATAACCGAATGACGCCAGAAAAAACAAAGAAAACAGGGGGGTTTGAATCTTTGTTAAATAAAAAGCCCATTAAACATTGAATCCAACTCCAACTTATTTAGTTACTCATTTATTACACAGTAAAATGAAACAAACACGTATTGAGTTAGACCCAAATTCAGTGCATCCTCCTCCTCTGCTCTAGGGTATGAACCAAGAAAGCAAAAGAAACAAAGAAAACAGAATAGGGTGTTTGAATGAATATTTGTTAAATAATAAAAATCTCACAAATAAATGAATAAATAAATAGCCACGGGCCACATCCAACTGACCCAAGCCCAAGGCCTTTAATTTAAAGAACATTCACGATTAAACTCTAACGAACCTGGCTGTGTTGAGTCACGCGCAAATCCCTCTTTTATTTATTTACATTTTTACTTTTTATTCACCCATAATAAAAAACTAAATTGTTGTGTTGCTATATAATATATTCAACTCAAAGAAAAAAGCAGCAATTCTCATCATGCCACACCCAAGCAAGCAAAGTCCTTTAAAGTTAAAACATTCGCATCTAATATTCATTAACTCCGTTACTTAAGCTGCTGCTCAGTCACGCCCAAATTCATCCATAAATGTTAAATAAAACAAAGAAAGAAAACAGAACAGGCGTGGGTTTGAATGAGTGTTTGTTAATTAAATTAAAACCACACCTTCTTCCAATTTCCAAATCCCTATTTTATTTATTTACTTTTACTTTTTACCATTCTAAAATTTATTCACCCATAATAAAAAACTAAATTGCTTTGCTGCTGTATATATATTCAACTCTAGTCTAAAACCCACTAATTCTGTCTCACTCTCACGCACTCTCTCTTTCTCTCTGTTTTTTTAAATTTCTCTCTCTAAACAAATTTGATGTTGTCCGTGAATGTCACTGTTACTCTGCATGTGATAGAAAGAAGAAGATGGAGCAGGAGCAGGAGCAGCAGCAGCAGCAGCTTCTACATTTTTGCGATTCAAAGCATCCCTTGGTCTTCGATAAAAACTACGGAGGTGGAGCTCCTTGTTGTGGGTGCCAAGAATCAGTCGATGGTCCTAGCTACTATTGTCGACAATGCTCAGTCAGTTTCTGGTACAAATACTTACATCATAAATCATGTACGGAAGTACCCCTTGGGTTGCACCATCCCTTGCACCCAATCCATCCTCTTATTCTATGTCCCGATTGGACAGATTATGGCAAAGACATACAATTTAGCAATTGCGTACTCTGCAATGAATCTCGCAACCAATACACTTATCGGTGTTCACGCTGCGACTTTAATCTTCACTTCAAATGCGATTCTTTACCTCCCACCATGGAGGCTGAAGTCCACGAACACCCTTTGACCCCCGTTTGGAAGCAGATCACCTTCACATGTGACCTTTGTGGCATAGAAGACAAAGGTTTGCCCTTTCTGTGTAATTCATGTTGTTTCTTGATTCATAGAAAATGTGCTTCTTTCCCAAGAACACTCAAAGTTATTCTTCACAGGCACCTCCTCCACCTCACCCATTCTTCTCTTGAATTCCATCAACCCGACTCCCGATTTTGTCAAATATGTGTTCGAAAAGTGGACACACGCTATGGGCTTTACTATTGCTCTAGATGCAATTTTGTTGCCCACCTTGATTGTGCCATGAGAAATGAGGAGGACATAAATTTGCAGGAATTTAAAGATGTGGATGAAGTTCCAGAGCTGAATGAATCGGCTGACTCAGCAACTTACGAAGTCAAAAAATCCAATATGAAGGAGGACGGAACTCAAATAGTCGAAGAAATTAAACACATCAGTCACGAGCATGACTTAAAGCTCACGAATGAGGTTCCAATTAACCAAATATGTGACGGGTGCGTAAGAGCCATTCTCCCTCCGTTTTATAGTTGTGTAAAGTGTAGATTCTTTCTTCATGAATCTTGTGCTAAATTACCCCCAAAAAAACGACATCCACTTCATCAACACCCACTCACCCTCCTCCCAATGAAACCAAGTGAGTGTTTTAGGTGTGATGCCTGTTCTCAAGTTTGCAATGGCTTCACCTATAAGTGTGAGAAATGCGAGTTTTATCTTGATGTTCAGTGTAGTTTGATCTCAGACATCCTTACTCACGAAGGTCATGAGCATCCACTTATCCTCTCCTACATCACACACAGACAGAAATGCAGTTGCTGTAGTAATGAAAGCAAGCAAGTATTCCGTTGCAGCACTTGTGAATTTGCACTCGACTATAAATGCGCTACACTACCGCTTACAATAAGGTACAACCAACATGAGCATCCCTTCACTCTATGTTCTAGACTTGAAGATGACTCTGGTGAATATTATTGTGATATTTGTGAAGAAGAACGAGACTCAAAACATTGGTTCTACTACTGTGAAGATTGTAGTTATCCTGCTCATCCCAAATGTATTCTTGGGGAAAACTCAAATTACAAGTTTGGAGGTGCTTACACATTTGATTGCCACCCACACCCCGTTACTCTCGTTGACAAAACTAAAGACCACCCACCATGTCACATATGTAATAAGCCTTGCAGATATTATATTTATCAATGTGTCCAGTGTAATTTTAACATGCACCAATATTGTGCATTGAAAGGGTAAATGTAGTTTTAAATTTTATTTTATTCTAAACTAGTCCACAGAATTTCTAATGTGTGAAATTCATCAAATGGCATTGCAGTAATTCTTTTTAACTTTGTTCTAAACATTGTTCATATAGGACATAAATGCATTGTATTAACTTATGGTTGTTTGCATCTGGTTGCCCTACCTTGTTCTCATCTCTTAGAAACAAGAAACATGTAGATAATAGGATTTTTTTAATTTTTAATGTCTTTGGCACATTGTTTAGCTATGGAAGTTGGAGCTTAATGTGGAACATTGAGTTCAGGGATGATGATCCAATTCTGTAACAAAAAGTCAAACTGCAGGTAGTTTTTATCTGTTTTGTATGACTACTTTTTCCTTTATTTTATTTCTATGCAATCCAGACTGCATTCATTTTTCTTGAGTTCATTCCCTCTTCTTATAGATTAGGTGGGTGCTCATTATTTTGAAGAGGGAAATGGTGCATTTATATGCAAAACATGAATGCATAAATTCAACAACTTTTTATTATTATTATTCAACAGCATTTTATTATTATTATTACCGTTACTGTTATTTCCATGAAAGCTCAATTATGCATGAGTAACAAGTGCCCTTCCTCTTATCATAGATGTTGAGGTTCTTTTCTTTTATCTTTTCTCAACATAAATTATATACATCATCTCTATATTGGTCTAGTATCTTAACTAAGGTACACCATTGACTTTGTAAATATTGATGTTAAGAACATAGTAATTTGGGAGCAGTAATTGTTAATAACTTGGCTGGTTGAGTTATCTAATATAATTGAATGTAATCCTAGATAATCTTTTAAAACCATGTTGGGCATAGGGACTACTTCCAATCTTGTTTGATAAGTTAAGGGCTTAGTTTACAAAATGTTAGCCGGACCTTTCCTCCTTTGAAGAATGTCAATTACATAGGACTTCTAAAATTTCGGGCCTCTAGAAATTATACTTGTATAGCTGTTGGGGTACTTTTGGGGAAGAAAAAGAAAATGGAAGTTGTATTTTCAGCTATGGTGATTTAATTGACAATGTTTTGGCAACCTTGGTGGGGAACAAAGTTGTTCTTGATCCTTTCTTTAGACTGCTTATCAAACTTGTCTTGAAGGTAACAGTTCCTAAGTCTTTCTACTTTTCAGTCTTGAATTTGATCCTCCTTCACCCGCCACCCACCCCCCCCCCCCCCCCCCCCCCCCCCCCCAAAAAAAAAAAAAAGAGAGAAAAGGATGCTAGATGCATTTTGATATGAACATTATTAGAAATTTTCCATCACAACCTAGCAGACAACCTTTACAAGACAGAAAATTGCTTATTTGAAACAATTTTTTGTGTGAATAGTGTCAGTGTGATAATTCATTAAGAGATCAATTATATAGTGGAGAATTTTTGGTTGAAAATGGGTCACACATTTAAGAATAATGCTTATGTAGTTTATGTTAATCATTCATGGCAGTTCTGCATTTCAGAGAAAAACAGGAATTTTAAGAACAAATTGTAAGGGTGTCTTGGTAAAAAAAAAAACTTTGACCAATGCATTGGGTGAACTCCTGAAGGTATGTTTAGAGATTAAATGTGACCATGGATGGACTTACTAGTTAGGAATTTTATGTTTTTTTTTTTTTTGGTTGCGCATAAGGGACAGAGTGTGAACTAAGTTTAGCCTGGAAGAACAAAAAATATAAACACAAAATACATAGAGGATTCTTCAAATATAGCTAAGGTTTTGTTCATCAAAATTCTAAGCATTTTCCACGTCTTAGATTGTTATATGAGTAGATATCAGCTTCAGGACAATTTTCCATTTCTAATTTATTTGGGATGCTTGATCTTAGTAATTATAGTTAATAGTTTTTGGTGTATTTCTTGTGTACTCCCCATATACATGAATTGCGCGCCCCTACTCTTTAATGAATTATTTACTAATTAAAAAAAGGTTTTGAAAGGGAAAATTACATGATTTCAAGACTTCTATCTGCATCCCACCCATGATAAAGGAGAAGAAATTCCACGAAAATTTACTGTTTTTTGTGTTTTTTGCTTTTAAGAATGTATTTTCGTCCTATTTTAACTTGTCAATATGGCGTCCTGCCAGTTGAGTGGAACCATATATTTATAGAACATATCAAAGCAAAATAAATCTGTTTTTAAGGTACTTGACCTTTGTACTATTATAAGGATAAGAACCTCGGCATATGGGATGAGGTGTCTGTACCAATAACTGGGGTGAGTTGTGTTCCAAATGCGTAACTTCCTTCCATAACAGTAGATATATGATTAACTATCATGTTAATGATTTTCGGAACTTCATCTTGTCATACAAATTAATCAATCTTTTAGTGCAATCATTAGTAGTGGTACCCTCTTAACCTGTAGATATGCATGCTTGTGAAAATTGTAGTGTAGAGCTCTTCCTTCTTTCATGTGGTTCTTTATAACATTTATTCTTGGTCATGCAATTCTTCATTATTTAGAATTTCAATATTCAATGGTGTTTTTGTTCCCTCGGGAGAATTATTCTATGCTTGTTGTAATCAGATTATTTAGATACTGATGCTTTACTATTTGCTGCAGCCATTGAAAATAATTGCCTGGGTTGCTGAGTATTCTTTGGATATCCAAGTAACAACGGGAACCGAGGGAAACATTTGTTTAGTAGAACATCTTCACTCTTTGGATTCAACATGTGTTGATCCCTACTGGATCTTGAGTGCAATATACATTTCCTGAGGTCAGTGATAGCGTGCATTATTATGTTACTTTGTGGAGAATACAGTTTTTTATGAAAATATCCTGCATGACGTCAGTCATTCTTCATAAAGGAATTAAAAAATTTATTATTATTCATTTGAATTGCATAAAGTTTTTATAGAATTTGTAAACAATTCTATAATGGTGAAATTTTTGTATAACCTTTGATGGTTGTAACTCAACATTCATTTTATTGTTGCAAGTGATGAATTGCATATATTTGTGTAATCTTTTAGTTACCACTTTATAACTGATTAGTGAGCTCTTAAGATGCCAAAGCTGATTAAAATTGAAATGGTAGAGCAACTCAAGGATTCATTTTATAACCCTGTTTTGTTGCAACAATTAAGGTTGAATTTAAAGAATGTTTCATCTGTCAATTCTGGCTTTTCAAGTTGGATTATCCTGGCTAAGATGTTGGCACTCAGCATGGTGGGTTTATCTTTGATGGAATGGTCTAAGATGGAGGAGTTATGTGGACAATAGAAGCAAGGGATAGAATATGATCAGTATCGCATAATGCAGAATGCTTTGAAGAGAGCACAGAAAAAGGTTATACCGGATCTGATTAATGTGGTTGATTAACGCAGGAATAATGAAGAACAAGATCCGTACTTGTCTGAAGTATTTCTACTTGGCACAGAATCTTCAAGTTTGGATACTAAAATACCTATTAAAAAAAAAAAAAAAAAAATTCAGATGCTATAATAGATTGGATAATTCAAGGTCAGCTTTGTGGGAGAGTGATGAAGATGGGTTCTATATTGATGGAAACATAAAAGATGGTGGAATTGGATAAAACTTTAAGAAACAATGGTGCAGACCCTTACTTGGCAATGAGTTATAGCTCAATTTAGTGGCTGCTTCTCAATGCTCCGATAATGAGACATAGGACATTGTGGTTGGCAATGTGTTATATATGCTACACTTACTTATATTGGGATCCATTCTTTGTGCCTTTTGTTTTCTTTCCAATTGCTTGTATTTAATTGAACTTATTCGTGTAAGGGCTTCCTGTGTCATGTCATCTTGTAGGTCACTACACTCACTACTCTAGACATTAGTAGAAGCAGATTTATCATTAGTCATGGAAATTCTAATTTTTGGACTAAGTGTTAGCTTGCTTAGGATAATTCTATATCTCCTGAGCCTTTACTTTATCTTTAAGCCATTATTTATAGTGTTTGAGAGATGGGGAGAGGTTACGGAATCATTGTCCTTCATTTGGAGCACCAGCTATAGTATATGATCACAGTACAAACTTTCCATTGGTCATACCTAAGTTACCAAGCTTTAGGAGGTGGTTTTTGGGTTATGCATTTGTACAAATTTTGAATTTCATTCTGCCTCCTTATTTTAATTTCCTTTTGGTCATATTCATATCAATTTTCCCTCTTTTTGGGTCACACTCTCTTCCTTGTTTTTGCAGATTTGTAGATGCAGATAGACTTTTATATTCCAGTGGGGTTCATTAACAGCATTTAAATATAATGGGTGGAAATTTAGAGAAGCATTGTTTTCAACATTCTATTGTCAGGTACACTCTTACATTCTTGAGGAAATCTTGTTCTCTTTTAGTTATTTATTATTTTTTTTGAGGGGGGGGGGGGGGGGGGGGTGTTTCACTTTCGAAGTTAAATCTCTATTTTGTTTTATTATTTGTTCATTTTCTTGCTTATACACAATCAAGTTCAAATTTAAACTTAGGCACAGGGCAATGGTTACAAAAGATAATGGGAACATATTTTTGTAATAAATATGGAGATTATTTCCTTAGAAGATCAAATGCCCAATTGCTATATAGGTCTATATCCTGGTTTGGATCAACCAATTATTCCAATTTGGTAGACGGATTGGGTCTTGCTCTCCAGATGTTTGATGAAATGGCTGTCTGCCTTTATCCATGTTTGCTGGTTGTAAAAGTGTATAAACATATTTAATGATTCTGTTGCTGTTAAGTCTAATCATGTACTCTAATTTACTCATGGTATCCAAAAAAAAAAAAAAAAAAATGAAGCCAATGCTATAACTCCAATAAATGTTATTTTGTCTAGAATAACTAAAAAAGTGATATGGGTGCATGCGAGTCAGTCTGCCTCTGTTATATAGTTGTGCGATTATAGCTTCTTTCTTCAAAAATACTGTGTTAAATTACCTAGAAAAGCAACACCCCACTCACCCGTCTCCCAAAGACACTATAGGGATTAGTTGTTTTGGTGTCATTGAACAAATGAAACTGAATGCTTGATTAATGTGCTCCTTGTGGATGAAAATTTAATTTTGCAATTTTCTACTACACCTTCTCAAGGTTGGTTTAAGGATGAAAATTCAATTCTGAATTATTGAATATGTTAGAAGAATTGCTTCTATGTAGTAGCAATGTCACGTTCATGATCTCTTGGTTAAGAATTATGGAGACAATGAAAGTGGTTATGATGTGAGCATTTTTATGAGGTGTAGAATCTTACGTTTCAAGCAAAACCACACCAAAAAAATTTGTGGTTGGAAGGCTGATAGATGGTTTTCTTATGATAGTTGCGGGGGATGAAAACTTTAGTGCAAAAAGTTCTCATTCACTTGCTGAAGCAACGCCAGAAGAAGCTTGGTATTGTGATAACAACCTCTATGGAGCCATTGTCATTTTATCTCAAGGTATGGAAAATATTGCGTTCCTATGGATCATTACATCATCTGAAAATTGAGCTTTTGAGACCTGCAGAAACATAAAATTAGGATTTACTTTGACTAAGAATCATTGTAATATCATATTTATGTTTTTTGTCGAATATATTAAAGCTTAGAGGCTACTAATCTCCTTAGATAAACTTCGAAGCCTTGCTCTGCACAATTAGTGTTGTTTTTGAATGACATGCATTTTATTGATGGACTTTAAGAACATGCAACTTCACATTTCGATCAATCACTGAAGCAGTAAAATTTGAGTTGCAAATGACCATTCTTTTAGGACCAATTATGTAGGCACACCCTAGCGTGAATGAAGAAGAAAAAGTACGTATGTGGAACCCTGGAACACCATAGACTATCACATGAAGCACGTGAGCATGTGATGAAGAATGACCAGTTGCCCTTGAAAATAACAACATGATTCATCTTCTTAGAGAAAGGTAACATGACAAGGTCAATGACAGCTTTTGAATCAAACTGCCAAGAACGAAGATTCAGGTAATTTTTGAAGTTTCTAAAGGTATAAAAGAGGGAGGGATGAATTCGCAGAAAGAGTTAAAGATAATTTAGAAAGAGGTTGACACAATGAAAGTGCAACTGATTGAATTACAAATGTGTAAAGCTAAATCTGCAAAGACAAGCGAAGAGATCCAATCAAACCAGAAGGGAAAACTCAGCTTTGTAAAGAAAAAATTTCTGGTTCAAAATCTGATTTTGGTTTGTTGAAAATGAAGTGTTCCTTGTTAATTTTTAGGATTTTTTTTCAAGAAAATATGAAAGTTATTTTTTGTTAAATTAAAATTATATATTTGCCTCATAATTTTTTGCAGTGAAAAAAATAAAGGAATTTCTCAGCACCATGACCAAGCTATTTATGTCATATTCCTTGTGATGGTTACATTATGTTAGAGAACTCTCTGTTCCTATTTCTTGTGTGCGGATGATTGCATTACATTTTGTAAATGATATTTCTATCCAAAAAAAAAACCAATGTGATGGATGATCTATATGTTCTTGCAATGTGGGTTGGCAGCCGTTACTTGTACTTAAAAGATTTGACCCAACTATTTTCCATTGTAATGCAACTTGAACAACTCATTGTTGTAAACTTGTAATGTATCAATACCAAAAAACCAAAACTTATGAAACTTTTTTCTTTCTATAACATGGAACCTCTTCAATTCATTGTTGGACTATTTTTTTTAGATAGTACTGATAGCCTTACTTGAAAATAGTCAAATTCACAAAGTTAAAAAAAAGAAAAAAAAAAAGAAAAAGAAAGAAAGATCCTAAGTTTAACTTGAACACTGTCCCTATTCACCCAGTTTTATAATCATAGTCATATATTTTTTAAGACAGTATTAATAACCTTATGCGAACGGTGCCAAATTCATGGGCTCCTTTGGAAATTGGGAATTGAATCAGAGCTGTGCATTGAGAGTGCACTAATGGACATGTACTCAAAGTGCATTAGGATAGAAGATGCATGGAAAATCTATGAGTTTTTAGAAGAACTTAATGAGGTTTCCATGACTGTTGTCCTTGTGGGTTTTGCACACAATGGATTTGTGGAAGAAGCTATTCAGATACTTGTTAAAACTGTTGTGGCAGGGATTGAGGTTGGTTGATTTGGAGTTGATACTTCTTTGGGTCTTGATACACAAATCCACGCTTTAGTTATCAAAAAGAAATTCAGTGATAATACTTATGTCAACAATGGACTTTAAACATGTACTAAGTGCAGGATTTGGAGGATTCCATCAAAGTCTTTAGTTGGATGTCTCAAAGGAACTCAGTCTCATGTAACTCTTTAGCTAAGCCATATTCAGTTGCTCTTGAATTTTCTGACTTAAAGATATAATAGTATGCCCACTGCAACTAATGTAACTCTTCCTTTTTGCTTTATGTGCTTCTTCTCAATGCTTAGCAGCTTATGTTGCACATCAATATCAATGATTCTGGGTAGGTTCAACTTTATTCGCTGTAATTATCAATTTGCTTCACTTAGAGGGTTGAATTACATGAATTTTTACTTTTATTATCCTTTTCTCATTTGTTAAGCATTTACATTAAACGAAATTGTGAAACGCTTCTTGCTAACTATCCTATTAAACAGAATATGGACAGGGGATTGAAGTTTCCACTAGAGGAAATGCTTGTGGTTTGGTATCATGCTGCTAGAGATGATGACACAAGAGCAGCCCACTAGAGAATTGTTTCCAGATGGCCTTGATTTAAGGAAATGGGTGGCTTTTGCATTTCCAAAATGAACAGTTTTTAGACCCATTAACCCAACCAGATTAACCTAGTTAATTAGCCAAGTGATTAACTTAGTCAATTTATGTAAATCTAGGTTATCACGATCACACAATCATATCAAGTATAAAGTAGTGGAAAAGTAAATAACACACTGATATGATGACCTAGGAAACCACATGGTAAAAACCTGGGGAGGATTTGACCTAGCTATCCTTAAGGTAAACTTGAATCCATTATCTTGAAAGAATCGAAGTTCATACAATAAGACTTACAAGCCCCCACGCTTGACTTCTTATTGCTACCCACCAGTAGAACTTACTGAAACGACCACGTGCAAGCTCCGAGATCACAGACTCCTTCTTTCTTGGATTCTCCAACAAGTACAAGCACCCACGCTTGTTTTTCTTTAAGCTTCAATGGCAACAACTGAATTGATCATCAAGGTGTAGATAACATCTCCTCCTTGAAAACCCTAAGCTTTGTGTGAAGGAAAGCTCCTCTAGATCTCACAAGAGATTTACACAAAACAGCAATATGAGCAACCTCTAAAACGTGGCTAGGGTTTACCTTATATACCTAGGGCAAAAACATAAAATCCTAAACGTTTTAAGAGTTAGGGCTGAGTTGGAATTCTGCAGAAAAAACGCATCTGACCCGATTTTCGATTGATCCAGCCTAAGTTTCGATCGATCAAACCAGGCTGAGAAGCACTATTTAAACCTGCA
The DNA here is from genome assembly GCA_019022515.1 of Quercus aquifolioides. Classification (NCBI taxonomy): domain Eukaryota; kingdom Viridiplantae; phylum Streptophyta; class Magnoliopsida; order Fagales; family Fagaceae; genus Quercus; species Quercus aquifolioides. The sequence goes on along the minus strand of CM032330.1, from coordinate 14,463,452 downwards.
TCAGCTTGTTCCAACTTTACATAAATAATACAACTTTGAGCAAGTCTAAACAAGAATAATTACCTGTTTTGGTCATGGTTTGCCAACAATATAAATTAGAATTCTAAATACATAAATTCCTAAATCTTTAGAACCTAACAAACTCCCCCTTTGGCAATCCGTGACAAAACACAAACTAAAGCTCAAAGTTTACAAATAAAATAGCCATTTACATAACAAATCCAATCATAACTACTATCTATCAGTTGCAAGTGTAGATAGCAACTCAATTGAATCAACCTATATTTCCTGAAATACTTAACAAACACATAAACGCATGTGTGGAAAATACAAGTAAACAAAATAAATTCTTGATTTCACAAAAACACAAAATAAAGACATATATCAAATGAATAACTCACAAAACATAAATCAATAAGCAGTGAAACAAGAAACACAATAAATGTAACTCCCCCTAACATGAATAGCCCAACAAAAAAACATCTAGAGCCAAAAGAATGTAAATATGAGGTACAGCTCCTAGATACAATCTAATTACCACAGGCTCCAAAGAATCACAAAACTCCCCCTATCAACAAAAACTCTACAAGCTAATCCAGAATCTACTTCCCCTTTTTGTGACAAAATGCCAAAGGGCAATCACAATCCATCATCAAAAGGAGGTGGCGAAGGAGATCGTCTAAAAAGTGCCAACTCTACACGCAAAGCACGAACTTCATCAAGAAAGTCCACCAAAACCTGTCCTTAAGCCGCTTGAATGGTCACGACATGATCCAACGTAGGGCTGTCCACGGGTCGGGTCAGGTCGGTTTTGGACCCAACCTGGACTCGACCCGCCGGCGTCGGGTGGAAGGGCAAAGGAACACGAAACCGACCGCCGAAAAAATCAGTCGAGTTGGTTTCGGGTGAGGGTGAGCGTCGGTCGGTTGTCGGAATAAAAAAAGGGCATTGAAATCTGAAAAAAAAAAACGTCGCCGGAATTTGGAAAAATCAGCCGGAATCTGGAAAAAATCGCCAGAAACTAGAAAAACCCGCCGGAATATGCATTTTTCGCTAAAAATTGCTTGGTTTTTTCCGGATCTGGCTGAATCCTACCAGATCTAGCTGGATTTGGTCGAGATCTCGGCAGATCTGGTCGAGATCTCGCCGGATCTCGCTTGTTTTTGAAGGATTTGGCCGGATTTTTTTACAACTCCGGTTGAGTTCGGGTTGCTCGGGTTTTGGAGACGCAAACCCGTCACTCGACCCCCCGGCATCGGTTTTTGAAAACGGAGACCCGCTGCCGACCGACTGGACCTTCGGTTTGGGCCGGAATCGGGTTGGCATCGGGCAGTTTGGCCGGGTTGACAGGTTCCGGTCAAGTCTGGACAGCCCTAATCCAACGTACGTCGAATGTCTGAATCATCCGAAGTAGTCGGTGGAGGAACATCAGCAGCAGCAGCAACACCAGACGCCTTGCCCTGTGCATCACTTGTAGAAGAGGAATGAGGGGGTGCAACTCTAGAAGACTGAACACAAGGAGGCCTCAAATGTGCAGCCCTCAGACGAAGAAAAGAGGCACCTATGGGACCAGTAACATGAACAGGCTCAGACGTGGGGAAACCATCTAAACCTAAAAACAACAAAAACCTATAAATGAAGATAGGATAAACAAGAGTGTGACCAACAATGCTACTCCTATGAATCTCGTTGAAGAAACAGATGAGGAAAAGAAATAGAAGCACCAGAAACAAGGGCATATAGAAACACACATCGCTCTATAGGAATGGTGTGAAGATGAGAGATAGGCCACAAAGAATGACACGCTATCCTAAGAAAAAGATAGGTAGTCACAGGAAGCTCAGCGGACGTGATCCAAGGATCATAACCCCACTGGATAGAAGACCCAATGATGTATGACATGACGTCATCTAAAGGTGGAGACTCCTCATAAGGATAGTCAGGCTGCCTAACGACCGGGACCCCAAGAGCCTCAGCCACTACCCTAGGGGTAATGGTGTACTCAACACCTCGTATCCAACTCCTAACAAAGGTGTTGGAATCATAGACGTGGCAAGAGAGGTTCGAATGGAACTCTCTAATGAGGGCAGTCAGAGGTGGATGATCTATCTCCAACAGGGACAACCAACCTCGACTCTCAAAGTTTGCCCTAATGGCAGGATCTAACTCATCTAGTAGCACAAAACGCTCAGCCCAAATCTTTCTCTTACTGTTCAGCTTATCAAAAGCCCTTTTGCTTTTAGCATCCTTAAACAACTCACTCCTAGAGGGAGACTCAGAAGAAGAGGAGGGAGTCCTATGGGCTCTAGTTTTCCTAGACATGGTGCTAAGGAAAGGACAAGGACACACAGCAGAACCAAGAAAAGCAGAAAAGAGAAAAACTAGGGCAGACTGCAAGTTAGCACAAAATTGATATAGACCAAAAATCTATATGATGCATGAACAAATTTAAATGTCATGATGCATGCTCTAATGCAGTGAAACTAGGTTCAATTGAAGTTTAAATGCACAAAATTGGCTTGAGCATAGAGTTTCTAACAAAAACCCCAAAAAAATTTGAAAACCACTTGAATGTTTTGAAATAAATCGACGAATTGACCATTACACATGAGAGAGAACAAATAATAATGATCAATTACATCAAAAAAAACAAGCCAATTTCATCAATTTAACCCAATTGAACAAAATCCCCAATTCGGATTCAATACAAGCCCTAGAAATTTTAATTTTTCACAAAACCCCAAATTGATCAAATTAACCAGCATAGATCATGAATATATCCATATAGCAACAAAACCTATTGATCAATTTCACAAAATAAGGCTTGATTAAACAAAAATCCCAATTTATGCATAGTTCAAAAATTTACCCAAATACCATGAAATAATGCATGAAAACATGAAAAACAATGCAAAAGAAAGGGTATAAAGGTCTTACCGGTCTTAGAGGAGAAAAACCTTGCAAAAATTTGGGAAGAAAACGACAAAAATTTGTTGTGGAGCCTTGCCGAGTCGGAGAGAGAGAAAAGGTTTTGAAAAGTTCTTGAAAAAGTGGTTTGAACAAGTCAAATCTGAATTAAAAAAAAAAAATGATTCACGATATTCGATTGATTGAAAAATAGTTTCGATCAATCGAAACAAACAGAGGCTCACAGGAATTTTTAATCGCAATTTCGATTGATCGAAAAACAGACTCGATCAATCGAAACTGTAAACAAAATGAGTTTTTGAAAAACACCAGAATTTTGATGCAACTCTCCTCAAAGCATAAAAAAATGAGTATGACACGCATGAGTATGAGATGAAATTTTTTCTTAAAATACCAAAATTTAAACCCAATTCTCCCAATGATTAAGGTTTCAAACAAACTCCCTTTTTAATTTTCAAGCAACAAATCAGTTGTGCATAAAACTCAAGGTATTTTTCAAACTTGGTTGGTCAAACCAAAAACACACACAATAACATGTACAATATTTAGCAAAGAGTAACTTGTGTAGTGTGTGCAACTAGCAAAAGCTTGAGATACATGTGAGGTGATATGTGAATAGAAATCAACCACAAAGTCTACAAAATCCATCACATAGAATTCAAAAGAGACTATCACCTAAAGAGTTACATCATATAACTCCCACATCTCCTAGAACATAAGCTTGCAATCATGTAAGTTTCTTGAATTTTGCCTTATATTGTACACACAAATTTTAGTTGTTCAGAGACTTATTAAAAACCGGGATAATGTACACACCAATTTTAATTATGTGATTTGGCATCAAGCCTAATAGTACACACCAATTTTAAGCATTAAGCAATTAAATCGAGGATACACCTTATGTTTTTTTTGTGCATGTGCTACACTTTATCGAGCACAGAATCTTACGATATGCACTAAGGTGTTCATGATTGGCTAGTGAATAGTGGTGAGATGATTATTTATGCCTTTCTCAAAAGGATCAAGTCCGACAGTCAAATAACATGTGACTTCAAGATTAAGACAAAGTGATAAACACCATAAACATCTTTCCCACACAACATGCACTACAAAGCTTCAACTAGTCAAGTGCAATAAATAAGTTCATCAAAGCTAAACAAGGTACAAGGACATGTTATGTGAAAATAAATTGACCAACCTTGTTTTTAAAAACCAAGAGAGTAAATACAAAACACAATTTGCTTCCTTTTCCCCCTTTTTTTTTTAAAAAAAAAAAAAAAAAAAAAAAATCCTAGAATGAAATGCATGAATGTTATGCAATGCAAATCCTAGAAACAAAAAGGTAAAAAGAAACCAAAGAACAATGGTCACAAGAGATAAAGTAATGAAGCACAAGGACCATGTCAGAAAGACTCAATTAGATCGAGCCTTTTGCATCCAAAACCTTTTAGATGCATTACGAGCATTGGAGTTCTTATTCACATTAGAGTGATTTCCAACTCCAGGATTGGAATAAAGGTTTAGAGCCTTTACCAATTCACCAATAAGTGCCATAGGATCTTGTGCTTGAGGCACAGGCACTTTCGGCTTATTTGCTCACTTAGCTGCTTGCAGCTTATAACAATTTGGACGAATGTGTCCAGACTTTCCACAAAAATGACAAACCCAAACAGGCTTACCATGCATCTTGTCCTTAGAAAGGGTAGACTCCTTAGGTTTAGACTCTTTCAGATCAACCCTAATCTTCCTAGGAGGTGTGACCTCTACAGGTTTAACAGTCTCACTCACAACCTCACTCACAGGGGGTTCAGAGGAAGAAGAAGGAACAAAGTTTGTGGAATTTGGTGCAGACACAGAGATGCTTTCAACAAAACCTAATCCAGATTTGTCAGAAGGAGCCTTTTGAACACTCAGCATTTGATCAAGTTTAGAACTAGCAGATCTAGCAACAGATAAATCATGTTCCAAAGATTTAACTTTATCAAGCAAGAGCATATTCTCAGTTTTCACATTGTTCAAAAGTTCATTAGCATCAAACAAGTTAACAAGCAAATTTTTCTTTTCAAGCTCAAGAGATGCAATTTTCTTTAAGCCTAATTCAACATTCATGTCATCCTTTACAACAACTTTGCAAAGTTTATTATAAGCTTCTAGAAAATCTGCATCCTCAAAGAGTTCCCCATCAGAAGGTTTCTCTTCAACAGACACACTTTTATTGACTACAGCAGTAGCAATGAAAGTAATGAATTTTCCATCCTCGTCACATCTAGACTCATTATCAGAAACTTCATTATTACTAAGGGTTACAGCCATAGCCTTCCCCTTAGACCTCAAATATGTGGGACATTCAGATTTCATGTGACCATACCCTTGACATCCAAAACACTGAGTACCCATAGAGTTGTTTGAAGATTGACCAACTTTTTCTCTGGGTTTTTCATTGTTATTAACCTTAGTGGGATCATTCTTCCTAAAGTTTCTAGGTTCAATAGTGTTTGCACCTTTTGCATTTCTGTTACTATTCCTAAGAAAGTTCCTGAAGTTCTTGGCAAGGTAAGCAATCTTTGTAGCAGAGAGCTCATCATCAAATCCACCAACATCAACATCATCAACTGACTTAAAAGCCATTTACTAGGATTTGTTAGTTTTGGGTAGGTCTAGCTCAAAGGACTGAAGAGATCCTATAAGTTCATCAACAGGGATGGAGTCCACATCCTTGCTCTCAGTGATGGCAGTCACTTTAGGTCTAAAGTCCTCAGCCAAGGATCTAAGAATCTTCCTAATAATTTTAGGTTGATCATAAATTTCACCCAGATTATATGCAGAATTAACAATATCATTCAGTTTAGCATAGAATTCATCAAAAGATTCATCATCAGACATCCTAAGTCTAGCTCAAAGGACTGAAGAGGTCCTATAAGTTCATCAACAGGGATGGAGTCCACATCCTTGCTCTCAGTGATGGCAGTCACTTTGAGTCTAAAGTCCTCAGTCAAGGATCTAAGAATCTTCCTAATAATTTTAGGTTGATCATAAATTTCACCCAGATTATATGCAGAATTAACAATATCATTCAGTTTAGCATAGAATTCATCATCAGACATCCTAATGCTTTAAAATCTAGAAATTAATTGCTGCAACTTATTAATTTTAACTGCCTTAGTGCCTTCATGCACAGTCTGGAGGATTTTCCAAGCAGTGTGAGCAACCTCAACATTAAAGATTCTCTTAAATTCCTCCATAGAAATAGCATTAAAGATGACATTCATAGCTTTTCTATTGAACCCAGCTGCTTCTTTTTGAGAAGTTTGCCACTCACTCACAGGAGTAGTGGGCTTCTCCTATCCGTATTCAACGGAGTTCCAGACTCTCTCATCAATTGATTTCAAGAATGCTTTCATCCTTACTTTCTAATAAGCATAATTATTCCCATCAAAGTGAGGAGGAATAACCAGAGAGTGTCCGTGTTCCATGACACGAGGGTCAAGGATCAGCTCAGAGATCAAAAGATCACAAAACAGAGAGCTACCTGCTCTGATACCACTTGAACAGTTTTTAGACCCCTTAACCCAACCAGATTAACCTAGTTAATTAGCCAAGTGATTAACTTAGTCAATTTATGTAAATCTAGGTTATCACAATCACACAATCATATCAAGTATAAAGCAGCGGAAAAGTAAATAACACAATAATATGATGACCCAAGAAACCACACGGTAAAAACCTAGGGAGGATTTGACCTAGCTATCCTCAAGGTAAAATTGAATCCACTATCTTGAAAGAATCGAAGTTCATACAATAAGACTTACAAGCCCCCACGCTCGACTTCTTATTGCTACCCACCAGTAGAACTTACTGACACGACCACATGCAAGTTCCGAGACCACAGACTCCTTCTTTCTTGGATTCAATGGCAGCAACTGAGTTGATCATCAAGGTGTAGATAACATCTCCTCCTTGAAAACCCTAAGCTTTGTGTAAAGGAAAACTCCTCTAGATCTCACAAGAGATTTACACAAAACAGCAATATAAGCAACCTCCAAAATGTGGCTAGGGTTTGCCTTATATACCTAGGGCAAAAACATAAAACCCTAAACATTTTAGGAGTTAGGGCTGAGTTGGAATTATGCAGAAAAAAGGCATCTGGCCCGATTTTCGATTGATCGAGCCTAAGCTTCGATCGATCGAACCAGGCCGAGAAGCACTATTCAATCCTACATCAGCTTGTTCCAACTTTACATAAATAATACAACTTTGAGCATGTCTAAACAAGACTAAACAACTTGTTTTGATCATGGTTTGCCAACATTACACATTAGAGTTCTAAATACATTAAATCCTAAGTCTTTAGAACCTAACATGTCGAAACTCTCTAAAAGAAATATATATATTTTTTTTGATAAACAAAAGAAAAACAATTAAATTATTAAATTGATTGTAAGACGAATATGAAGACGAAATCCAACATAAAAGTTAAAAATGAAAATTTTGAATTTCCAAAAAAGCCAAACTTTAAAGGATCAAAATGTACTTTACTTATTAAAAAAATAGAGAAGGTAAACAAAGACAAAGCCCAAAATGGAGAAAAAAAAAAAGTATTATGAAAAGAAATAAATAAAGCATCAAATTATCCACATTGTAGTCTGAAACATGTGGCACTGTAATGCCACTGCCACAGAGAGAGAGATGGAATGTTTTCGTCTATGCAGTTCAACTTCAACCCCTTCAACTCTCCCATTTCATAAAGCCGTTATCAATCTTAACGGTCACAATTTTCCCTCTAATTTTAAAAACCCAAAATTATTTTGTCCTTCTCTTTCAACTCCTAAATACACACTGAATTGCAATTGCAGAGAGAGGACCCAAGGGGAGGCTCCTCTGTCCAGTACTTCAGCTTACGCCGTGCTCGGCGTCGAGCCCGACTGCTCTGTCGCTGAGCTCAAAGCCGCTTTCCGAGCCAAAGTACAATGATTTATATCTTATTTGAATAAGTTTTTGCTTTCCTTTTTTATGTGTTTGATTGCCAAGAAAATTTGAGGAAAAAAAAAAGGATTTTTGAGTTCTGGGTTTTGTTGTTTTGGGATTTGGTTGCCAAGAAAATTGAGGAAAGAAAAAAGGAGTTTTGGGTTATGGGGTTTTGCTGTTTTTTAGTTTGGTTTCCAGGAAAATTGAGAAAATATTAATGAAAATGGAGTTTTGAGTTATGGGTTTTTGTTGTTTTGGAGTTTGGAGAAATGAAGAACTCAGGTAAGCCAATAGGGTCTTTTTTTTTTTGTTGGGTCCCAAAAAATGGCACTTTGTGATTGAAATTTATAATTTGGAATATTTTATAAATTTCCATAGCAAAAAAAAGAAAAAAAAAGAAAGAAAAAGAAAAAGAAAAAGATTGATGTTTATTGGGGTAATCGGAAGATACGATTTTGATGATAGACAAATCATTATTAGTGTGTTTACCAAAATAAATAGCTATAATTATTTGTGTTTACATATGTGTGTCTATATATATATATATATATATATTAGAGAATTTGTGTTTATATTTGTATGCCTAATTTTTTCTTTTCTGTAATTTCAATTTTGTTACAAAGGTGAAGCAATTCCATCCTGATGTGAATAGAGATTTGGCAGATTCTGATTCAATGATTCGCCGTGTAATTGAGGCATATGAGGTACTAATATTTACAAAAACCTACCAAATTAGTTTCTTTCCCATTATGTTTTTCTTTTTCTTTTTTCCTTCCAAACATTAGTACATTTTATGTGTGGTGGAAAGAGAAAAGTAAATTAGGGGTTTGATGCAAAATGTTGAATTAAGATAGTGTGAGGAAACTCTCATTTTCATTGGTTATAATTGGTCCAGAAATTTTTTTTTTCTTTTTTTTAAGAAACAAACACACACAAGAAAGAGGGAATGGGGTTCCAACACAAAAAGGTTGTTTCACCAATCTCATGTTGTTGTAATAATGTTTTGAATTTTTTTTTTTTTTTTTTTTTGAATCTTGTTAAATCCAGTCAATACGGATAAGTTTATAGATTTCATTATTGGTTTTGGAATCCCACATAGTTTAGATAAATAACAAGGAGATGCATTAATTCTTATCAAGAATGTTAGTCCCACATTGGTATGAAAAGAAACAGGGAGATGACATAGTCCCTATACATTGAGTGGTGGTGTAGTTTTTGTTTTATGCGTGTAGGAGTTAGACATCAAAGATTTGTTTTGTGTTTAGTGTGAGAAACATGTGTGTAAGGTTGAATTTAATCAACCATCTTGTTGGCTTTATTCCGTGCCAAATTTGCTTGTATTTTAGCAATTAGTAACCCTGTATTTAGGTGGGAATCTTGTAAGGGTAGTGAGTGAGAGAGTGTGAAGAAATGCTCAAGTTTGTGCAAAGAAGCAGACACTCGCGACTGGATCTCGCGGCTTGCAAGTCGCCAGAAGTTGCACACGTGCCAAGCATGCCAGAAGCTGAAGAGTCACGCCAGCTGTTGCACTACAGGACAAAAGTCCCAGGCTGGCCAGGCCGTTAGCTCGTGGCTTGAACTCGCGACTCAACCCAGTCGCGAGGTCAAGTCGCCAGAACACCTTGTTTGGGAAAAACTGACTCTACGCATTCCATTCTCATCCTAGTATAAATACCCCTCATTCCCACGAAATGTAGAGAGCTTCCAGAGAGAATTTTGAGAGAGAAACCCTAGAGAAAAACAAGATTGCCTCATCCACAATCTTCACCTAAGAGACTCTTTAAATTCCTCTACTCTCTTCCTCTTTATTGATACATCCTTTAGAGGTTCTTGACCAAATCCTTTTCTCACCATACCCACGTCTGTGAGAAGGTTCTTTTGATGCTAAGGGAAGCAGTTTGGAAGGGACTAATAGTTATTGGTTGATGCTCTGGTTTATAGCGGAATCTGGTAAGTTAGAAAAGAAAAAGGTTCGGCGCAATCTCGTTGGATCAAGAAGCTTGGAGGGCTTAGGTACCTGGGTAGATTAGGCTTAGAGGGTCTATTGCTGTTCATGTATCCCAACTTCATTTTCTAGTGGATTATTGACCCCTTGGAGGGTGGTGGAGAGGTTTTACGCCGAAGGCTTCGATTTTCTCTTCGATAACACATCGTTGTGTTGTCCTTGTGTTTGCATCTCTCTTCCCTTTATCTTTACCATTTAATTACTGCTGTGATTGTGATTATTTATGGTTTAGATTGTTTATCAATTCTGTTATAAGCTTGTTATCATTTTCCGCACATACATTGTTTGATATAAAGCTTGAATTGGTAATTTGTTGTTTGGGGGTCTAAACGTTCATAGTGTTTTCAACGCTATTTGAACTTTCAATTGGTATCAGAGCGGGTGCACTTGCTGTGGTTTAAATACCTAAGTGTGATCCTTGACCCCTTGTGTTTATTTGCTATGGATTATGCTTTGTATCCCTCTTTGTGTGATTTGGTTGATTATAAATGTAGCATGCCACGTGTTTGTGAAAATGCCTCTATGAGTGATAATCCTCATGATTGTGATGCTATGTTACATGAATCTTTGGATGTTGTTGATATTCCTAACATCAAACTCTTGAAGAAAAAGGCTAAGAAGTTTCAAAAGAATTTGAGCAAGTTATTTTGTGAAAATGATGATTTGATTGCTAAGCTCAATGAATCCAACAAATTGATTGAGAAATATAAGAAACTTGCTGAAAATTCTCTTGAAAAGCTAAAAGAGTTTGAATGTTTGAATATGGACTTGGATGCTAAACTTGTTTTGTCTAACAAACTTGTTGATGAGCTAAAATGTGAAAATGAATCTCTTAAGATGCATGCCAAGTGTTTGATTGCTGAACCTATTGCTAAAAATGATGAAAATATTTGTTGCAATCATGTTGTGGTACCCGATTTTGTGCCTATTGTGTGTTCTACCTCAAAGGACAAATCGGTGTACATTCCTCCACATAAAAGAAATCAAAAGGTGGAGAGAAAGGCTGTTAAGTCAAAGCCTTTGTTTAGGTCTCAACCTAAGGCTTTGGATGGATCTAAGTTTGTTCCAACTTGCCACCATTGTGGTGTGATTGGTCATATAAGACCTCAATGTCATAAGTTGAAGAGAGAACAAAACCATGTTGCTAGATCCCTTCCCAAAAAGCCTAGTAGACCTAAACACATTGTTTGTCACCATTGTGGTGCCTTTGGTCATCTAAGACCTTAATGCTCTGAGTTTCATGCTTTTAAAAGAATCAAAAGAAAAGAGAAACTTGAACTTCTTGGAAGTTGTGCTAGAAAGGGTAAATCGGATTTGAGTGAAAATAGTATGTTGTTAAAGAAAGTGTTTAATGCTCTTAACTCCTTGTCTATGGGCATCTCTGGTTCTCATTCTTCCAACCCTTGTCTCACTTCTTATGAGATACTCATTCTAAACAATCAATCCATTTGGATGAGGAAGGGTTCCTATGGTTGAGCTTTTGCTCTTTTGGTCCTTGATCTAATTCTTTCGATCTTTGTAGGACCCTTCATGCATTTGATGCTTCATTGTCATGCATCATGCATCTCTTTATATGCATTGTTTTTGTTGGTTTTGCATTTGATCTTACTTTTATGTTTTAATTTTGTGTGAGTAAAAAATCCAAAATCGCATAAAAGTGAAAAATTCAAAAAGTTTTATCGTATATGTTTGAGCACATATCACATGCATGTTTTGCCTTGTACCTTCATATAAATGGCTTTGTGCATTTACGAGCTTAGCTTGTTCTTTATGCACTCATATCGTTGTGGGAAAAATCTTGACATCTATGTGTGATTATTGTAAATCAATCTTCAAGCTTGTCATGAATGATTAGTCAATAGTCATGTTGGTTTTGATACATGCATAGACTTGTACCTATATATCTTCCCACTCTTTTATTTTTATTGCTTAAAGAGCTCAACAAATGTAAATCTCAAAATGAAAAGAGATAATGAGCTGCAAAAGACGTTGCACATACTAGTATTTGACTAGGAAAAAGGGAAAGCGATTTTTATGAAAATGTATGATGCCCAAAAGCCAAAGACTTGTTCATCAAATTAAAATATCAAAAATTTTAGGCATCGATCTCAAAATGAGATGTATTGATTCAAATTGATCAAATGTTATGATTTGTAAAAAAGCCAAATGAAAAGCTTCAAAGATATGTAATCATTTTCTTGTGGGAGGTCATATATGTTCATTTCTGTCAGACCGTGTGCCTTACCAATCCATCCAACCACCAATTGGTGAAGGATGAGGGGGCACAAATATTTTATAGCATTCGATCGCAGACCAAACCCATTGGCATTGGAGCGAATTGTGAAATCCCTCACAATCCCTCCCTCACAATGCGGCTCTAACGACTCGAACCTATGACCTTGGCTCTGATACCACTTGTTGGACCGTGTGCCTTACCAATCCATTATTGAAAGCTCGAAAACGTGTTGAAAAACACAAGAGCTGTTTAGACTTCCAATTAAAATTACGGCTTGGTTGATTTTATATTAACTTAATACAAAGTGCGGAATAGTGTAAACACAAGCGTATAAGCAAGACAACTACTCTAATCCATAATTAAAGCAACACAATAGTAATAATGAAATGAACAAGAGTAGGGAAGAAGGATGCAAACACAGAAAACACCGAGACGTGTTTTCGAAGAGAAAACCGAAGAACTCGGCGAAAAACCTCTCCGCCGCCCTCCAAGCGGAAATCGATCTATTAGATAATCAGTTGGGATACATGAGTAAGCAAGAGACCCTCCAAGCCTAATCTACCCGATGTATCTAAGCCCTCCAAGCTCCTACTCCAACAAGGCTTCTCGGAACCGTGTCTTGTCTAGCACCCCGGATCCCGCAACAAGCTCCATGTTGCATCTGCCATTCCAGGCTTCTTCCAATGCTTTCCAGCAGCACCAAAACGTCACTCAACACTCTTAAAGGGTGTGGTAAGTGTTTGGGCTATCAACCTCTCAATGGTGTGGAAATGGAGAGGGAAGGGTTGAGGAGATACCACAAGGAAGTGTATAGAGAAAGGTGGGGATGACAATCTCTAATTGCAAATGTGTTTGGCTAGGGTTTTCTCTCTGAAGCATTCCTCAACATTTGTGGGTAATGAGAGTATATATAGGATAGGTGCAAAATGTGTGAGTCAGTCAGTACAGGCTGGCAGAACAGCATGTCTCGCGGGTGTCTCGCGGGAAGGCCTTACCCACGAGATACTCGCGAGAGACAGCTGTCTCCACCTGGCCTGACTCTTCGCATTCCAGCATGTGCAGGGCACATGCTTCACTTCGCGGGAAGCTAAGTCGCGACATACCCGCGAGAATCCTTCAGCCTCCAAATGCTTGAGTCTTCACACACTCTCTATCACACAACCCTTACATCAATTCCCACAACAAATACAGGGTATAAACGATTGATAATAATTACAATCAAATTTGGCACGGAATAAAAGCCAACAAAATACATAGTTGTAAATAACAACTTTACAATCTCCCCATTTGGCTATTCCGTGACAAAACCCTAAAATAGACTCTAGACTTAAACGTGAGTTTAGGAACATAGGCAAAACTCACTCACATCTAATTCTAGATTCTGATAAGCTCTTGAAACATATGAACAAGTAACTCCTGAAACACAACAACAAAATAATATCATTGTATGCAGAAAACTTGAAAAACATATGGAGCAATAAAAGCATGATCAAGCAAAATGATAATAGAAACACTAGATCATGGCAAGATCAAACAAGTAATCACTATACACAAGCAATTACTATTCTCATTCACACAAGGAATGAACAACCGGATATGCAAGATGATAAACTCATTTGAAGAGTTCCATTTGCAAATCCAACACTTAACCAATGCAAAATACTCGAAGTATTTGCATCTAGGAACAATCCTACTAGGGCACAAAAGTGATGTACTGAAGTAAATGTATGACATTAAACTTCAATAGCACACGCATAAAGGCTGCATAAACAAAGTACTGAATATGCATGGCACAAACCATAAAAGCCTACAAACTATGCAGTGAAACAAACCTTTAAAGCTTACAAAAGCAACATGGGTACATGCAAAGTATGCTACAAAGCATAGAGAATATCACAAAAGAAACATCTGAAATAATACTTAAATAAAGCATAGTATCAAAGCTTTAAACAAAACACAAGTAAACATAAGACAACAAAACATAGGAACTGTTGACTTCTTCTCCCCCTATCTCCATACTCCCCCTATCAATGACATCATCTCCCCCTTTTTGTCATGGAATAGCTAGTCATTCTCTTCTAGCTTCCGTTGAATTTCGTCCAGCTGAGTTTGGAGAGATGTGAACTGTGAATCAAAACGTCGGTGGTGAGTGTACATGATAGTCGCCAGTCCGGACATCTTTGTACTCATCTCTTGAAGAGCAGTGAAGATATTGTTGAGCTGTTCATCATTGGTACGAGTTGCAGAACTCGAGGAACCCGATGGTGCATGACTTTCTTGCTTGGTGTTCTTCTTGGCGTGGCTCATACTCGCATGGAGAGACCGAATGTTGATTGGACTTGGCCTTGGATATGGACGTTCATCTTCCAATGGACGGACACCTTTGAGCTTCAAAATCTTTGAAATAAGGCGAGAGAAAGGAATACAATTCCTTGAAGCAGTCCGGTCAACTGTTTTTGCCAAAATGTGAAAGATATGAGAGCACACATCAATCTCTACATCCGTGATCAGATCATTCAAAAAAAAAAGCTCGACCAAGATTCATATATCCGGTGCTGGACAAGGGATAGAGATTGCTACACATGATCATTGAGAGAAGTCGTAACTCGGAAGAGAGGGATGCCACATTGATGGACTTCTTAGTGGAGGAGAATTCCAAATTGGCTCCTAAAGATTGTTTGAGATACTCTTCATCTGGGTTCAGCTCATCATATACCGGCGGTATGCGGAGTATTGGCTGGTTAATGTGTAGAATTTCCGCCAAGTACATTGGTGTGACAGAAAAGCTCTTTCCTCGAACCTAACATTTAATCTCTTCGCCGACGACACTGGCATTGGCATAGAATTCCTTAACCATGTTCTCGTATGTATCCTCGAAAGTTGACAGCAGATAGTTCCAATCTTTCGTGGCAAACCAAATGGGTATGTTTGTGTCCCTGAGTGATGGTTGGTCAACCCCCCTTTCAACTATCAAAAGAGCACCCTGAAAGTGGTTCTTGAAGGATTCAAAAGCAGCATAAGACTTAAACAAGCGAGGATCAAAAATTCCTGTTGAGCAACGAGTTCGCTTTGGTCTAGGTGAATCAGCATCAACATCAATGATCGGCTCTTTTCCTTTGTTGCAGCCTCCTTTCACAGCTGAAGTCTTGAATGGAGACATCTGTGCAACATAGCACACAAAACAAACAGGAGACAAGTGTACAACACACAGAACACAGAACATAGAACTTGATTAGATTCAAGTTAGGTCAAAACAGAAGTAACATTGCTGAATGCATAGACACAATGCATGGAACTCAGCAAATGTGCATGCGTGTGTATATGTGAGCAAGTGCTAATGTGTGAGTGGCATGTGCAAAGTGCATGAGACACACTATCAATGACCAAATTGAGTGAAATAAGGTCAAACATGTGAAAGTCCATGGATTGAAATCACTTGATTCCAATTTGGCACAAAAATGTCACTCGGACATTTTGACAAACACCTAGCATGCACAAATGCAATTATAACATGAATAATGCATGAACATGGGAAAATCTACCCTCAATACATGATAAAATGCCACAAGGGGCCAACACAGAGGCAGAAACAACAAATGGGACACAGCCCAAGCAAAAGATTTGACAAAAATTCACCCAATTTTGAAAAAATAGCCAAATTTTCGAAAAACTCCAAAATTTTGAAACCCTAACGAAAATTATGCATAAAGTAGGACAAAACTTGAAGGGAAATGCTTTAGAAGACATACCTTGAAGTTGACAATGCAGAAAGGATGCTTGAAAATGATGGGTTTTGGGAAAAAAAATGACCTTGGGTTGAAAAAGGGTTCGACAAAGGTTAAGCGAGGGAAGTTTTTGTGTTTTGAAAAACTGTCACATCAGCAATATAAAAACTGAAAACACGCGTTTTTCGTGGGTTAGGGAGTGGCGAGACAGTCGCGAGAAGAGCCACTGAAGCACAAAACTTTCGCGAGAAGCATTAGGTCGCGAAACAGTCGCGAGACAGTCGCAGTAACTTCTGTCTGAATTCTGAAAAATCCAATTTTTAGCCAAACAGCATTTCGCGAGAAGCTGTTGGTCGCGAGACAGTCGCGATATAGTCGCGAAAGTTTCTATGTGACAAAAAGAAAAAAATATTTCCCTCAACCCATTTTCGCGGGAAGCTCTAAGTCGCGAGCTTCTCGCGAAACAACCCCTAAACCAGTTTTTTTTTTTGAAGAAACACAAAAACATGCATTTTTAAACAAAAAACAAACGACAAGAAAGTATAAAATCACTTTCAAAAACAAATAAAACACTAAAAAATCTTTTTGGTTTTGATCAACAAAGATTGAGCATGTGAAAACACATTTAATCAAGTACAATCACACAAATGAATATGACATTCATTGAACATAGACTTGTGTGTTGTGTGTGGATATCAAAAATGAGATAGTCCTTAGTCCAATGTGAAGCTTCAATGATTAATTCAATCAAGGCATACACAACTAGCACTAGATTATGTGACCTATCTCAATTATAGAAACATGCATATATGACCTCCCACACGTACTTGATAACAATTCATTGAAGCTTTTCATTTGGCTCCATATTCAACATATCATTTGCAACTTTTGAGCAAAGAAAATCTCATTTAGAGAAAGATGCCTGAAATTTTTGATATTTCAATTGATGATTTAGCCTTTGGCTTTTTGGGCATCATACATTTTATTTTGGTCGCTTTCCCTTTTTCCTAGTCGAATACTAGTTTGTGCGACAGGCTTTTGCAGCTCTATATCTCTTTTCATTTGGAGATTTACATTTAGAGAGCTCTTTTAAGCAAAAAAAATAAAAGTGGGAAGATATATAGGCATGAGTCTATGCATGTCTCAAGATCAACAAAACCATTCACTAATCATTCATGACAAGGTTGAAGATCTATTTACAACAGTCACATAGATTTCAGAATTTCTTCCACAATGATATGAGTGCATGAGAGACAAGCTAAGCTCGTTAAATGCACAAAGCCATAAGTACAAAGGTACAAGGCAAAACATGCTTTGAGACAAAACTCAACAAAGTGATCAAACTTTTTGGATTTTCTATTTTTTATGTGTTTTTGAATTTTTGAACACACCCAAAGCAGAACAAGAAAAGAAAGATCAACAAAAACAGCTGGTACAAACCAACCGGACAAAATAACAACAGTAAAAAAATGCATGAAAAGATGCAACAGCAAATGTCCCTAAACATTGAAAGAATTTATGCGTGGACATGTTATAATGCTTATGCATGAGTACCCCTCTTCACCCACACGTCACGTGCGTTTGGGGTGATATCCTTAACGGATTGGGTACGAGAATTTGGACTGTCAAACCTTCTGGTGAAACTCTCCAAGCAGGTGGTGAAGGCACCAATCATTTTCATCACGTCCATCATGCCAGGATCATGATTTTGACTTCTCGGTTGTTCACCACCCCAAGACCTCATGTCATTTCTCCTTCCTCGTGACCGAGGTGCGCTTGAATTGTTGTCTGATCTCAGCTTTTGACAGTTGGGTCTGGTATGTCCTTGCATTCCACAGTAATGACACACATAGTCCGTTCTGGGACCCCGTTATGATCTTGGGAGAAATCTTCCTCTGGGTTCATGTCTGCCCATAGATTGATTTCGGGGCTTATTCACCATCCGTTGCTCACTCACATTCTTCTTCTCAGCCTTAACATTCTCAGGGATGGTTTCTTCTACAATAGGCTCTATGGCCTTCACAAATTTCACTTCTTTGGTAGCTTTGGCTGATGAGCTGCTTCCTCCGTTGTATCCCAACCCGGACTTGTCTGAAAAAGGTTTTTGAGATGAGATAACATCATCTAACTTATGGGAGGAGACTCTCTCTATCTTGGCATGAGCTTGCACTACCTCTTGCTCAAGAAACCTCACCTTCGTATAGGCTTCAGACAACTCGACATTTAGTGTTTCAATCTCACACTTAGCCTCTTTATATCTGATCAAGAGACTTCTGTAATCTTCTTCAGCTTTCTTCATTTTCCTTACAGCTGCCTTGGCTATTCTGGTATACTCTCCCGACTTTTCAAGTAGTAAAGAGTAATTTTCTTGAAGAATAGTTGTATTCTCTTCTTCTTCTTCAGCATCTGATTCTTCCACAATCCCAATAGACTCTGAATCAGAATGCTCACCAAGCTCCTTCACAAGTGCACCCAAATCATCCGAGGAATCCACATGTGCAATGGTCATGAAGGCGGAGTAGTTTCCCTCTCCATCACAGCTCTCTTCCGAGTCAGAATCAGAAGAGTCAGAATCACTGAGCGTCGTGGCATAAGCCTTGCCTTTTCCCCTCAGAAAATTTGGACACTCCTTCTTTAGATGTCCAATGCCATTGAACTCATAGCACACAATGTCTGAAGGAGGTTGAAAATCCTTCCCTTCTTTCCTCTTAAACTCTTTTCTATTACCTCTTGAAGATGAAAACTTCCCTCTGTTGAAAGGTTTCCCACTGTTCTTCATCTTCAGAAATTTGCGGAAGTTTTTCGCAAGAAATGCTACTTCCTTTTCCACCCCATCTTCTCCGGAGGAATCATCCATCCTTTCGGTGATGGTTTTAAGAGCAAGTGATTTACTCATCTTATAGGAAGGCAGTCCCATCTGATATGTTTGGAGAGACCCAACTAATTCTTGAATTTTAATCTCATCCAAATCCTTGCTTTCCTCTATGGCTGTAACTTTTGCTCTAAAACTTTCAGGCAAGGACCTCAATACTTTTCTCACCACCTTAGCATCTTCAATCTTCTCCCCAAGATTGAGTTTAGCAATTACAATTTCATTGAGCTTCCCATAGAATGAATCAAACGGTTCATCATCACCCATCTTGAGCTCTTCAAATTTGGTGGTAAGCATCTGAAGCTTTGTGTCCTTAACTTTCTTTGTTCCCTCATAAGTGGTCTCCAAAATCTCCCAAGCTTCTTTGGCAACTGTCATATGAGAGATCCTGTGGAATTCATCAGGAGACACAGCACAAAAGATAGCGTTTAAAGCTTTACTATTAGCATTGGCTGCTGCCAGGGCTGCCTTATCCCAATTAGCCTTAGGAGCCTCCGGCTTAGTCCAGCCTATCTCTACCGCATCCCAAATGGTATCTTCTATAGAGCATAAAAATGCTCTCATTCTGACTTTCCAGAATGCGTAATTGTTCCCATAAAAAAATGGTGGAACATTGAGCAATTGAGACTGGTCCATCTCAAATAGGGTCAAGGATCACACTAAGGTATTTAAACCATAGCAAGTGTACCCGCTCTGATACCAATTGTCGGACCGTGTGCCTTACCAATCCATCCAACCACCAATTGGTGAAGGATGAGGGGGCACAAATCTTTTATAGCATTCGATCGCAGACCAAGCCCATTGGTATTGGAGCGAATTGTGAAATCCCTCACAATTTCTATAAATGAGATAGACCACTTGGCTTAGTACTAGTTGTGTATAACTTGATTGAATTGATCATTAAAGCTTCATTCTAGACTAGGGACTATTCCACACTTGATACACACACACAACACACATGCCTAATGTTCAATGAGTGCCTTATTCATTTGTTCAATTGTACTTGTTTAAATGAATTGTGTGTATGCTCAACTATATATGGATCAATCAAAAAAGAATTTTGATCATTTTATATGTATTTGGAAGTGATTTTTATCACTCTTTTGTGTTCATGTTTAGTGCTTACTTTGTTTTTCACTGTTTAAACATGTTCTATGTTGAAAAACTAGTGTCAGAATTTTCCGCGACTCACCAATCGCAAAATCCCAGTCGCGAGTTTCATCCAGAAGCTTTGGCGACTCACTTGCGACTCGCAAAAATTCTCGCGACTGAACTTCGCGATTCGCCCAGTCGCGAAATGCCCAAAAATAGCTTTTTAAATGGCTTTTCGTGGGAAACTTGTTTTAAATCTCTCACATCCTCTCTTAAACCCCTCTTTCACTATTTTTACATCAAAACCCAACCAATTTGAAATTTTTTTCATTCCATTAACATCTCTAAGGTAAATTTAAACTCTTTTCATTGTTTTGGATCCTTGGATTATGTTTTGGATAGTTTTGTGCTCTTGGTTGGGAGTTTCATCATAAGGGTTGGGAAAACTTAATTTTTGTCTATTTTTTTGCATAGGATTGGTTTCTTTTAATGATTTGCTTTGGATGTTGGCCCCTTGTGGCAAAAAGAACATGTATTAAGGGTGGTTTTCATGATGTTCATGCAAAGTTTCACTTTGTTCTTCATAGTGTGCATGCTAGGTGTTTGATAAAATGCCTCTTAGGCATTTTCTCGCTTGTTTGGACTTCGATAAGAATCAAACTTTGGGATTTCTCATGTTTCCTCATTAGGAACATGTTTGGTTTATTGGTTGTGTATTTAACACACCTTGCCCCGCATGTGCTTCTTTCATGCATTGGTCATGCATTGCACTTTGCCACCTCTTGCACACACCTTGCTACCCTTGCCATGCATTGGTCTATACCTTGTTTCTTCATCCTAGCATGTCATGTTTACCTTATGCTTTGTAGCATTTTGTTTTGTCTTAGGTTTGAGCTTCTTTTTCTCATTCATCTCGCACCCCTCGTGCATCATTATCATTGTTCATACCTTCATCTCTTGCCCTCGTTTCTTCTTGACCCTTTGTCTATTCCTGACAAAAAAGGGGAAAGTATACTCTAGAGAGTATACCAGAGAGTTTTTGTCATTTCTATATGACCCTTGTGCACATTCTTAGGGGGAGAAATTCTATTTCTCGTGCACATTTGTAGGGGGAGAGAAATTCCATAGGGGAGATGCATATACCAAGGGGGAGAAGACATTAAGCTAATAAGAAAACTTTGTTTTGGTGTTTGGTGTGTGATCAAGTTGCTCACATGTTTCACATCATGTTTACTTGATCACAATTTACTTGTTACATTATACTTGTTCGTTTATTACTTGTTTTACCTTGAGGGTCTAATGTGTTTTGTGCAAGTGTTTCAAGTTACAGGTATATATGTTCCAAGTTCAACATGGGAAGTACTTTATAGTTTGTACCCATGTTGCTTTTGTAAACTTTTAGGGTTTGTTTCCTTGCTTTTGTAGGCTTTTATGGTTTGTACCATGCTTATGCAGCCTTTATGCTTTGTTGCATTGTACTTCCAGCTAAATGTTATGCATTTTCTTTAAGTACTCTCACTCTTGTGCCCTTGTAGGATTTTATTCCTAGATGCATATACTTCATGTACTGTGCATTGGTTGAGTTTTGGTCATTCAAGTGATTTGCTTTGTGCTTATCAACTTAAATGTCCGAATGTTCATTCCAAGTGTGAATGAGCATTGTGGTCACTATCTTACAGTGATTGCTTGTTTGGTCAAGCCATGATTTATTACATTATTCCATTTTGCTTGATTGCATTGTGCTTGCTCCATATGCATTACAAGTTTTCTGCATATAATGAACTTATTGTGTTATTATGTTTTAGGAGATGTTTTGGTCTTATGGTTCAAGAGCTTCATAGATTCTAGAGTTAGGTGTGAGTGAGTTTTCCAACTGTTCCCAACTCACGCGTTAACTCTAGAGTTTGTTTTAGGGTTTTGTCATGGAATAGCCATAGGGGGAGATTGTAAGGTTGAATTTAATCAACCATCTTGTTGGCTTTATTCTGTGCCAAATTTGCTTGTATTTTAGCATTTAGTAACCCTGTATTTAGGTGGGAATCTTGTAAGGGTAGTGAGTGAGAGAGTGTGAAGAAATGCTCAAGATTGTGCAAAGAAATAGGGACTCGCGACTGGATCTCGTGGGTGGCTCACGGCTTGCAAGTCGCCAGAAGTTGCACACGTGCCAAGCATGCCAGAAGCTGAAGAGTCACGCCAGCTGTTGCACTACAGGACAAAAGTCCCAGGCTGGCCA
The DNA here is from genome assembly GCA_019022515.1 of Quercus aquifolioides. Taxonomy (NCBI): domain Eukaryota; kingdom Viridiplantae; phylum Streptophyta; class Magnoliopsida; order Fagales; family Fagaceae; genus Quercus; species Quercus aquifolioides. Next base: position 14,441,396 of record CM032330.1, on the reverse strand, counting down.
GGCCGTTAGCTCACGGCTTGAACTCGTGACTAAACCCAGTTGCGAGGTCAAGTCGCCAGAATGCCCTGTTTGGGAAACACTGACGTTTCACATTCCATTCTCACCCTAGTATAAATACCCCTCATTCCCACGAAATGTAGAGAGCTTCCAGAGAGAATTTTGAGAGAGAAACCCTAGAGAAAAACAAGATTGCCTCATCCACAATCTTCACCTAAGAGACTCTTCAAATTCCTCTACTCTCTTTCTCTCTATTGATACATCCTTGAGAGGTTCTTGACCAAATCCTTTTCTCACCATACCCACGTCTGTGAGAAGGTTCTTTTGGTGCTAAAGGAAGCAGTTTGGAAGGGACCAATGATTATTGGTTGATGCTATGGTTTATAGCGGAATCCGGTAAGCTAGAGAAGAAAAAGGTTCGGCGCAACCTCGTTGGAGCAAGAAGCTTGGAGGGCTTAGGTACCTGGGTAGATTAGGCTTGGAGGGTCTATTGCTGTTCATGTATCCCAACTACATTTTCTAGTGGATTATTGACCGCTTGGAGGGCGGCGGAGAGGTTTTACGCCGAGGGCTTCGGTTTCCTCTTCGATAACACATCGTGTGTTGTCCTTGTGTTTGCATCTCTCTTCCCTTTATCTTTACCATTTAATTACTACTGTGATTGTGATTATTTATGGTTTAGATTGTTTATCAATTCTGTTATAAGCTTGTTATCTTTTTCCGCACATACATTGTTTGATATAAAGCTTGAATTGGTAATTTGTTGTTTGGGGGTCTAAACGTTCATAGTGTTTTCAACGCTATTTGAACTTTCAATGTGAGAGGTATGGTTGTCATCTTGTTTTAAGTAATTTTGCATTAGCAATTGCTATGGCTCTCAAATACCTTAGGTGCATTACATTAGGCTCTCAAATTTTCAATGCAACCAGATGCTTTACTACTAAGGCACTTGACCTAAGTTTTACTATATGTTATTTGCAGCATCCTTTTATTTTTAATTTTTATTTTTTACTTCTACAATACTTGTCACTACTGATTGTACCTAGTGATTGTTTTGGGCTTGAAAATATGTGCAGATATTATCAAACTACAGCCGATCAGAGATTATTGAGAGGTAAACCTGTTACCATGTTTCTTGAATTTTAGCAGTGATGTGCTAAGATGTGCTTATTTTTTCATTTTAATTTATTCTTCCTTTTTCGTTTGCCCAAGCTATATCCATTCAGTTGTTGATTAGGAATGATTAATTGTTGTTTGCTACAAGTACTCAAGCATTCTAACAAAACTGCCAACATTCTCAACAGTTATTAATAATATATTGTTCTTTACTTTTGATAATGTATCTGGGTATACTGTATAGAGTATTAACTGATGCGTGGTATTTTACTAGCCCAGCTCACAAGCAAATACATATTTCATAAAAATTGAGTAAAATGACTTTCTATAAATAATAATCATTTCATTTGAGAACTTAATGATGTAATCTATATGTACTTCATTATTTACCTGTTGTTTCTTTCATTGTACAATTTATCTTTCATTCTTACCATTGAGGTTCCATTTTGTAGGGAATGTATAGATCCATTCGAAAAACCAGAATGTGAAGCCTTTGATATCTTTGTTAATGAGGTTCTCTGTGTTGGCAAAGGTACTGCTGCATTCATTTTATTCTAGAATACACTTGATGGATCTATTGTTATCATATTGCTTGCACATACCTACCACAAAAAGAGACACCCCTGGTCATTACCACGTGCACAAAGTACTCTTTTGCTATTCTACCTATTTCTGAAGATCATATGCTACTCCCTCTGTTGAGGCCAGTTCAGGCTGCGGATTTTTTTTTATATTTAATTTTTTAATACTCAACACTACATCTGTACAATCTGAAACACATACGCTGCTTACTGAAAATATCCAATGAAATTTTAGAAATATAACCTCTTTTCATGTCTCTTAATTTTGTGCTATTATGCAAATTTGATAAACTGAGAAATGCTTGTTCAATCATATGACCATATTCTAAAATTTTTTATAATTAAAAAATTACTACATCAAAGGATTATCAACCTTTCAGGATGAGTGTACTGCCATATTTGTGAAAATCACTTTATTAAAAAAAGAATCCATTTGATGTTTATCATTTAACTTATTTTTCTAATCAAAATGTGATATCTTTTGTTCTTCCTCTCCCACTCATCTATGCAATTTTCGAATCATCTGCAGGGTGTCCATATTCATGTGTAAAAAGGGCACCTCATGCCTTCTCATTTGCGTCTACTGGAAGTGCTAGGGTGTCTTCACAAGGTTGGTTAATTCTCTTATTTTTCCATTCCTGGTGAGCTTGTATGTTGTTAGAGTATTAGGTGCTAGGATGAGAGCATATATAAAGGTTGCTCTTGTGAATAGTGCCAAGGCAGCTAATGGTTGAGCTATATCGTCTCAAACAAGAGCCAGGGAAATATTGATGATTTTTTTTCCACACATGCAATATCTGTGGGATCAAATTTCACTATATGAACCAACATGGATTATGCATGCAATGCCCAAAATTTCATGAATACCAGGAACAACTGAAAAAGATTTCTGTTTTGCCTTCAATTGAAAAAGTTTTCAAGGAGCTTGTACAAGAGGTAACATTTACAAGTCTTCTGATCTTGGCCACGTCATCCCTTGATCCACCTTCAGCATCTAATCAGATATCTGCAACTCGTCAGAATGAGTGCTTTGATCGCTTTGGCTCTCTGCGATCTAACTCTAAATACGATCATTCTCACTTCTGCACGTTCTGTAGGATTTGAGAACATTTTATTGAATATTGAAGAAAGCATGCCTGTGTCTCTCAATCCTCAGCTGCCATGGCCAACATCAACAGCATAACATTGCATCCTCCAACTCCATCACCCAACGCCAGTAGTTTTGGCAAGTCTTGCAACTCATGTTTACACTAATGGCAATTGGCCAAAAGACTCTTTTCAATAACGTTTTGTCCCATTCTCAGGGTGCATCCTCTTCTATTATTTATGTTGCACTAGTTAAACACTCATTTTGATATCTTGACCTTGCTTGCTGCAATCATATTGCTCCTGATTCTACCTCTTGTACTATACAAACCCATACTTTTCATATGCCTATCAATCACATTGCCAGTGGCTCCACTATGACCATTATAGGCATCGTTTCTACTACTCAATTATCTATTTCAAATGTTTTTCTTATGCCTAAATTTTCGTTAAATTTCTTATATGTTGGTCAATTGTGTGAGCTAGGGCTTCACATAAGATTTTCTTCTATTGGTTGTGTTGTACAGAATCCTCAGATAGCACAGACCATTGGGACAAAACTTTAAGTTGGATGGCTTTTTCTTCTTACATCTTCACACGTAGTTGTCTTACATCCACTCACACAGTATCACCTCTTTGGAGTTGTGGTATTCATGGCTAGGTCATGCTTCTCTATATTGGGTCCAAACTTTAGTGTCTAAGGGTATGTTAGATTAGGTCTCTTTTTGATCCTTTGATTGTTATCTCATCCTATCTTGGAAAACAATAGGCTTTGCCTTTTAACAAAAGTGAGTCTTTTGTGTCTGCGCCATTTAAGCTCATTTACTCTAATGTACAGGGACCATCTCCTATTCCAACTATAGGGGGATTTTGTCAGTTTTCTTGATGACTTTACACATTACACTTGGATATTTTTTTATTAAAATTTTTCTGAGATATTTGATATTTATCATGAGTTTACCAAAATGATTGAAGGTTCTCAAAATCCATCAAAATCTACTGATTTGAAAATATCCTATAGTACAAAATACATGACTTCCTAGTGTTTGCAAATTATATAGAATCATTTCTTATACATCTTATTGAAGAGCTTCATAGAAAAATGGTTGAGTAAAATGTAAACTTCGATATATTTTGTTTTTCATACTCATTCTTTTTGCATCTATTATTGCATCCTTCTCACGCAAAATTGCACCCGCTGTTATCCATAGAGGACAAGAAATTTTTTGTTTTAATAATACAGCTGCTTTATTGGACGGTGTTAAGGACATTTTAAAAAAAGAATATAGAATAATTAGAAGAAAGGCACAAGTTGCCAATTTGGCTTTTTATTCATTTGGTAGTTCTAAGAGTATTATAACTACTTTTAACATTAATTTGATCAAATGATATTAATTAAATTTCAGCTTTAAAACATATGTGCATATGAGGATTATCTTAGAGGAGCTACTAGACAGGTAGATAGTCATATCTCTTACCTTCCTGGAAATCACTGTTGACTGTTGTAGGCGCAAAAATTGAGACAGATGAACTATATATAATCACTTAACTATAGCCACACTTGTGAAAGAAATGGAGCTAGCACGTGTTCTTGATTCAGCTTGATTAGTGTATAACGTGCATTCTCATGCTCCATATCTATCACAGCCAAAAGCCCAGGACAAACATACACTGATTTGTGCTATTTATAACCTTTATGTTGTCACATACCACTGACACATACCATGTTACTATTTTGGGATATATCTTATGGATTTTAACCATGTTTTCTATTTCTGGTTGATTTTGATATCTTAGTATCTTGAACACACCTTATGATTCATCAGCAGAGGCAGAATTGCTTTATTCTTCTGTAGTTAAAGCCAAGCTTGAGAACAATCAGTACCAAAAGCCAAAGAAGCATCCCAAAACTTCAACCCAACATGTTGATTGGTTTTAACATTTGGATGCTGATGTTTGTATGCTGCTTCAAATTCATGGCCAATCACACCCAAATTACTGGAGAATATGGAAGATGATACTGCTTATAGATGCCTCCAATCATCTATGTGAATAATGAATGTTGGTGATATCAATTCAACACATCATTGATCTGACTCGCTGCTTGGAGGTCCCTTCTTGTGAAGTGCATCTACATTGGAAAAACATTGTAAAATCCTTTTTCTCCCGCCACTCCCTCGCCCCCTGAGCATGGGAGGAAGGGGGAGGGGGGAGGGGGGTTTGATTGGATTTATGTCAATGGCATATGTATGAAGTTAGAAGTTTACATTTCATTTTTGTTATTGTTACAGAATCTACCATATTTTTCTAAAGGAAGTTAAGTACTAAAAATTTCTGTGATATCAATTGATTATCCTCTTATGCTCCATGAAATAGTTCTTTCCTTGCTAAACCTACCTTAATTACAACTAGACTTGCTAAACCTACCTTAATTACAAGCTTCTAGTTGGTCAGCTCCTCATCTGCTCCAGGAAGGGTAACACTAATTTGTTTCTATGAGTGAAGTTCTTGTGGTTCCACCACCACATTCAGCACCATGGCATGCCATTCAGTGAATAAAAGCGGATGATCAAGATCATATGGTTCTCCACAATCCTCACTTTCAGTCTTCAGATGTGGTTCTCATGCTTTTCACAGCATATGAAAGTCAAACCAACCTAGAAACTGTAATATGATGCCTAAAGCCATGATGCAGAACCTTCTTGTGGATTAGTATCCAAGTGACTGAGACCATGCCAAATGATCGTGTATTGTGTGTGTCTGCATGTGCAGGTTTGGGTGTGTGGTGGTTCAACATCTGCTCAGACCAATAATTAAAGACAAAATATTTGTCCCAAGCCTCATTTGATAAGTCATTACTCAATGGAGAGTTGGGAGAAAAAGAATATAAGCATCATACTCAATATAGGATTATAGGCTTAGAGGGAAAAATGAAGGGATGGGAGAGAGAGAGAGAGGAACACTGATTGTGCTATAATTTGGTGCATCTTGCATTTTCCTGCTACATCATTGAGGAACAGACACTATTCCCCCCCCCCCCCCCCCCCCCCCCCCCAAAAAAAAGACATTGAAAAACAAACACTTGATTGAGATTATGTAATTTAAATATGGGAAGAAGTCCCGTCAAATTGAGATTTTCTATTCTTTTCTTTTCTTTTGACCATCTTTTGATTGTATTACAACATTATATAAGAATCACTACTACAAATTGTACTACACCCTTGATCGTGAAATGTTGAAATCCAAATTATGCATTAGAATTCAAGCTCCAGAATTTATTGAGTAATATTGTTGGATTGAAATATATTGATTCTGAACAAATGCAAAGGGCCTTTCTCTATACATAAGAAAAGAAAAAAACAGAGGACTATTTTGAAATGGCTTTCATGAAGCGATTTAATGAAGAGAAGATGCCCACTGCATTATCAAATAAAGATGGACCTTGCCCTGACTTCTCCTCTACATCTCCATATATTATCTGCATTGATAAGCAAAAAATATTTTAACTTAAACTGTTTTAACAGTCCACTCACACAGGATTTAACAATTCAAATAATAATATTAGTCCATTGCCATACACAATGTGATAATTAATGTAAAGGTAGAATTTTTTTGGTTTAACACATGTTAAACCTGTTCTAATGAGACATTCTAAAAATTTAGTAGCAACCTACCTCAAGATCCTCAGCATCAGGACGACTTATGAGTTCTTTAGCAAGAAGGTATCTATTTGGCCTATCCTTGTCATCGTAGAAGACCTTCCATAATCTTGTAAATGATAAGAAAACAGATTCAGAAGTGGAGTTATTAGACATTCGTAGCTACAAGGGAAATAGGACAAAAAATAAAACTCTTAAGAAGGCCGGCCAGATTTTTGACTTAGCCCTGTTTGAGGGTGGGACTGACAAAATCAAGAACTTGGGCTCTGTTCAAACTTCAAAGACTTAATGCTTGAATTTGGTCAATCATTTGACTTTGAATTAGTTTGTGGCCTTCATCTATCATTTTGTGATCACATGAAAGAATCACATAGTGAAAGTTTAAATAGCGTTGAAAACACTATGAACGTTTAGACCCCTAACAAACAAAATATCAATTCAAACTCATTATCAAACAATCAATGTGCGGAACATGAACATAAGCTAATGACAGAATTGATAAACAATCTAAACCAATATAAAATCACATCCACAGCAGAAATTAAATTGTAAAGATTAAGAGAAGAGAGATGCAAACACAAAGACAACACGACGATGTGTTATCGAAGAGGAAACCGAAGCCCTCGGCGTAAAACCTTTCTGCCGCCCTCTAAACGGTCAATAATCCACTAGAAAATGTAATTGAGATACATGAATAGTAATAGACCTTCCAAGCCTAATCTACCCAGGTACCTAAACCCTCCAAGCTTCTTGCTCCAACGAGGTTACGCCGAACTTTTGTCTTTTCTAGCTTACCGGATTCTGCTATAAACCATAGCATCAACTAATAACCATTAGTCCCTTCCAAACTGCTTCCCTTAGCACCAAAAAACCTTCTCACAGACGTGGGTATGGTGAGAAAAGGATTTGGTCAAGAACCTCTCAAGGATGTATCAATGGAGAGGAAGAGAGTAGAGGAATTTGAAGAGTCTCTTAGATGAAGATTATGGATGAATCAATCTTGTTTTTCTCTAGGGTTTTTCTCTCAAAATTCTCTCTGGAAGCTTTCTACATTTTGTGGGCATGAGGGGTATTTATACTAGGGTGAGATGGGAATGCGAAGAGTTAGGTTTTTCAAAATAGAGCTGGTTGGTGGCTTGGCCTCGCGACTTGGCTGAGCTGCGAGATAACAGAACGGCCAGGTTGGACTTTTTGTCCTGTAGTGCTCTAGTTGGCGCGACTGTTCACCTTCTCGCACGCTTCACTCGTGTGCTGCATTTGGCGGCTTGCCAGTCATGAGTCACCCGCGAGTCCCAGCCGCGAAGCCCTGTATCCTTGCACAATCTTAAGCATTTCTTCACACTCTCTCACTCACTACCCTTACATGAATCCCACCTAAATACAGGGTTTCTAAGTGCTGAAATACAAGCAAATTAGCATGGAATAAAGCCGACAAGATGGTTGATTAAATTCAACCTTACAATCTCCCCCTTTGGCTATTCCATGACAAAGCCCTACAACAAACTCTAGACTTAACGCATAAGTTGGGAACAGTTGAAAAACTCACTCACACCTAACTCTAGAATCTGTGAAGCTCTTGAACCATAAGACCAAATATCTCCTGAAACACAATAACACAATAAGTTCATTGTATGCAAAAAACTTGTAATGCATATGGAGCAAGCATAATGCGATCAAGCTAAAATGGGATAAAACAATAAACCATGGCTTGACCAAAATAGCAATCACTATATACTAGTGATCATAATGCTCATTCACTCAAGGAATGAACATTCGGACATGCAAGCTAAGAAGCTTATTTGCAAAGTATCATTTACATGTCCAACACTCAACCAATGCACAAAACATATATGCATCTGGGAACAAGATCTTACAAGGGCACAAGAGTGGTGTACTGAAAGAAAAATGCATGACATTTACCATCAAGTACAAAAGCTACAAAGCATGGGTACAAAGACCAAAAAACCTTAAAAGCTTACAAAAGCAACAGGTACAAACAGAGTAAATAAACACTGAATAAACATCATAAATAACTATATACCAGTGAAACACAAATTTTCCCAAAATAATTAAAACCATACTGGAGTTTATAAAAACTAGCAAGCAGATTATCTATAAACAAGACAAGTATATATATATATATATGTGTGTGTGTGTGTGTGTGTGTGAGCACACAACTCCCCCTTTCAATATGCACACTCCTTCTCATTCTTATGCTGCTCTCCCCCTAATTATGTGATGCTCTCCCACTTTTTGGCACGAATAGCTAAAGGCTTTCTTCTACCTTCTGTTGAATAGCATCTAGTTGTGTCTCAATGGTTGTGAGACACATTTGAGTTTGATTGTGAAAGGAGTGAAGAAGCCGTTCTAAATCTAATATCCAATGAAACACATTTGCAATCAAGTGGCTTTGCTTGGCTGTTTGAAATCTAGGAGGAACACATGGAGTGCTAGTTGATTGCACAGGTGTAGGCGAACTTTAACCAGATGAAGTGACTGGTTCATTCTTATGTGCTTTAGAGGAGTGGCCCTTACTTGCTTGGAGAGTGTACATGGATATTGGTTGAGGACGAGGCACAAATTTTCCATCTGATGGTGGACTGACACCTTCACGAAGAATGATTTTCATGATGAGACTACAAAATGGAAGATTCGTTCGTGCTGCTGATCGAGCCGTTGTTTTCCCAATGATCTGGAACATGTGTGCACAGATGTGAATTGGAACTCCGGTAATGAGATCACACAGAAATTTAGCTCTTCCAAGATTGATGTAAGCAGTGTTTGACAATGGGTAGAGGTTGGAGAACATAATCAGTTTTAGAGTTGTCAGTTCAAGTGAAAACTGTGTAGTGCCTGTAGATGATCCTTTGCTTCCCACTTCATGTTCATTCCCAAGAACTTGAAGAATGTCTTGTGCCTGAAGTACTCTGTCATCATACAAGGTTAGATCCACATTTACTGGTCTGGTGATGCAAAGAACCTTAGCAATGTAGTCTACATTGATGGAAAATTCTGTTCCTCGTACCCAACATTTCAACTCTACCTCGGTGTATCTAGCATTAGAGTAAAATTCCTTAACCAGTTCTTCAATTGGATCCTTAAAATTCCCAAACAGGTCAGCCCAATCTCTTTCTTCAAAAATCTTAGGGATAAATGTTGTCACCAAGTTATCAAATTTGACTATTCGTTCCACAATGGGAGGAGCCTTTCTAAAAATGTCTGTGTAAGTCTTTGAGTCAAGAGGTGTCCTGAATCTCTCAGTGGTAGAGTCTTTAGATGACTGAGACGAGAGTCGTGTCTATTTAGCAACCGGGGTTGATTGATCATCGGTTACAATGTCTTTGCCTTTAGAGGAATGGCGAGTCATCTGCAAAAGAACAGACACACAACAGAGAACCAAATGCAATACCACAAGGTACAAACATCAACATGATTAGATTCAGATATAAGACTGTGAATCAGAGAGATTTCACTCAATCTCAAAAACATGAACCAGGTCAACACCAAGAAATTATAAGCAGCATTGATGTATTTAGTGAAATAGGTATTCGAAAATGATGATTGAACAGTCATAACTCAGTATCAAGTAAGCAATAAGCATCACAAAGTCACAAATGACAAATATTGTGACAAAATACCAAGAACATGATATGAATGGAGCAACACAATCATTAAACACGGCACAAGCACAAACTCCATACAAACAATAGTAATATAATCAATTGACAATCAAAATCACTAACACTCACCCAAAGAACACTCAACAAAATAAAACAAACCCATGTACGAACATGATATCTTTCAAAACATAATGGCAACAACACACTCACAGATTCAAGAAAATAACACTCAAATCATGAAATATGAAGTGGGAAAGAGAAAATCCATACATTTTTCTTGAAGATTTGAGAAGAAATGGTGCAAAAATGGGGGATTTTCGAAGAGAAATACGGTGAGTTTGAAGGAGTGAAATGGGGAAGATAATGAACAGTCACAAAATTCGAGGGAAAAACTGAAATTTTTTTTTTTTTTTAAACTATTTTTAAAACACAAAACACGCGTTTTTCGCGATTGAGTCAAGTCGCCAATCAGTCGCCAGGGTAAGCCGCGAAACACTTTGAAGCCAAGATACGTGAGTAATTTTCTAAGTGTTTTTCGCGACTGGAAGATCTACTCGTGAGAGAGTCGCGAGGTGAACCGCGAAAATCTCTGTGTATCTCTCGCGACTGGACCTTCCACCCTCAAACAAGTCGCCACACTGAGCCGCGAGAATCATAAAAACTCAAATTTTGAAAAATTTTCTACTTATTTTTCATGACTAGGGCATTTACCCGCCAGCGAGTCGCCAATGAGTCGCGAAAATCCTCTGAGTAAAGTTCGCGACTGGGGCATGTGACTGGATCAACCCGCGACTGAGTCGCCAAAACAGAGCAACACTGTTTTTGAAATTTTGACACTTTTGTAAAAAAAAAAAATACTTTCCAAAAACAAGCTAAAACACTCAAAAATCTTTTTGTGTTTGATCAACAAAGATTGAGCTTGTGAAAACACATTTAATCGAGTACAATCACACAAATGAATATGGCATACATTGAACATAGACTTGTGTGATGTGTGTGGATATCAAAAATGAGATAGTCCTTAGTCTAATGTGAAACTTCAATGATCAATTCAGTCAAGGCATACACAACTAGCACTAGATAATGTGACTCATCTCAATTATAGAAAGGCGAAAATGCACTTTTGGTCCCTACATTTTAGGCCTATTCTCAATTTGGTCCCTAAATTGATTTAGGTCCTAAGTCAGTCCCTGATTTTTAAAAATCGTTTTTAAAATAGTCCCTACCGTCAACCCAGTGACGGAAAATGCTGAGGTGGCAAACAGAATGTACTGTTTGCTGACGTGGCTAATAAAATATTTTATTTGATATTTTTTAAATGCCACCTCAGCATTTTTTAAATTAAAAAAAGCCATATCAGTTTAATTAAAAAAATAAAAATAAATTCTATTTTTCAATTTCAATTTAATTCAAACTAAATTAAAAAAAAAAACTTTTAAATCTAATTTTTTGTTGTTCTGGAGGTAAGAACACAAGAACTTGTTCTTCGTGTTCTTCCCAAATCCAAGAACAATCAAACCCAGAACATGAGCACAATCAAACCCATAACAATGCAAAATTTCATACAAAATCCCTATCCTCCACCGAAACCTCCAGAACATGAAAAAATCATCAAACCCAAACCCACATGAGAAAACCAACCCAGAAAAATCACCAAACCTCCAACCCAGAAAAATGTCAAACCCAGAAACCTCCAACCCAGAACATGAACTTCATTCTTCATGTTCTTCTCCAAATCAAGACAAACCCACTCAAAATCAATCTCAACACAAAAAATTCCAACACAATCAACATTGAAACCTCTAGGAAATCAAACCCATAAATCTAGAAAAATATACAAATCCGCATTAAAAAAAAAAAAAAAAAAAAAAAAAAAAAAAAAAAAAAAACCCAGAACAGTTTGGGCAAAATCTCAAAACACAAACAAACTCAAAACACATACAAACCCAGAACAAGGCAAAAAAAAAAAAAAAAACACAAACAAACCCAGAATTCGCCATCAACAACAACACCTCGCCGATCAACAACACCAAATCCGCCATCAACAACACCAAATCCGAAAGAGGAAAAAACCAATTCTGATCAACCCACTGACTCAGACGGAGAGAATCGACGGACTTAGACTCAATCGGCATCTCCTTCGCCGCCGCTGGACCCAAGCCCCATACCCATACAACCCGCCGCCTCACCGATGAACCCAGAATCGTTAACTTCCGCCACATTCGCTGCTCCGTCAGGGAGACCTGCCTCCATCTTGAAAGATAGTGCATCGGTGAAGGCAGAGGAGATTTTACCTCGATCCGGCACTACCTTGCTCACTGGTGACTCGGAATCACCACTTGCTGGTAGTCCACTACCCCTCTTAGTGGTAGAGAGTGTAGGGTGAAGAGAGAGAGAGGGAGTTTGAGATGAGTGGTAGAGAGTGTAGAAATTTTTTTTAAGCTGATGAGGTTAACCAAAAAAAAAAGAAAAAAAAAGAATTAAAACGATTATGAATTTTTATTTTTTAAGAAATGATTTTAGTTTGAATTAGATTTAAGGTTTTTTCTTTTAAATTTAATTTACAATTTTTATTTTTTAATTTTCTTAGGGCTGGCATTTTTTATTAATGTAGATGTTGACGTGGAATTTAAAAAGTATCAAATAAAATATTTTATTATTATTTTATTAGCCACGTCAACAAACAGTACATTCCGTTTGCCACCTCAGCATTTTCTGTCATTGGGTTGACAGTAGGGATTATTTTAAAAACGATTTTTAAAAATCAGGGGCTGACTTAGGACCTAAATCAATTTAGGGACCAAATTGAGAATATGCCTAAAATGTAGGGACCAAAAGTGCATTTTCGCCTTATAGAAATATGTATATATGACCTCCCACAAAAACTTGAGAATAATTCTTTGAAGCTTTTCATTTGGCTCCATACACATCATATCATTTGATCATTTTGAATCAATACATCTCATTGTGAGATTGATGCCTGAAATTTTTGATATTTCACTTTGATAAGTTAGTTTTGGCGTTTTGGGCATCATACATTTTATTTTTTGTCGCTTTCCCTTTTTCCTAGTCAAATACTAGTATGTGCGACAGGCTTTTGCAGCTTAATATCTCTTTTCATTTGGAGATTTACATTTGGTGAGCTCTTTAATTAAAAGCAATAAAATAAAAGTGGGAAGATATATAGGCACAAGTCTATGCATGTCTCAAGATCAACAAAACCATTCACTAATCATTCATGACAAGGTTGAAGATCTATTTACAACAGTCACATAGATTTCAAGATTTCTTCCACAATGATATAGGTGCATAGGGAACAAGTTAAGCTCGTAGATGCACAAGGCCATAAGTACAAAGGTACAAGCAAAACATGTTTTGAGACAAAACTCAACAAAGTCGATCAAACTTTTTGGATTTTCTACTTTTTATGTCTTTTTGGATTTTTGACAAAAAAGCAAGAAAAGTTTGATAAAAAAAAATGTAAAAACATTTTAAAACGAAATAAATAAACAAACAAATTCTCAACACTCAAAAGCAAAAAGCATACTACCAAACATAATCACAAAGCATAGGAAGAATTGATGCATGGACATGTTATAATGCTTACGCATGAGTACCTTTCGTCACCCAAACGTCACATGCATTTGGGGTGATATCCTTGACGGATTGGGTACAAGAGTTAGGACTTTCAAACCTTCTTGTGAAGCTTTCCAAGCAAGCGGTGAAGGCACCGATCATCTTCATCATGTCCATCATTCCGGGATCACGGTTTTGACTTCTTGGTTGCTCACCACCCCAAGACCTCTTGTCATTTCTTCTTCCTCGTGATCGAGGAGCGCTTACATTGTTTAACGCTCTCAGCTTATGACAGTTGGGTCTGGTATGTCCTTGCAATCTGCAATAGTGACAAATATGATTCGTTCTAGGACCCCGTTGTGATCTTGGAAGTGATCTTCCTCTAGCTTCACGTTTGGCTTCTGATTGATTACGAAATGTATTTAACACCCGTTGATCAGCCACATTTTTCTTCTTTTCAGTCTTAACTTTATCATGAATAGACTCTTCTACAATTGGCTCTTTGGCCTTCACAAACTTCACTTCTTTGGTGACATTGGCTGATGAGCTACTCCCTCCGGTATATCCCATTCCGGACTTGTCTGAGACTGATTTTTGATGAGCAAGCATTTCATTGAGTTTCTTGGAGGAGACATGGTCTACCTTAGCATTTGCTTGAAGCACTTCATGCTCAAGAAACTTTATCTTAGAATATGCTTCGGTAATCTCTCCATTCAGCATCTCTATCTCACACTTGGCCTCCTTATGTCACACTAGGAGACTTCAATAGTCCTCCTCTGCTTTCTTCATCTTCTTCACAGCCGCCTTGGCCACCCTTGTGTACTCTCCAGACTTCTCAAGAAGTGAGTTGTAGTTCTCTTGGAGACTAGCGGTGCTTTCATCTTCTTCAACATTTGATTCTTCAACAACTCCCATTGATTCTTCATCACTGTGCTCCCCAAGTTCTTGTACAAGTTTATTCAGGTCTTCCGAGGACTCAACATGAGCAATGGTCATAAACGCGGAGTAGTTTCCTTCTCCGTCACAACTTTCCTCAGAATCAGAATTAGATGAGTCAGAGTCACTGAGAGTAGTGGCATAGACCTTGCCCTTCGATTTCAAATAATTGGGACATTCTTTCTTGAAATGTCCATGTCTGTTGCACTCGAAGCACGTGATTCCCTGCGAAGATTGGGATTCTCTACCATCTTTCCTTTTGAATTCCCTTTTCTCCTTCCTGGAATTCTGAAATTTCCCTTTGTCACCAGATTTCCCACTGTTCTTAAGTTTTAAGAACTTCTGAAAGTTTTTCACAAGGTACGCCACATCTTTATCTACAGCATCTTCTTCCGAAGAATCATGAGATACTACCCTCTCATCAATTGTCTTAAGAGCAAGAGATTTGCTCTTCTTTTGCGTAGGCAGTGACAATTCATATGTCTGCAATGAACCAACCAACTCTTGAACTTTAATGTCGTCAAGATCCTTGCTCTCTTCAATAGCTGTTACTTTGGCACGAAAGCTTTCCAGCAGTGACCGAAGGATCTTCCTTACTATTTTAGAATCCTCCGTCTTTTCTCCCAAATTGAATTTGCCGACGACCACCTCGTTCAACTTGCTATAAAAAGAGTCAAAGGACTCATCCTCGCTCATCTTGAGCTCCTCAAAGCGAGTGGTCAACATCTGTAGTTTGGTGTCTTTCACTTTCTTTGTTCCTTCATAAGTAGTCTCCAGAATCTCCCATGCTTCCTTAGCAATAGTGATATGTGAAATCCTGTGAAATTCTTCTAGAGAGACACCACAGAAAATAGCATTCAAGGCTTTACTATTAACATTAGCCGTCGCAAGAGCTGCCTTATCCCAAGTGGATTTAGCAGCCTCCGGCCTAGTCCAACCCACTTCAACTGCATCCCACACAGCATCATCAATAGAACACAAAAATGCCCTCATTCGGACTTTCCAAAAAGCATAATTATTACCATAAAAAAATGGTGGCACATTTAGAGATTGAGACCTATCCATCTCAATACAAGGTCAAGGATTGCACTAAGGTGTTTAAATCACAACAAGTGCACCCGCTCTAATACCAATTGAAAGTTCAAAAAGTGTTGAAAACACTATGAACGTTTAGACCCCCAACAAACAAAATATCAATTCAAGCTTATTATCAAACAATCAATGTGCGAAACATGAACATAAGCTAATGACAGAATTGATAAGCAATTTAAACCAATTTAAAATCACATCCACAACAAAAATTAAATGGTAAAGATTAAGGGAAAAGAGATGTAAAAACAAAGACAACATGGCGATATGTTATCAAAGAGGAAACCGAAGCCCTCGGCGTAAAACCTCTCCGCCGCCCTTCAAGCGGTCAATAATCCACTAGAAAATGAAGTTGGGATACATGAATAGCAATAGACCCTCCAAGCCTAATCTACCTAGGTACCTAAGCCCTCCAAACTTCTTTCTCCAACGTCGAACCTTTGTCTTTTCTAGCTTGTCAGATTCCGCTATAAACCATAGCATCAACCAATAACCATTAGTTCTTTCCAAACTGCTTCCCTTAGCACCAAAAGACCTTCTCACAGACATGAGTATGGTGAGAAAATGATTTGGTCAAGAACCTCTCAAGGATGTATCAATGGAGAGGAAGAGAGTAGAGGAATTTGAAGAGTCTCTTAGATGAAGATTGTGGATGAATCAATCTTGTTTTTCTCTAGGGTTTCTCTCTCAAAATTCTCTCTGGAAGCTCTCTACATTTCGTGGGTATGAGGGGTATTTATACTAGGGTGAGATAGGAATGCGAAGAGTCAGGTTTTTCAAAACAGAGCTGGTTGGCAGCTTGGCCTCGCGACTTGGCTGAGTCGCGAGTTCAAGCCGCGAGATAACAGAACGGCCAGGCTGGACTTTTTGTCCTGTAGTGCTCCAGCTGGTGCGACTGTTCATCTTCTCGTATGCTTCACTCATGTGCTGCATTTGGTGGCTTGCGAGTCATGAGTCACCTGTGAGTCCCAGCCGTGAAGCCCAGCATCCTTGCACAATCTTGAGCATTTCTTCACA
This sequence comes from Quercus aquifolioides, assembly GCA_019022515.1. NCBI lineage: Eukaryota > Viridiplantae > Streptophyta > Magnoliopsida > Fagales > Fagaceae > Quercus > Quercus aquifolioides. Next base: position 14,424,719 of record CM032330.1, on the reverse strand, counting down.
CTCTCTCACTCACTACCCTTACAAGAATCCCACCTAAATACAAGGTTTCTAAGTGCTGAAATACAAGCAAATTGGCATGGAATAAAGCCAACAAGATGGTTGATTAAATTCAACCTTACACATAGCAATGCGTGGATCATAGCATATGGTTATTTATAGGAAACCAGATAAAAAACACAATTTAAACTATAAAGCCTGTAATCTGTAATTCAAGTTAAATCAATTTTATCCTTTTTGAAATATCACCAACAAATAAATTCCCTTTCTTGATTTGATCAATCATTAATCTAAAGAATTAGAAGATCAGTTGTATTCAGCTCCCATCTGATTGGTGTTTGGACTTGAAAAAATTCATGTGCAAGTAACTGGAGTTGCAGTTAGCTAAGCACAGCTACACAGTGTAGTCTAGAAGTAACCATTCACTAAAGGTGCCCATGAGATGTTCAAAAGTCAGTAAGATGCAAAATGACCCTTACCCATAACACCTAAACAAAGCATCTGTAAAGTTGTGATTTACAACTATGTGTTTTGTTGGCTTTTATTCCGTGCCAAATTTGATTGTAATTACTATCAATTGTTTATACCATGTATTTGTTGTGGGAATTGTTGTAAGGGGTGTGTGATAGAGAGTGTGTGAAGACTCAAGCAATTTGGAAGCTGATGGAATCTCGCGGGTATCTCGCGACTAAGCTTCGCGAAGTGAAGCATGTGCCCTGCACATGTTGGAATGCGAAGAGTCATGACAGATGGAGACAGCTGTTTCTCGCGAGTATCTCGCGGGTAAGGCCTTCCCGCGAGACACCCGCGAGACATGCTGTTCTGCCAGCCTGTACTGACTGACTCACACATTTTGCACCTATCCTATATAAACCCCCATTACCCACAAATGTTGAGAAATGCTTCAGAGAGAAAACTCTAGCCAAACACATTTGTAATTAGAGATTGTCATCCCCACCTTTCTCTATACACTTGCTTGTGGTATCTCCTCAACCCTTCCCTCTCCATTTCCATACCATTGAGAGGTTGATAGCCCAAAACACTTACCACACCTTTTGAGAGTGTTGAGCGACGTTTTGGTGCTGCTGGGAAGCATTGGATGAAGCCTGGAATGGCAGATGCAACATAGAGCTTGTTGTGGGATCCGGATAACTAAGACAAGACACGGTTCCGAGAAGCCTTGTTGGAGTAGGAGCTTGGAGGGCTTAGGTACATCGGGTAGATTAGGCTTGGAGGGTCTCTTGCTTACTCATGTATCCCAACTGATTGTCTAGTGGATCGATTTCCGCTTGGAGGGCGGCGGAGAGGTTTTTCGCCGAGTTCTTCGGTTTCCTCTTCGAAAACATGTCTTGGTGTTTTCTGTGTTTGCATCTCTCTTCCCTACTCTTTTATATTCCATTACACTGCTGTGTTGTTTAGTTTATGGATTAGAGTAGCTATATTGTTCATCCGCTCGCTTTTACACTATTCCGCACTTTATATTAAAGTTGTGTAAAATCTATCGAGCCGTAATTTTAATCGGGGGTCTAAACAGCTCTTGTGTTTTTCAACACGTTTTCGAGCTTTCAGCATCAGATGGCAGAGGTCTCATTGAGTATACTGTTGTAAAAGTGCTGCACAAAAAAAAATGACAAGAGTTAGCAATTTGATATGATTCTAAACATGAAGACAATTGATACAAAAGTTTAACACAAAGAGTTTATGTAGTGCTACTAATCCTTTAAACAATTCAACTTGTCACTTAAATGGGCTTAACTGAAATGAAAACTACGAGATAGTTTAAAATGCAGAGAGAAAGCAAAACATACCGTAAAAAATACCGCCTTAACTTTCGAACATTAAAACCAACTCCAACATCTTCGCCGATGAGACGTGGGTTCCACATGATGAGAGGCCTTGGCTGCCAATATATAATATACTGTGAGGAAAAATTGTTTCTAGCTTGAGGGAGACATAATGAAAACCATGACAGTTTCCTAATGATGGTATTAGAGAATCTTTCTGAAAGTACCAACTTTTTAAGCAAATTCCATCACCATATAATTGAAATATGAGCAACTAAGCTTTTTTTTTTTTTTTTAGAATCTGCAAAGAGATGCTTTTAATTAGGAAATACTAGCTAAATCAGCTTGATAAAAGGATAGTACATTAGATGGAACATCTTCCATCCATATTACACAATTTGGTAAATTAACTGCTAACTGAGCCAAGTTGTGTGCAACTGTGTTACCCTCTCTCTTAGTGTGAGAGTAGGACAATTTGGAAAAAGCTGAAGATAACGATTAAGTGTCCTGTAATAGCAAGCCATATGGGGCCAGACTAGGATCTTTGGAGTTCAAAGCTGCCATCACCAGGGATGAATCACCCTCCAATACAACATCAGATAGGCCCATCTCCTGTGCAAACTCAAGAGCTTTGTTGGCGGCCAAAGCTTGAATCTCTATTGCCTGAAGGAGTTGAGGGATACAAGAAGCCATGGCTGCAATAACCAGTCCCTCCTTGTCTTGAACCATGACTCCCAGACCAGAGCACTTATCTCCAGCAAAAGTTGCTCCGTCAAAATTGATCTTGTATGAACCCGGGTCAGGAGGTTTCCACCGGACTTTCCTCTTTGTCCTCCTGGGAACCGGAGCTATTTTCAGGGCTTTAAACTCCAAATAACTGTCATGAACAAACTGAAAAAGCTGGTGTAAGGGGCGGAATGCTTGCTGGGTTCGTACTTGGTTCCTTTGATGCCAAATGGACCAAATGATGAAGGCAAACAGAACTGGGTTCTTGTTGTTCTCAAATACCCAGATCAGTAGTTCACTAAAACTAGAGAAGCTCCTTTGGTTCCTAAAACTCCAAGTATTATCCACTTTCCACACTCCATCCAAACCCTTACAACTCCATACCACGTGCACAATGTCTTCATTTTCTTCCTTGCATCGATCACTCCTTTGCTCGGTAATAATTGTTCGATGCAAAAGGTTGCATTTTGAGGGGAGTGAGTTACGGCATGCCCTCCAAATTAGATTTCTTACTTTATTAGGACATTCAAGAGCCCAAATCTTCTTCCAAAGCTCTTTTTCATGGTCTTGATTCTCCGCTACTAGAAAACCCACTTCATCTTCCTTAAAAAATATATAGCCCGTTTTGCAACTATATCTCCCATCTTGCTCCCAAGGCCAATATAGCGTGTCCTCCGTTTCTTTTCTAGCCAAAGGAATATTTTTTATTTCTTCCGCTTCTTGTGGTGCAAAAATCTCATCCACCATTGTTGCATTCCACGTTCTAGTGCCCTTGTCAATTAAGCACTCCACTGTGGCTTCTTCCATTGATTCCACCACTGGGGAAAGTACCTTAGTAGGATGTTTTCGGGACAGCCAATGGTGTTGCCAAATTTTTATTGATTTTCCATCCCCCACCCTTCAGCACGCCCTATCTAGGATGACATCACGGCCTTGTAAAATACTCTTCCAAGCGTAAGACCCAGAACTGGATTCCTTAGCTTCTAGGAGATAGTGGTTTGGGAAAAACTTCACCTTAAAGACTTTGTAGAAGAGAGTTTCCTTATTATGCAAGAGCCGTCAATCTTGTTTCACCAAAAGAGCATCATTAAAATGAGCCAAGTCGCGAAAACCCATACCACCTACCATTTTGGACTTAGTCAATTCACTCCACCGGATTCAATGAATTTTCCTTCTATTGCCCCTTTGCCCCCACCAAAACTTCTTTATCATTGCCTTAATGTCATCACAAAGCCCCAAAGGTAATTTAAAGCAACCCATAGCATAGGTAGGGATAGCTTGGATCACGGATTTGATAAGGACCTCTCTCCCGGCTTGTGACAACAATTTACCCTCCCAACCTTGAAATTTTCTCCAAACCCTCTCTTTTATATAGTTGAAGCTAGCCTTTTTCCCCCTACCCACAAGGGAGGGAAGCCCTAAATATTTCTCATAATAAATCACTTCTTGAACTTGGAAGAGATCCTTTATGCTTGATTTTGCTTCATCCGTGGTGGACTTGCTAAAGAAGATTGCGGTATTATCTTTGTTGATTTTCTGCCCTAGCCAAGATTCATATTCACCCAACAACTTCAGGAAATTATTACAATCCTCAGAGATTGACCTGCAGAAAAGTAGGCTATCGTCTACAAAAAACAAGTGGGTTAGTTTAGGGCCTCGTTTGCACAAGGAAAAACCCTTAATATCCCCATTCCTCGCTGAATGTTTGATGAAAGCATGAAGGACTTCCGTGCATAAAAGGAAAAGGAAAGGAGATAAAGGGTCTCCTTGTCTAATTCCTCTTTTAGGATGGATCATTCCAATGGGCTCCCCATTCACCATGATAGAGTACGACACTGTCTTCACACAACTCATCATAAGAGCTACCCATCTAGCACAAAAACCCATTTTCTCCATGAGCTTCTCCAAATACACCCATTCCACTCGATCGTAGGCTTTAATCATTTCTAATTTGATAGCCATAAAACCATGTTTTCCTGAATTATGTTGCTTCATATGATGAAGGGTCTCAAATGCAACCATAATATTGTCTGAAATAAGTCTCTCCTTCGCAAAGGTGGATTGATGTTCTGTAATTAAGGAAGGTAAAAATTTCTTCAACCTATTTGCTAAAACCTTAGAATAAATCTTATATAGGACATTGCAAAGGCTAATAGGGCGAAAATCATACACAAATTCAGGATTATCTATTTTCGGAACAAGAGTAATGAGTGTGTGGTTGATGGATTCGGGGTAGGATACCTAAATTCAACCATGAGAAAATGGCTGAAGTAACATCATACTGCATCATCGACCAAAAGTGTTGATAGAACAAGGGTGGCATGCCATCTGGACCCGGCGCTTTTAGAGGTGCCATCTGATTCAAGACTTCCTTCACTTCCAGTTCTGTAAATTCCTTCATTAGATCACCATTCATCTCATTGGTCACCATGCATGGAAATTTCTCAAGAGAATCATCTTCTAAATTTGGATTGGAGGATGAGAAGAGTTCTTTATAGTAACTCTCCATCACATTTCCAATGTTATCTTGATCGTTCACCCAAGCTCCATTCCCATCTCTTATTCCTCGAATCAAATTCTTCCTAAGCCTTTTTGTTGCCTTACTATGAAAGAAGGCTGTATTGTTATCTCCTTTGCTTAGCCATAAAACCCTTGATCTTTGACACCACATCCTTGATTCCCGGTCTTGCAACACATTAATGTCCATACTTAATCTCCTAATCCGAATATTATTCCCACTCTCCATAGCCTCAATCTCGGCCAAAGCTAGTTGTCTCTTTTTAATCTCTAATTCCCTCCTCACGTACCCAAAATTGTGCTTGTTCCACCAAGTTAATGCTTTCTCACATTTAGCCACTTTTTTCAGAATGGCTAGACTTGGATTTAGTTCCCTTGTATTACACCACACTTCCTCCACCGTTTCACCACAAGAAGGGTCTGATAACCACATTTCTTCAAATCTAAAACACCTCTTCTTCTTAGGTTCTAGAAATCCCGATAAATTAATCAAAAGAGGAGAATGATCCGATGACATACAACTAAGATGATGAACCTAGTTCCTGGAAATTTTTGAAACCAATAATTTGTAGCCATGCAACGATCCAATCTTACTCTTATGGAATGCCCATCAACATAGTGTTTTGCCCACGTGAACTTCGGCCCCACATATCCCAAATCCATGAAACTACATTCATCGATCACATCTCGAAATAGTTGCATTTGATTATGATCTCTAGGTGCCCCACCCAACTTCTCCTCTTGACGAACAATTTCATTAAAATCTCCACCAGAAATCCAAGGAATGTTCGTTCTAGAATTTAAGCTTCTCAATTTACTCCATGCTTCACTCCTCCGGCGAGTTCGGGCTCTCCATAAAAGCCGGTGAACCGCCAAGCATTCTCAGCATTCCCATTAATGATCATATCAATAAAATACCTATGGGAATCAACAACCTCAATGCTAATAGAATTTTTCCAAAATAATACTAATCCATCGCCTCTATTTACTCTTGGAACCACCCATTTCTGATCAAAATTAATCTTGCTCAACGTACGATCTAACCTTGCTTCGTCTGCCTATGTATCGGCTATAAACACGATAGAGGGATCTTTTTCCTGTATCAATCTAACAAGCTCATTCTCTGTACGTGGGTTCCCAAGCCCACGATAGTTCCATAATAATAAACTCATTGCTTCTGGTAGGGCTAGTGACCAGCCTCCGCTAATATCTTATTTTTTGTTGCACCTCCCTAAGAAACCCTTCTTTTTTTTGGTAACTCAGTTTGGTTTGATGTATTCTCTGCACATCTTTTTTCTCCCACTATTTCAACCATACTCACATCTGATGCCGCCCCTATCATAGTGAGCCTTTTCCAAGTACCTTCAGCATGCACATGATGGACAGGAGGGTTTGGGAACTCAGCTAATGGCCAGTGTGTTGATGTAGACAATTGACTTGCATGGACTGCTGGGTCTAACGTGTTAGCTGCATAGGTTGTTGGGCACGGCACAATAGGTTCATAAATGCTAGGCACAACATTTTCCTTTCCTGTACCAACTCCAAAACCGGATGGCCCTGTGAATTTTCTATCGTACTTTTTTATTTCCCTATCAAGCTCCCTAATTTCCTCCTCAAAAGTTTCAGCTGACAACTTTTCTCTTGCTGGCTCGGGTTGGTATGGCTTCATCTCACAAGGTAGACTCACGGGTTGGTGTAGCTTCACATCACAAGGCTGATTCATCAAGATTCCCTTTCCTGTGTCAACTCCAAAACCGGGTGGCCTTACACCTAAACTATCATGCTTTTTTCTTTCCCTATCCATCTCCCTAATTTCCTCCTCACATGCATCAGATAATACTTTTTCCGTTGCTGGCTTAGGTTCATGTATTGTCACATCCTCCATAAATTCCTCCTCAGCTGACAGCCTTGACTTATCTTTGTTCACTTCCATAAAAACCGGATCCATGTCTCCTTCAGCGTGGGAATCTAAACTTTCCTTATTTGTCCTAACAATTTCCGGAGTAATTTTCCCATAACGCACCACCACAGTCGGTGCCTTTTTCGCTGCACATTTTTCCTTTGCCGTTCCAGCTTTTTTTCGCGGCAAAAAAACCAGGTACTTTCACCATATACCGTCGTGTCGGAACAAAAGGGGCAGCCTTAAGCCATGGACCGAACTGTTGGGACTCCGATGATAGGCTCCCTTCACTTTCAACCCAAACTTCACAATCACGGTCATCGTGCATTAAACAACCACACCAAAAGTAGTGGCTTGGAAGTCTTTCATATTTGAAGGGCACCCACAGATCTTTCCCACTGTCAAGCGAGATAACTCGCCCCTTGCACAGTGGTTGGGAGATATCCATGGTAACCCGAACTCTCAAGAAGTTATCTCCCTCTGTTTCTGCATCATCAGTTCCTACGTGCACCTTCCCAATCGCTTCACACAGCTGTTCCGCTATCTTCCTTGTCCGAAATCTAATTGGGAGGTCATGTACTTGCACCCAGAATGTCACTTTATTGAACTCCATATCGCCCAGGTCCTTTTCCTTCCCATAATGCTGCAATACCATTAGACGCTTGTCAAAGCTCCAGGGCTCAGCTGCTAAGACTTTCTCCATCTCATTCTTATCATCAAAAGTAAACAAAACCATGTGACTACTTTCCTTTTTAATCTTAAAACCATTTTTCGATCTCCAAATAGGAGTGAAAGTTTTAGCGATTGCGTCTATGTTAAGAGCTCGCTTAGTAAAAAAATTGGCTGCTATAATAAATTCATTCTTCGCCTGGTCCTCCTTGATGCGAAAATTTGAACCTTCACATTCCGAGAGGGTTAAACTGTTCCAGGTTTTTGTTAGCTCTTCCATCCTAATCTAATGACTGTTTCCCTAAAACCCTGAAGAAAAACCCACAGAGCCTCAAGGTAAACCTGTTACCTTGGGGGACAGAGACACCTTCTAGAGAAGGGACAACTATTCTACACTCTAGGAAGAGATGGACACTCACCTTTCACTAGCAGAGAGAAACCAGAGAGAAGATTAATAGCTCCTTTATGAGCAACTAAGCTGATGCAGTGAAATCAAATATTCCTAGATTAAAAGAACAAAAAGATAAATGAAGTAATATTAGATTAGAATACACCCTAAGCCATAATACAAAACAAATACAAAGGTGGGACAAAATGTTACCACAATAATCTAAAAGAGTCAAACAAACTTCGTAGAAAATTGCAGTCCATCACTGTAGAATCCGTGACATGAAAAATTGTTTGTTGTATACACATCAATGTGTCGGCAAAATTTAATATAGTTTTTTTTTTTTTTTTTTTTTTTTTAACACATCGTCCACGTGGCTGGCCCTGGCCCACTCCTATTTTCAAATTACCAAAACTACCCCTGCCCCTTTCCTTTCTCTCTCTCTCTCTCTCTCACTGACTGACACACTCACTCACGCACCGACAAAGACTCAAAAAGAATCACACAGTGACTGACTCTCACTCTCGAGCGAGTCATGACTCGGCCGGCTTAAAGGGCGAGTACAAGAAAGACTCGACTCGGGTTGACTCGCGGCGATGTTCACGGACCACCGCTCCTCGGTTAAACGCCGTCATTCCCAGGACGTAAATTTATCTTTCACTCCCTTCAGTCTTTTTTAATTTAACATTTTGCAATTGCTTTGTGAATTTTGAGCTTCCAAAGCTTAGCCCATACATCTTCATGCAGCGTAGGCCTGTAGAATCTGAATTTATAATTCTCAATCTTAGATTTGACTTCATCAAACAATCTTTAGGTTTGACACCAGCATGGTTATTCTAGGAACATCACCATTTTTAGGTTTTGGCCTTAAATTTCTCAATCCCATAACTCAGATTGGTTAAACTTATTGGGTTTTGTAAAATATGTGTTGGGTTGGGTTGGGTAGGAACTAGGAAGAATGCATTTTGGCTTCACAAATCAAAATTTTCAACAATACATTTTGGTTTCTAACCTGCTTATCACAATTTTTGTTGAAGTAAAAAAAAATAATGTGTTGGTTAAGGTAGGAACCGAAATTTATTGCTGGAATATTTGAAATGTGAAGCCGTGCGTATTGACATCGTCTTTTGTGCTTGGAAGATTAAATTATATTAAGAATTTGAATGAGATTCAGGTCTCAATTTTATTTGTAGTATCTTTAGCACAATTTTAAGTCTATGCCCCATTGGATTGCCCCGCATGGAAAATCAAAAAAACAAGATTAGACAGGCTTGGAGTTGACGTTTAGGAACTAGGCTATGTGAGCTATCTACATCCTTCTTCCCAATTGAGGTGAAGAAGACTTGTCGACTTACATCTTATGCAAACTGAATACTTATCATGGAAGTCTGTTTATTAATAGAGATTAAAATAAGGATGTGGTGTAAAAGCCCACATTTACACCCTCCAATGCCAATACGTCACATAAGATATTTATGAATAAAAGATTAGGTCCAACCACGAAGAATAATTCTCCCTTTAAACACTAGGACACATGCAATATCTGTGGGATCAAATTTTGAGCTTTTCTTCTTCCCACGTAGTTGTCTTCGTTACGTCAACTCACATAGCATCACCTCTTTGGAGTTGTGGTATTTACAGGTTACAGCTAGGTCATGCTTTTCGATTTTGGGTCCAAACTTTAGTGTCTAAGGGTATGTTAGGTTAGATCTCTTTTGATCCTTAGATTGTATCTCATCCTATCTTGGAAAACATTAGGCTTTGGCATTTAATAATAGTGAGACTTTTGTGTCTGTGCCATTCGAGCTCATTCACTCTAATGTATGCAAAGAATCTCCTATTTCTACTTTGTTAGTTTTTTTAGTTAAAATTTTCAGAGATAATATTATAACGAGTTTACTAAAATGATTGAAGGTTCTCAAAATCCATCAAAATCTACTGATTTGAAAATGTCCTATAGTACAAACAACATGACTTCCTTATGGAATGATTTCTTATACATCTTATTGAAGAACTTTGCAGAAAAATGGTTGAGTAAAATGTAAACTTTGATATATTTTGTTTTCCAGACTCTCATTCTTTTTGCATCTATTATTGCAACCTTCTCAAGCAAAACTGCACCTGCTGTTATAAATAGAGGACAATAAATTTTTTGCTTTAATAATAAAGCCACTTTACAAGATGGTGTTAAGGATATTTTAGAAAAATAAAATAGAAGAATTTGAAAAAAGACACAAGTTGCCAGTTTGGCATTTTTATTCAGAAAAAAGGTCGCCAGTATGGTAGTTCCAATAGTATTATAACTACTATGAGCATGAATTTAATTAAATTTCGGCTTTAAAACATCTGTGCATATGATTAGGTCATGGTGAAGATTACCAAGTTCAGCTAGCAGTAGTTCAGTGCCCTAAAAGTTGTATTCATTACATTACACCTTCGCAGAGATTTATCTTAGAGGAGCTACTAGACAGGTAGATAGTCATATCTCTTACCTTCCGGAAATCACTGTTGACTGTTGTAGGTGCAAAAATTGATACAAATTAACTGTATAGAATCACTTCACTGTAGCCACACTTGTGAAAGAAATGGAGCTAGCATGCATTCTTGAGTCAGCTTGATTAGTGTATAACCTGCATTCTCATACTCCATATAGATTACAGCCCAGGATAAACATACACTGGTTTGTGCTATGAATAACCTTGATGTTGTCACATATCACTGACATAAATATTATCCTACAATTTTGGAATATATCTTATACTTATCAAAAAAAAAAAATTTGGGATATACCTTATGGCTTCTAACTATGGCTTCTATTTATGGTTTCTTTGATATCTTAGTATCTTGAGCACGCCTTATAATTCATCAGCCAAGGCAGAATTGCTTTATTCTCTTATAGTTAAAACCATGTTTGAGAACAATCGGTATCCAAAGCTGAAGAAGCAACCTAAAACTTCAACCCAACATGTTGATTGGTTTTAACATTTGGATGGCTTCAAACTCATGTGGCCAATCACACCCAGATTATTGGAGAAAATGGAAGCTGATACTGCTTATATATGCCTCCAATCATCTATGTGAATACTGAATGTTGGTGATGTCAATTTAACTCATCGGGTTGATTGGATTTATGTCAATGGCATTGTGTATGTAGTTAGAAGTTTACATTTCATTTTTGTTATTGTCACAGAATCTACCATAATTTTCGAAAGAAAGTTCAGTAAATACTAAAAATTGCTGTGATATCAATTGATTATGCTCCTATGCTCCATAAAACAGTTCTTCGCTTACTAAACCTACCTTAATTACAAGCTTCTAGTTGTTCAACTCCTAATCTGCTACAGGAAGGGCGGCACTAATTTGTTTCTAAGTGAAATTCTTGTGGTTCCACCACCACATTCAGCACCATGGCATGCCATTCAGTGAATAAAAGCGGATGATCAAGATCATATGGTTCTCCACAATCCTCACTATCAGTCTTCAGATGTGTTTACAGCATATGAGAGCCAAATAAACCTAGAAACTGCAATATGATGTCTAAAGCCATGATGCTGAGCCTTCTTGTAGATTAGTATCAGAGCAACTGAGACCATGCCAAACGATTGTGTATTGTGTGTCTGCATGTGCAGGTTTGCATGTGTGGTGGTTCAACATCTGCTCAGACCAATAATTAAAGACAAAATATTTGTCCCAAGCCACATTTGATACATCATTACTCAATGGAGAGTTAGGAGAAAATGAATATAAACATCATTACTCAATACAGGAATATAGGCTGAGGGAAAAAAAAATGAAGGGATGGGAGAGAGATATAAAGAAAGAGGAACACTGATTGTGGTTTAATTTTGTGCATCTTGCTGCATTTCCTACTTTATCATTAAGAACAGACACTATTTACACCACCTCCCACCCAAAAAAAGAGACATTGAACAACAGACACTTGATTGAGATTGTGTAATTTAAATAGGGGAAGAAGTCCCGTCAAATAGAGAGTTTTTTTCTTTGGACCATCTTTGATTGTATTACAATATATAAGAACCACTACTATAAATAATATTTATAGTACTCCACTCTTGATCGTGAAATATTCAAATCCGAATCATGCATTATAATATAGAATTCAAGCTACATAATTTCTCAATCCCATAGCTCAGATTGGTTAAACTTATTGGGTTTTGTAAGTTATGTGTTGGGTTGGGTAGGAAGAATGCATTTCGGCTTCACAGATCAAAATTTTCAACAATACATTTTGGTTTCTACCCTGCTCATCACAATTTTTGTTAAGTAAAAAAAAAATGTGTTTGTTAAGGTAGGAACCAAAATGTATTGATGGAATGTTTGAAATGTGAAGCCGTGCGAATTGACGTTGTCTTTTGTGCTTGGAAGATTAAATTATATTAAGAATTTGAATGAGATTCAGGTCTCAAATTTGTGTATTTGAGTAAGTTTTTTTTATTGCCTGGTGTTCATTTTTACCATATATGACATTAATTTTACAGGTTTGTATTCTAATGATGGTTGTAATTGCATAAGTTTGGTCTTGATATTTCATTGAAATTCATGAAATTTTCATGTAAATCTCACCAATAGAAACAAAAAAGTATATAATTGGTTACACATATTTAGGTTTGTTATTTATGTTTGGTTACCTGCAATGTGAAATGTATGTTGTAATATATATATATATATATATATTTTTTTTTTGTAAAGTGTATGTCTTAATATTTGAAATGTAAAGCCTTGCATATTGCAGTAAAATTAAAAAATAGATGGTATTAAGAAATTTTGAATGAGGTTCATTAGTTGTTCAATACATAGACTGTCAAGCATGAAGTTGATTGACCTGTGTAGTTTCTGCCGTTTGCTGAGTTGAGCATGGGATATAGCTGTTTTAGTTACCTCATAAACATTTACTTTGGAGTTAGCTGTTTTAGCTGTGTTTTGGTAACTTTGGTGGAGAACAAAGTCGTTCCTGATCCTTTCTAAGGGCTACAAAGTGAGATAATTATAGATATTGCTGATTCTGGGGGAGAGTATTACACATTCTGGTTTTTTACAACTTTTCAGAGTAAGCTGTTGAAAAATTTATTAATATGAAATATGTGTGCTGGGTGTCTTGGTGACAAAAATGGACCAAAGCACTGGGTGAACTGCTGAAGGTAAGTTTGGAGATTAGATGTGCTTTACAAAGGCTTGGGAAATGCTGGATTGAAATAGTTGATGCAGTGTTGATGGTTCTTGTAGCATTCATGGTGATTCAGAGATGGGAAAATATGCTACAGAGAGCACCATAAAAGCCCAGCACCATATATTTTATTGTCCAATATCTATTTTCTTCTAATGGGAGATCGAAAGAGAGAGCAAGGACTATTAAGAGAATGAGGGAAATGGGGTGGCAAAAGAAACGGGTATGAGTTGGATTAAGATTGAAAAGAAAGTCCAAAGCTTTGTTGTTGTGGATAGAATGCATGCACAATATGGAAACATATATGGGGTTTTGGCTGAGTTGTTTAGACACATGACAGATGAAGGGTAAGCTCTACATAAGAGGCTCATTCTCGATAACTTGGATCAAGATGGGAAGGGACAGCCATTGGTTTGATATGCTTTGTAACCACGCGGAGAATGGTAGAATTGTAAATTTCACTGCTAGTATTGTTGCATAATCCTTATCATCACGTGGATTTAAGGAAACACTTATGAATGAAAAGTTGAGGTGCTAGTATTCCCATAAGTGATGTTACAAAGTGTTTCATGGCCTTAACTTTAGAACAAGAAACTGATTTACTCTATGAGACCATAACCCATAACCAAGTAATGAGAAAGAAAAGAAAATTTAGAAATAGCATAAGGTCAAAATACATTGTGTCCATAAATTTTCTTTTTAGGGAGCCCTTTAAATGTCCACATTGAGCCCTTTTACTATCTAATATTTCAAACGAGCAATTTTAGCCCCAAAAAATTTAAAACGAGCTCTATTGGTACTTTTTTTTTTCTTTTTTTTCCTATAGGTTACATTGTTACTAACAACAGTTTAAGATTAATGGTAACCATGCAGTGAAATTGTAAATTTCACTACTAGTACGGTTGTGTAGGCATTATTGTCCTGGGGATTTAAGGAAACACTTATGAATGAGAAGGTAAAGTGTTAGTATAATCATACAAGTGGTGTTACAACGTGTTTCATGGGCTTGCTTTAGAACTCCAAACAGAATCAATTCGTGAAACCAAAACCTGTAATCAATTAACATAAAAGAAACGAAAAAGAAAAAGAAAAAGAGCATTTTGAAAATTAAAGAGAGAATAGCATAAGGTTAGAATACACGGTGTCCATAATTTTTTTTTTCTAAAAAAAGAAACATTGTGTCTCTAAAGTTTCCACATTGAGCCCTTTTGGTATGATAGTATATAATGTTTCAAATGAGCAATTTTAGTCCTTAAAGTTTCAAACACAAGCTTTATTGGCTGTGAAATTTATTATTTATTTTTTTTTATTTTTTTTAATGTATGTGACTAAAAAAACTTTAAGATTAATGGTAACCATGCAGAGAACGATAGAATTGTAGATTTCACTACTATTACTAATTTGTCGTCATCATAGGCACGTGGATTTAATGAAATACTTAGGAGGTGTTTGGTTCGTCGCGATATTACATTAAACTGTAATATTATATTATTGTAATATTACATTAATGTAATCTCAAAGCAAGAATACAACATTACATTGTTTAGGAAGGTTATGAGATTAGGGTAGTATGATATATTTTGTAATTTTAAATTATGGTAATATTAGAAAAAGTAAAATAAAAAAAAAAAATCTTAATATCACATCATTGTAATATACATTATTTCAAAGACACATCACAGCGAACCAAATGCTCCCTTATAAGTGAAGAGGTAAAATGATAGTATATTATTCATACAAGTGGTGTTACAACATGTGCCATGGTCTTGCTTATTTTGGTCATATTAGAAAAAGTAAAATAATAAAAAATAAAAAAATCTTAATATCATATCATTGTAATATGCATTATATCAAGGATACATCACAGCAAACCAAACGCTCCCTTATGAGTGAAGAGGTAAAGTGATAGTATATTATTCATACAAGTGGTGTTACAACATGTTCCATGGTCTTGCTTTATAACTCCAAACAGATTCACTACATGATACTGAAACCCATAATAAAGAAATGTAAAAGGAAAAAAAAAAGGGTGAATGTAGAAAATTAAAGAGGGAAAATAGCATAAGGTCATAATTTGTTTTTTCTAAAAAAATAACTTTGTGTCCCTAAAGTTTCCACATTAAGCTCTTTTAGTATTCAATGTTTCAAATGAGCAATTTTAGTTATTAAAGTTTCAAAAACGAGTTTTATTAGTACTTCTGTCTAATTTGTTAATTTTTTTTTTAATGTATGTGACTAACATAAGTTTAGGATTAATGGTAACTATGCAGATGACGGAGGAATTGTAAATTTCAGTACTATTACTGTTGCGTAGGCCGTATCTTCATGTGGATTTAAGGAAACACTTATGAATGAAAAGGTAAAGTGTTTTTTTTTTTTTTTTTGAGAAACCAAAAAGGTAAAGTGTTAGTGTTGATATAATTGGTGTTACAACGTGTTTCATGGTCCTGCTTTAGAACTCCAAACAGATTCACTCTGTGATACCTTAACCCACAATCAAGAAATGTAAAAGAAAAAGTGAATTTAGAAAATTAAAGAGAGCATAACATAAGTTCAAAATAAATTGTCCATAATTTTTATTTTTTTTTAAATTACTCCATGACTACGAGCAAATTCAAGCTACAATGGCGGCTACTTGAAAACCCAATCTCATATGATATAAGTACTTGTAGGGATGTTAGGCCCAGGAGCCCATATATATATATATATATATATATATATATATATATATGTTGGGCCAAGGGCCCAATCTGAGGACGTTAAACAATCCGAGAACGGGTAAACACTTTTATAAGGATCAATGTTAGTAAGTAAAGAGGTGAAATCCGGTTAAGGTCGTCCAAAAGGGTGGTCTAAGGACGAATGCATCCTCGGCTAACCAAAGCCAAGGTCCAAATAGGTGGTCTGCCGCCCTGGGGAACATTCCAGGAAATTCTGTTGATACAGATAAGCATTACAGAAACATAGGTTAGGGGGGAGTCCTAAATTATCTAAGGAGAAGGCTGCTACCACCGCATTGAATGCTCTGCAGCTAACTTTTTGGCTGCATTAATGTGGGGAAGACCCATGAACAGTAATACTTTGGCTGCCCCAATGCAAAGAGGGCCTGAGAGGGTGTCCGATGGGACAAGTACTCAAGTAGTGGCTTAGATGATCAACAAGTGGAGGGCCAAGATTGTCTAAAGGGAACTATACAATGGAAGAAACCCTCCATAGTATAGGGATCGAAAAACTAAGAGAAAAACACTGTAACCATCAAGAACTGACTTTGTAATCAAACTTGAAAGAAATATATAAAAACCGATCTTTTTGGGCTGTGCCAAGGACGATTTTCTTTAGCTTAAATCAGTTTATTTTCCTTTTCTTGTCACCGGAATCCATTATTCTTGTTGTCCAACTCGTTAAAGCCCAGTTTTCCAACTCACTCTCTACAAATTCATTGTATTAGGCTTTTGGGGCCTAAGTTCGTTTATCACTTAGGCTAGGGACCCAAATTGCATCCTTACAATTAGCGCCATCTGTGGGGACCTACTAGTGTGATAGTGAGTCTAACGTTCAACAATGGTAGGTTCAGATCCAAATCAGGCGGAATCTATGGGGTCTCAGCGTCAAGATCACTTCCATGATCTCGAACAAATAAGGGATCGGGAGGGGAGTGTGCATACTACTCATACTACTAAGAGCCAATCTCAGGGTGGTAGCCACCTCTCTCATGAGAAAGATATCAAAGCCATGTAGCTGGAGATTGATCACTTAAAGAGAAGCTTATGCCACGAACAGCGGAAGTGAGATCCTTCTAATTCTGACTTCTCTTCCGATGATGAAGAGGATGGTAGCTATAGGCGCAAATCAAGGACCCCTCCTAGTGAGTCTTTCTCGTATGATGAAGACTGTCATCATGAGTGCAGAAACAGAAATTCATCTTCAAGAGGCTTAAGAAATGATACTATGAGTAGAGCACTCAACCAAATTTCCAAATCACCTTTCATGTATAATAGTCGAACAGACCCTGTGGAGCATGTTAGCCACTTCAATCAAAGAATGGTTGTGCACTTCAATAACGAGGCCTTGATGTGCAAGGTATTCCCATCCAGCGCTTGGGGCCTGTAAATGAGGCGGTTTGATGGTTTGGGTGCAGGTTCCATTGATTCCTTTAAGGAACTCACTCAGGCGTTTGGATCCCGCTTTATTACATGCAACAAGGTTCCTCAGTCCTTAGATTCCTTATTGTCATTGTCCATGAGAGAATGGGAGACCCTGAAAATATATTCGGACAGATACTGGGAGATGTTCAATGAGATAGATGATGACTTTGACGATGTAGCCATCAGGACTTTCAAGGTTGGCCTACCTGCCGAGCATAGCTTAAGGAAGTCTTTGACTAGGAAACCTGTTACCAGTGTACGCTAACTCATGGATCGGATTGATAAGTATAAGAAAGTTGAAGAGAACTAGCAGCAAAGCAAGGGAAATGGTAAGGTTATCCCTCAAGAGATGAGGGATTTCAAGTCGGACCGCTACAACAATAACAGACCCCAGAGGGATTTCGCTGGGCAATCTAGTTCTATAACTCCTCAAGTGGTTAATCCGAGAACCGGTGCATCAAGTTTTGGAGAAGATCAAGAATGAGTCGTACTTCAAATGGCCGAACAAGATGGGAGGAGACCCCATGAGGCGCAACCAAAATCTCCATTGCCAATACCACCAGGAGCGGGGACATACCACCGAGGATTGTAGAACTCTGTGAAACCATCTGGAGCAACTGGTTAAAGAGGGAAGATTACAACAGTTTTTGTATCGGCCCAATTGGCAAAGAGGTCAAGCAAGGTCAGGGGCTTAAGGGAGTGCTTTTTCGAGGCCCTCTTTGGGCACAATTAATGTCATCTTTTTTACACCAGAGAGGATTGGCTCTCATCCTTCCAAGGTGGTGTCTGTGACTCGGCTATAAGCCAAGAACTCTAATTCTGAGCCAAAGAGGGCTAGAATGGAGATCTGACCAACACTGAGTTTTTGGGATGATGACAAGATTGGAACCATCCAGCCACATGATGACGCTTTGGTGGTCACCCTCAGAATAGGAGAGTATGATGTTAAGAGAGTAACGGTGGATCAAGGCAGTAGGGCAGAGATTATGTACCCTGACTTGTAAAACGGACTGGGCCTAAGCCCGAGGATTTGAAAGCCTATGACTCACCTTTGGTAAGCTTTAATGGGAAGGTTTTCATTCCAAAGGGTCAGATTAGACTGCCCATGTAGGTGGGTTTAGAAGTGGTTGAGGTGGATTTCATTGTAGTGGATGTCTATTCTCCTTACACAGCCATTATGGCAAGACCCTGGCTCTATGCCCTAGGAGCCGTTTCCTCCACTCTGCATTTGAAGGTCAAATATCCATCTGGGGATCGGATTGAGGAGCTGGTTGGGAGCCAGTCCATAGTGAGGCAGTGCCTAATCGCTGCAATAGTACATCAACCAGGAGTAGAGTCCTCGGCCTCTATTGGAAAGAACTTATAGCAATCAATGACTCTGGTATTATCCGTGAAGGGGGCAACCGAGGAAGCGAAGTGTGAAGACTTGGAGAAAATTGTTGTAGATGATGATCCGGAGAAGTTTTTCAAGTCGGAACTCAGCTGCCTCCTCAGGAAAAGGAAGAGCCGGTAGAGTTCCTTAGGAGAAACATTGATGTGTTTGCGTGGAATGCCTACGAAACTCTTGGGGTGGACCCAGACCTCATTTGCCAACATCTAAATGTCAACCCATCTGTCATCCCTAAGAAGCAGCCACCTCGGTGCTCATCTAAAGAACATTCTGAAGCTGTCAATGAGGAGGTGAAAAAGCTTAAACAGGCTAAGGCTATTAAAGAAGTGTTGTACCCTAAATGGTTGGCTAATATAGTGGTAGTGAAGAAGAAGAATGGAAAATGGCGAGTATGTGTAGACTTCACAGTCTTGAATAAAACCTATCCAAAGGACCCCTTCCCTATGCCTCAGATTGATCAGCTAATGGACGCAACTATAGGTCATCCTCAGATGAGCTTTTTGGATGCCTTTCAGGGGTACCATCAGATACCTTTAGCTTTGGATGATTAGGAGAAAATAGCATTTGTCACTCCCACTGGAAATTACCACTACAAGGTGATGCCCTTTGGTCTGAAGAATACAAGATCCACCTACCAGAGGATGATGACCGGGATGTTTAAGCCATAATTAGGGAAAAACATTGGGGTTTATATAGACAACATGGTGGTCAAGAGCAAGTTGGAATTTGAGCACGTTAATGATCTCGGGAATATCTTTGAAATCTTGAGGAGACACAAGCTGTGACTTAATGCTTCTAAGTGTTCTTTTGTTGTCGAATCAGGGAAGTTCTTAGGTTACATGGTTACACACTGCGGAATTGAAGTCAACCCTAACCAGATTAAGGCAATCAATAATTTACAACCACCTCATAATCCTAAAGAGATCCAGAAGCTAACAGGGATGACCGCTGCTCTAAACCGATTCATCTCTCGGTCAGTAGATAGGTGTAGGCCTTTCTTTCAGTTGTTGAACAAGTGGAAGGGATTTGAATGGACCGAGGAGTGTGTCCTAGCTTTTCAGCAGTTGAAAGAGTATCTTTCTCGGCCACCCATTATGTCCAGACCCGATGTTGATGAGGTTTTGTTTGCTTACATTACAGTGGCCTTCCACGCGATGAGCTTGGTGCTAGTACGGGTTGATAGTGGTGTATAGCGGCTAGTTTATTATATGAGCAAGTCACTACATGAAGCCGAGGTCTGTTACCTACCACTAGAGAAAAGCTTCCCCACTATTTTCAGTCGCACACAATTATTGTCCTAACCCAGCTCCCACTTAAATCTCTACTTCAAAGTGCTGATTACACAAGAAGGATTGCCAAGTAGGGTACGATCCTAGGGGTTTTTGATATCAAGTACATGCCTCGCACCTTTGTCAAGGGTCGGGTCCTCGCTGATTTGGTGGCTGAGTTTGCTAAAACCCCATTAGAAGAAAGAACAAAGAAGTAGAACACGGATGGAAAATAGATTGGTGCAATCTCCTTACAAGAACCTTTGTCTTGGAAGGTATATGTTGATGGTGCAGCCGAACCACAAAGGATTTGGAGTGGGGCTAGTCCTGATATCTCCCGAGAGGATTACAATTGAGAAATCCTTGAGATTGGGTTTCTCGGCCACAAACAATGACGTTGGATATGAAGCTCTACTAGTAGGGATGACCATGGTTCAGAAAATGGGAGGAAAAACAATGGAAATATTCTCTGATTCAAGGCTGGGTGTGGGACAAGTCCAAGGAGAGATGGAAGTCAAAGATCTCGGGATGTAGGAATATTTGAACTAGGTTAGACACTTACAGTCTGAATTTGAGTCTTTTAATTTATCACAAGTCCCTAGAAGTAGGAATACACATGCTGACTCTCTTACCACGCTGGTAACATCCTCGACACAAAGTTTACCTCGGGTGATCCTTTTGGAAGACTTATGCAAACCCACTAAGGTGGGGAAAAGTATGGTTTATGTTCATCAAATAAGGGTGGGTCCTAGCTGGATGGACTCTATTGTGCTATTCCTTAAGGAAGACGTCTTGCCCGAGAGTAAGTTTGAGACCGACAAGGTACGGAGGAAGGCTCTTCAGTTTTGACTGTTCGAGAACCAAAAGTTGTATAAGAGATCTTTTCTGGCCCATATCTGCTGTGCATACACCTTGAAGCAGTTAAGCTACTCTTAGAAAAATTACATGAAGGGATTTGTGGAAGCCACACAGGGGCAGATCTTTGTCTCACAAGGCCATCACTTAGGGATATTGGTGGCCAAATATGCAGAGGGAAGCACAAGAGTATGTGAAGAAGTGCAATCAATGCCAAAGATTTTCCCCAAACATCTACAACCTGGAGGAGTTCTTAATCCTTTGTCCAGTCCTTGGCCTTTTACTCAATGGAGATTGGATATTATAGGGCCTTTCCCTAAGGCAGCAGGGAATAAGAGATATTTGTTGGTCGACACGAATTACTTCACAAAATGGGTTGAAGCTGAACCATTGGCAAATATCAGGGACGTGGATGCTAAAAGATTTGTTTGGAAAAATATTGTCACTCAGTTTGGAATCCCTTGTACCCTCATCTCGGACAATGGTCTTTAGTTTGATAGTAAAGCCTTTAAGAGGTGCTACTGCGACCTAGGAATTACGAATAGATATTCCATTCTGGCTTATCGCAAGGGAATGGATAGGCTGAGGCTGTCAATAAGGTTAAGTGAGTAGACTCAAGAAAAGATTAGATGATGTGAAAGGAAAATGGGTGGAAGAGTTGTCACACATCCTTTGGACATATCAGACTACACTTTGTAGGTCCATTAGGGAGATGCCCTTTTCAATGATTTATGGGGTTGAGGCTGTTATTCCTCTGGAGACTGGATTCCCCACGTTGAGAACAAGTTCTTTCACTTCAAGTAGTAATGATGAGCTATTGGAGAAGAGCTTAGACTTAATTGAAGAACGAAGAGAAAATGCCATGGTCCAATTGGCATACTATCAACATAAGCTCAAGCAGGGGTATGACTCAAATGTAAGGTTAAGGCCACTGGCACCTGGAGAACTAGTATTAAGAAAAGTTTTGGGAACTGCAAAGAACCCAACATAGGGAAAATTGGGACCCAATTGGGAAGGGTCATATTGTATCACATCAGTGTCTGGAATAGGTGCATATTATCTTGAAGATCTAGATGAAAAAGTTGTACCCCGCTCCTGGAATGTAAACAACCTGAGAAGGTATTATTATTAATGAAAGCTTTCTTTACCATATTTTTGTTCATTATATTGTGCGTCATGTTTTCTACCATTTGTTTGAATATCAAACAGAATCTCGGTCATGCCAGTTTCCTTGGACCACATACCTTGGGTAAATTGATGCTTTAAGTTACTTTCCTAAGTGTTAAACAGAACCTCAGCTATGCTTGACTCCTCGGACCACATACTTTGGGTAAATTAATACTTTATATCATCTTCTTAAGTGATAAACAGAATCTTAGCTATGACTGGCTCCTCGGACCACATGTTTTGAGTAAATTAATACTTCATATCATTTTTCTAAGTGTTAAATAGAACCTTAGCTATGCCTGGTTCCTCGGACCACATGCTTTGAGTAAATTAATACTTCCTGACATATATCTAAATGCCAAACAGAATCTCGGTCATGCTTGGTTCCCCAAACCACATACCTTGGGTAAATTGATGCTTTAAGTTACTTTCTTAAGTGTTAAACAGAACCTTAGCTATGCCTATCTCCTCGTACCATATGTTTTGGGTAAATTAATACTTCTTGACATCTATCTAAGTGTCAAACAGAATCTTGGTCATGCCAGATTCCCCAAACCGCATACCTTGGGTAAATTGATGCTTTAAGTTACTTTCCTAAGTGTTAAACAGAACCTTAACTATGCCTGGCTTCTCGGACTACATACTTTGGGTAAATTAAAACTTTATATCATTTTTCTAAGTATTAAACAGAACCTTAGTTATGCTTGGCTCCTTGAACCATATGCTTTGGGTAAATTAATACTTCCTGACATCTTTCTAAGTGTTAAACAGAACCTTAGTTATGTCTGGTTCCTCAGACCACATACTTTGGGTAAATTGATGCTTTAAGTTACTTTCCTAAGTGTTAAATAGAACCTTAGCTATGCCTAGCTCCTCGGACCACATACTTTGGATAAATTAATACTTCGGGTAAATTAATACTTCATATCATCTTCCTAAGTATTAAACAGAACCTTAGCTATGCCTGGCTCCTCAGACCACATGTTTTGGGTAAGTTAATACTTCATATCATTTTTCTAAGTGTTAAACATAACCTTAGCCATGCCCGGTTCCTCTGACCACATGTTTTGGGTATACTAATACTTCCAATTGTTTTCCTAAGTATCAAACAGAATCCTAGTTATGCTTGGTTCCTTAGGCCATATGCATAGGACAAGTTCATACTTTCTGTTATTTGTTTAAGTGTCAAGTAGAACCAGTCATGCTAAATGGCAAAAATCTTTACTATAATAACATAATCAAATGAACACTCATGAGCATCACTTAAAGCATTTGAAAGTATATCCGTGATTCAATTTGAAAATTGATTATCATCCCCAGTTCCTTGGACTTACTGATCAATGGAAAACTAAGTAAAGCCTGTTGTAATCAGATGTTCTGCAATTATGCATGTTTTTGAGCTTAAGGTTTCACTTTGCTGAGATTATGGACTTAGTTGATTTAACTTATCTTGTTGCTAATCGTATAAGATAGGATATTTATGTTGCCACTTATTCAAAAAACTAAATAGAAGCCTTGTTTCATCTCAGTGTTAATGAAGTGTTAGATAAAACATAAACTATGTTAGAATCAACATCAATATTGCAAATATAAAGAAAAAACTTGCATATTATAATTAAGTTTGGCCTTAGAAAAAGGCCAATTGCTTACAGAAGATTAAACTAAATTACAAGTTCTAGAAATAAAAAATAATAATAATAAAAAATAAAAAATAATAAAAACTACTACCCTAAACTACTTCTTCTTTATTACAATTTTCTCTTTGGGTTGACCCTTGGTAGTTTGAGGGAGCGCTACCTCTGAAGATCTTGAGTCTTTGTTTTTGAGGTCACCCTGGGCAGGCAAGGGGAGAGTGGCTAGAACTATCTCCATGGTAGAGGGCACCTCTTTCTCTTTTGGTAGATCTTAAGGAACAGTTGGAGGCTTGGTGGCATCAAGGGCCACTCCCTTGTTGGCATCAGTTTCTTTTTCAGCAACCCCTTTTTGTTGAGGCTCCTCGGACAGGCTGCCAAAGATAGGAGGGGCCTTGGCCGGGTTGCCTTTCCCAAGTTCTGCCCCTTCGGAGGAGGCGTCAACCTTGGAACTGGCCGACCCTTATGTGTGGATAGCAAGAAGGTAGTATACACTCTCTGCTCTCCTAAGTACAGATGAGGCCTCAACCCCAGCCTAGTTAAGGGCCTCATTCCATACTTGGGAGCAGAAATTTCTACAAACCCCTACAACCTCAGCCCTAAGGGACTCCTCTTTCTCTGCTACCCCCACATTGTAGCCTTCTTGCTCAGCTTGATCCCTCGCCTTTTCAGCCTCCTCCTTTGCCTTCTCGGCCTCCTCTAGTTTCTTCTTTAAGGCAGTTATTTGTCCTTTGGAGGGGGCCAGCTGGTCCTCGACATTGCGAAGGAGTACCCTTTGTCCTTCAATCTGCCTCTCAGCGTTATCCAGGGCAACCTCAGCACTCTTTTTATCATTCTCTACCTCGGCCATTTTCTTCTTCATCTCATTTATTCTTTTTTCGGCCACATTGAAGGCCTCCACCACGGCGTTGCGCCGTCATTCCTCTTCTTTCATCTGCCGGTGGCAGATTCAACATATTTTATTTTTTATGATTTTCGGAAGCCAGAAAATATGAAAAATCATAAAAAAATTCAAAACTTCTCGGAATGATTCCAGCAAGCGGTTCGGCGTTCCGAGCGTTTTTGAATTTTTTATGATTTTTCCTATTTTCTAGCTTCCGAAAATCATAAAAAATAAAATATGTTGAATCTGGCCTCCATATTTTGACAGTTTGAAGGTTTTATTTTTCTTAGCATGTGTGCAAAAAATCAGGATAAGACTCCAAGAATTGCTCCAAAAAAGACCCATTATTCCTCCCCAACAAATTAATGTTTCCTCGTGCCAGAGCAGATTTTTTCCTAAGGGCTCTTTAGGGGGGGAAGAGTAGGAGGTGTCCGAAGAGGCTATCTAGGCTTGGTTGTAGCACCCCCCCCCCCCCCCCCCAAGTGCTGCCACGGCCTTCTAGGGGTCCCAAGGGCATGCCACGGCCTTGGCATCCCACCCACGGGGCATGCCACGCCCTCGCCGTGCTGCCACTACCCCCCAGGCAGCATGTATGCTAGGGCCTTGGCTGCGTGCCCGCAGGGGCCTTGCTGCCTGCATCCAGGGGCATGCCACGGCCTTGGCTGGGTGCCTTGGCCTTGGCTGCTGCATGCATGCCCAGGCCTTGGCAGCTACATGCCCATGGGGTGTTGCCTTGGCCTTGGCTGCTGCATGCCCATGCCTTGGCTGCGCGCCCGTGGGGGGCTGCCTTGGCCTTGGCTGCTGCATGCCCTGGCCTTGGCTGCTGCAGGCCCTGGGCTTGGCAGCATGCCCATGGGGGGCTGCTGGGCAGGCAGTGGGCATCCCAGGGGCATGCCCATGCACGCCGCGCCGCATCGTCCCGCATCGTTCTGCACTTTGGCAAAATTGGCTCGTGGCTTTTTTCATTTTTGTGTTCCTAAATTCATTCCATGATTTTAGAGGAGGTTCCCAACAAGCGGTTCGGCGTTTCGAGCGTTTTTGAATTTTTTATGATTTTTCCTATTTTTTGGCTTCCGAAAATCATAAAAAAATAAAATATGTTGAATCTGGCCTCCAAA